>JAMLFY010000004.1:1286727-1940963 GCA_030441495.1 Dalbergia oliveri
TCTGGGGTCTAGAGGATCACTTCCATTTGTATAATGTCACCTTTAATTCTTAGCATATTATGTTAATGCAAGCCATAACCATATCATATGTTTCTCTTACTTTTGAACATATGCAACTTTACAATATTGCAAGTGAAATTATATCATGCCATATCCATTCAAAATCAAATAACTAAACATATAAGACCTCAATTTCACATAATTCCTCAAGCATATGGAAAATCACAACATTAACTAATCTTTCTTAAATTTAATTCTAGATTGTTCTTACAAATAAATTTGTATCCTTATGGCAACACAAAAGTAAATTTTAGATTAATAGCAAAAATTAGAGAGCTAAATAAAAGGATGCCTACTTTTAATAAGATGTATATTTCATGAGTCAAAGTTCTCATGTGAGTTGAAATGTGAGTCTGAGCACTAAGTTAATTTTAGTGATGGCATAATTGTAAACATGTGATGCAAGCTTCATTTTTAGTCTTGGCATTATAGAGTGATGGCAAAAAACATAAATATACTATGCAAAGCTTTGAATTTAAATATGAGAATGCAAGCTCTAGTTTTAAATCTTTAAGTTTAGGTTATGACTTGAAAAATAAATATGCTAGACAAGAATTGTAAATATGAATGCAAGTTCAATTCTTTATTTTAGTGCTCTAGGCCTCTTAGAGTATTTACTCTAATGCATTTCAACTTTAAGATTGAATAGGTAGGCTTTGAGATTAACCATTTAGGTGATATAAATGCAAGCTCTTGTTTTAATCCTTAAGTTTAAGTGATAATTTGGAAAGAAAATATGCTAGGCAAGGAAATATAAATATGAATGCAAGTCCAATTCTTTATTTTAGTGCTCTAGGCCTCTTAGAGTATTTACTTAAATCACACTTCAACTTTAAGGTTGAAATAGGTGGGCTTCAAGTTAATTAATTAGATGATAAAGTAATCATGAAAATGCAAAGCTTAAATATAAATATGTAATGCAAGGACTTGAAATATAGATATGAATGCATTTCTTTCAGTTCTAGGCTCAAGACTACCACTTTAACAACATACATTATCACTTGCTAAAAACTTTCTTAAAAGTTGAACCTTAAGCTTTAGAGGTCAAATAAATGATGGTTTTGCAACCAACACCAAAGATCCTCATCATCAAGCCATGGTTCCTTCACCATATAGGCCACTAAGGCCAAAATCAAAGAAGAAAAGAAAAGGGAGAAACCAAAATATAGAGGAAGAAGGAAGATTTCAACATACTAACACTTAACAAAGAAAAGAATAACAAACTCTAAAATAACTCCTACCAATATGTTTTCTTTTAAAGGGAAAGCTTGGTCTTGGAATAGATGAGAAGAACAATTTCCTTCTTGGTGTTGATGATGGTTTGGCCTGGTAACACCTAATATTTAACCCAACACGGCCTATGACGTATTAAGATTAATTATTAGTTATTACTTCCCTTGACATCATTTGTAAAATTACTTAGCAAAAACGGGTAAATTTTTTTTTTGAATGAGATGCGTAACACAAAGTGCGAGCCTTCGTACCATATAAAAGAAAAGTAAAGCGAAGAACAAATAAATCATGCAAAGAAAAAACAATAAGGAACACCTCAATCATAAAAACATCCATCATAATATTAATTATCATAGTTTAGTACAACCACTGAAATATAAATGCATAAAGTCATACCCATATAAGTAGAGCTTTAGGACAAAAATATAAATTACAGAAACATAAACTACTAATACATGGAAAAGCCCTCAAAAATACTACCAACTAATAGCAACCCTCCTCTCTACAAGCCTACAGACACACTCCTCAAATGGGGATGTAGCCCGCCTGCCGGAGCTCCTCAATGTGGCCCAATGAGGGGGCGTGGCCATGCAGTGGACGGAGCGACGAGGCCGCTGGCGAGGGCGCCTCTGGTAACGTACACGCCTCATAGGCCTCAGCTTTAGAAACCATGTCCTCACTACCCCTACCGATCGGCAAAGGGGCAAGATGCTGGAATGAGATCGGCCTGGAGTCCTCTGAGATGTCCTCCCGCAGACGCATAAGGGCACGTACTCGAATAGTCATGCACTCCTGAAGACGATGGCCAGGCCCGCCTCTTCTCTCATCCTGGTCGCGTCCTCTCAAAAATCAGAAATCATCGCGTAGGGAGAAGTCCGGTAAAGCAAAGCTGGAGACTGGAAAAGCGAATGGCGTCCCATGTATGCAAAAATGTGCAGGCAACGACCCTCGAAATGGTAAGCTGGTGGTCGGATCGTCAGCTTCCCACACGGCGCATCAACAAAAATCACGAACGACGCCATCGGTCTGAAGACGTAACAGAGAAGAAGACAAGAAGGGTGAGAATCTTGCTAAAGAATCTCATAGGGAACCTCCTATCCTAATGTCATCGTTTACGTCCAGGAACCTTGGGTTTATTATGAAAAGGTTAAACATGCAATGGTTCATTATGAGGTTTTCAAAAGATAATTATCCAAGGTCTGTGTCTTTTATAATGAATCTTAATGCATGTATATAGCATACAACATATGAATGCATGGCAATACATAGGCAGCAAACCAATAAAACACATCTTCATCAACTAATTCTCATAATAGTGGCATCTCATTTCTCAACTTGTGACATCATGGTATGTAAAAATAGTAACCGACCCTAAACTAGGCTATGAGCTCATACCTTAACTAGTCGTCACTAGTTCTTACTTATCTTCTTGATAAGCGAATCATAATCATAAAAATAACAATCCGACTCCAAAGTACGAATAGGGGACCTAAGGAATCACCCATCATGGGACTTTCTTCCTTGAAACGCATCAACTGGTTAAGACGATGACTTTGTCCGCTTTGCAGGCTAATGTCGATGCCTCACATTTACCTTCTCCTTACCAGTAGGAGGAGTACGTCTCAGCGAAACGCATCATCTGGTTAAGACCAGTGACATTGTCCACTTCGGTATGGCTCCTCGCCATACCCCCCATGGGTTTCCTTCTCTCACCGTAGCAGAGAAATGCGTCGGCATGTCACATATAAATCATTCTTTTCAAAAACTTTTCTCAAGTCCCTCAAATTTACGGAAATTTTAGGCATAACGACTATACTCGAATTTCCTCAAATTTGAGTTATGCCACATAACTCAACAACACATGTTGTTCTCATGAAATATTTCAATCAATAAATCTCTTATCCTTAAGCATACCCCTCCTAACTCATTTCATATTTCTCATTCTCATTCTTGTTCTCATGCATAATGTATCACATTATTCAACAACATATCTCAAACACACATATAGCCACATTTATCATGTCATTAGCATATTCTCAACATCACAAGTATACCCACTCGGTCTCATACTCATCACACCTTCTACCTCATGGTGTCTTATGCTTTGGCCCTTACGGGTCTTAAACTTGTGTCCAATTATCCTAACCTTTATTATAGATTTTTATAACACCTAAGGGATCATTACCTAAAATTTTCTCTAATGTTTATAATTTATAACATAACCAAACAGCTCTTAGTAATTTTGGGCAGAATTTTGCCTTATGATTACGGGTCCTAAAATCCTCCTTTGACCCTTTCTAAGTTCCGTCTTCGCCTAAGGCTCATAATTAACTCCTAAACCAATTATGAGGGATTCCTACACATATCCACTAATTATAAACCATTTTTCTTAAGTCCAATTATGCTGGAACACAATTACAGTTTGTGCATTTAGTGTTCTAGAATTCACATTTTAAGTCCTTTTTAGTTACTTGTTCTTTCTAAACTTCCCTAAATCGTTCCTTGCTTCACTCAAACATAATTTTACACATTTTAACACCATAAAACAGAATTTATACAGTGGCCAAACATGAAGGAAGAACAAATGTAAAGCCCATAAAATCACATAATCTCATGAATTAAAATGCATATAAGTTGCTAGTTTTCTCTTGGAATCATTTTAGGAACTCAAAACTCTTTTAGAAACCAATTTATCTCATTAAAATCATAAAAATATATGCTAGGTCAGTAGCTAAATTATTTAGCTCAAGGAATGGATTTAAAACATAAAACTTTGTTCATAAAGTTCCTTGAGTACACTTAGAGAAAATTCCAAGACTTAGACTATGGGCACTTATGATTAGATGAACTCATCTCAAGTCCATCATCATCATCACAAGGCCGAAATGGCATTCTTGAAATGCCTCCATTTTCTAAAATTTTATGCAAGATACTTGGGCAAGTCTTTGAGCTCTAGGACATTTAAGTGATGACATAAACTTAAACATGATATGCACTCATTTTATTCTTCATTAGAAAGTAAAGTGAGAGCATAAAATAAATATGAGATGCAACCTCATTATTATCTTTAAAGATTAAGTGATGACTTGAAATATAAACATGAAATGCAAGCTTGGAATTTAAACATGATAATGCAAGTTCATTTAATTATTCTTGAGAGTTTAGTGATGGCATCAAAATAAACATGCTATGCAAGGCATAAACATAAACATGTGTGCAACTCATTTTATCTTAACTAGAGCTCTTACAAGACTTTAAAGGAACATCATAACCTTAACCCAATATGCATCTTAACAACATAAAGTGAGCTTTAGAGTTCTTAGCACCAAGACTTCAAAGAAGTCTTTGGTTTTGAACTTCATCATCAAGCTCAAGAAAATAGACACAAAGCTCAACACTTTGTCTAAACAAAATACAAAGAACTAAGTCATATTCTTTATTTTATTGCTCATGGGCTTCAATCTAGAGTAAAACTCTTAGAACGGCCGACCAACTTTAAGGTTGGCAAGGGTAAGCTTAGAGCTCTTTGAAATCATAGGATTAATTTTCTTTAACAAAACTTTTGTGATCTACTTAACATTTTTAGCAAACTTTGTTCAAACAAAGGAAAAGGAAACCGAAACTTTTGAGAGGAAAAAGAAAAGAAACCGAAAACTTAAGCCAAGAGAAAGGAAAGAAATCAAGAGCATGTATGGTCCAAGACCAAGTTTTTCAAGCTTTAGAGGTTTCTCACATGACAACAACAAGTCATTATCTTGAAACCTCATCATCAAGCTAAAGTTCTTCGAGCAAAAGGCTCCAAGGCCGAAAAGATAAAGAGGAGAAAAAGAGTTTGAAACCAAGAGAAAACTACAACTTATCTCAAAGAAAGCAAGTAAAACTTTAAAGATAAACCCCTACCAAATGAAATCTTTGAAAGAGATGAAAGGAAGCTTTGTTTTCTTGATGAAATGAGAAAGAAATCCTCTTGAAACTTGGAGGAAGAATTTGGCCAATGTGAGGGAATTTGAGAGGAAATGAGAGAATTTTTGCAAGAAGTGTGAACTTAGCAAATGAACCAAAGTGTAACAAGGTTCTCCAAGGCTTGGTATTTATAGAAATTTTCAACATTGAGGCTTCAAAGGGGGAGGAGGAACGGCGCTATTTTGGAGAGGAGAAGGAGAAAATATCTCTTACAAAGGTATGGTTGTGAGTATGGTTGAAGGCATGGTGAGGCATGGCTTAAGGCATGGTGTAGGCATGGCTTAAGGCATGGACTTTGGAGTGTGAATAAGTCAACACATGATGGGCAAATGGGAGGAGTGGCCGCCACTTAAGGCCAAGAGAGAGAGAGAATTAGTTCATCTAATTGTGGGTTAATGATGTGTTTAGGTGTTTCTTTTATTAAGGTTTTGATTAGAAATTTGTAAGAATATGTTTAGGTGAGGTAATTGGGTAATTAAAAATGTAAAGACTTGATTAGGAGGGTAATCTTGCTAGATTAATAATTTAAAATCATTCTTTTGGTCAAATGAGGTATGGCATAATTCCTTAATTTAAGGAATTGGAGAGAGAAAATACTATTCAAGATTCCATGACTAGGAATCTTGAATTAAAGAATGCAATTAAAGTTTAACTAAGCAATCTTAGGTTCTAATTAACCTTAATAAATTATTTTGACTCTAGATTAATTATCGAAATAAATTAATCTTCGATTAGAGCCTAATATTGCTTAGGTTTGCTTAATTGCGTCATTAGGTTCACTGTACATTGTTCTAGGGGCAAAATGGTAATTTTGCACTAAAACTGCCTTGACCGAGCCCAACTAAACATCAAAAAGCTCTCATAAACATCATTCCAAACTTTTGGAAAAGTTTCGGGCTCAAATGACACATTTTACCCGTGTAGAACACAGGAGGGTATTTTGGTCATTTTGAGCCGAAAGTTGAAAATGAGATTTTTACCTCGGATATCAAACATAACAAATATAATCCCCTTCAAACATTGAGTTGACCCATTCGAGGACTGCCTGTCGACTATCCTGAATTTCGGGTAAAAATAACCTCAGGGCATTTTGGTCATTTGTACTCAAATAGCAAAAATTGGGGCGTTACACGGCCAAGAGGAAAAGGAAAGAAAGAAAGGTTTGTCTTGGGTTCTTGATCTTAGAAATGGAGAGGTTATGTATTTAGAGGAATATTTATGGTGGTTGTGTGGTGGTTTGTGGTTAGGAAATGGTGGAGGATGGTGGCTCTTGGAAGAATGAAGAAAGAAGAATTCTTTGAGTTTGAGAAAGAAAATTTTAAGGTTGTGAAAATGAGCAAGTGTTACAAGCTTTCCTTGATGCCTATTTATAGAGAAAATGCAGCACATGGAGTGTCATAAGGGAAGAATGTCGGCGGCTTCTTGGAGGAAAAAGGAAAAGAAAAATATCTCTTTGCAAGGTATGGCTAGGTATGGTTCTTTAAGTGTATTTTAATTGAATTTCAACATGTGATAGATGAAAATGGAGGAGGGTGGCTGATTGGTTTAGGAGCCATGGGGAAGAGAAAATCTCATTCTAATGTTGGATTATAGGTGTGTTTAGAAGTTGATTTGGTTAGGTCATAGATTAGGGGTTATAATCTAGTGTTTTAGGTAAGAAAATGAGTAATTAAGGTGGCTCAAGACAAGATTAAAAAGTAGTCTTGCTTAATTAATGCAAATCCACCTTTATTAGGGAGGAATCTCATCGTGTGACCATTTCCATAATTTAAGGAAATTGGAATAGAGATTTTACTATTCATGAAAATGTGACACAAAGTCTTAAATCAAAAAAAGGATTTTGAGTTTCTCTAAGCAATCTTAGGTTCTAATTAACCTCAATTAATTATTTTGACTCTAGATTAGTAATTAGAATTTAATAATCTTTAATTAGAGCTTAATATTGCTTAGGTTTCACTAATCGTATCATTAGGCCCAAAATGCACTTAGTCGGGGCAAAACGATAATTTTTCACAAAAACCTCCCGAAGCTACCCGGGCTCAACCAAATGTTAAACATTGCTTAAAAACATCATTTCAAACCTTTGTGTGAAGTTTGGGCTCAATCGTCACTTAATTCGATGTTAATTAGCCAGGGCATTTTGGTCATTTTGGTCATTTTGCATCGAAACTCAAAATGAGATTCTTCTGATCTATTAGCATACATAACACACAAAATCCCCTTTCAACATCAAAACATCCCTGGAGGATGGGAGCCTGGCGATCCTCATTCTTGATAAAATGACTTTAGGGCATTTTGGTCATTTGTACACGGAAAATTGAGGCGTTACACTCACCCCTCGCTTCGACAGTTCATGACTATCCCGAGTATGTTCCCCATATGAGGCACTCAAAGACTGACCCATAGGACTCCCCCACACACATCTACTCAAAGGGTTCACCCACCACCCATGGACATGGGCAAAGGCAGCAAGGACACGGTGACCTAGCCTAGGCTAGCCCGATGGGAGATGCGTCCACACAGCGGAGGCTATGTTCATCCCTTTCCACCTCATACGCCCAAGGAACTTGCCAAGTTCGTTGTATGTATGTACCTCACCAAGAGTAGATTTCTGCCAGGAGACCATGATAGAGAACCCGTAGGAGTGCCGAGTTGTCACGAAGATCCCTTTTCTTGCTACATCTTTTGATAGGGGTGACTTTTGGTTATGCACTTGTAGGGCTAGGGAGGGGAAACTAGCTGGCATTTGATGTTTTGTGATTCCATGTATTTCCTGATTTCCTGTATTATCTTCTGTTGTTTATGTATCTAAAGCTTAGACCCACTTTGTATAGGTGTGACTTCTATTTTATTCCTGGAGCATTATGAACCATATTATGTTATGATGGATCGTGTGCTTTAAACGTGTATGTGCATGACTTATATTTCCCTATTTACTTTGATGGCAATTAACGTTCAGTTTATGATAGCATGCGCGGCTCACATTTTGTTTTATGTTTCAAAAAAAATTTTACCCATATTTTTCGCTAAGTATTTTGATAAAATGAATTTAAAGAATGGAACAAAAGAGTAATAACTAATAGTTAATCTAAATACGTCCTAGGCGTGTTAGGTTAAATATTAGGGTTTTACATGATTGAATAATAAAAGCTACTTACTTCGAAAGGATGATTTTAGAACTTTAAAATGAATCTTTAATATGTATTGTATGATCACATTTTTTTTGATAAACCGAAGTGGCGAGGACGATGATGATGGTATTATGATTATGTATTTCAACGATACCTTCCTAGAATTTCAGAATTCTCACCCCTGCTTGTTGTGTTTCCATGTCGTCTCCAAGTTGATCCAAAGAACTACAAGGCTACACAAAAAGAAATCGAATTGTAGGAGTTTAGTAGTTAGAGTTTTTATTATGTTGTACTTAGTTGTATGTATGTGTCTATAAACGTAATAGGGGACATATATGCATTAAGGCTCATAGAAGAGCTTCCTTTTGTATTTAACTATGTATTCAATAAATATTGTGTTTCTTTGTGATATATTTTAATAGAATTTCGCTTAGTTGTTATACACGTAAATCGAGCTTGCCATAGATATTTAAGAAAAGTTTGCTAATTAATAAGTAACAACTCTCGAGTATGATATCATAACTTAAGGATGAGGTTGTACTTGGGAGGATGTTATATCTAGCCTGCATACAATGGGCTCCCAATACACCCAGATCCAGCCCTCAAAAGAGTTATGAAGGCCATCTAGTCTACACAAGAATTCGTAACGAAATGGACAAAGTTGAGACCGGCCAACCAAAGCAATGTGGGCTGTGTAGAAATGAGGGTTACACTAGAAGAAAATGCCTAACCTTACTAGCTTCATCCTCTCAGAAGGACTGAATTTACTATGATTATGTTTACTCATGTGTTAGATTGTACTTTGCAACTATGTTTCAGTTCCTTTATTAATGTCAGTTTCATATTCCTGTGCAACTATGTTTGTGGGTCCTTTACTAATGTTAATTTCATGTTCCTTTAATAGACATCGTTTAAGATTCAGGAAATAAAAAAAAAAGCTTTAAATACAAATATTTACACATCATTTGAATAGAAATATTAAGTACACGAGCTTTAAATACAAATATTTACACTTAAGTAAATAAACATAATACAACATAACTAATCACCCCTCATCCATATCTCTCCTGGGCGTCGAGAGTTCACACCCTGAATGACAATTCCTGGGCTTAACCCGATGAGCAAGTCTCCATCGCCTAGGAAAAATCTCCCACTCCGCTCATCCACCTCTTCATCCTCTTTTTCTTCCTCCTCCTCCGCCCGGATGGGGACATAGGGTGTGAATGGTGCCGATGTCTAGCATTGTTGAAGGACGGGGTTAGGAGGTGTGACTGGTAAGAAAGGCTCATCTCTAAACAGATCATAACTAGGCATGTTCAGATCCATCTCCCTCGATGGCCAGAAGACGCACCAGCCAGCAATTGGGTGAGGGGGCGTGGAGCATCGAGGAATGACTACACATCATCAAACTCCTGCGGCTAATGCCAACCTTAACAAGTCATGCATGGTAAGGGTGTAGAAATAAGACCCTCCCCATCCCCACCAGGGACATACACATCTCCCCCTCCATCTACACCCCATCCTCCATCCCTGGCATCCCCCCATCCTCATAGCCACCACCTCCATGATCACTTCATCCCCCTCCATCTCCTCCACCATATCCACCGGCCCCACCACCTCCATGATCACCCCCTCTTCATCTAACTTCTCCATCATCTACACCGCCCCCATCACCCCCATCCTCTATATCACCTCCACCACCCACATCTCCTCTATCATCGAGCTGTCCCCACTATGAAGCTCGAGTACTAGCTTCCACTGCCGCCATCTATCTAGAGCACCCTCGAGTTAGGCCATAAAAGGTGCTGGCCCTGGATCCGGTGGTAGCTCTTGTGGTACTCCGCACAGCGAGGGACTATAACTGGCTCGAGAGATAAAAACCTCTCTGCAATGAAAACATACCACTAGAGATATCTCGCGATGGCTAACTATCTATAATGTGAGCCCATGCCACACGCTCTTAGCTTGCATCCTAAAATACATGCCACTGAACATGTTACTCGGCAACCATACCTTATCATTCCCGAACCATCTATCACATGCAACCTATCAATGTTGAGTGGCACGTGTAGAATAAATGTTGCGGCTGAAACTATCTCATGACATGATCAGGCTAGTGCCACTCCACAATCTCAAAGCATAGTAGGGTAGTAATGAAAGCCTAGGCACCAGCTATATATACATGTGTCGGGTCATAGCGATGATGCTGGCATCTCGTATGGAGTCCACTAAAACTGTAATGATTGAAAACTTAAGTTGAGCTTTCAACATCACCAAAGAATGTGGAAGTTAAATAATTAAATGTCAATGACCCTTACCCCATCAATAGGTATGGAATTGAGTCGTGCCCTGAAGTCAACTAACCAATGAGCATCCAGTCGAATGGAATCATCAATCCCTCCCACTTGAAATTAATAAAGGTATATTACAAATTAGTTACATCCAAATAGAAAAAAATATATATGAATAAATAAATAACTCATTCTCATCATGAAATGATACCTCGAGGCCAAACGAAAGGTGATCCCACGGTCATATCCAGGGCATACAGAGGGATCGATAATATGCTTAGGATAGCAACAATGTTGCACATCCTGCAAAGTCAACAATAGGTGTTTCACATTCAAAGACCCGGTATAGACATGCAAGCACCGCTAATCCCCAGCTTAACTCCCTGCGCTAAATCCCATAGCAGGGGTAGCCACTTCAAATGGACCCATAATGATGACTTGTCTAGATATAAAAAGCTTCCAATCAACACTAACAAGTATGCCCTAGTCCACCACTACACTACAACCTTAGATGCATCGACCTAAGTTTAGATTAAACATATCAGGATCTAGGATAACTTGACATAGGACCTTATCTATCTCTGAGGCTTTGCACTACACCTAACAGGCCCATCATATATCCCATACAATTTGCTGGCGCCATTTTTCCCATGCGCCCATGTTCCCACTAAATACAGCACCATAAATCCAAAATCCAAGCTACATAGCCACGTCTTGGAGTATGATAGTACACTCTCCATAATAGGAGATGAAGTATAGGAGTCTCTGGCGACATTGCTCTACAAGTGTGCTGATGAGTGTGAGTCATAACACTTCCCAAAAGCCAGCCGCCTCATAGATAGTACTCTATCTAGGGATGCGGTACTAGTGTGCCATAGCGCCTAAGGTGTAACACCCCCTTAATTATAGTATTTTACCTAGGATTGAACATTGTAACTAAGAGTATGGTACTTCGTATCATATTTATACATTATAGCAAAAATTTATTTATTTACAAATAGGCAGTAATGCCATTTCAATATACATGTATAATGTATAGTTATCCAGGAGCTAGAGTACACATATTAAACTACAAAACATAAACATGCTATAAATACAAAAGGATTTACCCAAGTCAAGTTTATTGATCAGGTATTTAGGCTTCTAATCCTAATATCACATGGTCAATGACGGCTCTGTGTGTCACTGAATCCTCTAATGAGCGTCATTTGTTGAATCTAAGGTAGACATGGAATACACATAGGGATGAAAATTCTAAAATTCTCAGTAAGGTACTACTATACACATACAAATGTCAACTATCTACCTCAGCCTTCAGTTTGATTATAAAAATATTGCATGCAAGGAACATAATTAATAATGGATATATTAGTTTATAAAAGCTTAATCCAAAGGTTCATTTTATGCAATCGTTATTCTTAGAATTTGTGATGTCAACTTAATACATAAGTATCTGATCTCAATTGAATAATAAAACTCATTCTCATAGCACATAGCATAAAGAATAACTTAAAATAATTGCTACTTTAACTATCTTGGCCCTTGACTATAGTTGTTTGTTCCACTCCTGGATAATAGACTACTTTTCAGGACTTGAGATCATTCCTATATATAGTCATTGGATTTACTTTCTCCAATTCTCACATATACCTATTTCTAGTCAGGTTTACTTTCCCCAACTCAATTCAAGGATAGTCAGGTTTACTTTCCCAAATCTGGATTTACTTTCTCTAGTCCAAGAAACAACATTTTATGCTTTCTTTTGCATATAAGCAATTGTAATAAGTATTCATATTTATATATGCCTAACATCATCCATAGATGCATATAACATAAATGAGATCAAACCATTAATATTTCATTAGAGATTCAACAATTCAGCATGTTATCCAGAATTTTGGATATAAAGAAAATTATGGATCAGCTACCAAATCTTCCCATAATAGAGCAAACTAAATTTTCATAGTTATTACAACAAGTCTATAAGATTCTATAAAAATCTCAAAGCATAATAAGTTCTCTAATTATATTAATAAGATTCCACAAATTTGGAGGTCAAAAACTACTCAATTCAACTAGGAGTCAAAAGTCCTGATTTTATTACCCTATCAAATGAACCAAGAACTTTGTGTAAAAATTCAAGGAGGGAGTTCAAGATGTCCTCAACACCCTGTTAAAATTTTAGAGCATAATTTGATCATTTGATTAGTAATAAAATTAGACAAATTCAATGCTTTAGAATGGGCTATGTAGGCAGCAACCTTGACTACTTTGGTTCTTGAATTTTTAAACACAGCAAAAGTGCCTAGAATAGCTCAAAATTTTTACTGAGATACCTTAACATGTTAGCTACATCCCATAAAAATTTCAGCTAAATCTAAGTCTCTAACTGGATCAGAAAATTCAAATAAATTCACCTGCTTAAATTGGATTTCTAGCAATATAGTTCAAACATGTTTTGACAAAAATGATTTTCTAACATCATCCAAACACTCTACCAAATTAAACACATCAATATCTATGCAATATCAATCCATAAAACTAAAAATCTCAAGCTCAGTCATTCAAAAAATGTCATAATAAAATTTGAAAGAAAAGAGAACAAATAAAGCCCTACTCGTCACTTGAAAACCTTTGAGTTTATCTTGGCTCTTCTAAGTGCTTTTCTACTCAATCTTTGATCCAAGACCAACCATCCCCTTAGTCAGCAAAACAATAGCTACTCTTGGTGGTGAAGTAGGATGAAAATTCTTTATTGGAGTAGGATGTGAAGATTTTAAGGAATAGATTGCATTGTGTTTAAATCCTTGATCTTTAATGTTGTAAGATGGAATTTTTAGTTTGCTTATGAGGTTTTGTGCAAAAAGAAGATGAAGAGGCTGAAAAGAGCGAGGCCAAACCTTTGAGATGATAAGGTGTAAGAAATATGATTATTTCTTTTTTAATTAATATATGAAGACATGTCATAATTCTTTACTACAAATAAATATAACTTATAATAGAAATTAGAATTTTTATGTGGTTGCCATTTAGTCTTAGCTAAGGCAATGGTGTTGAATTCATAGTCATAGTCGTAGCTAAGAATTGCACATCGAAATTTTACTGAATAATTGAAATATTAACCCCCGAGTGATTAAAATTTACTTGAAAAGTTTCAATTTATGTTATCCATTTGGCTCAACATAATGGGCTCACTTAAATTAAGTGAGCAAGTTGCTCTTTCGATGTAAAAGTGCACACCGATATTTCACCAAGCTAGTAAAATACCATACTCAGAACAAAACACTATTTGAAATTAATCTGGAGCCTACTATTCTATCATAACCCTTATCCTATCTTCCCTTGGCCTGGAGTCTCTATCTTATCTAGGGTTTCCTTGACAAACCTGCAAAGCCCACAAGGTTACTATTTATTTATTTTTACTCATTTGCTAGGTCGTCCTTATTATCACTATATCTATCAAAATATTGAAATTTTTGTTAATAAAGCTTAAATTAATTTCTAAATAACTCTAAGGTGTTACATAGGGCATAACACTCTATCGCTGCATAAATTTAATTAATATGATAATAAGTATCAATCTAGACTACATAAATCACAAAACTTATAAAAAATAAAATAAACATCGTCAAACATGCATTTTTTTTAAAATAAGTAAATAGTAGACATATATATATGTGTGTGTGTGTGTGTGTGTGTTTTGAAGTTCTATAAATATCACCATAATTATAAACTAAATACTTTTGAATTAGACATAAACCTAATTAAACACATATAAAAACTAATTAACTTTTTAAATTTACACAAAACTACCTAATCTTAGACTAACTAATTACTAAAAATAAATTGTTCAACTAAACTAATTACTATAAATAAATTGTTCGACTAAATGAATTACTAGATAAAATAAATAATTTAACTAAACTAATTCCTAGATAATGGAAGATTATTCAACTAAACTAATTATTAGATAGAATAAATAAATAAATTATGTTTCTTAAAGTATAAATCGAAACTAACTATATTATATAAATTTTAATTTCTAAATTAAACCATAAAATAAACAGGTTTCACTTAACTTTATTGAACCCAAACTACTCTACAACTAAACTAAACCAAATCAAAGGTAACATTTCGAACAAATACTAAACTAAACTAAAACTAATTAGACATACATATTTGAAACTAAAGTAATTAACTTTGAATTAAAAACGAGTAATAAAAGTCAAATAATGAAGAGATCAAATACCTACGATTAAAGTCTGGTACCAATATGATCCCCATCTAAGCGGTAGAGGAAGTTTGTCATCGCCTAGTAAGCTAAGAAGACAAGAAAATTCTCTGAAAAGTAAAGATAAAAAACTATGAAAAGACGCGCAAATGATGGGGGCCGAGGCGTATTCATATATATACTTATGTGAATACGCCAGGGGCTCTCGTATTCCTAACATGCATGAATACACAAGGAATAAAAAAATTCATATCCGTGAATAATGTTTTTCCGTTTATTTCCATAATTAATTTTTTATTTTAAATGGGTAAAAAATCTTATTGTTATTATAATTAACAAATAAGGAGAATTGTAGAAGGCTGTTATGAGAAACTAAACAAAAATTAGTTGAATAGGAGTGACAATAGCCATTTCAAAGTGACAATAGTCGCTACCTTGAATTCATAACGTAATTGAATTCAATTATTATATTTGAAATATATCAATAAATTAAAAAATTGCATGCAATTCAATTCATTGATTTGGAATATATCTAAAAATAAATTGATTTTGTAACGTCCCGATTTTTTCGTTAAGTGCAATGACCGAAATGCCCTAAGGTCATTTTTACCTGGAATTCAGGATAGTCGACCCAATCCTCGAATGGGTCAACTCAATGTTTGAATGGATCGTATCTGTTACATTTGATATCCAAGGTAAAAATCGTTTTCTGAACTTTCGCTAAAATGACCAAAATACCCCTGTGTTCTACACGGGTAAAATGTGTCGTTTGAGCCCAGAATTTTTCCAGAAAGTTTAGAATGATGTTTTTAAGTAATTTTTGATGTCTAGTCAAGCCCTTGGGCAGTTTTAGTGCAAAATTACCATTTTGCCCCTAAAACAGTGTACAGTGAGCCTAATGATGCAATTAAGCAAACCTAAGCAATATTAGGCTCTAATCGAAGATTAATTTATTTCGATAATTAATCTAGAGTCAAAATAATTTATTAAGGTTAATTAGAACCTAAGATTGCTTAGTTAAACTCTAATTGCATTCTTTAGTTCAAGATTCCTAGTCATGGAATCTTGAATAGTATTTTCTCTCTCCAATTCCTTAAATTAAGGAATTGTGCCATACCTCATTTGACTAAGAAAATAAATTTAATTTGTTAATCTAGTATGATCACTCCTAATCAAGTCTTGACAACCTAATTACCCAATTACCTCACCTAAACACTTTCTTACAACTCCTAACCAAAACCTTAATCAAAGAAACACCTAAACACATCACTTAAACACAATTACATGAGCAAATTAATCCCCCCTTTTGCTGCCCAATCTGACCGAATACATGGCCTAAGAGAAGTGCCACATGTTGTTTAATTTCTCACTCAAGAGCCATGCCTTAAACCATACTTCACCATGTTTTCAACCATGCCTTGCCCATGCCTTGCCCATACCAATCAAAGAGATATTTTCCTCACTCTTTCCTCTCTTTGGCCGTTGGCCATACACCCCCAAGGAAGCCTCCATGTTGCAAAATTTCTATAAATACCAAGCTTGGAAGAACTTGGTTACACTTTAGAAGCTTTGCCAAGTTTAGTTCTCTTGCTTTTTCTTGCATTTTCTCTCTAAGTTCTCTTCATCATCTTCTTCCTCTCAAAGAACCTTGCCACCACCATAAACCACCACAAACAACCATAAACCACCACTACCTCACCTTAAACCATCCCTCAAACACTTAAACTTTCCATTCCCAAGCCTAGAAACTCAAGAAAAAATCATCTTCCTTGAGCTTCCTCTTTGGCCGAAACACATACCCACATCCAAGAGAAGATTTGTCTTCTCAACTTTTCAAGAACTCAAGCTTTCTTTCATTTCTTCAAAGACTTCCTTAGGTAGGGGTTTTGTTTTCAAGTTTTACTTGTTTTCCTTAAGAAAAGTTCTAGTTTTCTCTTGGTTCAAACTCTTTTCCTTCTTTCTTTTTCATTTCGGCCAAGAGGCCTTTCTATGAGGTGAACTTGAGCTTGATGATGAGGTTTCAAGATAATGACTTGTTGTTGTCATGTGAGAAACCTCTAAAGCTTGAAACAACTTGGTCTTGGACCATACATGCCTTGATCTCTTTCTTTTCTTTGATAAGTTTTCGGTTTCTTTCTTTTTTTTCCCTCAAGGTTTCAATTTTCTCTTCTTTTCCTCCTTGATTTTGGTTTCATTTTCCTTTGTTTGAACAAAGTTTGCTAAAAATGTTAAGTAGATCACAAAAGTTTTGTTAAAGAAAATTAATCCTATGTTTTCAAAGAGCTCTAAGCTTACCCTTGCCAACCTTAAAGTTGGTCAGCCGTTCTAAGAGTTTTACTCTAGATTGAAGCCCATGAGCAATAAAATAAAGAATATGACTTAGTTCTTGTATTTTGTTTAGATAAAGTGTTGAGCTTTGTGCCTATTTTCTTGAGCTTGATGATGAAGTTCAAACCAAAGACTTCTTTGAAGTCTAGGTGCTAAGAACTCTAAAGCTCACTTTATGTTGTTAAGATGCATATTGGGTTAAGGTTATGATGTTCCTTTAAAGTCTTGTAAGAGCTCTAGTTAAGATAAAATGAGTTGCACACATGTTTACCTTTATGCCTTGCATAGCATGTTTATTTTGATGTCATCACTAAACTCTCAAGAATAATTAAATGGACTTGCATTATCATGTTTAAATTTCAAGCTTGCATTTCATGTTTATATTTCAAGTCATCACTTAATCTTTAAAGATAATAATGAGGTTGCATCTCATATTTATTTTATGCTCTCACTTTACTTTCTAATGAAGAGTAAAATAAGTGCATATCATGTTTAAGTTTATGCCATCACTTAACTAATCCTAGAGCTCAAAGACTTGCCCAAGTATCTTGCATAAAAGTTTTAGAAAATGGAGATTCTCAAGGGTGCCATTTTGGCCTTGTGATGATGATGATGGACTTTGTGTGAGTTCATCAATCACAAGTGTCCATAGCCTATGTCTTGGAATTTTTCTAAGCTTAGGTAGTTTTAAGGAACCTTGTGAACATAGTTTTAAGTTTTAAATCCTCCTTATGATTAAAATAATTTAGCTACTGACCTTACTTGGATTTCAATGATTTTAATGAGATTAATTGGTTTCTAAAAGAGTTTTGAGTTCCTAAAATGATTCCAAGAGAAACTAGCAACTTGTATGCATTTTAATTCATGAGATTATGTGATTTTATGGGCTTATGATTTCGGTTTTGCCCTTGATGTTTGGCCACTATATAAATTCTGTTCTAAGGTGTTAAAATGTGTAAAATTATGTTTGAGTGAAGCAAGGATCGATTTAGAAAAGTTAGAGAAGAATAAGTAACTTGAAAAGATTAAAATAAGAATTCTAGAACACTTTAATGCACAAATATGCAAACCTGTTCCAGCATGATTAATTCAAGGATAAATGGTTCATAATCAGCAAAACATGTATAAAAATCCTTCATAAATGATTAGGTATTAATTACAAAGCTTAAAGTGATGATAAGGACTTAAAATGGAAATTCTAGCACACCTAGACATGGCAATATACAATTCTATTCCAGCATAGTTAGATTGAGGGAAAATAGTTTATAACTTAGTAAACATGCCTAGGAGTCCTCATAATTGGTTTAGGAATTGATTATGAAGCCTTAGGCGAAGACGGATTTTAAAAAGGGTCACGAACGGAGATTCTAGAGCCCTGGAAGCGTATGATATTTTTCTGCCCTTGAATGAATAATGTTGTTCGGAATTTTTTAGTAAGTCTAAATCTTAGCAAGAATTATAGATGATCCCTTAGGTGTTATAAAAATACATAATAAAGGTTAGAATAATTGGAACACAAGATTAAGCCGTGTAAGGGCCAAAACATAAGATACCATGAGATAGGAGTCCGAGTGAGCATATTTATGATGGTGTGATTATGAATCTCGAGCATATTTATAATGATGTGATTATGTTAATATCTTGAGCATGAAACCTTATGTGTATAAATGGCGTGTTGATGTGATGAAGTGTTATGCCATAATTTGAGATGCATGAGGTTCAAAATATGAACGAGCTAGGAGAGTATGCTAATGTGAATTAGAAAGTTGTTAATTGAGAAAGTTCCATAAGAATGATACGTATGATTGAGATTACGTGGCATGACTCAAATTTGAGGAAATTCAGTGTAGATGATATGCTGCCGAATTTCCATCAAATTTGAGAGACTTAAGAAAGTTTTGAAAAATAAGATGTTTAATGTGACACACCGAGACGTACTTCTCCTTAGTGAGGAGAAGGTAAAACCGTGAGGGCATAGACATTAGCCCTGCCAAAGCGGACAAAGTCGTTGGCTTGAAAGTCGATGCGTTTCGAAGAAGGAAAAAGTCCCATGATGGGTGATCCTTAGGCCCCTACCCATACTCTAGGAGTCGGGATTATTATGATGATTATGAATATGATTATGATTATGATTCGCTTATCAAGAGGATAAGTAAGAACTAGTGACGACTAGTTAAGGTATGAGCTCATAGCCTAGTTTTAGGAGTGCGGTTACTATGGTGATGCTTAGTGTCACAAGTATGAGAAAAGGAAAGATGTTCAAAAGAAGTTACATGCCATTTACATGTTGTTTGATTATTGTTTGGTTTGCCTAAAGTACTGCCATGCATCCATGTACTATTATGCTGCATACATGCATTAAGATTCATTATAAAAGACATGGACCTTGGATAAATATCTTTTATGAAAACCTCATAATGAACCCTTGCATGTATAACCATTTTATAATAAACCCAAGGTTCCTGGAACGTAAACGATGACATTAGGATAGAGGATTTTCCTATGAGATTCTTTAGCAAGATTCTCACCTCTCCCTGTTTCTCTTTCCGTTACATCTTCAACTGCGATGGCGTCGTTCATGATTTTTGTTAATGCGCCCGTATGGGAGCTGCACTACGATTTGAACATCAGTCCTACCACTTCGAGGGTCGTTGTGTTATATGCATTTTTGCATACATGGGACGCCCATTTGCATTCCCAGCTCCAGTTTCCGCTTCACCCCGACCTCTCCCTATGGCGATGATATGATTTTTGAGAGGACGTGGCCCCGAGACGACAGAACTGTCATGGATGCCCATCTTTGTCAGACGAGGCTACCCCGAGTACGTGTCTCGCCGAGACGTTCGGAGACTAACCCGTCAGAGAATCCCCCTTCTCATCCTTTTCTGAGGTATCTGCCCCTGCCTACCCATGGACATCGGATGGGAGCGAGGAGACGGTGACGCACCGGAGGTTAGCTTGTCGCCCGAGATGCGTCCACGTCAGGAGGCCACGCCGTCCACCCTTCCGTCTTCATGCACCCGAGGAGCTTGCCCAGTTCATTGGATATGTGTCATCGAGGGACAAGGACGAGCACTATCCATAGTTCGAGGGAGGGGGAGTCTCAGTTGGGATGTATCTTTTGGACTTCTCTTGTATTCGCTATTTATGTTTTCGTGTATTTTATGTTTCCTATATGCAAGCTCTCCCACGTATATGGGTAAGACTTTATACTTTCTCTTATATTCTAGTGGTTATGTATTAAACTATGTTAACTAATATTATGATGATTGTTCTTATGATTGAGGTGTCCTTTAATGCTTATGTTCTGTATGATTTAATTATTCTCCGCTTTACGTTTCGACTATGTTGTACGCGATGGCTCGCACTTTGTTTTACATGTTTCATTTCAAAAAAAAAAATTTACCTGTATTTTTCCGCTAAGTTATTTCTAAAAGAGGTTTTAAAGGAAGTAATAACTAATAATTAATCTTAATACGTCCTAGGCGTGTTGGGTTAAATATTAGGGTGTTACAATTTTATTATTTTTAATATTTTATTATTCATTAATAGGTTAGGAACAAAATATTATATTCAAGTAAAGTTATTTTGATAATTCATTTTTTGGAGCTCAATAATTTCAACACTAAATCAGAATCATTTAGGTGTGATTTACCTTCGGAGCTTTAGTAGAATTGAATTCTCTTAAGATTTCAATTATTGGGTTAAGTTTAGTTCTTAATCAAAGAATTGAATTCCAATTCTTGACTAAATTCAATTTCAAGTGTTTTCAAACACCCTGAAACTTGTTTTCATGGAGTCCTTATAGTTCTTTTTTTTCTTTTGTGGAATTTTAAAAATTACATTGATTTCAATGAGATTTGAACCTATAATCTCTTGCATACTACCCAAACCCCTAATCACTAGATCAAACATAGTGGCTTGGAGTCCTTATATATAAGGACTATTTTCAAACAATAAACTATTTTCATATATCTTTTCTCAAAATTATATGATTTCATTAAGGGGCGGATATTGTGATAATACATAGTCAACAAGATCGTGTAAAAATCTTTAACGTATATCAAAATCAAATTCTAATTTTAATTTACGATCAACGTAAAAATTTTAAATGGTGCTCAAATTATATGTTGTTTTACACGTGACTTTTAAGATAATAATTATAAAATTAAATGCTGTTACTAATATGATAATATAAGATATATTAAGGTTTTTTTTTTTTTTTTTTTGGATACAGGATACACTACACTTGCATGCAAATCAAATTTTTATTTTATTCCTTAAACTTGTTGACCAAAGTTTTCACGGATGTATGTGACTTTTAAATAGTAATTATAGAAATTAAATACTGCATGATAGACTAAAAGTGCATTCAAATTCAATTTTTATTTTATTCCGTAGGGTGTATTTTGTCTATGGGTCAAAGCAAGGTAAAAGTTCGCATAATTGAGTTTTATGTATGAAATAATATATATAAAGTTTATTTATGTAAATTTTATCTCATTTTTATCATCCAACCAAACCAAGTGTGCCATTATACTTAATACACCAAAGTGTTATAAATTTAGGACGTGTTTGGTTAAGAGATAAAAAATTGGAGAATCTAATTTCATAAGTGATTCCATTTATTTATTGTAAAGCTCTTTTATTTAATTTTTCTCTAGTTTTGCATTCATACCAAACATGTTGTTTGGTTGGAAGCAAAAATGTGGTTAATTTTTTTACGAATAAAATTTATGTGTAATTTTATACTTAGTAACTTATGCATGAAAATTTACCCCTATTTTTACCTTCTAATCAAACATATCTTGCAAAAATTTACATACTTATGGAGCATATTTAATGTATACTGTAGAAACATTCACAACTATTCATTTTTTACCTCTTTTACTACAAAAAATTTTAAGTTTTATAAATTAAAATAAATGGTTACGGATATTTTTAGAGCAACTCTTAATACGGTCGAGGAGCAAGCAAAAATTTCTCGCAAAACATAGGAATGAGAAGGACAACGTGAATCCAAAATCGGGAAGAGAGAGGGTGCATGCAAAAAATGCAACCCATTCAACGTAACCAACCAACGATCATAGTGACTTAAGTGAAATTGTTGGCGCGAGTAGTCGTAATAATGATTATTCCAGTCATCTGGTGACTGAGCGACTCTTCAATTCCCTCATCCCTCTCTCTGCTCCTTAAAACACCATCCAACAACTACCCATGCTTCAAGAAAACACAAACATACAGCTCCAACAAAAACCCAGACACAAACATCATCATTTTCCAACCATTTCTATTCTGTTCTCCTGATTCGAACCACGTGGTTAGCAAGCTCTCTAGTTTCTATCTCTCGCTCTTCAAGCGTTTATTTATTTATTTATTTTGCGTGTTAAATTTATACCTATTTTCACCAGTGAAGTAAGACCTAAGAGTTGTTTCCAACTTTCCATAATCTTACGGTTCGGTTAATCAGCTTCAACGTGTTATACTAGTAACAATGGCTACGGTTTAATCATCCAATTAGTTCAAGAAAATGGAGTTTCTTAAACTTGATTCAACATCTTGTAGTAATTGTGTTACTTACTGATACGTTTTAATGTGCGTGCTGTAGTGTTTGGATTTGGAAACTGGTCTGCTTTGTTGTGTCTTCTTGCTTCTTGGCTTCGAAATCATGGTATGTTCATGTTCCCTCTAATTTACTGTTATAATGTTATTCAGTGTATGCTGATAGAAACTTATGTTACCTGTGTTTTCTTCAACAAGAAAAAGAGGTAATTTTAGGTCTTGACTCTCGAGGTGTGGACATTGACTGATTTTGTGCACCTGGAACCGGAAACTTCCTATCTTTGTGTCTATGCCATATTCAACTTGATTAATATCATTCAATTTTTTTTTCTGATTTTCTCTTCCTTTTGTTGTTAAATTTTTGTTTAAACAATTGTGCAGAGTTCCGTAAGTACTAGCTCGCAGAATGATTATGGTTGGGACACTGATGACGAACTTGAGGTATTTGGCACGCCTCAGGAGAGCAGTGCACATAGTGTGGTGGTAAATCTTGCATCCGATTAAGTTACAATTGTTTTGCTATGATTTCAGCAATCTTAACATGTACCTGTGTAATGCTGAACAAGACATTTTTTATGTTTGTATTACTCCTTGTCCATCACGTGTTAGCAATTTATCTTTTCTTTTCTTGTCCCATCTCATGTGTGATGGTTTAGTCCACACATCATATATCTAAGATTATGGTTTCTGTATTCAATTATGCAATATGTGGGCAATGTTTTGTTTTCCTTTCTCATTTTTTATTTCTTGGTCTTCTGCTAATTTTGTAACCTCTCCTCTTGCTAATTCTATAGGAATAGGAGAGTAGTTCAACCATTGCATGAGTTTATTCTGTTGATAATGTTAATGTGTTCCATGTTCTGTTTAGGCGAGTAGTTCAACTTGCACGAGTGCTAAACACGCCAGGCTGATTCATCTCTTTGTGGAAATGGGGTTTTCCAGAGAGGCAGTGATCAAAGCAGTTGAGGAAAATGGTTGTTTTGCATTCTCATCAAACATGTTTAATAAGTATCACTCTTACTCACCTTCAATTTTAAACTGCATTTTCTTTCCATCCATGGTAGGAGAGGATAAGGAGGAAGATATTTTGGAAACCCTGCTAACACTTACTGCTGTGGCTGTGAGTAACTCTACCTTATATCAGTCGCCTAGTACTCTACTGTATTGTCCATGTACAATTGGAGTCAAAACACTGGGTTTAAATTTCCTTCTTTTTTTTTCAGTTATTAGGGTCGGTAATCAGGATTCTTGATAGTGATAACAAATTGAATTCAGTCTATATGTAATGACCATTTGTTACTTGTGACAGATCACATGTCCAAGTTTTAAGTTTTAGATCATACACACAAATTCAAGGGTTCAATAGATAATAACAATGTTTGAAAATCAACAGTACTAAGCAGGAAAATAGATCGTGCTTAGCTCAGTTTTATCAATAACATGTTTAGATGATGTGATTTATTTCAATTTATTGGTGCAACCTCGTGAAATTTATCTCTATCCTGAATTCCTAATATTCTGAGCAGTGGCATCACTAACTTTTCAGATGAAGCTCCTTATTGCTAGTCATCAATCATCATGAATTATCTAAATCATAATATCATGCATTGGCCATATGTCACAGATTAAAACCTGATTAAATTTGTATTTGTGAATGACTGTACAAGAATATGATATGAATGGAATGTCCAGCATGTGAGATCACTGTCATTAATGGATAATGCTAAATTTTTCTAATAACATTTGTATCATGCAGACTATAGAGAATTCCTCCCAGATGCTCCCAGTAAACCATGTGCTTCTGCTGATAAAAGTGATATACCAATTGATATCTCTGATGACGAGGATAGTTGCCCCGGAGCTGAGGTGGATTTTTATTTCTGTGATTGTCTTTCTTTTGTGTATTTATTTTCCTATTGCGATACACTTAGAACTTCACTTTCATCTTAGTAATTGTAATTCGCCACATCACAAAAAAAAAAAAGAAAAGGTAATTGTATTTCGCTGTCCCTTGTTAAATAGTATTCTCATTTGGCTCTACTCCGTTTAATTACACATGAAACACTTCATTTTTGTGCATTCTTATAGGTTAGCAGGACTCTAGGAATTGTTCAGTTCTGAGGTATTTCTGTGTACCGAGCTTGATATGCTTTTTGTCACTCAACTAGAACATGAAATAGCCATAATAGATGAAAATCAAACCATAATTATCTAATTGAGACTTCTGTGAGATACAACGCACCATACAGTAAAAAAGGAATTGAAAAAGTGTGTACCAAGACCAGCCATATTATCGGATTGCCACTCGTGTCAGGTCAGAGGACTAAAAATAGTATGAGGTCTTTCACTACTTGAGTGTGTAACCTTTGGTTTTATGATGAAGTGTTGATAAATCATTTTTGACACATCAAATAGTAAGTCTGCATTTCTTTGCTCTCAACTAGATTGCAATATATGTCTATTTTATGAAGATGAAAAAGCTTCCAGTCAATATATAATAAAGGATCTTGGTTGAATGGTTAATAGATGGAGTATTTATGGAAGTGGACTCTTTTACAAGCAACTGCATGAGTATTTATATTGCCTGCTTTGCCTTTCTGGCGTCAGATATCTAGGTTCCATTTAACCGATTCTTTTTATGCAGGAAAATACCTTTAAGTCAGAGAAGGATGAGACCTTGTCCATGCTGGTGAATATGGGATACCCTTTGAAGGAGGCTTCGAAAGCTATAGACAAATGCGGTGCGTGTACTGTATCATCTTTACCCTCATAATATCATACACGTTATTTACATCTTTGTTTTCTACCTCTTCCTTCGTTTTTTAAGTTTTAACTCTTTTTCTTTTAAAAATATACGAGCCTAGATTTTCCGTTTTCATTGTTATACACTGCTAGGGAGCAATATAGAGTGATGAGTGATGATATATATACTCTCCTGACAATCAACCTATCAGTCTTGTTTAGAATTACATTCACAATGACATGAGTTGTTGTAATTTACACCATTTAATGATTATTTAATGGATGTAAGATATATATTGAAAAGAGAATGATTTTTACGCAATTCAATTAGGAATATTTATCATTTCTCAACAAACGTATTAATCAAATAATTACATTTTAAAATATTAACATACAAATAAAATATATCGATGGAAATATAGAAAAAATTCTAATGGACTTTTTTTTTTCTCTCACTTGGAGAGTAAAAATATCTTGAATTTATTATGTATTAGTAGATGCTTTTCCTCTCTTATATGGGTGGTGAGCTGCTTTCTTCGCCCCAAAGAAGTTCCACTAGTTGTTACACATGACTTTATAGTATCATTTCAACAAAGAAAAATTGTAGGCAAAGATTTTGATTTTTGATTGAGGTGATTAGCGCATGTGAAATATTTTCACTTCTATCAAGTTTGTCCTTGAGACCATGAGTAGTCTATAGTTTCTCTAACAACCTATGCAACATATGTACAAAAATCAACATAGCCATAAACAAATAATATAGAGCTTATGCACAAAAAAAAAAAAAAAGACGTGTTCCCCTGTTTCTTTGGAAAGCAGGTTAAAACTTTGAAAGGACACCAGTCTGTGGAAATGACTTCCATTAACTACGATGGATACACATATCAAATATAGGAGTTGCAAGATTTATAATTGGCTTTAGCAGGGATTAGAATGGCACAAAATTTTCGTGGCTACGGAGGAATTCATTGTAATGACCTCTGAAACTGATCATACACATGCGATTAGGCTCTTCAATAAGGATAGTTAAATTATGAACATCCTACCGATTTTTACTTGGTCCATTGGGCCACCACTTGTGGTACTTTTGAGTACCCCATACGGAGAAGAAAGCTTGGTACTCTCAATTGGCCAATCTCCACCGTTAGATATAAATCTCATTTATCTATCTCTTCCATCCGCTTAAGCACAAAGAGTTAAATTTGAATCCTTGTTATCCCATCTTCTTCAAGTTAAAAGAGCATTCGCTTGAGACTTGCGTTATATAAAGAATAATATTGTGTATACAACAAAGTTATATAACAATCATATATCAACACTCACAATGCTTTTGCGTCTTTTAGTATATTAATACCCACTCTCACAAAAAGACAAAATATTGTGAGTTTTGGGGTAAGATTGCGAGAGAGATAATTGTATCACTTTCATGACATATCATTGTCGGTTGTCCTTGGTTTGCATACAATTGCAAATTAAGTCAAAACAACCAAATGAGCTTAGCATGCGATGCAAGAATGCATGTGGTCGTATATTTTACATGTAGAATCTGCAAATTTGTTTGGTTGTGGTTCTTTAACAGTTTGGTATCATGTTATAACATTTGGCAGGTCCTGGAGCACAAATCTGTGACCTGACAGATTTCATTTGCGCTTCTCAATTAGACAAGGAAATTGACTCCCATCTTCAAGTTCAACCTTATAAGGAACATGATGCCTCCGTTTCTACGCTTAAAAAGGTGTGACTTCTGATCTTATCAAATTAGATATAAGCTTTCTAGTTAGTTAGTCAGTAATGCATGCAGTTGTCTTACATGATGTTATGTCTTCTGTTTTGCCAGCAAACAGATCATTACTATCTTCATCATACAAATAAGAGAGTGAAACTTCACAATGGGAAATGGAAAAGCAGAATATGCATGACAAATGCAAAGAAGCCATTAGCAATTGATGTGGAGATGATACAATTACCTAATCCCATGACAGGATTTGGCATACCAAATAAACTTTATCCCAAGGTTGCAAGAAGGCTCCCAAATAAACTAGCAGGTCCACCATACTTCTATTATGAAAACGTGGCTCTTGCTCCTAGAGGAGTTTGGAGTAAAATTTCACGTTTTCTATTTGAGATTGAGCCAGAGTTTGTTGATTCCAAATTCTTTTGTGCCGCAACAAGGAAAAGAGGATACATCCATAATCTTCCCATTGAAAACCGTTCACCCTTCTTCCCATCCCACCACTCACAGTCCAAGACACTTTACCTACAACCAAAAAGTGGTGGCCTTCATGGGACAAAAGAATAAAGCTCAATTGCCTTCTAACTAGCATAGCCCCCGCCACAGTTACAGAGAGAATGAGGAAAGACCTTGAAGAATATGGTGGTGTTGAACCTCCTCCTCCAAATGTCCAAGAGAATGTACTTAGAACGTGTAGGAAGTGGAACTTGGTTTGGGTTGGGAAAAACAAAGTGGCACCTCTTGAACCTGATGAATATGAGGTGCTGCTTGGATTCCCAAAGGATCACACTAGGGGTGGAGGAGTCAACCGAACAGAGAGATACAGAGCACTTGGAAATGCATTTCAGGTTGTTATGTTGTGAGTGTGAAGTTATTTCACATTATTATGTACTTAACTGTTAGCTTATCATTAAAACAATTTTACTATCATGATAACTGAATGAAGAATCCAACTTTTTTTAGTGACATGAACCCATAATTAGATGATAGTGTATGCAAAGAATAATTTCTTTGAATGAACCGTATAAAACAAGAAATTTAGAAGAGTGACAAATGGTGGCGTAGTTACTATAGTGGTAGTTACTCATCATGATTTGTCACTGTATGGACTAAATGTCAGTGCATAAAAATTAAATATATTCACAGAAGTTCAAATCAGAATTGGGCTGTTCATTTTAGTTTTATTTAACTCTTGGTTTCATTTAAAAGCTCAAGTGCGGCTAAATGGAATTGATTTCAGGTTGATACAGTTGCCTATCATCTCTCAGTGTTGAAGGGTCGTTTTCCTAATGGCATTAATGTGCTGTCCCTCTTCTCTGGCATTGGAGGTGCTGAGGTTGCTTTGCATAGACTAGGAATAAAGCTCAAAAATGTGGTATCAGTGGAAGTGGCTGAAGTCAACAGAAACATCATTCGCAGTTGGTGGGAACAGACCAACCAAAGGGGTAATCTAGTTGAGGTTGAAGATGTACAAAAAGTGACTTCAGATCAATTGGGGCGTTGGATAAACTATTTTGATGGGTTTGACCTCATCATTGGTGGGAGCCCATGCAACAACCTTGCCGGCAGCAACAGAGTCAGTAGAGACGGGCTAGAGGGCAAGCACTCCTCACTTTTCTACGAATACTATAGGATTGTTAATGAAATCATGGAGGCACAGCGATAATGTGCTTTTGAGAGGTCAAAAATAAATTGTACAAAGGATAGATTTCATTATCCGAGGTTTGTACATTAAAAAAGCCACCTGTTAAGAATAGAGGTTTTTTTTTTTTCCTTTTTATTTCATTTTAGTCTTTAAAATTAATAAAGTATTACTCTATGCATTTATTCTGATTTGTATATGTATTTCAAATTAAGAAAATATTAATTTAGTTTGTAAAATTACCAAAAATGATAAAATATTCTTTTTCAAGATTTAAGTTAGTCCACACCAAAAGGAATACTTTGAAACACTTTTATAATTTCAATATCAAATTAATACTTTTTTAATTTCAGAAATTAAAAAGAAGTACATAAACAATTTTAGGAACAAAATAAACCTATACTGACTTTTTAACCTTTTATAGAACTTACTAATATCTCGTTCAACTCAAAGGTCAAAAACAGCTTGGAAAATTTTGCTTTTAATTTTCGAGTAAAATTTGATATGACTAATTTCTATAATAAGTGATTTTTTCGGTTAAACAAATCCATTTTTTTCTGTCCAAAAATAAAGTTGAAACAAATAATACCCTAAATCAAATGTGATGGCATAGGCGAAAACCATGTCAATAATCGGAGGAGAATTGATAACACTCTGAATTGAAATGCGGTATGTAATTTTTATTTTCTCATGGTCATAGCGCATGTTTGGTTCCTCATCCAAATGGTAGCCCATGTTTGGTTCCTCATCCAAATTACCCATCGCCCGTTCTTTCTTCTTGAAAGTCGTATTTTCATGTTTGGGTGTTCACAACTGATTTGATTTCTAACGGGATTCAAGTAACAAACCCTAGTTGATGCAAAAGTGACCTTTTGTTGCCTCTCCGTTGAAACAACTCCAGTTGCAAATTTTTGGACACTTTTGTCCTTCGACCCAAATATAGCAAAGTAGCGACAGGTGAGGTTTCTCGCTGTATATATGTACAGGATTTTTGTTAGTTTTATTAGTTTATACTTTGTGTCTGTTTTTTAAATACTTTAAATACTTATTTTTATCTTGATTAAATTAATAAGAATAATATATTTGTTGTTGTCTGGCTTAGGATAGAGAGTAGGTTAGCATTTAACTAGAGAATGAGGTGATATCACCCTTTACAAAAGGGGATATATATACCAGTTGGCATTAATGAGGGGACCCACAAGGCATTAAGGGTAGAGATTGTAAATGTATTGGGCCGACGCCCATTGGGCTAGGCAAGGGTGTGTCCGGAGTTAGTCCACATGAGGATGCAGGTTGTTTATCCGATCAGCCCACAAGCCCTTCAGCTCACGAACTCGAATGTGAGCAAAGAGGATAAAGAGAGTTAGAAATCAAGGTTGACTACCCTACCCGATTCACAAGGCCTGCAACCTCGAACTCGAATGCGAGCAAAGAGGCTCAAAGAGTTGGAGAAATTGAGGTCTGCGTCCTGAGTCTACAAGCCTTCTAGCCTTGAGTCCAATTAAGAGTGAAGGGACATGGCATAAGTCAAGTATAAGGATCGACTGATCTATCCAAAAGCCCTCTAGGCCCAAGCTCTAATAAGAGCAAAGGGGCTAAGCAATGATAGGCCGAGGTACTAAGTGTCTTCTGCAAATACCTAGTTTGTGACAGGGGCTAATGCGTCATTGCAGTGACCGAGGTGTGTCATTGGTTATCTAGGCTAACAAGTGTCCCACTACGATTGACGATGATGTGCATCATATCTTACAATGAGACGAACTAGGTAGTCTTGCTTAACACAACCCTACAGGAAAAACCATGTTATCAGGAAAACCATACTTGTGGGTTTCCAATAAATCTATCATTTAAGTGATCATGACCAACTTTGTATGAGTGGTTTATGTAAGGAATTGCCAAACCTCATAACAGCTAATGCAAAGGCTTAAGCTTTTATTTTTTTGGGTGTGACCTTGGAGTAGTGACTTCATAATTTGTCAAGGCAATGGGTATATTTAGGGACCAAGTATTGTAAGGTATTGAGTAGCCGTAGGGTGTTAACCAATTTGATCATGCTTGAATGTTATTTGGTTGGTCAGAGCTTATGGACTATCGGGTTTTACTCTAAGTATTGTTGATATTGATACTTAGTTTTAATTATTAGTGTTAGTACCAGATTTCAATGTGAGAAAATTTGAATTAGGCCTAAATGATTAGAATTTCTATATATTGGTGAGGTTGCAATGCTTATAAACATCACTATGGTAGGCTAGCCAAGTATCGTAGCTTGCTGTGTCACCTTGGGGTATGTGACGAGCTTTGTTGTAAAGATTGTTGGGTTTAGGAGGAGGCCCTATCTGTCAAGTCTTGATTAGAATCGATAAAACCCAAGTGTAGATAGGATTAGTAAATACTACGTTTGTCTAGTGTTAGTGAATACTGGACTACACTTCATGCTAGTGAAAACCAAGCTATCTTCATGTCACTGCTTGAATAGGATCTTCAGTATAGTGCCCTGAATATTGAGCTTGGTTGCACACTTGCACATGAATACGAGACTTGGTGCCTGAATACCTGTTTCAAATGATTCCAAGCTAATACTTGGGTATTCAAATGATTCCGATGAATACCGGTCTTCAAATACCGCCTGAATATCGGCATGGTTGCTCATGAATACAAGACTTGGTGTCGATGAATACCAAGCTTAAGATCATGTTAGGATACTTGGGTGTTCAAATGATTTTGGTGAATGTTTCTTCAAATGCTCCTTAAATACCGAGTTTGGTTGCTCGTGAATACAATGCTTGATGACGGTAAATACTGAGTCTTCAAATGATTACTGAATATGGTCTTCAAATACTGCCTGAATACCTAGTTGGTTGCTTGTGAATACAAGGCTTGATGCTGGTGAATATTCGGCTCAAGATCATGTTAGTGAATACCAGGTCTTCAAATGATTTTGGTGAATGTCCTTCAAATGCTGCCGGTAAATACTGAGCTTGTTCTTAATGAGAGTATCCTCATACATAAGCTTGTTATTCCTATGTTTACAATTTTATAATAACACAACAATACTATCGTTTTCAAAGTTAGCACGTTAAACAAATAAATAAGCTAAAACCTGTGCATTTAGTCCTTCTTTCTTTTCGTGTCCTTGTACTTATTTATTTAGATAATTAAATAGCATAAATATCAACATAAATCAAAATATCCCTAACGCTAAATGCAATGTACGTTATAAAACCATTTATTATACACACTTGAATAATAGTTATATGATACTCTCATATGATTAATTATGTAGTAGTATAATTTGCATGATATTATATTAACCAAGTACATTGTGAAAGACAAGGTCAAAATCGGCAAACTGAGAAATTGAGTTGAGAATAAAAAGAATGAAATGCTGAGTTGAAAATATAAACGCCAATTTAAGAAAAGATCAAAATATATAGGATTTTAATTTATCTCTGTAAAGTCTAAATCTATAGCACATATAGATATTTTTTTAGGAATCCATATGCTGTACAGTCTAACTACCCCAGCCACAAGATATTTTATACCCCTAACTTTTTCAAATTTAAACTGCATTCATTCATGATTTAGGAATTAGTACATTTTGTTCACATTCCTCCGAAAACTCAGTGGCTTTCCTGAGCCTTCCTCTGTTACAAACTTATTCCAATTTGACCAAAAGAGGAGTGTGTATATATTGCTTCCATCTAGTTGTTATTTTAAAATTTGAGTGGCTTTCTTTTGAATCAATTTGATGGAGCTTGTCCAAGCGTTAAATTAAATCCACCTCAACATGGCCACTGGCTAATGTGTAAATTGCCTTAATCATCTTTTGTTTTTGTTATTTTGTATTTTTTTAATAAATCTTGATAAATATACGACAAATGATGATAAATATTTGTAAATGATGATAAATATATATAACGACAAATTTATGATAAATACTTGGCAAGTATTTATGATGGCAATAATTCTATTCAAATTTGATAACCTTCATAATTATGAGTTTTAAAATTTAAAATGCATAAAAAAGCATTTTTATAAGAATATAAAAGCAGTTTAATAACCATAAATTATCAACTTTAATGTGATTGACCCAATTTAGAAACAGTCATTTCGAAATCAAATCATTATAATAGCACCCTTTTTTTTAAGGGAAACGGAGTACAGAGTTAATAGAAAGAAATCTCAACGTTAGTTCACAATTTCAAATTAATTTGACAAATTCATGAAGGAACGGATGTTTGAATTGCTGACCAAATTCACTTACTGAACCCCACATACGATATGGTTTCTGATTGCTTGACAACCAAAGAATTAAAACAAAAGCGTAAATCCACCACCAGTATGCGCATGATGAACCTTGGTCAGAAGTTGGGTGAGTAATTAATTGAAAATGAATGAATAATATGGAAAGAAGCAGTTCAAAACAAGGTTGAGAGAGTAACAGAAAGAATCAAACACAGGAATACAAGACCAACAACAATAAAAATAACAGTAACAACGTGCTGTAAAATTCATGAACTTACTCGGAATACTTTCATAGAAAGTGTTACCCACTATTCCAGGGAACACCCGTAGATATGCGGCAAATATTGCAGGACATGTAATGAAAGAGAAGCTGATTTGAATGGCTCGTACATTAAAGTGACCCAAGTCAGCAAACATGGCCTCAGATCCTGTGATGCACAGAAAGACTCCACCAAGTGATATCCATCCACGCTTACTGTTTCGTTTGAATTAATCAACTATATATTTTGGGTTAAAAGCTCGCAATACTCCAATGTCATGTTTGAACAAATTGTAGAGACCAATTCCACCGATGAATGAAAACCACACTAAAATGATCGGTACAAACGAGAATCCCACTTTATCACCACCGAATCTTTGCACAGAAAACAAGACAACCAAGATCGCTATGGTGATGCCCACGACAGCGTCTGATCATGAGGCTCCTTCGTGAATCCGACACTACAACATTTTTTGCCTAAGATAACACAAAAAGTGTGGTCTAAATTTTAAAAAGTGTAGTCTTAATTTAAAGGCAACACTTTTAAGCATAGAACAACACTTTTTGGGGTGGTCTAAAGAGGTGTTACATTTTCTCTAGGACAACACTTTTTAAACTTAAGGCAACTTTTATTACCATTGTTAATAACAACAACTAATAAGTGTTGCAAAAGTGTTGTCTATTGTTAGAATAGGCAACACTTTATAAGTGCTGTATTTACTATTAAGTGTTGCCTATTGTCACAAAGATAACACTCTGTAAGTGTTGTCTATTGTCACAAAGGCCTTTGATGAGCAGGCAACACATTGAAAGTTTGGTCTTGGAGGACGACCCTTTTGTGCAAATCTTGATGAGTTGACCCACACCTTTCTGGTCAAGTACCTGATATTATTGTCAATAGTTGAAATTCAGCAATCATCCTTCATATATCTTCAATAAGCAAATAAACCTATGGTGACATAACTGCTTAAATGGATCATTTTGCAGAATGCCTGTTGATAGGTATATAGGAAGAAATTTGCCAACACCATCTCTACTATATCCAAATGTCATTTGGTTAAGGTCATTGGTTCCAAATGAAAGAACTCTACTTTGTTTGCAATCTACACAAATGAATCATAAAATCAAGACTGGAGATAACAAGAAGAGAACAAATAGTAAAAAGGATACAAGCCACTAATGCGATATTGGCAATAAAATGATAATACAACAATCTCTAGCTACTCAATTTTCAATTAATGTTGAAAAATGCTTTCTAGATACATGGAAAAAAAAATTACTAAAGGCATAAAAAGGAACTTTAAGGAAAGCAAGTCCTCAAACGCAACTTAATGAAGCCAAATCGAATGCTAAGGATGGAGGAAAGCAAGTGCAATTAGACAAAAAGTTAGCAAAGAATAATCGACTTAATCCAGAAAGTTGGCATATAGGACTTTGGGACCATAAACCCACAGTAAAGAGATATTTGATAGCAGAAAACTCACCAAAACTCCTGTGGTATAGCTAAATGTGAGATATGGCAAACTCCCAATCCTGACAACTTCATAAAAGCCTTACAATAGAAAGATTGCATCCTGATTAAATCAAACATAAAAATTAATACAAGAGATTTACCTATTCTTCAAGTAACATAGATTATCATGGATGGTTTCCACAACTCCTCCAAGTTTCCTTAGCTCAAGTTCAACACCCTTAAACCAATATCCGAAAAAATAAAAATACCATAAATACTCGTTTCTGAAAAATAAGTCTCACTTAACATATTAAAAAGGCAACCATAGAGAATAAATGAAATTTATATGTGGATTACCTAAATCTTTTCTTTTCAATAAGTCTCAATCTTAAGGATTAAAAATTGCATATGAGCATCACTACTTCACTAGTACGGAACCATTTCAACTAGAAAAGAAAATTGTTAATTACGAACAGAAAGCTAAGTTTTCACTAAAGACACAACAAAAACTACTTGAAATCCTCAAAATCAATAACATATCATGCATACAAATCATCGAATTCCAAACCCTAAAGTTAGAAAACACATGAAAATTGCAAGTGAAAAAAAAATCTGATTATGCCTTGAGTCAATCAGGAAATAGGAACGAACCTAATTCTATGATTTTAACAATGGAAGGAAATGAATATAGCACTAATTCAAAAAATTTTGATTTCAAGTTTCAGCTGATTTGAGAATAACCTAAAAATCACACATCATAATATGCAAATCCATTGAAACTCGAAATTTGAAGAGGATATGAGAATTGAATTTACCGAGATCGAGAGAAAGAGGTAAAGTGCAAATGGAATAGGTGAATTTACGGAAGTAGGAGTTGAAGAGTTGGGAGGGGAGGGCCGTTGAAGGCGTTGGAGTGGAGGTTGAGGCGACAGAGGTAGAGGAGGGTTCCATGCTCTGATGGGAGGTAACCTTAGGTCCCGCGACAAGGTAACGTCGACGATGCGAGGCTCTGCGAGACATTTGCGAGCTCACGCGAACCACAGTGACAAAAATCGATGGCGACAGGTAGCGTAGATGGCGAGAACAGCATAGAACTTTCGCGACCTTGACAAAGATTTGTTACCCTGAAGCAGAGAGGAGGTGTGGCACGAAGGAGAGGAAAAAATGAAAAATGTCAAATGAAAAAGTGTCATAAAAAGGAATAAAATGGTTTTAAAAAAGATATTGGAAAAATTTTGTTTGTGTCCCTATTATAAAAACTTTAGGCTACATTTTTAGTTGAGGTTGATTAAATTTTAAAAAGCAACACTAATAAAATGTAAGCTATTATATAAATAAATGTTGATTATTTGTTTGTGATATAGCTACACTTTACAAATGTGCTCTATTCGTTTAAGAGAACCGTTTCCAAGTGTAGCATAAAAAGTGTTGCTAAAATCTATTCGAATGTTACGGTTCTGAAAGTGGTGTCTATGAAGATATTAGGCAACACTTTTTTGTTGTTGCTAAAGAAAAGTGTTGTCTTAGGCTAAATTTGTTGTAGTGCAAGCAAGACCATTAGATACAACTGGGTGCCTCTAAGAGTATGAATCCTGACCGTCGAGTGATGAACAAAAGCGCTGACAAACGGACATTATTTATGGGTTATGGTGATATTCCGTGTGCTACATGCGATGTGTCCATGTTGATGGTGATCAGCGCATAGCTTCCGGGTTTCTAGAGCAAGTGGGAAAAGTTTTTCCTTTTTAGACATGCCAAATGTTGCCGCGTGAGCTTAGGATAGAAAGTAGGTTAGCGTTAGCTAGAGAATGAGGTGCCATCTCCCTTCACAAGAGAGGTATATATATTGGTTAGACATTAATGAGAAAGGCCCACAATGCATTAAGGTAGAGATTGTAAACGTGTTGAGCCGTGTCCATCGGGCTAGGCAAGGATGTGTCTGAAGTCATTCACATGAGGATAGAGGTCGATACTAGATCAACCTGTCAATATTATATTTTAATTTACTAGATAATTGGGCACTAATGTCAATATTTATTCAAGTTGATATCTTTAAAATAAATTTATTTATAAATGTATTAATATAATATTAGTCATGGCATCAATAGATTAAAATAATATTTATTTATTTTTATAATAAAAACAACACCAAAATAAACGGATAATATTAAAAGTATAATATATCACTCATGTCCTTTTGGTAACTATAAACTCAAGTGATTTTGATTTTGATCATCCAAATAATATTTTTTCTATCATAATCACTTTTAAGATAAAGTATCCAAACATTAATCATGTTTATATCACCTCACTTTTAATCAAAATCAATTCTACTAAAATTTAATTGGTCCAAACTCTAGATTGCAAACTTTAATCCAAATGTCAGTGGCATAAAGCCACTTTTTTGTCAAAATTTTTAAAATGCATATAGAATTTCTACTCTGCACATATAAAAAAGTCAAAGAAGGAGGCACGAAATCACGAGTTATGGACAAGTTACTATGCATTACAGGAATTTATCATGTGAGCACCAAATTATGAGAGTTACTGTGCATTGGTTGCATAGTAACTCCGAGCTCTTATAAATAGAACTGAATTCGTTAGCTTTAGCATCGAAACAGAGAGCATTCTATTACATATAGTGTCCTTCTGAAGTTTCTCCTATATTTATAGAGAGAAGTGTATTCTCCTAGTATAAGAGAGGGTGTTATTGTTCTCTCCTTATTAGAGAGAGGTGTAATTTTATCTTCCACATAGTGAAATCTTTTCAACTGCCCCTGGTTTTTCCTCATCATTAGGGGGTTTTCCACGTAAATATTGTGTGTCAATTCCAATTCTCTCAACTCTATTTTAGTTTTGTTGATCCTTTTATAACTTGGTACCAACACCAAACACACTTTGTTTTACATCAACGACGTGTGTTTTTATGACTTATTTTTGCTACAATATGATTTCAGTTACGTGTAGGTAGCTGCTAACTCATTTCCTGCTAGCTTATGCCCACAGCCTAGACAAAACCGTTAGAGAAATTGGTAACAAATTAATGACACAGCTCAACTCTCATCATCCTTTCTTCCTCTCTTGTATTCCTTATTCATATTTTCTTCGTAAAAGTTATTTTGCTTAGAGGCTTGAATATTTTACTTCACTTGAGTATTTTTCGTTTGGCTTAAATATGTTTTCAGAACTAAATGAGTTTTAATTTTGGTGCCTTACAAAACTATTTGATTTGTCTACTTTTGATTTCAGTCCCTACTACTCAGTGCTGCTGGCCAACAGGTACAGTTAGCCAGAACTTGTAAAGCCAGTTAGGCAGATAGGATTGAATATCATCGTATTTCGTCAGCTAGCTCAACGGTTAACAGAGACATATTTAACCCTTTTTTATTTATTCTCAACGAAATGACAAACCTGCTAGTGCTACCTTCCGAAATGTCAGTCATTTGGTCCAGAATTTTCAAAGCCAGTGAATTCATTCCTGCCTTACTAAAATGCATGAGTTGTTAGAATCAAGCTTTTGACTTTACACTTTCATTCAATAGTTTTATAACATTTTTTATCAAAACAGTAAATACTAAATAGTTCCACGGTTTCTTAAGCGCGAACAGTTCTACTTTGTTACTTTATGATGTAGTTGGTGTGCCCTCCGTCCTGCAGGATATTTCTATGGCTTTACACGCCGGGACGGTTAGTAGGTAATGGTGTAATAGAGGGTGATAAAGGTTGGAGGTGGTTCACTAAACAGTTGGAAAATAATCGTTGTATAGGTTGGTGCTGGTCTATGAATCACATACACATCTTTATGGTGCCCATGTCTATTTGTCAAACACGTGTCCATGTTGAATATTATATTACACACCAATAATACATATTTATATATATTTAATTTAAAACTTATATTTTTCTTACTCTAACATTAAAAAAAACATAATATAAATAATGTTATAAAAAGGAAATAATTCATAATCATTTTGAGTTTGTAAGAAAATAAAATATAAATAAAGCTTATATAAATGATATTCTAAATAATATATCATTTTCTTTAAATTTTTAGTTATATATATGTCATGTTTATCTTGTAACTTTTCAACTTTGATGTCGCTCATGGACGTCTCGTATTCGTGTGAAGTGTCTATGTTTCATAGGTGCTAGTTCATCCAAAAGACTTGCAAAACAAAGCTAATTCTATTTTGTCAAATATAATGTAAAAACCTTTATCTTATTAAAGGAAAGAGAGAATTATCATTTTGCCCTCAAAAGATTTATGTTGTTGACAAAATAATCCTCAACAAAAACTACATTTGTTTGTAGCCCTTAAAAGAACTACCTCATTTGACAAATTCACTCAAAGATCAACATATCTCCATTTTTATTAACAGAAGTAATTACATTTTATATTTTATATTAAGTTCACACTATATAACCATTACTTTAATTTCAAAATATCATATTTTTGAAAAAAAACACCTCATTTTATGCCTAAGTTGATACTAGAAAATAGTTATTATATTTTAACTCTCCAAAAATTATATCTTCAAAATAACCCTAACAAAATTACTTTGGTTAACAAAAATAAAAATTAGTTGACATTTAGATGAATTTATCAAATGAAATAGATCTTTATAGAGCCACCAGTGAATATAGTTTCCTTTAAGAATTATTTTGTCAGTGATATATGGAGGCTAAAATGATGGTTAAAAACTTAACATTGTACCTTCTCATCAACTAACAAGTAATGGCAGGGTACATTTTGCATTCCCTCATTACTCTGTTCATAATCATAGTAATGGAAAAGATTGCAGAAGGAAGAAGTGCAATTATATTAACACAAGGAAACGTGGATAGTAATATCCTTGGAAGTAGTTGATTTTTAAAGTGACAAGTACTATTTACTTGAACATTATGAGCTTAGGCTTCTAGATCACACGAGTATAACAGTGATGTATTTTGCTCCTTTTTTGTTTTTAAATACTTACCCAGTTACCCTTTGTGAGTTACGAGAGATACACCTCCACACTTGCAGTTTTAATCAATTGGCATACAGGACAAACATTGATAAATGCACCACAGTCCTTACACAAGCACAGGTGCCTACAAGGCATCAACAACATCGAAACATCCTTTGCCTTGCATGCCCTGCAAATCAGATTCTCCATGCCTTGGTAGTTCTTGTAAGTAGATTCCATTGGCGCGCCCGGGATGCTCAGGAAGTTATTAGGATATATGTGTGAAGCCGCATCATCAACTTCACTGTCTCCAAACCCTTCCTTCCCTTGTTCAACTCCTTGTGAAATTGCCTGCTGGAGGTTGTTCCTCAACACATTGACAACTGACTCATTGTACTTGGCTCTGTAGTGCCAGTTTTGTGCTTCAATGGCCATCTGCTTTATTCTCTCTGCAAGCTCCCTATTTTTTCGGTTCATGTTCTCAATCTCCATGTCTTTTTCCCTTAGCTTCTTACAAACACCTTTCTCGATGGAAGTAAGGAGAGAAGCCATGTGTTTTTGCTTCATGTCTCTTACTCCTTTTGACAACTGTTCCTTCTGTGCAGAAAGGAATGGGAATAAGATCTCAGAATATTGCAAAATAACCAAACCAAGAATCATACACAAACAATAATTCCATAATCAAAGTTTAACTTCTTTTTCTACATCTCTGTGCAATAGAAGGAAATAAACAAAGAAAACATAAAAAAGCAATCATTTCAAAACTTAACATCACAGGTTCCAAAATACAATATCATGATTTTTTTAAACATTTGAGATTAACTGTTCAAAACCCAATAATTCTTCAAGAGACTCCTAATAAATTAGTCAACAAAAGACTATTAGATATAAAACCATTTATATGCTTCTACCCAATAGTTTAAACTTTTGGGAGAGACAATTTATAACATCATATAAGAGCCTCTTTGACCAAGTGGTTTGATCCTTGTTGGCTCCATTCTTTTAAAATATATAATAATTCAATTTATATTTAATGAAAGGTGGGTCTATATATTGTCCACGCTCCAAGCCTAAAAGAGACATTCACGCAAAGACAAGTTAGATATAAAATCATTCATGTGCTTCCACCCAACAATTTAAACTCTTAGGAGAGATGGTTCATGATAGCTTCAACAAAAGGAGAAAATTCAACCCAAAAGGATAGCAGAATGATATATTTTCAAAATGCATGATACTAGCAGCAAATTAACAAAGAAAAGCCTAAAAGCATCTATCATGAAAAGAAATAATCATACATTTCACCTTTTTGAAGAACAGATATATTTAATCATTTGGACCCTAATGGCCCACATCCAACACCTCCAAAAGCTAAATAGAAAGCTATAGCGATATGTTACCTGAAGTCTAATATACCGGTCCAATTCTTCTTGCTGCCTATCAAGCTCAGTTCTGATATTGTCACCTAGAGACAGTAAGATTGAGGGTGTGGCACCCATGCTTCCACTGGCAGAAGTGACAGAAGAGTTACGCTCATCATCATCATAAGAAAGCCTCAATCCTGTTGATACGGGGTTAGGATTTGGAATACTTGCAGATTGATCAGCATCATCTTGACAGCCATTGTAATTTAATGAAATCTGAAGCCTTTGTTGCTTTGAGATATCTTCCATTTCCCTGCTTCGTTTGTTAGGCTGAATCATGGAGTCAATACAATCATTTCCAAAGTAATTAACTGGATCCACACTACATCCAGCTTGTACTGCAAGAAATTTTACACTTCCATCACTCAGTGAAAAGGTTAAACTGCAGAATATAAGAACCATTAAAGGAAATATAAATTAATTTAAACAGCTATTTGGAATACTTTGTTTGGTATCTTTGGTGATCGTTGGGTGGGCCCTAGAACCTTGGATCAGTTCTTATTGACTAGTTTTGCTGGTTTTGATAAGAAGGAAGCTAAATCTTTGTGGTAGTGTGCAGTCAATTTCATTGTTTGGTGTAGTTGGTGGGAGCATAATTTTCACATCTTCAACGACAGCATTTTGTATGAGCAAGTCTTGACAGATAAGATTATACATTTCGCTTCTATTTGGTGCAAAGCACATGATCTTTTGGAGGTATTTCTTTCTCAAATATGTCAAGAGATTGAAAGCTTTACTTCATTAATGGTTTTTCATTCCATTGGTTTTGTTTTTGTAAGGAGGATCTCTTGTCAAATCTCTGTAGTAGTGCAAAGTCTACGCCATTGTTTCATTTATTTGGTTGGAGCATAATTCTCACATGTTCAACAACAGATTTTTGAACAAGTTAGTCTTGTGGGATAAGATTAGGCATTTGGCTTCTATTTGGTGCCAAACACAGCAATTTTTTTTAGAGAGATTTCTCTCTATAACATGTTGAAAGATTTGAAAATTTTGTTCCATTGATGGTTTTTTCCTCTGGTAGCTATTGTTTTTGGAAGGAGGATTTCTTGTCCTCCTAAGTCCTATCTATTTGTATTCTTCTTCTCTCCTTATTAATAAAGTTCTTCTTTTATAAAACTAAATAAGCAGCTATTTAAGGAACTGCATAAAAATGATAATTTGAAACAAATAAGTAATAATTTCTAATTCTACAACATAAAATAAGAATATCAAAGCCACAAACAGCAAATATAAACAAGCATCGGTGTTATCATTTGTAGATCAGATATGGTACATGATATAAGTAATGAAAATACCCTCTTGATACAAGTATTTCAGCACACGCAAATGCCATGTCAAGGGCAATTACCATTCTTATTTTTCAACATCAACATATACGACAATTGACCCAAGATAAGTAGGTGCAGGAATCAGTATTGACCATGTCCTGCAACATAAGATACACATACTTGCAATGCACACAAGCAAAACATGCATGCATACAATAAACATGACAATTTCATAACCCATAATATTGCACTCCTCAGCCCTCATTCAACAAAGGAGAGTAAATAACATCACGATGCATGTGGCAAAAGGGACAAAAGGGTGAGGGAATTGTTGAAACTAGAAAGTAAAATATGCAAAGTGGAACTTGACAAAAAATCCAGGAAAAGAAACTGACAGCAAGTAACTTTAAAAGCAGTGAACCAGGCACACTTGCTCAATTAAAAGAATAAGTTAAACAAAAGGAAGAGAACTCACAATTTCCAAACAACTGCAATTGATTTGCTGCATTTGTTTGATAACGGAATTGATCTCGTCCAGGAAAACAGGAAGCACAGGATTGCCATTGTTGCCCCCCAACATTATCCTAGGGTATGCACTTGCCTAACTCAACTTATGTAGCTTTAGGATTCTTTGTTGGAGCTGCCAATAAATGTCTACAAGGACAAGAAAAAAGTTGAACTTAACATCAAATTCAAAGTATAAAAAGTAAAAATAAGTGAAAAAAAACTCTTTAGAAGCAATATCAATGTGAAATGTTGACTCTGTATATCTTCACTTCCATACAATCTATCAAACAGGTTCTCACATCACATGAATGCTGACAATCCTTGCAAGTAAATGCTGACATTCAAACAGCCACAAGTTTAAGAGTAATACAAACTGAGATCAACAACAACAAGTCACAAATAGAAGCAGCTAAGCTTTGGGATCCTCTGAGGTCCAACATGAAATCCCTGAACTGGGAACCTAAGTATTAAATATGTTTTGAACTCTGAAGCATGGGTACTCCAAAATGGCTGCCATACCCATACCCGGTACCGGTACTTGTTGGGTACTCTAGGTTCTTGTTAATCAACAATTACAATAAGTAAATGTTATTTAAATACAAATTAATTCTTATAAAACATTAATTTTGGCAATTAAATGAATTAAAGTATTATCTTATCCTTTCAAATATTGGGTTTCTTTAGATATTTTTGTCTGAGCATCATAAAAAATCATGTATTTTATGATATAATTATTTTATTAGTTATAATTGTATATTTTTATATAATATATATTCCCAAACCTGTACCCTAGTTTTTAGAAAATCTTTGTACCCCGTACCTATATCTATACACAGTATGGGTACCGTACCCATACCTATGCAACATAGGTTTTGAAAAAAGTGACTAAGGAAATACATAACATCCACAAAAATTTTGCACATATGCTGTTGTTCACATTACAGACCAACTTTTTTCTAAGTAGCAAACAAAGAAAATTAGAAATTGGCACACCCCATTGCTTCCATTTTTCAACACAAAGCCAGGTGAAGAATTGAAAATCGAACCAATAGACTTTCATATAAACCTGACATCCACTGAAATCTGAGTTGCTCTTTGAGGAATTACCAAGACATGATGTGCAATCAAAACTGAATACTTAAGCAACATAGGAAGGGAAACATAAGATAAGATGAATATAAAACTCATAAGTGATTTATAAATACAGAAAAAAGAAAAACAACAGCACTTGGGTACATATTTCACTCAGATAAATAAAAAAAAAAAATCTATATGAAAAATCAAACTATATGGTATGACACAGAACACAGTATGACAAGTCAAGGTTACCTTGATGTTCACGACCGTTGTGCTTCTGGGTCTCAATTCTCAAGGGGTGGAAATGAAAATCTGCAATGCAATCCATTGTAAACTAAGCAAATCAGACTATACAATCTTGAAAAATAATAATAAAAAACGATGAACCCATTAAATACCTTGAGATTTAAATGTTTTCTAACAGGAAAAAAGAGGTTTCTTTTTCTCTAAACTAAGAAGAGATCAAGTTGATACAGATCCAAAAATAACCACAGGCCAAAAGGGTCAGATAAAAGAAGAAGAATAGAGAGAGATCTGGAATGAAAGGTTGAGAATAGTGGATGTGTGATTGATGAATAGAATGGAATAGAAGGAGATGAAGGAGTGTATGTTGCAGGAAATGAGAGAAAAAATTATTGTATTTTATTATTGCATTGAAAACAATTCCTTGTTGCGCAAACCGATTTCAGTTTTCTTCTTTTTTTTTCCCAATTTTCTGACACCATTATAAATTGTAATAATTTTCTTTTCCTTTTTTCTTTTTTTTCAGTTTTTCGTTGGATGGATACGACAAAGAGTGATGGACCCCATTATTTCCGGAATTCCACTATTATCCGTACTATCTGTCATGCATGACATAAACATATGCCTAATTAATAAAATCATGCTGTTCTTTCTTATTTGCCCGAGTTATTCACATTAATAGGTTGTATTTGAGTTAATTTTGTGTTGATTGAGATTAAATTTGGCTTCGGCTACTCTAAGAAAATTATCCTTAGAGAAATGATTTCATTATTTTAACTAGGTTTAATTGCTCTAGATATTTGGACTTGTCATTCAATTTTCAATTAAATCCTTAAAATTTAAAAATTTTCAATCATCTTTCTATAGTTTATAGTTTTTCAATCAAATCCAAATTTTATACAAAAGTTTTCAATGAAATCATTATATTGTGTAAAAAAATTCAATCAAGTCTCTAAACATACATAACTTTTAGAGACTTGATTAGAAATATTTACACAATATAGAGACTTGATTAAAATTTTTTATAAATTACAAGGACTTGATTAGAAATTATTAAAGTACAATGACCTAATTAAAAATTTTATATAGTATTAAGACTTAATTATAAATTTTTAAATTATACGAACCTAATTAAAAATTGAATAAAACTCTAGAGACATCTAGAGTAATTAAACCTTTAAATTAAACTATGGATTATTTCTTTTCATATTTTCTATGTTTAAGATCAAAACGTGATTTTTAATAATTAATATTTAATTATAAACTTAGTTTAGATTTAAATATGTTTTAGTCTTTAAAATAAGTAAACTTTAATTTGGATTTTTAAAATAATGAAAAATCTTGGTTACTATCCAAATATTTTTAAAAATTATTTGGTTGTGTTAATTGTTAAATGCTTAACTACCTAATAGACCTATATAATAGCCAACAATCATATATAATAGATACTATAAACAATCAATTTAATAAATATTTAGACTAAAATCAAACAAAAAAATAGGAATTAAAACTAAAATTTACTTATTTTTCAGAGATAAGATATATATATATATATATATATATATATATATATATATATATATATATGTGTGTGTGTGTGTGTACACACATGAGCCTTATTATTTTAGAATATAATTTTTTATTTTTTATTTTTAATATTTTTATAATATGACAAACTATAAGAAAGGCCAGTTCATTAACAATGGTGATGTAGTATCAAATTCTTGTGTGTATTAACCAACTATTTTTGTGTGGATAAATAACTTAGTCAAGAAAAAATGATGGGAAAATTGGAAGATAACCCTCTTCTATTACAGTTGCCACATTTCATCATGGAAAATAAGGGATTACTTATGCGTGGAAGTTATAATACTAGAAAAGTAGAAATGTAGAGGTTAATTTGTTCTCTGCATTTTGTCTCATTCTCTAACCTTGCCTTGAAGTGGGGTCCGCGGCTCCCTATCATGATCCATGGACATTGTGAAGACACAAGTACACCGAGCCATGTCTCCTAACTTGGTTCCTATAAGCCTCGAATTGGGTATGTCTTATCCAATGCCATTAGTTGAGGCAACTTCAGCTTTCTATTAATTATATAAATAATAACAATAATAATAAAAAAATTAATCAAAAATAATAATAATAATAATAAAAACAAACAAACTGTCGGAACTTCACTATATATATTATAAAAAATATTATTTTAATATCTAAAATGAGGTTTGACCTATTCACTTTATGACTATTAATATAATTGTGGTCTTTATTCATCCCATTAACACATAATATTCAATAATAAATATTTGTCAATTTTTTGTTAACAGACAATTAAAGATATTTTACACTGTCAATACATACAAATTAAACTCATATTCAATTATATAAATGATTAACAATATTAAAAAGATGCAGTGCTTTACTGGATTACAATGTCGACAAGACACTGGTAAATTATAAAAATAATACGTTATAAATTATGATAAATATTTTATAATATATACTTAATTTATTATATATTTAATATAACTTTTTATTTTAATATATTTCCAAAATATTAAAATTTTTATTAAATATATTTTAATTAATTACACAATTAAATGAATTTATTTTAAAATATTTAATTTAATTATATAACATTTGTATATAAATAATATTTATTAAATAATTTCTTTAAATGAATAAATAATGAATCATTTTGATTAATAATAAATAATAAATAATTTCTTACTCTAAAACATATTAACAAATATTCATTTCTTTTATTTCCTAAGGACAATGATTAAAGAAACTCATAAAGGTAAGTTTTCAAATTTAATAGTGGGTCCCTTACATTAAAACCATAAAATATCATCTTCCTAATGTGATTTTTTTTTTTTTTGCTTAGGACACCGATTAAATAAACACTTATTCATTTAATTACTCCTTCCTTTTCACTTTATCTATCCAAAAACAAAAAAAAATACATAGATTAATAAAATAATAAATATATCTTGATAAATAATGTATGAGTCAACGATATTACCCTCTTAAAATATAAATTTACGTTATTATAATATTGTTGAAAAATAAACACAATTAATTATAATAGGAATATTATTTGTTACAGACAATAATATGGGAAACCGAACCCCAAAAGCTGGCCCATACCAGGAAGGCCCACCATGGAAGCCCAAGAAGGCCAAACCATTGGATAAAGCTACTCGGAGGTTCGGACATGTGGTCAGGGCACGTCCTGCCCATCCTAACTCCCCCATAGTTTCCCATTCTCACCATCACCATGAACGTGGAACGTAGGAGCAAGGATGTGAGGACTCCATAGCCCCAAGTAACCATCCCAAGGCTCATTTTATAAATATCTCCTGGACTCCAAAGATGGACACGTTCTTTTTCCTTACCCTTACTCGCCAAAATATTCACTCATTATCTAGGTGGAGTCCTTGTAGGTACACCTTCACCTTTACTACGAACTCGATCACACCACCCAAGAAAGACTCATTCAGACTACTTCCGAAGTCCTATTCACAATAAGGTAAACCCTTCTACTCTCCCTCGCTACATTGGCGCCATCTGGGGAAAGCTTTATTGACCTTTTGATTTCATGTTGAAACAACAATGTCAATGTTGAAACAACAATGTCAATGTTGCGAGATTTCCTCCGAAGCACACACTGCGGAGGAAACCGCGTGCTGATAATAACCTCCATAAGGTGGTGGTACACACCACTTTCGAATCCACTTCATGGCGAACACGCATCAGAACAGGGATGAGGCCTTCGGTGAGGAGATAGCTACGACACGGAGAGCCAACAATGCAGTGCCGCGAGGTCATTTTCCAACAGGCTGCGAGATGCTCAAAGCTATACCTGAACAAGTCATAACCATCCAAGACTTGCAACGTGATGTTGACGCCATGAATATGGTAGAAGAAGATCGCAGAGGCATGATGAAGAGCGTCACGTCGAAGAAAGAAGGGAAAAGAAAAAGCGTTGGCCTGAGAAATTCGCCAAAAGAAGTTGAAGAGGCCTGTGAGTACGCCCATAGGAAGCGTTTGTCTAAAGAACGTGGGTACATGCTAGACACCCTCCAAGGCAATCCTTGAGTCCAAAATTCTGGACACCACAGAAATGAGACCAGTCATTACGATTATAACCCCAATTTATGCTTCTGTACCCATATGAACCTCAGGACCTAGAAATAGGCCACCATAGCCGCAGGAACCAAGTTACTGCTGAACATGAAATCATGAGGTGGCCTCCTGCGAACTTTGAAGCCGAGTCATTTAGTTCTACTCTAGCAAGAAGCCACTCCAAAAAAGGAAGGGAAAGCAGTGGTTCATAATGAAGAAATAGCTTCCCGTTTTCCAAGCACATTATAAGTTTGAAATTGCCATGTGACTTTAAGCTCCCAACGTAGATAGAGGGATATGACAGCATGACGACCCCCAGGAGCACCTAGACCTATTCAAGTCAAGAATGTATCTGGCTGTGGGCCTTGGATGCCATAAATGTTGTGCCTTCCTATTACCCCCTAAAAATGGCCCTTAAATGGTTCCAGCCTGCCACTCAGAGGTTTATCGATAGGTTTTCCAAATTGGCTTCCAAATTCTTTGCTCATTTGACGACGAGACGTTTTAAGCCCAAATTGGCATCAAGCTTGCTCGGGTTCTTCCAGGAGCAAAATGAGCCTTTTTGAGATTATTTGGAGCGCTTCAACAAGGAGACCTTGCTATGTGAAGAACTTAGCACTCAAAAGAATCTAGTCACCCTGACCAACAGGCTTCAAAATGGCTTGTTCATGGAGTTCCTAGCCAAAAAGCCACCTAAGACGTTGGAAGAAATTCAAACCCGGGCCAAAAAATAAATACATTTGGAAGAGACCATGCAAGTTAAATCAGATATACAAAACGCTTGGGCTTACAACCCCAAAACGGGCGAAACCGTAAGAGAAAGGCAAGCGAGAAGGGAAGTCCGGGGTTTGAGTTATATTGAATACACCCCTTAACTCTGTCTCCCTTCCGATATATATATATATATATATATATATATATATATATATATATATTTATATTATATATAAAGAGATTTGCAACACAAAGATGTTGCCCAAGCCAAAGGTCCTAAAGCCAAAGAAGAATATGGGCGAAGATTGCTTTGATTTGAAGGATACAGTGGAAACCTTAATCAAGGAAGGAAACTTGGAAAATACGTGGCCTCGGAAAAAATGTGAAAGGGGATGGTCCCCGCCTACCCAGGATGATGTTCAAAAAAGAAATCCCTGGAGTAGGAGGAAAACAACCCCGCTCGAATAAAGAGAGGAAGAGAACCAACCCAAGCACATCATCAATGTAATAGCAAGCAGTTTCATCTAAGGTGCAGCCATGAAATCCTCCAAGAAAAGGCATTTGAGGAAGATAATGAGAATAACACCCGAAAAACCACCTAGAGAGATCCCAACAATAACTTTCTCTAGAGAAGATATGAAGGGTGTGGCCCAAACCACAATGACCTAATGGTGGTCTCTATGAGAATATTCAACAAAAAGTACTGAGGGTTTTGGTAGCAGAGGATCACGGTGAACCTACTCTTTGGGATGCTTTAGATAAGCTCGAAATCTCAAAATCTGAGTTGGAGGCTTATCCCCTTGTAATACCCGAGGCACATATATCGGTAGTCAAGTTCTCTACGGCCCAGGGTCTCCGGGACGTACCCAGGTTACCGAATCTAATTTCACCAAGTCCATCTTACACCTCCTTGAAGGGCTATATGAGAGCTATATTCTTTCAAAAGTCCCGATAATTGTTTCCAAGAGGAAATAAGTTAAAGATCGATTTTTATAAAATCTTTAAACGTTTCATTTTTAGCCTATAAGTTTAGAAGTCTTGAAGATTTCTAATTTGAACTAAATCCAAATTTTGAATTTTGATTGGTTGAGATTTTGATTTTTGGTGATATTTTATTTGAATCCAAATGGGATATTTCTTTATTTACATTTATGTTTTAAAGTTAATGAAAAATTAAGAAATATAAATAGTGAGTGTTGAGGCAACCCAAATGCCAAGATGATAGAAGGATGAAGTTTGGGTTCTATTGATGTATAATTCTAGAACAACCTCGCTAAGCAAGTTATGTTCACCATAGTGAGTTGTTGTTTTCCAGGTTCACTGGAGCGAGTGTTTGATGTCAGGATGTAAAACGATGCAATTACATTTAAACAGCCCCCAACCCTTGTAAAACACCCAACTCGCTCCTCCCCCAAATTCAAACCCTCCCTCTCTAACTCTCTCCCAACCTTTCCTCTCTCAATCACACACCATTCTTTTTCCTTCCAAGATCAAAGGTAAGACTTGCTATCTTCTTCCTCTCCATTTCATGTTTTATGATTTGGGTTTTGTTGTCCTCTATTGTTGTCAAGTGGGGGTGTTCCTCCAATGTTGTTATAGTTATTTTAGAGTTATCTAGAGATTAATATAGAAGTTTATGATCGCTTTATGACGGTTGTTGGCGTCATCCCCACTCCATGGAGCTCCTTTGGTGTTAACATCTCTTGTCCTCCTCTCCAAGTGAGTGGGTTTGATTCATAGCCTTAGTTTTATTATTATGATTATGTTTCTTGCATGATGATTGTTAAGCATGAAATTTGAAAACTCAAATCTAATATTTTTTTATTGTTTCTAATGAATGAAAGACGTTGCATCTCAACCATGGAATAAGAATCAATGATGAATTGTTGAAACAAACGTTTACTCCTCAATAGTATGGCTTCCTCAAACAAGCATTCTTGGATTTAAATGCGATAAATTCATGAAATAACACCCTCACCTGCTTTGTACAATTCTTGTTACCTACTTTGAACGTGATGTTTTCTTGAAACCCATATTGTCCATACGAAAAAAATCAAAGGATATTGGAGGGTATATAAGTTGTATGAGTCTCATGTAATCTCTTTACTGACCTAAATGACATTCCACTATAATGTTGCGACCATACTAGTGCTATCAAAATCACCAATAATCAATGCAACAACTTCATCAACCATTGGCGTGTTATATGTGCTTACATCAGAAGACTTGATGCCTAAACAAACGCAATCCATACGCTCAATAGGATTTGATTGATAGTGATCACAAACTCGTCTAAACGATTTGGCCAAAACATTGCTCGTCAATCATCTTTATTAGTTCAGAATCAACGATTCATCCATTTCACTTCACAATTCCGACGAACTACATATTTCAGATAATAAAAAATAATTATATATACCATATATATAAAACAAAATATTAAACATGGCATAAAATGATATTTCATTTCGTACCTAAAATATAATTTCCTATTGATCATATATTTTTGTGTGTTGTAAATGTATAGTTGCGTGAATTTGGGCTTTTCACCAGGAATTAGAAGAAAGGTTCCAATTTGGTTGAAGTTTTGACCACTAATTATAAATCAAGGGCCAGCCTCATCATAAAGCAATTTATCAATCTTACCATCGATAGATATGAATTCAAACATACTATTTATCACTACCCACTTGAATTGCTGCATGTGAGGAATCTCATCTCCATGTAAGTCTTATGGTTAACGTGTCTCTAAATGCATTATTTAGTATGAAAATCATTCTAAAACATAATATTTGAAGTCATAAGACCAAAATACATTCACATACAAAACTCTGAAAACATCTTAATCAACTTTGTTGTTCATGGAAAACATAAACCAGTTCATTTCATAATCTTAATCATAATCTGAAAATCTATTTAATACTTGGAAACTGAATCATAAGTTCTTCTCTAGCTTGTTACATAAATTCTAGTCATAAGCTACAATCTCAAATCCATACTTGAAATCCTGTAAACATATACATAGATATTTCTAACTCTGAAATTAAATACATAATCGAAATAAATGCAAGACTCGAATCTTGCCTACACATCTACTAAAGCACTTTACTCTAAAATAATTCTAACATAAGCCTTACTCAAAGTAAACCACTACTAGACAGGACAGCTACTACATCGATAATTGTGCAACAATTAAACCTAATGGAAGAAGGAAAGGAGAGGGGTAAGTCAACAGTCAAGTGAGTGAATTCTCATACATCACCCACATGAGACAACCAAGAGATATACATAAATACAATATACATGCAGCAACCATAAACCATTTGATATTTACATACATGGCTAGCTAGGAAAACACTTTTCGTTCCATAGGTTCATAGGCAAGCATTTCTAAATTCATAATCAATCATAAAATCTTGTAATGACCCTGTTATAAGAGCCTTGAGAAATAGTATTTGCTGAATATGATAAATATATATACAATAATAATAGCTATCTCTGAATTTTCTGAAGGTCCTTCGAACTTGCGCCCTGTGGATAAGCGTGTACCTAACTAGGTTTTGTAACACTCAAAAAAAATTTTGAAAAATTAATTTGAACTTTATTAGTGAAAATTTCAAAAATTCTATAGTTTTAGCAATGATGAGGATAGTCCAATGGATGTATAAACAAAAACATGAATAGTGACTTAGAGCCTTGAACCGTTGGAACAGTCAAAACCCTAGATCTTTGACAAGAGATGAGGAATTAGAAAATGTAGGGTTAAGGTTAGAAATGGTTAGAAATGAGGATTTTATACCTAAAATTAATTTTCAGGCAATGTTTGATTACTCTGGGTATGGTGTTTCACCCATTTAGTAAAATTTTAGTGTGCAATTTCTTAATTGAAGATAATTTAATTTTTATAAAAGGATAATGTCTATCCATTTAAACTAAGTGGGTGGCTAAGATTCATCTTGAATAATAAGAGTAAATCCTAACCATCCATCTTACTTTCTTTTAGAAATAATATGGACTTTCTATTAAAGAATTCTTACAACCTAATCTAAACCATTTAAAGCCACCAAACCTTATCCTTAAAGCCAAATTGTTGGCCAAGAAGGAAACCAAAACAGCCACCATTGTTTCAACCTCAAAGAGCTTCCAGCTTGATTTCAACCTCCCAAAATCATACCCTAAATTTGTTAAAACCACAAACTCCTTTTACTAAATTTGTTCTACTCATCAAAATCTACAAAACTAACCTATTGAAATTCCAATTTTTCACTTTTCCTCACTTTGAGATATCATTGTCTATTGTATAAGGAGGGGTTTGGTGTAGGTTGGAAGGCTTTGAAGTGAAAGATCACTCTTGGATCATCCTTTAGAGCCAAGATCCCTAAAGCCATCAAAGTAGGGTTCTTTATGCCTTTTTATTTAATTCTATATTGTTCAGATTTTAATTGTTGAAATTTGATATTTTCTGGTTCTAATGTATGATTACACTTAGATATACATGTATTTACCTTGGTAGAGTGGTTTGGTATTGTTGCAAAATCATTTTTATCAAAAGGAGTTTTGGACTATGCTCTGGATTTTCAATTTCTCCTAGGTAGGGATTAGTCATGAATTTTTTGATGTATTTGTAGGTATTTTTATGAGATATAAAAATTATATGTTAAAGCTAACATACTAAGGCAACTCTATGATTTTTCTTGGGTCATGATAAAGACTTTTACTACCTTAAAAAAATCAAGAACCATGGCTGATCATATTGCTTAAATTGCTCAAATTGATGATGCAAATTTTACTAATTTTGTTACTATAGCAAATAATTAAATTTTTCTTTAAAATTTTTACAGGGTTTTGAGGATATCTTGAAGTCCAACCTTGAATTTTTGTAGGATTTGATATATTCATTTGATATGGTAACAAAATTGAGAACTACGTTGGCTATAACTGGGGTTTCTGACCTCCAAATTTGTCTAATTTTTTTAACATACTTATTACTTTGAAATTTTACAGGACTTTGAGGACAGAATGAAGTGTCTTGGATAATTTTTATAGTCTTGGAATTGTTTGTTTGATATGCAAATTAATTGTTGCTAGATAAGTGCAAATCTATCATTATGCTGGAAATGAACTAATGTTTTGAATTGATGAAATAATGACATTTGGTACTAGTATGACATGAGTACTTGACTATAAATAATTGAGCATGTGACTAGTGATATATAAATGCATGCTAGAGCACGTGAAGATTGGTTTGTGAGGCATGATTGAAATCACAAAGTAATTGATACATGTATGTGGTAAAAGAGAATGTATGAACTTAAATCGTGCATGTTTTGACATATGGACAAAATAGAAACAAGACTTATGTTTGGTGAAGGGGAAGGCAAAAGAGGAACTTATCTAAAGATATTATGAGTCAGTAGATGTATCAGTTAGGAATATCTATGTAAGATTCAAAAGAGGAAAAAATGATGCCTAATGATCATGTATAGGAATGAACTAAGTCCTAGAAGGTCTATTTCCCATTTGTAGATTTATCCATTGTAGATATCATTTGGTATGAATTACCTATTGTGGAGTTATCCACTACAATACCATTAGGTATGAACTAAGTCTTTCATATGTCGATGAAAAGAGAAAATGCATAGAATTGAGTTCTATGGCCACAAGTGAAACTAGGGCACTTTAAGATAATTTCACTGTATTTTGGCATATGCATATTCATATCATATCGAATCATTTTGTTTAACATTATTTAATATGATTATGAGCTTTATGACATGTGTACTAAGAGATTGATTATTAAAAGCTACCCACTTTGGAAGTATTGATTTTGAACTGTAAAAATGAACTATTGTTATGCAATACATGATCACCATTTTTATAAACCGAAGTGGTGAACGATGACGATGACATTATTGTTGTGTATTTGGAAGATATGCCCTACTGAGAATTGTATAATTCTCACCCTATATTTATGTGTTCCTGTGTCGTCTCCAGGTTGATCCAGATAACTATAGGGTTGCTACACAAAAGAAGTAAGTTTGGCAGGAGTTTGTCTAAGATGGTATTGGATGCACTTAGTTGTATCTATAGTTTGTGAAATTAATAGAGAACATATGTGCATTAAAGCTCATAGAGGAGTTTCCTTTTGTACTTTACTTTCTATTCAATAAATGTTTTGTTTCTTTGTTATACATTTTAATGGAACCACTGATTAGTTACTACTCAATTTATCGATATAAACAATTAAGAAAGATCGCTAATTTATAAGTAACAACTCCTAAGTATAATGTTATAACTTAAGGATGATGTTGTACTTGGGAGGATGTTACAGGTCTCGTTCTTTGTACTCTAGGGCGAGATTGTCCTTTGATAAGCAATTTGGTACTAAGGCTAACGATCCTCACAACCATTGACTCACTACCCGTTTCTCTATATCTACGTTAAAACTAGTTTAAACAAAATCCATTTAGATCTGAAAAATCTTAAAACTCTTAGTACTCTAGAGCTCTAGATTCATATAACTCTAATAATATGACTTTAGCATAACTCGGCTGTGAAATCATGCCCAAGAGATCACCAGCTTTAGGCATTTCAATTCAAGCCCATGGAGTATATATCTGGCAATTGTTATGAATCATACTGAAATTCCATACTTCTTTGTACCATAAAGCTGAAGTTTTAAATTCATATCTAGGTATCATATTTTCATAACTTGATAACTCTAATGTCATACTTTAAAATAATAGGGTTCATAATCATAAAGACTGTGAAATCATAATAACATCTCTATTCTTGATGCTAAGTCATACTCTTGTTCACATTTTTCCAATATATACCTTAACTGAAATATTCTAAAACATGGTCTGAAATCTCAAATCTTAAAAACATAGTGATGTTATAAATTCATAAAAAATGTATTTGACAAATTGGCACACTTGCAAAAATGCATATTTCCCAAATAAATCTTTTCTTGAGCATATAGGACATTCTCATAGCATACAACATAACAACCATGGTCCCATATGGTTTTCAAAAGAACACATTTTTCATGCTATAATCCAAAAATCATAATTTTTGCTAACTTGGCATCACTTGTAAAATCATATCTCTATCATATTTTCATTCCTAATTTCATGTTTAGCAACCATAATGTTACAAACATAATTCTAATGAGGAAAGTAAGGCCATGAGGTTGAACTCACTCACCATTTTAAGCTTGGAGTATGTGGGTACCACCAACTTGATTTTGAAAGCTTAGAATGACACCAACAACTGTCATAGAGCACATAAACACATGAATAATCTATAATGATCTCTACACAACTCTAAATAACTCTAACAACATAGAGGGATCACCCCCATTTGAAATCAACTAAGAACATAGACACCCCACATTCAAGAACATGGAAAAATAGAGAGAAAGGAAGCACAAATCGATAACCAAACTCACCTTGAAGCTTAGAAGAAGTGGACCTACGTGGAGTTGAGAGTGGGGAGGTGGAAAGTGATTTGGGGCTTAGGGATTTCCGAAATAGGGGAGGAACATGAGTGGAAGGGCTATTTATAGGGTGGGATTTCACTTAAACGAAACTATGTCATTTTGTATTGTTCTAATGTTGAGGGGTACCGCCATAGCGGTCAAAAGGCCTAAGGCTCCTTCCCTAATGAATACCTAACCACTATAGCGGTCGACAGCGACCCAACATCCAGAAAACCATGCACTTGACCACTATAGGCTAAGACCTGCCATAATGGTCACCCACTTGGCCTTGCCCTCTACTAACCCTATATAGCGGTCTTGGACCGCTATAGTTGTGTCAGAAACACCTACTCTATATGCTAAGGGTCCTACAAGTATCCGAGGCCTTCTTGATCAATACGGGTAGGTCCTAGGGGACTCTAAGGCCGCACTAGACTTAGGGACACGTGGACCTGAGGCATCACACTATTGTATGTGCGTAGGTTTTCAAGAAAATGCCTTGATCAAGGATCACTCTTGTTAACCAAATCATATAAAAGTTCAGGCAACCTCCTTAATAAAGGAAGTTGGACTTTACCTTTACAACAACAAATGGAGAAGCCAGGGTTATCCGTGACATCATATTTAGATGCACTCACCAACATCAACATATTCTGAAAGTAAAATCAAACCTTAGTAAACAATAACAATAAAAGAATTAAGTTCGGAACAATTCTACATCATATCATCAACCTACCAACACGTTCACTCTTACTAAAAAGATCACTAAGTATTCTACACCTTCTTCTCTATGCATATGTGGGAACTGACCCACTGGATCCTTGTCTGAAAAACATATCAAATAGCTAAAGTACCCCATTATATATAACAATTCAATGAACAACAACATTGATAAAAAAAAAAAAATTCAAATTACAAACCTAGACATAGCAAGTCAAGTGAGGTCTCTACTAAACACTGGTGTGGAAAGGATAAACCCACTATCTGATCATTCACATCAATAGAAGCTGAACATCACATTGAAAAAAGTAATGTCAAGTTTTTTATATTTTAGCTATTGGAAGCATATTTAAACTATACCACATAAGCACATATAAGAATTCAAAGAATTATATTAGCCAGACAACTTACCATCATCACTCGGCAATCTCGATCTCCTTTTCAGTCTCATCATATTAAATCTGTTAGCTCTGGCAGCTTTCACCATTGCTTTAAGTAGGTATTAGTCTCCAGCTCATCATCCCATCAAGGCACTCAGATAAGGTATTATAAAATTAAATAATGTATAATTATTCACGATGCATACCAGATAGTAGGAAATTTACATAAATATCTTGTGGACACTATATAAATATGCAAAGTATAAATTGCATCAGTCTATTATACTAATATGCACGTCTTACTATCGTAAATAAGGTTTACTCGATTTTGACCACCTTGATGGCTAGTTGAGGCTCCTATTTAGTAATTGCAGAAAACATTTGATTAATTGTTAGCATTATATCATCTATGGCAAAAAAGCATGTACATTTCCACTAATTAATTATATACATAAAAATTCATAAACAAAATAAATAATTTTACCATTTGTTAATTGGAGCTTTAGACTTTTTTTTTAATCCAACTTGTTAATTCTATAAGATCTAACATTTTTTGCCACCATTTGTCGATCAGTCATGACCGTATTCCAATTGTTCTACATACCGAACAAAGATTCTGCACATTAATACATATTAAATTAAATAATAATTATACTAATTAAAACACTTTAAGAATTGGAATTAAAATGTACAATCTCAAAGGAATCTAATTATATGTAGGAACAATTACTGGAATATTCATAGATGCTCTAGTGTTAACATCATCTGCTTGATCAGCACTGGATGATTCTACAAATACAAAATACCGTGTTCATAAACCTCCAAAAAAAATCATTACCATGCTGGAAAACTTTTTGGTGACATAAACAAATACTAACATAATATGCATAAAAGAAATGAAATGCAAAAAGAAAAAAGAAAAAGGAATTGGGTGTATGTGTATGAGACCGCTTCTTTGCTCATAAATAATTAAGTCTATGGGCCCCGGCAATTTTGGCACTGAAGTCGCAAGTCGAGATACCTGAAGCCCAATTAAATCGTAAAGGTAAAGGAACATGGTAGGTTGAGCATACATACTTGATTTAGCACCAATGAGAACATAATATAGGACACGTTACCAACACCAACACTTCACTTTAACCATGATGCCAACATGTTCATCGGGTTCCAATAAACATTACAAATTCCAGCTTGAAGAAATCATAAGACTTTTTGTCTGTTTACGGAATAAATACGGCTTAAAGTATGCAATCATCAACATATTTAATAGTACTGAGGCATAAGTGTCACAAATATCTATTAATCCAAGATGAGAAGATAAGTCATTAGATGAGCTAATTACCTAATAAATATTATTATTGCGATAACTGTTACCAAGAAACTAATTAACCTTAAAACTTTTTTCGTTCTTTACTTCCCAAACGTGAAGTCAATTCACAATAATATTTATTAAAAGACCAAAATACCTAATCTAAAAGTTTACAGTCTTTTAACATTTATTGTTAACATGCTCATCTAGCATATAAGTTTACTTCATCAATTCACAATCAAAATAATATTTATTAAAATACCAAACTATCAAACATAAAAGTTTAGAGTCTTATTATCAATTATTGTTAACATACTCATCTAGCATATAAGGAAAACCATTTCACAATAATTTCTTGATGTTAATATCATAAATTACGAAATGGAATGGACCTCCAACTTGAACAAACACAGTTAAACATAAATGGGCCAATTGAAAAGATCATACAGTGCACAATACTTGTGGTTGGTAATCAAAAGGAATCTATACACCAATGGGCTATTCTAAGTAATATTGAAAGCCCAAAATCAACACCACATACAAATTTCCAAGACCTATAATACATAGTCCGAAATAGACTCTTTAAGAGTTTTAAATTTTAACAAAACGAATCTACTAATATGTTGACCCATGCAAATAATCTATAACTCCGACTGCCTTTCTTTCCACATAACATGGCAACACATCAAAATGTATCAAAAGCCCTATAAGAACACTGACTGTTATGCGGAGTCTACTTTTTTGCCTTAAACTCCTCATTTGTGGAGGAGTCAGCAGCCTCATCAAAATCTTCCTCTAGATTCTCTTTTGCTGGAGTCATAGCCACAGCCCCAATATGGCCATCACCGAATGCCCCACGAAGAATACCACCACAGCTTAATCGTGAGACAGGATTCTGCACCATTTAATAAAACTAACATCAAGCATTATTTATGCATACTCAGCCCATAACAAAAAATAGGAGAAAATAATGAAACTTGCCTTCTCATGCAAAGTCTGGCCATTAATAACACCAGTAGCAGCCACCACAGTATCCCCAGTAATATCATTCAAATTAGCATCATAATCATCGCCCAACCTAACAGTGCCATCCCCTCCCAAACTAAAAGATCTCAATTCTCCTAGACTCAGCGCATGACTAAAAGAAGGAGCAAATATTGCCTACAAAATAATATAAGACAAAAGCATAAACCTAAACATCATCATCTTAACAGTAAATGCACAATTTAATTTATCGTTACCTTTGTTGGTATCAATTTGGCACCATTCAATGAAAACATGGATAGCACGGCAATATCATCACACACCCTTCTTACACGAAACATACCGTATCTATAAGGAGATACCACCTTCATTTTGACCTTAAATAGCAGTTTTCTACTCCACAACTTAGTAAAGACAGATGGGTAGGCACTGGCCTTAACACCCTACAAAACAAACAATCACAAAAAATATACTTAATTTCAAATATAGCAGATATCCATAAATGAAATGGAATATGTAAAACTTAATATGAATTAGAAAAAGTACCGCTGGATCTTTCATGTGCTCTAAAAAAACTCAGCATGTCTTTCGCAGCAGTGAAGAGCACTCACTCTCGAACAGCATAAATATTCCAATCCCAGTCTCATCCTCCACTTCCAGTTTTAGTTTGAACCTTATAAAAAACCGGTCAAAAACAGTTGGTTATTGTACAACATGCTATGAATGATGGGGCAAAAAAAGCTAAACAATTTTTGGAGGAAATTACAGACCTAGGAGAAACTAAGAAGATGTGGCGATTACAAACATCACAGAAGTACTTCCCCAATTCAGCCATCACTGAGTGCCCACATCGGCATGCAGCGTACCACCAAGGCCTATCCTCAACAACAGATTTTATACTCCCAAGTATAATAAATGAACCACACTATAACATACAAAAAAGGAAACATCAATATACATGACAAAGAACATATTATTTCACTTCCCAATTTATATATAAGAAGTAAATGAATAAAACTAACCTATTCGTTGGCAATTAACTGTTCAATTGTGGAACGTGGGTGACCTTCATGAAATCATCCTCTAGCGTAGCTTAGGGAGATTCTATGAAGATATTGTAAGTGGGATCATGAGAGACCTCTTCCACCGAAATGCTAGCAACAAAAATGAACACATACAGGATTAATCTGCATTACTCATGACATTGAAATAGTTAAAGAAAATTCAACTAAACAGCAATGCACACCTATTTTTGATGTCATCAACTTGTTGAATATTAGGGTTTAACATTATTCTGGTCACAAACATCACACTCTGAATACCAATCTTTCCTGATTACGAAACCAGAGAAAAAACATGTTAAACATTAAAGTTTTCTAGAACTGAAAAAAAGACCTTCAACCTTGAAATAACTGCATGAATAAGATAGATACCTCTAAAGCTCTTAACTTTCACGGCTTGCAGCACAACAACAGGCATCTCGATATCGCCACTACCAACAAAGGATTGCATTTGGTCCACGTACTCTCCAAAACGAGCACATTCAAGCTTCAAACTATCAAAAATACTGATAAGTAGCAGGATACGTTGCAAAAAGCAGCAAATTAAATAATACTACAAAAAGAGTTAATAAGATGATTCAGAGATAACATACTTTTCAGGAGTTAGTTCAAGCACGGGCATCCTTGACATTTTCCCATCACGCTCATACTCTTTAGGTTGAGATAACCCAGTCAACGGACTAACAACATCTACCATCCAAGGAAAGAAAAAGGAAGTTATAAACTTGAGATGTTAAATAATAATTCATCTAGCCTAACCAAAAACGCGATAAATACCCTATCAAATAATCGTTGTTGAGGGTGTCACTGAAGATCTTGCTAAAAGGAGTTGTTCTAACCCCATACATGTCCACCTCAGGGAGCTCCATGGGACTTATAGTAGTTTTAAAGTGAAAAATCACTTTACAATCATGTCTGGCCATCTTATAAGTGTAACCTCCTGAAGTTTATTTCAAAAATTTTATAGACTTTATTAATCAGAATTTTGTGATTTTGATAGGGTTAGTCAAAATAAGAACGGCTTGATGAACAAAAAAAATATGAATAGTAATCGTGCAGGCCTCACAAGCCGTCGAAACCACTGAAACCTTATAATTGGTTTGAAGATGCCGAGACTAAGAAAATGTGAGATTAAGGTTAGGAAGGACTAAAATGAAAAGTTTAGACCCGGAATAAAATTTCAAGTAATATTGTTTTACGAGTATAGTATTTACCCATTTGTTAAATTACAATGTGTAGTTTCTCACCGTATGAAAGTTGCAGGATAATTGGGACACCTAGTAGGATAAGTGTGTGGCTTAGAAGAAGCCACACCATTGCTTTTTCTAAGGACCAATAGAATGCTAAAAAAATACATGTATTTATCATGAAGAAAAATAATTTTTCAATTATCATACACATTATCATAAATCATAAGGCAAACATCTTAACACTTTTTCCCCTAGGATTTTCTACCTTGCACCCCCAATTTTCAGCTATCTACATCTTCTTCATCTAACCATCACATGAACCATAGCTAAGAATTTCAAACTTCACTCAAAATCCCATAGCCAAAATCATAACCTATATACTAACTCTTATAAATGTAAGATTAACTCCTTATTACAAACCCCCACCTCATCATATCATGAATTCAATTGTTAGTTTGTTGTGACATAAGAGGATTTGAGAGTGTTAGATCAAGAATTTGGTGGAGAACATTTGAAAAAAAACTAAGACAAGAGCTTAAGTTTTCAAAGAGCCAAGTAGGACTTTATTTATCCTCTTTTCTTGCACAATTTATACTGAAATTTTCTAATTGATTGAGCTTGAAATATTTCATTATATTGGTTGATAATACATAGATATTGATATATTTAATTTGATGGAGTGTTTGAATAATGTTAAAATCATTTTCTCAAAATATGATGTGAACTATGTTGCTGGAAATCCAAGTTTAAGCAAACAGCTCAAATTACATGATTTTTCTCATTAATTTAGAAACCTTATCTTGAACTAAAAATTTTATATGATAAAGCTAACATATGGAAGTGTTTCCAGTAATTTTCTTGAGTCATTTTGAGTACTTTTACTATTTTAAAAAATTGAAGAATCAAGCTAGTTAGGGTTGCTTCCTGCATAATCAATTCTAGAGTATTGAAATTGTCTAATTTTGTTATCATATCAAATGATCGAAATTTGAGCTGAAAGTTTTATAGTGTGTTGAGGACATCTCAAAGTTCAATCCTAAATTTTTGTAGAATTTTATATATTCATTTGATTGGGGTATACAAATCAAGAGTTCTAGCTGTTAGTTGAAATTGAGTAGTTTCAAACCTCTGAATTTGTTGAATTTTGTTAATATAGCTAAAGACTTATTTTGTTGTGAAATTTTTACATGGTCTCATAAACATGTTGAATTAGCTCTGAAAAATTTACTTGGCTTTGTTTTGATGAGGTATAGTAGCTGATCCATAATTTTATTTAAAACTAAAAATCAAGACAACATACTAAACTAGCTGAAATTATGATGAAATAATTATAACTAGATCTTATTTATACTATGTGACTCTATTGATGATGTTAGGCACAAGTGAATGTGAATACTTATTACAATTGCTTACATGTGAAAGAAAGCATGAGAATATGTTTCTTGGGCTAAAGATGTAATGCCCCGATTTTTCCTTTTATGTAAAATGACCAAAATGGTTATTTTTATACGAGAATAAAGGATGACCTATCCCATCCTCAAAGGGTTAGTTCAATGTTTAAAGGGGATTGGATGTGTTTTGGATGACAATAGATGTGAAAATCTCAATTCCTGATTTTCTTAGACTCAAAATTACCAAAATACCCCTGAGATAATTTAATGTGGGGTTAAGCGATGATTACACTTATCACCCAAGAGTTGGATATGTTATATTGAGGGATATTTGATGTTTGGATAAGTCCTAATGAGTTTTCATATGAAATTACCATTTGACTCATAACTAGTGCTAATTAAGCTTAATTACAACAATTAAGAGAATACATGAAATATTAGGGTCTAATTAAAGATAATTTATTTTTATTAATTACTATGGAGTCAAAATAATTAATTTGAGTTAATTGAGGCCCAAAAATGATTAAGGAAACAATTCCACTCTTAAAGACAAAGAGGAGACATGATGATGTCATCACCCACTACTCTTCTCTTATAGTAGCTACACATTATGACACTCTTAAAGACAAAAACCACTTTATTATGACTAATGACACCTTTAATGATTAATCCAAATTAATCATGGTTAGACCAATTTAATCCTATTTTGATCATTGCTTTTGCTAAACTATCCCTAATTAGTACATTTTCTACCTAATCTACCACTACCTTTTTGTCTAAACCCTAAAATGCCCTTAACCCTAACCCAACCACTCCTTTTTAGCATGAAGAAGCCGCCACCCTCTCCCCCAATCTGATTCATTTTCACATTTTTACTCAAAACACTCTCTATTCTCATTTCTCTTATCTTCAACCTCGATTCCTCCATCACCTCCAACCTCTTAACTTCTTCATTACTCCACCAAATTCAACAAACAAAGACACTTTTCCATAGCTCTTTCACCCAAAAAATCCAAATCCACCATTAGTTTTTCAAGAAAAAGCCTCCTCCTTCTGCTCCTGTGGTCGAATTGTGTTGTTGAGGGAAAGGAAGAGATTTTTGCTTCTTTTCTTGAGAACTTGAGCTTCAAAGAGCTTGTGGCTTCCTTGACCTCCAACAAAGACCCTCTTTTAGGTAGGAGTTTGTGTTCAAACCTGTTTTCTTATTTTGTTTTCTCATTTTTGCTTGAAAAGGTTTGAGTTTTGATAAATGTTAATGCTTGAAAGTTAGTTATTTTGCTCAAAACTCTTTCTTTCTTTTGAAAGTTTTTGAAGAGCTCTCACCATTCCCTTCCTTTCAAGCTTTGGCCACCCTCATCTTTCATAGGGATATTTTTGTTTTAAAACCCAACACCATATCTTTTGTCTACACTTTAAAAGAGTCACTTTTATGTATTTTATGAAATTTTTGAGTAAGCTTTAATATTTTTGAGTTAGGTCAGTGATTTAGAGGGTTTATTATGGTGATAATCTTTGTTTCAAAAACCATGTTGATATTTAGAACCCACACATAAAATGAAGCACATTTATACATGTTTTAAAATTTTGCAAAGACTTAGTTTTTGGGGTAGTTAGGTTCGGCTTTCATAGGTTCTCATAGAAGGAAAGTTTTGTTTGAAAAACTTACCACATATTTGAGATCTACATGAAAAATGGAGTGGGTACATGTGATTTGGGTATTTTTGTGATTATGTAGAGATTTTGGAGTCAAAATATAATTTTACTAAGTTTAGGGACTTTTATGTAAACACTGAATTTTTAGTGTGTAAATTTGTAAAAATAAACTTTGAAACAGTAAATGCATGTGTTTGGAAGAAAAAAATGAGTTTTGGGGTTGTTTTGTAATTTTAGTAAAGTTTAGGGGTCAAAATGCAATTTCTTAAAAGTTTAGGATTTTTGTGCAAATTCTAAAATTTCAAGGGCATGATTGTAATTTCAATATAATTAGAGTGGAAAATATGATTTTGGATGAAAAATTGAGTTTGGGGCTCTTTGTAAATTTTATAAAGTTTGGGACCACTTTGTAAAATTAGAAGTTGTAAAGTCTTTAAAAGTAAATTTTTAGAACTTATAACATGAAGGAAGGTAGGCCATAGTAATCACATATCTTGGGAAGAAAACTGAGTCTTTCAAAATACTCTTATAATCAAACTCAAATTGTTAGGAAATGAGATTTATAATTGTGAATTTTAAAGGCATTGATGACTCTTAAATATCTATTGGATGCAAGATGATTGTTTACTATAGTTGAATGTTATGCTTGATTGGATTATGAATAACTGTTGTGACATAATTGACTAAGTTGCATTGGTAATGTATGTGATATTAATTGTTATACTGATATTGTTGATTGAATTACTTATGCATTTATTCTAAGCATTATTCATGATTATTCTTGAAAAAGTCTTATTAATGGGATATGTTGAGTCAAGTATGTATTAAGACATGGACAAAGGACTTCATGAGCTCTGAAACATGTTATGGTGTACTGACTTAGTGCATATGCGAGCCCACTTGCGAAATAAGGAAGTGGAGCAAGAAACTGTGAATGTACTAAGTGTTACACCGTGGCATGAACCACGAGAATGAAGTATGAATGTTTATATGCATATGTATCTGAAACGAGAACTCACACCCTCGTACACTAGATTTATCGATCGAGGTTTAGTGACGACTGATCGTATTTACATATCATAATGATGAATATTATTTATGACTAGTTTGATACTGATAAAGGTTCAATGACGACGATCATAATATATATGTGAGGTATGAGCTCATAGCCTAAGGGTCCTGAGAGGTTAATAAGTGAAAATAATCTATGTTTAAGAAAGCTGAAAGTCTTGTGTCTGCTTACTATATATGTTCTTTCATGCATGCATGTACATGTATCGGATTATGGTCGTCTCTTCATGCTTACGCGATTATGATTCATTCTTTTATGCGTGCATGTAGCCTAAGTGATATATTTATTCTCTCCATGCATGCATACCCTTATGAAAAGTATATTTCAATGTGACACCATTATCATGCATATACACATCTAACTTGATACATTAATGATCACGGCCATATTAAAATAAAAAGTCCACTTGATAATAACAATTGCGAAAACTTTAAATTTGGACTGGATTGTGGCATGTACACCTTTTCTATAATAAACCAAGTAGGCCAGAGATGTACGATGATGGCGCCATGTATGTTTTACTATTACTGAGATTCATTAGGATTCTCACCCCATTTAAATTTCCATGTACGTCTAAACAAACATACGTGTTGATAGCTGATGCTTGAGTTCATGGACGGATAGATAGCTATGCTGGAGACATTTTAGGAGTATTAGATATTTATCCCACTAATATCCCTTGACACATGACTATCATTTTGGTTTGGATTACTGTATGTGGACCTATTACTATTATTATTCTAACTTTAGTAAACAGTTAGGTGTTGTGCATGTAGCACAATGATACATATTTGGATATCTTGTAAGCTACTGAGGCTCTTATGCTATATATATATATATATATATATATATATATATATATATATATATATATATGTATTGAGGTATCTTATGTGATGGGTTTGCGATTGTCTTAGTGCTTAGACGATAATTTCATGTTATATGTTCGTTTATATCTATATGGTTTAGTGTTGAATACTATTTATGCGTGAAGGCTTCTATTTTTTAAAGTAATGTCTTTTTAAAGGAACAAAAAAAATGGCCCATATTTTCCGCTAAGTATTTATGAAAAGTTCAAGATTAAACTAAGGTCCCAAGGAGTAATCCTTTAACGTTAAACCAAGTACGACTCAAGCATACTTCGTTATACGTTAGGGGGTTATAGAAGAAAGTAAATATGATCTGTTAGGGAAGGTAAACCTGACTACCCTTGAATTGAGTCTGAAAAGTAAAACCCTAGGAATAGATCTATGTAAGAATTGGAGAAAGTAAATCCAATAATAATGTATAGGAATAAGCTTAGTCCTAAAGTCTATTACACAAGAGTGAAATAAGCCACCATAGTCAAGGGCCAAAACAGTTAAAGTAGCAATTATCCTAAGTAGTCCTCTATGCTATGTTCTAAGTAAGTCTATTACTTTATTGCGATCAGGATGGTTATATTTCAACTTAACATTATATACTCTAAATGATGATGATTGAATATAATGAAGCTGCTTCGAATAAAGATTTTACAAATGAAGATAACTATTATTAGTTACTTTAATTGCATGTAAATCTTTTATAAATAAACCGAAGCAATTGAGGTAGATAATGATGACAATTGTATGTGTATGGAAGTAACTTACTAAGAATTTTAAAATTCTCATCCCTATGTGTATTCCATGTCTACCTCAATTTTAGAAAAATGACTTTCACTAAAGTATTCAGTGCAATTGAAAGCCGCTATCTAGCTACACTTGTACCAGAAATACCATCAACTAGTATACTTGAATTAGATAGAACCCGTTGTGTACATGTCTTTTGATGGACCTTACCTTAGACCGGGTTTATATGTCATGTTTTGATGAACTTTGTAGTCCCTACGTAGACTCTTTGATCTATGTACTATAATATCTGGATGACTGAATATTATACATGTATTAATAGGGCATATTCATCTAGTTGTGTATGAAAAAAATATACTAATGATATTTGTACTTTGAGAAAATCTAATAAGACTCGTTTCTATATTATTTTCTCTCTATTCACAAGGTTTCAACTATATGTTACTAAGTGTTAACACTTCATACTAAGTGAATATGAACAAGAAATAATTTACTTGGACAAGGGCTTATAAACAAACAAGTCGATTATTATATGGCATATGAATATAATCCGTAGTACCACACTCTTAGTTATGGTGTTACAGCCTAGGTGGAATACTGTAAGGGGTGTTACAATAAGAGCCTAGATTTGGCACAACAGGAGAATAATCTATAGCACCTCCCCTCTGATAAAACATTCATAAGTTTGGACACTAAGTGCCTCCTCATAGTGCAATGGATCTTGTCGCCTTGAATTATACCAACAAACACATTAAAAAAATTAATAAAGAGTATCAAACCAACATCAAACAAATAGGAAATAATTAATCTCTTGAGTTAATTTCAATTTATTTATTTCACTACTTTTTTCAGGAAGAATCGATTAAAATGCACCCTTTTTGGAAATTTGGTGGATCAAATTTTACCTCATGTTCAAGTTCCTACTATGGAACCAGTCATGGTAGTGCTTTTTTAGAGCTAAGATGTTTCAAGGTTTGTATATCTCATGTGATTGAAATCCTCTTTATTTCACACATATCTGAATAATATTGATATTGATAATTTTTTTATCATTTAGGCACCATACAAATCCAGAGCAATTATTATGCCTCAAAAATATTGGTGAATCCTGACATAAAGGCTGTGGCTGATTTTAGGAACATATTTGTTTTTAGTGGATTAGATTGTATCATTTAATGGTTATATTTTTTCTGACATTTGTATCTACTTTTTTTTTTACGTATTACTGATTATTAATTTGTTTTACCTCTTTTAGTTTGGTCAATGGTGGTCAATCACCCTTGCAGAGGATAAGTTATATTTTTTATCAATTGACTTACATAGTCAACAATGAGATTAGTGGTGGTTTGGTTAGTTTGAAGACAATTGAGGAAGTTTTGAATTCATCTGAGGTATTTATATGAATTTATAGTCTCATATAATGAATACACCTCTAAGACTACATTTCAACTTATACATTTTTATTTGTCATGTTAAGGAGGGTGCTTGCTGGATTCTTGGTGACATTGTTCGTTTAGAAATATGAGAGAATGATTAGTTTATAGTGCGTGTAAGAGGTGTCAAAAAAGGTTGAGATCATTGGGAAGAGATTTTACTTGCAACGGCATGTTAGTGGTGCTCTGGGATAAGGAATCTGGAGATCCTTGGAAGAACTTGCATCTCAAGTGAAAGATAGCAATGTGTGAATTTGTTTTTTTGGATTTAATTGCCTAAATGTTATGTGGTCTATAAGATTTGTTTTTATGTTTTCATGTTCTTCAGGATGGTAATGGAGAGTGTTATCCACCTATTCTGATTCAATTGTGCATATGAGAATGTTGTTTAAAGTTAGTGTTAAAGTTGGAAATATTAATGATGTTGATGTAGTCCACAATGTGTTAAAGATATCTCAAGATGAAGATCTCATTTCTAAATTTTGATCACAACCCTCCTCTTATGATGTTGCTGTAAAATCTTTCTATCTAATCTTTATTATACCTAATTAACTTTTATCCATATTATTTTTTTATCCAGAATTTATAAAATTATGCAGGGTGTACATGTTAGTCCTCTATTGATACTAACGCGATGGTGATCCTGACATGTTGATCTTCCAATGGTTTCAGTTCAAGTTAGCAATTTCTCTACTTGAGTTATTTCTTTATTTATTTGTTGATCCATTTCAATTGTGAATTGTGTTTCTTCATGCATGATTCTATTGATGCATTAGATTGTAGTTCTAACTTCAAAACACCTTCAAAGAGGACCAACAAGGATGTTGTTAATGAAGAAACATATGGACCCTCTTCTATGACAAAGAAAGGTGGTCAATGTCGATCAACAAGCCCATTAGACCTAGAATTAAGAAAGAGAAATGTACTTAGTGGAAGCGTTAGGGATCACAATATGTTGTTGGGGTTAAAAGGCATATGTCATGTGGACTTCTATGTAGTTCACATTTGAAGTTAGTTGACATTCTTTATGCTGCCAAACTTTCTTGAACTATCAAAATAATATATTTTCACTTGAATAAACATATATTTGTTTTAGGATACAACTCAATATCAAGTTCTGCTAGCCTATGTTGTTTTGTGTTTTACTGTTTCATTTTTCTTCCATTTTATTAGCTTTGTAGTGGTTCGTTCTCCACTAATTTTTTTTGCCTTATTTTCAAGCCTTTTGAATATAAATGGAAAAAAATTTGCATTACTTCGTATTTCACTCACGTCACAGGTTACATACAATTTATAATTAAGCACAAGTGAGCTTTTGTATAAAGATAATGAACACGTTTTTAATTCATTGGACAAGTTACAATGCTTTGACCCTGATTATGAGGAGGCTTATCAATACAAAGAATTAATTTGCATTCAATGAAGTGTGCTTATTACCCACCATGGACAACTTTTCCCAATTTTTTTTGGAATGTAATAAGTTTAATTCATAAAATGCTATATTTAATCCAGTCAAAAGTCATGAAGTCCCTTATTGAAATAAATTCTATCAAATAAAATTACTAAAAGTTATTATCTTCATAGTATGTTTTTTTAAAAAATATGTTTTATGTAAAAGTTTATACCAATAGGTTTAGTGGACAGTGTCATTATGTACCTTTAATGACCAAAACCAACGATAATCCAAACATGAAGAGTTATAACTTTTAAATCACTCGGCTTTCTATCCAAATTACAAGCCATTGTAGGAAACACTTTGAAACTAATCTCTCTTATCTTTACACAATGAACGACGTACCACCTTCTAAAAAACTACTTCCTTTCATTCCAGATGATTTACTATATGACATTTTTATTTGCAATGACCATAAAACACTTGTGCACGTGCATGGCTTTGTCCAAGTAATGGTTGTGTATGTTCTGACCTGTTTTTTAAAGAAGCACTCTGATTTGCGAAGTAGGAAGAGGGTTATTTTGGCACACTTTGCATATCCCGTTTGGCAGGAAAGACAAAACTAGATAAGACGATTAGGTGTGAATGAAGGCGACGATGTTGCTTTCCACTTACCATTTCATTTCAATAATGGTGGGTGGCTCTCCATTGTCGGTTTAGAGAATGGAAATATTTGTATTCGATGCTTTATTTCTAGGAGGCACAGTGATATCATTGTCAAGAATCCACTGACTAATAATTCACGTGTCTTGATGATGCTTTGGAACACCGTGGATGTCTCTTTGTTTTCATTTATGCTTTTGGATATCTGAAAATAGTTTTGAGTATCGTGTTGTTCGTATTATTAAAAAGAGTTTTCGTGATGTAAGGTTCGTTAGTTTTACTCATCTAGCAATAAGAGTTGGTCTAGGCTAATTCAATGTGATGAAAGAATTGAAAGATTGCCTCCAAATTAACTGTCATTGATGGAGTAGTATATTGGCTAAACTTTCCTATGTCTCAGGTGAAAGACCCTCTTTTTGTCATTTCTTTTAGCCTTGGAGAGTTGCAGTTTGGTGAGATTGTGATTCCTAATAAGTGCAAATCAGATTACCAAAGGCTGGTGAATCATGATAACAATCTTGCTTATCTGTCATTTGAGCACTCTATCTCCAATTGCAACATGGTGCTCTGGCACATAAAAGGTCTTGAAGGTCCTGAGTCAATGGGAAAGAATTTTCTGCGTTGGGGGATTAGCATTTGAGAACTCCATACATACATGATTATTGATGATGATATCCTTTGGTTGAGGAATCCAACTCAAGATTTATAGACGCACAAGGAATGAGCTTCACTTAGGTAAATTTCTCGAGGGTGAACTACAAGAGTAACTCAAGAAGATTGATTCATCTCTTTCTTGGAATGAAGATGTTGATGTGAAGTCTGTCATATTGTTCAGTTATGGTTTATTTCCAGTTTAGTCTTGGTGTTGTTAGGCCTTTGGTCTTGAATGTTTAGTTCTCTGTTGGTGTGTAATCGTGGATGTGGTTTTTGTTTAAATATTTCTATGTTTATCTTTTCGTTTTCCAGTTATGTTAAACCATCTAGATAAGGATAGAGCAGTCTATTTGTATGGTGTTATTCTAATTAATAATGAGAACACGATATTGGTATAATATCATCACTTGGTTATTATAATTATCAATGGCGAATACCTTGGATAAATCCGATTAATGGTACTGAATTAGTATTTTGGACGGTGGGATAAAATTGGTTAGTTTATTAAATTGTATTGGAAATGAGTAAACATTGTAAGTACCAATGGATGCATAGTAAAATGTTATGGATTGATGCCTACTGAGTCTATATTTTGACTTAATAATAAATCATGAATAAGAACACGTTTAGTATTGGTATTCAGACCTACTCTATAAAAAAGTGTATAATCACCTACTCCATATATATATATAAACATTCTTGAGATCTTTCAAATGATGTGCTACTGTCATTGACTCACAAGTTTTAGTTAGTAAGGGATATAACACAGCAATCTTTTGTTAAGTAACAATTTCAAAAAAAATGAGTGATGTTCCACCTTTGAGTATGCTATGCCATTTTTACACGATAATCTCATTGCTGAGATATTTTTAAGAGCCGATCATAAAACAATTGGGAGGTGTAACAGTTATCTAAGCATGGCTTTACAGAATTTCGCATCCATAATTCTTGTGGACTTATTTCCAGATTAAGAAGAAGCAAGCTAGAAGTGTCCTTGCACATATCAGGATATCCAGCCTGGAAATTGAGGACTAACTGGATGACAAGGTTGAATGCTAATACAGGAGGTTTTAGTCATTTTGATTTGCCATTTAACATTGACACATATGGATGGTTTAAGGTTGTTGGTTCTAGAATGGCAACATCTTTAGGTATTCCTCTACTGGCATGGACACTTCTTTGATGGTTTGGAATCCATTCACTAACAAAATGAGTCAATTGTTGATCAGTCACTAATCATGGTTGTTTAAATGTCTTCACATATGCTTTTGGATATGTTCCTCTCAGTGAATTTCAGCTTGTGCATATCTTCAAGAACACCTTCACTAATACTCTTCCTTGGTACATGGTTTATTCATCCAAATTGAAGAATTGGTGTAAACCTTCTCTTTGTGATCACAACATACTCAAATTGGGACCAAATAATGTTGTCTTTAATGGGGTTGTACATTGGATAAACTGGATAAGTCCAAACTTCACCCAAAATCTATTATAACCTTCTCCCTTTCTCAACTAAAATTTGATGACATCACTATTCCTCATGATGCCAAATCTAATTTCAAAATTTGGTTCTTAAAAGTGATACACTTGGATATTTAAGTTATGAACAATCTATTTGGTCTTATAATGTTGTTTTTTGGAATATCAAACGTGGTGATAGTCAATTTGTTAATTGGCAAAAACTTTTTTCAGTTCGAGGTCTTACTATTGGAGAGCCACCATCATTATTTATTGATGACGAATTGCTAATGATTATGGAGTCTAATAGTGTACGCCCAATTTTACTGGTAATTTTTACTATCATTAGGAATTACCGAATTACCGTAGGTAAATATTATATAAAATTTGAGACCAAACAATCCTTAATAAAGGAATATAACGTTAGAAGAGAAGTTAGGAGCAATTCGTGCAAGTATTGCAAACCCCAATTTTCTGTACGTGTAAAATGACCAAAATGCCCCTGAGGTTATTTTACTCAGAAAATGAGGATCGTGGGCCCCACCCATCCTCAAGGGGATGTTTTGATGTTAATAAGGGATTGTTTGTGTTATGTGTGTTAATAGAGGAGAAAAATCCTAATTTTGAGCTTCGACGCGCGAAATGACCAAAACGCCCTTACGCCGTTTTAACTTCAATTTGCGTGCCGACTGAGCCCGAACCTCACTAAAATGTGTTAAAAGGTGTTTTTAAGCCATGATTAACCATTGGTTAAGCTCGGGTGGTTGGGCAATTTTTAAGTAAAATGACCGTTTTGCCCCTGTCTTTGTAGTTTTACAAATTTTGAGATTTTTGATTCGTTGAACGAAACCTAAGCAATATTAGGCTCAAATTAAAGCTTATTAAATTCTAATTACTAATCTAGAGTCAAAATTATTTATTTAGATTGATTAGAACCTAAAATTGCTTAAAACACCCAAATTGCTTAGTAATTCACTTAAACCCTTAACCGTAAATTCTCTAAATTGCATGAATACCTTGCCTACACCTAAAAAATACATGGAACACACAAAATCCTCTTCCACAAGGCTGTAATGCACGAAATTATTGAGTAATAAGTCAGAAAATTATTACACAAAAATCCAAAGAATGAAAACAAAGAATCATGAAAACATGGAAACATGATTCCATGTTTTAAGCCACCAAACAAAATGATTTTTCTTCCTTATTTTTTTCTCTAATTTTTGGTCAGATTTCTTTCCTTCCTTTGTCCATTTATGAGCTGCAAAATCTCTATAAATAGGCATGCTTGAAGATAGTTTAGATGCTTAGTTCATAACTTACACAAATTCTAGTTTTAGGAGCACCAAAAGCTCTCATTTCCTCCTCCTCTTGGCTGAATTCTTTCTTCAAGTTTTCAAGAATATTTTCTTTCATTTCACTCAAGGAAACCAAGTTCTCTTCCTTTCCTTCAAATCAGATTAGGTAGGGAGTTGTTTTTAAGTTTATTTCTATGCTTTGCTAAGTGTTGTTCTTGGTTCAAAATGATGATTTCATGGATTTTCTCTAGTTTTTCCATTTGGTTTTCTTCTTCCTTTTTCTTTGAACAATTCAGCCATATGGCCTAGGTGGGACTAAGATGATGGCTTGATGATGAGGACCTTGAGGGTGGGTTGTGAATCCATCACAAGTTAGGCCTCTAAAGCTTGAAAGTTCCACTTGATGCAAAACTTTAAAGAATAATATTTTTATGATGTTTTTATGATCTTGAGTTTAGAACTTGAAAGATGTATTTTTCACTTTGTCTTGCTAAGATATATTGGGTTGAATTTATATTTCTCTAAAGTCTTGGAGGAGCTCTAGTAAAGAAATAAAATGAACTTGCATCCATGTTTAAGTTTATGCCTTGCATAACCATGTTTACTTTCTATGTCATCACTAAATTCTCAAGAATGAATAAATGAACTTGCATATTCATGTTTAAATTTCCAAGCTTGCATTTCATGTTTAAATTTCAAGTTGTCACTTAATCTCTAAAGATAATAAAGAAGTTGCATCTCATGTTTATTTTATGCTCTCACTTTATTTTATAATGGCTAAAAGAGTCAATGCATGGCATGTTTATTTTATGTCATCACCTAAAAATCCTAGAGCTCAAAGACTTGCTTATGAATCATAAGCAAAGAAATGAGATAATTGGAGTTAAAGAATTTATTCTTTAAGAAGTCTTGAGAATTGGAGCTTAAAAAATGTAATTCTCATCCCCACCTGTCCGACTACCGCGCTCCGCTTGCTTAAGATTCTCTTCCTTCTTATTCCTATGTCCCGCCTTTCAGTTTCTTGCATCATGTTTATATTACAAGTTCTTGCATCATGTTTAATTTTTAAGTTATCACCTTAAATCTTAAAGATAAAGAAATAGAATTGCATATCATGTTTATAATTCCAAGCTATCACCTTATAAAGATAAGATTAAAATAAGGTTGCATAGCATGGTAATAATTCAAAGATGTCACCTAAATCTCTAAAGCTCAAGACTTGCTCCTTTTATCTTAAGTGAAATATTTAATTATGAACATTCTTTCAAGTTATAAATCGGTCCCATGGTTAAGTTAGGCCTAAAGTCCTATGACTTCTTTCAAGTTTAACAAAAAGAATTAGTTTAAAAGAGTTTTAAAACTTTGTAAGAATTTTATGGGAAGCTAGTAATTTATGTGTACTTAAAATATGATTTGATGCTTATTAAGAATTTGGTGTCATTGATTGATTCCCTGGTTTATATGTTATAGTTGCTGTTGCAAACAATGAAAACTTATGCATGAAATAAAGACATATTCTATTACCTGGAAGAAAGTGTATTACTTGTAAGAGTGCAATTGGAAAGATTCTGGCTAAGGAAGATTTGGTATTTAAGCGTGTCCATTGTGACCCACCTCTTTCCTGGAATCTCCAGATGCATGATTACTATATATTATTTCGGCATAAGACTATAAATGAGAAAATGTTATGATGATTATGAATGAAGAATTGTATTATGATATAACATGCAAAGACTTAAAGGTGACTCAAAATATATGAGAAAATGATCCTTTGGACCCGTCAAACTATAGGCGGTGAAAAGGTGATTCTTGCCCCTAGTCTGTTCTCTCAAAAGGGTAGAGACGGAATTTTTACTTATCAAAAGGGATAAGTATGTGCTGGTGACGACTAGCAAGGTATGAGCTCATAACCTAGATTACTCCCAAAAGGGTGAAGTATAGGGTGGCCCAGGAAAATGATGATGAAAGTAACTTTAAGTCACCTAAGAAACTAAGTAAATGCATTATGTGAATATGATGTTCTGCTATGCATAGTATTTATGAGATGATGATGAGAAATATGATATTCTGCTATGCATAGTATTATGAAATGATGATGAGGAATATGATGTGATTTTATGCATAACTATGTTATTATATATGAAAGGAAAAGTTCATTATAAACATGACATGCTAAGTTTATGATGCATTATAAGACGCATGATTGACGAACCTCGGTAAAGTATATTTTTGAACTTAATAAATCAATCTTAGCATGCTCACTATTTCATAATAACCCGAGGTTCCTGGGGACGATGATGATGACACAATGCATCATGAGGTGAGTACCCTACTGAGATTCTTTTTATAAGTTTCTCACTCCCTCTATTTTTCTTTCCATCTCGTCTTCAGAAAATAGAAGGAAGCGTTCGTGAATCACATTGAGGTTGTCACCGGGTAGCTGAACTTGAATCCTGCTAGTTTCACTCGTATATTTCAGATATCTATCCCTATCCCTGAGTGTTATTACTAGGTGCCATTAATGGATGTCCTTCCATCCATATATTATTTATGTTTTATTAGATTGCCTACACTTAGTCTTATTCTGTTGGTAGGCAAAATATCTATATGATATGTAATTATGGATGCTGTATGATGGAGCCAATATATTATGATGTGATGTTTGTAAATTCCTATGTGTCTTTTAAATTTTGCTAAATCATTCACGTTAAGCGCGGCTCACGTTTTCAATTATGTTTAAAAAAAAAATGGCTCGTAATTTCACTAAGTATTTTCAAAGCATGATTAAGGAACTGAAGCAAAGAGTAAAGTCTAGTAATTAATCATACTGCCTAGGTGTATTGGGTTAATTATTAGGGTGTTACAAATAGCACATTGGGCTTGATGAATGATAGCTTATATATACTCGAATCCACTTATCAAAGGTTCACTGTTAAGAAGTTCAAGAAGGATGCTACAGCCTTTCTCATGGAATGAAGAAATCGAGCTCAAGAGTGTTGTACTCCATTCATATGGCATATTTCCAGTTTGAGATGTATATTTGGCCTCAAGTTTAGTTGAATAACGTGGGGATTTGTTTCTATTCTGTAATGGTCTTATTTCTTATTTTCTAAGTTTGTTGTTACTTGCTATTTCTCTATAAATAAAGTTGTTTGTAAAATCATGTTGTGCTCTCAATTTTTCCATGACTCGAGTTAAGGGATGCTTGTATTTGTTTAATGACAGATTCACTTTCTATATTATAAATCTTTGTCATTCAGGAGTTGACACAATGGAGAGGAGGATGTTTGTAATTAATTATGTTAATGACTTGGTAAAATATTTTAAACTTCAGCAACAAAATCAGGCCTGATAGCACATGTTAAAACAAGCAAAAGAGTATAATTGACAGAGCTTGCAATTTATATTTCAGGAAACATATTAAACCTACAGACCTTCCAAAATGTTGATCAAATTGCAAGGAAAATCTATCAATCCACCTAATTTGTAGTTAAAATATTATTTGTAAAAGAGTTACAATTTTAATTTGAATATCATTTCAATTTTCCACTTATATTTGCAAGAGTATGCTATAATTAGCAAGAGTCTCATACATATGATCAACATAATCTAGCACCAGGCTTTCTACAATTGCATTGACTGTCCAATTTATTTTTTTATCTTAAGGTACGTTTATTTGGCTCTATAAAATTTAGCCTAAAAATTACATGAATGACAAGTTAGTTGTCTTATAGGAAAAAAGGTATTTGAAGTAATATAATTCATTTTAGTCCTATACTAATGAACCATCTATATAAAATCTGAAACAACTCGTGTGTTGGTCATAGTAGTAACTTATTACTACTAATGCCAAGGCAATTGTAATTTGCACCAATATTAGAGAGTTAAAGATTGCTATTACCAATGGCGTAAGACGTGATATTACCAATAATGGTGAAAAACGTGATTAAATAATTTAGTGCTGGTCTGTGGTGTGTTTGTTTGGTTTGTATATAACATGCGATTAAAACATTGGTATCGTTAATAGTAGAGATAATTTATCTTCCCAACACTAACTCCATAATCTATTATATATATACACCTTTTACCTACATATTACTTCCTAGAAATTTTGATCTTCGTTTATGTAACTAAGATTCTTTATTTGTACAACCTCAATGGCGAGAGTTACTAGGCCAAAATTGATGGCAAAGAATGATGATTTTCGTCCTTTTGATATGGTCCATTATGCTATTACTTCTGAACTAATGTCAACGGTTATGATGCGCTTACCTTCTCTTACTATATTGCGTTTAAGTTTGGTTAGTTCCAATTGGCTTTTTAGCATCACCAATAAAATATTTGCTGAGCAACAAGCTGTGTATGGAGATAAACATAGAGTAGGTTTATTGATTCAATCAAACAGGTTTGATTTGAATGATAATTTAGTTCCTACTTTCCAAGTCCTGAGCATGGCGAGTCTGTAATTTATGATCTTCCATGTCCTAATATATTTAACGAGGTCTTATCCATTGATGTTTTTTGTTCACAACATGGAATGGTTTTGTTGAAGTTGAAATTTGAAAATGATAAGGAGGGAATGTGTTTGTGGAATCCATTCACTATGGATTGTCAAGAGTTATTCAATATTTCTAATATGAAACTGGAAGATATAGTTGCCTCATTAGTTTACAGCCAAAAAATGAATGTTACTAAGATATAGTTGCCTCATTAGTTTACAGCCAAAAAAATGAATGTTATGTTGTTGTTATGTTTGTCATTGAATATATTGATGATCTTATGGTTTGCAAATTTGCAAGATTAGAGATTAAAAATTTCTAGTTCCTCACTTTGATTATTTTAATAATGTTGAGGTTGATTTCATTGCTCCTTAAGCACTGTGATAGAGCAAAAAGCTTTCTTTCTTGGGTTTAAGAAACATCCTGTTTCTAATATGCCTTTCCCAATTGTGTAGTTATCCATGATGTTGATCTGATGACTTTGAATATTATTAAGGTGCCATCTAATTTAGCTCTTGGTGAGGCTAAGTTAGTCAAGCATGATGGTCAAATAGTGTTGAATTAGGATCAGTTAGAAAACTTACCTTTCACTGTGCATGTTTGGCTTCTTAATATAAAGACAAAATGTGTAAATGTTTGGAAGAAGATTGCAGCAATTGGACCACTTCATCCTGAATGAGAATCCTTAGAATGTGGAAGAACAATTTGGTTGTTATCAAGAGAGAAGTCCAGATGTCCCATGGAATTTTAATGATGTTGATCGTATTTACTATAGATACAATCTAGAAAATAGGATAAGGGAAACAATTTTTATCAAATGGTTGATTTTTGTGTAATTGATACTATTGACTTTACTGTAGTTTGCCGTTTATCAAAGATTTTTTATTACAAATCGATTGAACTCAATAGTTATATCATGGAATGAACTAACTTTAGTTGGAATTCAAGATTGTCCAAGTATTGCAGTAATAAAAGTATTTGCTATATCTTTTACTTTTAAAATGGATTAATCTTGAAAGTACAATCTTGCAAAGCAAAGTACTTTGTGGTTGGAAGATTTAATTAAAGTAATGTAAACTTTATGTTTCAATATGATAGCCCCTTAGATGAATAATAATAGCTTTTATTTTTTTTTTGCACATCAGTTAATTATATAAAAAACATAGTCTGTGCTATACAAATAATTACACAACAAATGGAAAGTGTAACGAAAGGTTATCTACAATGTAACAAATAGACTTATGATGATTAAAGTAATAAGAGGTCTTTATTTTCTAAAAGCCTGCTCCTAGGACTTCCTTATTTTGCTCTTTTTTTTCCAACTATATTTGTGATTTTTATATATATAATAAGAAAACAACCACGTGATAACAGAAAAACTTCCTAGATACAAACATTAGCAACTTTAGATAAATTACTACCAATATCAAATAACCTTTTTCACCCTTTTAATAACCCAAATACAAACAATGCATAGGTTCCATAATTTCCTATGTTTTAAATACACCTACGTAAATTGAAGTAGATTTCCCTGATACCAATAGCTAAAAAATAGTGTCTGATATTTTTAAAACTACTGCTTATTTATGTATTTATTAAGTTTGGTAATGTTTCCTTTGTTTTAATGTTTCTTAAATCCAAATAATGAAATATATGATATGCATAATTGTGAGATCTCTCTAATAGCAATATCATGGACTCAGAAGACAAGACTAATGCTCGAAGAAGAAAAGCAATTTTGAGAGAAAAAAGGCAGAAAACTATAAGTTCATTACAAGATGAAGGTTACCATAAGTAATTTGTGACATGAGTGCATTTTTTTAAAATTCTTAGTTTTTCATCAATTGTATGTATGTCTATTTCAGAAAATATAAGCATACAAAGAGGATGCAAGCATCAAGCCATAATTTTCAGTCAATACCAGATAAAACAAAATTAACTGATAATTGTGCAAGGAGTCCTTTAAAGGAAAATCAACAAGGTTATATATTTTACATTTGTTTTGTAAATCTAATTATGGTTTGTTATAATTATCCATTGCGATCATTCAATTTAGTTACATATATGCCAGTGTATCCTTTGACACAATCAACATTCAATGATGGATCCATAACAATAGAAAAGGCAATGGCTACTGTATTAGTGCTATTTCTGATTTTTGCCACAATGATGAAAATCAATTATTTTCATCGTTGCCTCTTAATTATAATGACTTTCCACTAAGAAGAGTTACCAAAAGAACAATGTCAGCCAGTGCATCACATTAGATTCGTCTATGACTCTGCTAAATGGAGACAATGTAATGGGACTCAAACAAGTTCCATTAACACTCCAGTTCAAGAATTATCAATTTCATATTCTTTCGCCAATTACTTTGAAAGAACATCCTGGTGGCCTAACGATGACTCAAGGTTACTTTATTCTAACTTTATTGAAGTTTATCACTGATACTATCATTCATTATAAAAGCTAAGCTCATCTCTTCACAACTATATGTTTCAGACGTAAGTCGCTTGGATCTAGAAAGCACATACTTCATTCAAGATAAGTGGGTAACAACCTGTAAAAGAAGGATAAACATATCCAAATCATCAGAATTTAGAACAAGGTTTAGTTTACTAACTTTGGATTATTATTTATTGTCCTTAGAGTTATTAATAATTTGTATTTTTGTCCAGCAAATTTTCAATTCTGAAACATCTATCACGAATGAAAATGCAAACTTAGCTATTGAGGGAAATATGAGTGGTGAAATATATATTTCAGGTATCAACCTATATTGATCAATTAATAACTACTTATATAATTTTAATAAATAAAATAGTTGTAGTTTTTTTTTTTGGTAATATAAATATTTGTTTATTGTTGTCATGCAGACAATCAATAAAGTAACAATGAAACTACATCTAAAGGTATACTTAAAAAGATTATGTTGCATTTTCAAATAATTTTGTTAATAATTTGATTTTCTGATTATGCTTACTTGTAACACCCTAATATTTAACCTAACATGCCTAGGACCTATTGAGATTAATTATTAGTTATTACTCTTTTGTTTCATTCTTAAAATTAATTTTTATCAAAAATACTTAGCGAAAAATATGGGTAAATTTTTTTTTTGAAACATAAAATAAAACGTGAGCCGCGCATGCTAACATAAACCGAACATTAAGTGCCATCAAAGTAAATAGAGGTGTATATAAATCATGCACATACACATTTCCAACACAGCACTCATGAACATGAAACAAACTTATATTACATATCACAAGATAACATAGTTCATAATATATAAGAAATAAAATAAATAGAGTTACACCCACACATAGGGCTGAGCTTTCAAATACATAGGCAAATAGCAGAAAGAAAATACAGGAAAGTAGGAAATACATGGAGTCACAAAACATCAAATGCCGCAGAATCCCCTCCCTAGCCCTACAAGTGCACAACCAAAAGTCACCCATATCAAAAGATGCAGCAAGAAAGGGATCCTCGTGACAACTGGGTACTCCTACGGGTCCTCCATCATAGCCTACTAGCTGATCCTCTGGCGAGCGAGGTACATACCTAATGAACTGGGCAAGCTCCTCGAGTGTATGCAGGTGGAATGGGGGACAAACATGGCCTCTGCTACGCGGACGTATCTCCGTCGTCGGGCTAGCCTAGGCTGGGTCACCATGTCCTCGCCTCCCTGCCCATGTCCATGGATGTCTGGTGCAGAACCCTATGAGTAGATGTATGTAGGGGAGTCCTCGGACGGGTCGCCTCTGAGTGCCTCGTATGAGGAACATAAATAGTCACGAACCGAAGCTGAGGGTGAGCACATCGAGTCTGCTCATCAGGGTCGAGAGCGCTCAAAGATCAGATCACCGCCATAGGGGAAATGGGGGTGAACCTAAAGCTAGAACTGGGTAAGCAAAAGGGCGTCCCATGTATGCAAAAATACAAATAGCACGGCGACCCTCGAATTGGTAGGAGCTGTTATCTGGGTTGTAGTGCACCTCCCATCCTGGAGTGTCAATGAAGATCACGAATGTGGCCATCGACCTCTGAAGACATGACGGAAAGAAAGAAAGATAGAGGGAGTGAGAATCTTAATAAAGAATCTCAGGAGAGAAAACCTCCTATCCTAATGTCATCGTCTACGTCCTCAGGAACCTTAGTTTCTTTATAAAAAGGTGAACATGCATAAGGTTTGATTTTAGAATTCTAAAGTATCATTTACCGAGGCCCACTTAATTTTAGTATGTATCTTGGATGTCATGAATGCAACATACTTTATCATGAAATGCATGGCAATGCAAAATATGGTATGCTAATCCAACATAAGACATGTTTCATGAATCATAACAATCATAGCATGACTTTCTTCCACTTATCTTTTATGTGACTTAGATTAATTCTTTCCTCATATAGGGCCACTCTATTTATCTCGCCTTTTGAGAGTACTAGGTTATGAGCTCATACCTCACTAGTCGTCACTAGCATAATCTTATCCTATGATAAGTTAACACCCGACTCTTAGAGTGCGAGATAGGGGGCAAAGGATTACCTTTCATAACCTTTAATTTGGGGAGTCCAAAGGATCACTCCTTATTGGATCACCTCTCATAACATTCAATTTGGGAGTCTAGAGGATCACTTCCATATGTTTTATGTCACCTTAACCTTATTGGATCACCTCTTATAACCTTTAATTCTGGAGTCTAGAGAATCATTTCCATGTGTTCTATATTACTTAGAGATGCAACACATAATCACAACTTATCATTCATCATTTCATACTCATAGAACACATCAATTATGCATCTTAAAGGTTATTCATCATTTCATGCTCATAGATCACATAGGCATGCTGCTATTAATATCTTTTTGAAAGGCAAACATGTCTATACCCATGTTCAACATATAATAGAATACACATTGAATGAACATAACATAACATATACAATTTATTCCAACACCATCCATTCTTTAGTAACTGGTCATTCTACATCTTTAACTTTAAATTGTCCTTATAAATAAATTGTATCACCTTAGTAACATAATAACAAATCTTTTAGATTAATAGTAAAATTAGAAAGCTTGATGAAAATATATCCTTATTTAATAACATATATATGTTCCAAGAGTCAAAGTTTCTTATGTAAGTTGAAATGGTGAGTCTTGAGCACTAAGTTAATTTTAGTGATAGCATAATTGTAAACATGTAATGCAATCCTCATTTTTAGTCTTGGCATTATAGAGTGATGGCAAGAAAAACATAAATATGCTATGCAAAGCTTTGAATTTAAATATGAGAATGCAAGCTCTAGTTTTAAATCTTTAAGTTTAGGCGATGACTTGAAAAAATAAATATGCTAAACAAAAATTGTAAATATGAATGCAAGTTCAATTCTTTATTTTAGTGATCTAGGCATCTTAGAGTATTTACTCTAAATCACATTTCAACTTTAAGGTTGAAATAGGTAAGCTTTGAGATTAACCATTTAGGTGATACAAAAATGCAAGCTCTTGTTTTAATCCTTAAGTTTAAGTGATAACTTGGAAAGTAAAATATGCTAGGCAAGGAAATATAAATATGAATGCAAGTCCAATTCTTTATTTTAGTGCTCTAGACCCCTTAGAGTATTTACTCTAAATCACATTTCAACATTAAGGTTGAAATAGGCGGGCTTCAAGTTAATTAATTAGATGATAAAGTAATCATGAAAATACAAAGCTTAAATATAAATATGTAATGCAAGGGCTTGAAATATAGATATGAATGCATTTCTTTGAGTTCTAGGTTCAAGACTACCACTTTAACAACATACATTATCACTTGCTAAAAACTTTCTTAAAAGTGGAACCTTCAAGCTTTAGAGGTCAAATAAATGATGGTTTTGCAACCAACACCAAAGAACTTCATCATCAAGCCATGGTTCCTTCATCATATAGGCCACTAAGGCCGAAATCAAAGAGAAAAGAAAAGGAAAGGAAGAAACCGAAATATAGAGGAAGAAGGAAGATTTCAACATAGTAACATCTTGAAACAAAGAAAAGAATAGCAAACTCTAAAACAACTCCTTACCAAAGATGTTTTTCTTTTCAAAGAAGGAAGCTTGGTCTTGAGATAAGAAGAACAAATCCTCTTTGGTGTCAAAGAGGTTTTTAAGAAGAGAAAGTAAAGGAAGAAAGATTGGTCTTGGGTTTTTGATCTTGGAAATGGAGGCGTTATGTGTTTTGTAATGCCTGGGACGAGGTAGGGAGTTGATAAACAGCATTCACGCCATATATTTAACTTCTAAGCCTTAGGTTTTTGCATGGGTTTTTGATGTGTTATTGAGGAAATTAATAGTATTTTATGAATTGAACCTCAATGCACGATTTTGAGAAATCAATGTCAATTGCTCCATTTTTCTTTTGTGAATAGTTAAATCTTGTTACCATTAACTTGTCTTGAGTTAGGTTTTTGTGCACAGGAGCATTACATTAAGTGCAAGCATCAAGAGCAGGAGCTAGAATTGAAAGAAGCAAAAGCCCACCATTGGGTGAGCGCTAGCGCTTCAGCTGGCGCTCAGAGAGCACAGATAATTCATCTTGAAGGTGGCATGTTTGGTGAGCGCAGCACTATTAGCACTTGAGCGTTCTTGCGATAACTTGATTTTTTGTTGCTATTTTATTTGGGCCAATCTCTGGGGCCCCTTGGAGGGAAAAAGAACAAAAAAATGCGGAGGAAGGACAGGAGGGGCATCTAGGTTTAATTTGAGGGAGATTATACTCTCACTCTCTCTCTCTCTAGGTTTTGGGAGTTCCCAATCTTTATTTTGGCTCCGTTTGGATTGCAATTAAGTTTTCTTTCAATAATAGTTGTGAAACTCCCCCTATGGAGGAGTAATCTCTTTACCATGTGCAAGGATAATGAAGATTGAGATTGTTCTTGAGGTTCCCAATTTTAATTGCAATTCATGGTTGGTTTTTCTTCCTGTTTACTTTCTCTTTTGATATCAATTGCGAAGGATTTTTGTAATTGTATTTTTAAGAGTTGTTTGATTGTGCATTATTGCGTGCAAAATCTAGATACCATTGGGGTATTGGGTCGATTGATTTAATTACATCCAATTGGTTAGGATTGAAATTAACTTCATAGGAATTAGGTTGCTGTAATTGGTAATCAACTGGCATAGGTTTATAGAATCACGATCGTGAATTACTAGTTCATATGTTAGCCAAACCCTTGGTGGAAGTGCGATTGTATAACCTAAGTAGAATTGCATCATTGTTGTGTGATAACATAACTAATGAAAGTAACCACTACCGTGAATTTATCTTTTAAACCGATGATTGAACAATTCTTGAATGAAGGACTCTTTGTTGGTTTGTGGGGATAGTCGTCAATCCATAAAGCAGGGGATGTTACAAATGGTATTAGAGCCTACACCTCTCCCAATACGGTGTGGTTCTGGATGAACCAAGCGGAAGCTAGTGGGCATGTAACGCCCGGGACGAGGCAAGGAGTGATCGGGTGCGAGAAGGCACGGACAAGGAGCGGCTCCTGCCTCCAAGTGGAGGGATACATGAATGAACCGATTACACACCCGAATAGAGGATCCTGAATTTGTATAGGTATGGGACTATCAGTTAAGGAGGGCTTATATGAATTGATTGGTACTACCTATGCCACAAAGATGCATCTTTCTTTCGGTAGCCCATCACGAAAGAACTCCAGTTAATCGTGCTTGACTTGGGGTAATTTTGGGATGGGTGATCTCCTGGGAAGTTTTCCCAGAAGTGTGTGAGTGAGGACAAAGCACGTCTGAAAAGACCCATGTTAGTTTGTGGATAGTCCAATCCATAAAGCAGTAGAGGATGTTAAAAAATGTCTCCATTTTCTAAAATTTTATGTAAGATACTTGGGCAAGTCTTTGAGCTCTAGGAGGTTTAAGTGATGGCATAAACTTAAACATGATATGCACTTATTTTATTCTTCATTAGAAAATAAAGTGAAAGCATAAAATAAATATGAAATGCAACATTATTATTATCTTTAAAGATTAAGTGATGACTTGAAATATAAACATGAAATGCAAGCTTGGAATTTAAACATGATAATGCAAGTCCATTTAGTTATTCTTGAGAGCTTAGTGATAGCATCAAAATAAACATGCTATGCAAGGCATAAACATAAACATGTGTGCAACTCATTTTATCTTAGCTAGAGCTCTTACAGACTTTAGAGGAACATTACAACCTTAACACAATATGCATCTTAACAACATAAAGTGATTTTTAGAGTTCTTAGCACCAAGTCTTCAAAGAAGCCTTTGGTTTTGAACTTCATCATCAAGCTCAAGAAAATGGACACAAAGCTCAACACTTTATCTAAACAAAATACAAAGAACTAAGTCATATTCTTTATTTTATTGCTCATGGACTTCAATCTAGAGTGAAACTCTTAAGATGACCAACTTTAAGGTTGGCAATGGTAAGCTTAGAGCTCTTGGAAAACATAAGCTTAATTTTCTTAACAAAACTTTTGTGATCTACTTAACATTTTTAACAAACTTTGTTCAAACCAAGGAAGAAGAAACCGAAATCTTTAAAGGAAAAAGGAAGAGAAAATCGAAACTTTGGCAAGGAAAAGAAAAGAAAAACCAAAACTTCAACAAGGAAAAAGGAAAAGAAACCCAAAAGCATGTATAGTCCAAGACCAAGTTTTTCAAGCTTTAGAGGTTTCTCACATGACAACAACAATGCCATTATCTTGAAACCTCATCATCAAGCCAAAGTTTTCCTCTTGGAAATGCTCCAAGGGAAAAGAAAGAAAAAGAAAAAGAGTTTTGAACCAAGAGAAAACTAGAACTTTCTTAAAGAAAACAAGTAAAAACTTTGAAACAAAACCCCTACCTAAGGAAGTCTTTGAAAAGGATGAAAGAAAGCTTCATCCTTGAAGGAATGAGAAGACAAAATCTTCTCTTGGAAGAGGAAAGGATTCGGCCAAAGAGGAAGCTCAAGGAAGATGATTTTTCCTTGAGTTAGCAAGCTTGGGAATGGAAAGGTTAAGTGTTTAAGGGTGGTTTGAGGTGAGTGGTGGTTTAAGATTGTTTGTGGTGGTTTGTGGTGGTGGAAGGATTCTTTGAGAGGAAGAAGAAGAAGAGTAAGATGAAGAGAACTTTGAAAGAAAAGAAAAAGCAAGAGAACTAAACTTGGCAAAGCTTCTAAAGTGTAACCAAGTTCTTCCAAGCTTGGTATTTATAGAAATTTTGCAACATGGAGGCTGCACAAGGGAAGGAAGGCCGACTAACACCTAATAATTAACCGAATACACCTAGGTTGTATCTGATTAATTACTAGACTTTACTCTTTGCTTCAGTTCTTTCATCATACTTTGAAAATACTTAGTGAAATTACGAGCCATTTTTTTTAAACATAATTGAAAACGTGAGCCGCACATAACGTGAACAATAATCGAAATAAAGCGAATAACGTGTATATATAAAAAAAACACATCATATTGGCTCCATCATATAACATCCATAATTACATAACACATAGATATTTTGCCTACCAACAGAATAAGACTAGTGTAGGCAATCTAACAAAACATAAATAATATATGGATGGAAGGACATCCATTAATGGCACCTAGTAATAACACTCCAAGGATAGGGATAGATATCTGAAATATACGAGTGAAACTAGCAGGATCAAGTTCAGCTACCCTGAAAGCCTCAATGTGATTCACGAACGCTTCTTCTGTTTCTGAAGACGAGATGGAAAGAAAAATAGAGGGAGTGAGAAACTTATAAAAAGAATCTCAGTAGGGTACTCACCTCATGATGCATTGTGTCATCATCATCGTCCCCAGGAACCTCGGGTTATTATGAAATAATGAGCATGCTAAGATTGATTTATTAAGTTTGAAAATATACTTTACCGAGGTTCGTCGGTTTTAATCATGCGTCTTATAATGCATCATAAACTTAGCATGTCATGTTTATAATGAACTTTTCCTTTCATATATAATAACATAGTTATGCATAAAATCACATCATATTCCTCATCATCATTTCATAATACTATGCATAGCAGAACATCATATTTCTCATCATCATCTCATAAATACTATGCATAGTAGAACATCATATTCACATAATGCATTTACTTAGTTTCTTAGGTGACTTAAAGTTACTTTCATCATCATTTTCCTGGGCCACCCTATACTCCACCCTTTTGGGAGTAATCTAGGTTATGAGCTCATACCTTACTAGTCGTCACTAGCATATACTTATCCCTTTTGATAAGTTAAAATCCCGACTCTACCCTTTTGAGAGAACGGGCTAGGGGACAAGAATCACCTTTTCACCACCTATAGTCTGATGGGTCCAAAGGATCATTTTATAAGTTTAAGTCACCATTAAGTCTTAGCATGTTATATCATAATCATCAAGATGCATGAACATTCTCATTGTTTGCAATAGCAACTATAACATGCAAGTCATGAAATCATTCAATAATATCAAATTCTCAGGATGCATTACTTCATCATATAAAATGACATTCAAAGCATCAAAAGATGTCATCTAAAATTCTCAGTAAAGCTCCCTAAATAACCGAACTCTAAAATTGGGTAACCTTAATTATCAAACTAATTACTTATGCATCTAAGGGATTTATTACCATCAATTATAAGCCTTAAGAACATTATTAGACTATATGGGGTAGCATAGACAGTAAGTTGTTCTTAAGGTTTTATAGTATGCTAGAAGTTACATTTTTAACCCTTTCTTGTTACCCTTTCCCTATGATGCTAAAATTAATTACTAAACCAATTATGAATCATTGTCCCTTATCTAAACATAATAAAATCTGGTTCTTAAGGCCACTAAAGGTTCTGGACAGAATGCATAAATTTCATTCTCTAGAGTCTAGAAATCTTGCTTTTACGGTTTTCTAGGAAGCTAGTTTTATTTCTAACATGCATAGAATCATTCCTTTAGCAATAAACCATAATTATCACAACTTCAAACATATTAAACCATCATCATACAGTAGTACTAAACTCAGATTAGTGGCCAAATCATGAACCTCATATAATTGCTTGAAATCACATTTCAAGTACACATGTGATACTAGTTTACCGTAAAATATTTGTAAAGCCTCAAACTCCTTTAGAAACTAATTCTTTTTGTTAAAATTGAAAGAAGTCATAGGACTTTAGGCCTTCCTCAATCATGAGGCCGATTTATACATTGAAAGAATGTTCATGATTAAAATTTTCACTTAAGATAAAAGGAGCAAGTCTTGAGCTTAAGAGATTTATGTGATATCTTAGAATCATAAACATGCTATGCAACCTCATTTTAATCTTGTCATTATAAGGTGATAACTTGGAATTATAAACATGATATGCAAATCCATTTCTTTATCTTTAAGATTTAAGGTGATAACTTGAAAATTAAACATGATGCAAGAGCTTGAAATATAAACATGATGCAAGAAACTGGAGCGGTGGTAGTCGCATAGGACAAGTGGAGGGAGAAGAGAATCTAAGAAGGGAGCGGTGGTAATCCGCATGGACCGGTGAAGGGAGAAGAGAATTATTATTACATCTTTTTAAGCTCCAATCTCAAGACTTCTTAAAGAATCAATTCTTTAACTCCAATAATCTTATTTCTTTGCTTGTGATACTTGGGCAAGTCTTTGAGCTCTAGGATCTTTAGGTGATGACATAAAAATAAACATGTCATGCGTTGATTCTTTTAGCCATTATAAAATAAAGTGAGAGCATAAAATAAATATGAGATGCATCCTCTTTATTATCTTTGAAGATTAAGTGACAACTTGAAATATAAACATGAAATGCAAGCTTGGAAATTTAAACATGAGATATGCAAGTTCATTTATTCATTCTTGAGAATTTAGTGATGACATTAAAAGTAAACATGGTTATGCAAGGCATAAACTTAAACATGGATGCAAGTTCCTTTTATTTCTTTACTAGAGCTCTTCCAAGACTTTAGAGAAATATAAATTCAACCCAATATATATATCTTAGCAAGACAAAGTGAAAAATACATCTTTCAAGTTCTAAACTCAAGATCTTTATTTTTACATCATAAAAACATTATTCTTTAAAGTTTTGCATCAAGTGGAATTTTCAAGCTTTAAAGGCCTAACTTGTGATGGATTTACAACCAACACTCAAGGTCCTCATCATCAAGCTATCATCATATTCCTTCTTAGGCCATTTGGCCGAAATCATTAAAGAAAAATAAGGAAGAAAAACCGAAATTGTAAAGCTTTAAAAACTAGTGAAACCTTCAAGTTTTAAAGGTCTAACTTGTGAAGGCTTTGCAACCAACACTCAAGAACCTCATCATCAAACCATGGTCTCATCATAATCTAGGCCATAGGCCGAAATGTTTTTAAAAGAAAAGGGAAAAACAAACGAAATTGAAAGCTAGAAGAAAGTCCATGAAATCATCATTTTTGAGCTAGAAACATAACTTGTCATAGCATAAAATGAACTTAGAAACAACTCCCTACCTAATCTGATTTGAAGGAAAGGAAGAGAACTTGGTTTCTTTGAGTGAAATGGAAGAAAATCTCTTTGAAAAACTGAAGAGAGAATTCGGCCAAGAGGAGGAAGAAAGAAAGCTTTTGGTGCTTCTAAGAACTAGAATTGTGTAAGTTATGATCAAAGGCTTCTAACACCTCTTCAAGCATGCCTATTTATAGAGATTTTGAAGCTCATAAATGGACAAATGAAGGAGGAAGGCTGATGGATTTTCATGGGGAACAAAAGGAGGAAAATCATTCCTTGTTTAAGGCATGTTTTATGCCATGTTTTAGGAATTTTTGGCATTTTGTTTTAGTGTATCTTTGGGCAATTATTCTGATGCATAATGGCATCAATAATTTCATCCATTACAGCCCAAGGAGGAGAAATTTGTGTGTTCCATGTATTATTTAGGTGTAGGTAAGGTATCTTTGCAAATTAGAGAATTTACAATTAAGGGCTTAGGTGAATTAGTAAGCAATTTGAGTGTTTTAAAGCAATTTTAGGTTCTAATCAATTTAAATAAATAATTTTGACTCTAGATTAATAATTAGAATTTAATAAGCTTTAATTTGAGCCTAATATTGCTTAGGTTTCGTTAGACGAATCAAAAATCTCAAAATTTGTAAAACTACAAAGAGGGGCAAAACGGTCATTTTACTTAAAAATTGCCCGAGACCACCCGAGCTTAACCAATGGTTAATCATGGCTTAAAAACACCTTTTAAAACATTTTAGTGAGGTTCGGGCTAGTTGGCACGCAAATCGGAGTTAAAACAGCGCAGGGCGTTTTGGTCATTTCGCGTCGAGCTCAAAATTATGATTCTTCTCCTCTATTAACACACATAACACAAACAATCCCTTATTAACATCAAAACATCCCCTTGAGGATGGGTGGGGCCCACGATCCTCATTTTGAGTAAAATAACCTCAGGGGCATTTTGGTCATTTTACACGTACAGAAATTGGGTTTGCAATACTTGCACGAATTGCTCCTAACTTCTCTTCTAACGTTATATTCCTTTATTAAGGATTGTTTGGTCTCAAATTTTATATAATATTTACCTACGGTAATTCGGTAATTCCTAATGACAGTAAAAATTACAGAAAAATTGAGGCGTTATACCGATGGCCTTGCTGGCTTTGGGTGAGGAAAATATCTCTTGATTGGTATGGTTGTGAGTATGGGCAAGGCATGGTGAGGTATGGCTTCAAGTATGGTCCAAAGCATGGCTCTTTGAGTGAAGAAAAATCAACATGTGATGGAAATTGGGGAGGAGTGTTTGGCCATTCCATGTGCAGCCAAGGGGAGGAATAATTTGTTCATGTAATTGTGTTTTAGTGATGTGTTTAAGTGTTTCTTTGATTAAGATTTTGGTTAGGAGTTGTAAGAAATGTTTATTGGGGTAATGGTGGGTAATTAAGGTTGTCAAGACTTGATTAGGAGAGTGTTCTTGTTAGATTAACAATTTAAAACCATTTTCTTAGTCAAATGAGGTATGGGCACAATTCCTTAATTTAAGGAATTGGAGAAGAAATACTATTCAAGATTCCATGACTAGGAATCTTGAATCAGAATGCAATTTGACTTAACGAAGCAATCTTAGGTCCTAATTAACCTTAATAAATTATTTTGACTCTAGATTAATTATCAAAATAAATTAATCTTCGATTAGAGCCTAATATTGCTTAGGTTTGCTTAATTACGTCATTAGACTCACTACACTGTTCTAAGGGCAAAATGATAATTTTACACTAAAATTGCCCCGGAACCTGCAGACTAAACATCAAATACCACTCTAAACATCATTTCGAACTTTCTAGAAAAGTTCCTGGGTAAAACGGCACCTTTACCCACATAAAACGCTATAGGGGTATTTTGGTCATTTTGATCCAAAGTTAGAAAATGAGATTTTCACCTTGATATCAAACATAGCAGATATAATCCCCTTCAAACATTGAGTTTACCCATTGAGACGGGTCGGCTAACCTTTAATTCTGGAAATGACTCTAGGCATTTCGGTCATTTGCACTCAATACAGAAAATCCTGCATTAAACCTGGACAACCCACATATTAGGTCATTATTCGGGTTAGGTTAAGGTTTCAAAAATTGACCCAGTCTAAAATCCAGGATTTGGGTTTTATCCAACGCGGCCTAACCCGTCCTTTATACACCCCTACTATATAAGTGAATAGGAAAAGAAGGTGAAAGAGATAAGAGACTTATACTGTGAAGTGTGGAGTCGACACTGGAAGCTAGGGTATTTGTGGTTGGAGGTTTGGGCCTTCAACACAATTGGTTTTTGTGGCTTGAGTTGCCTCGACGCATAGGCCACCACTTGCCTATCTTGCATCAGGACACAACCCAAACCCTTCCTGAAGCATCACAGGACACTTCGAAAGGCACATTGGGGTCAGGTAACACTAAAACAAGGGTTGAGGTTAGCTTGTGTTTCAGCTCTTGAAAGCTCTTTTCACACTCCATGGTCCATGAAAAGGGGTGTTTTTCCTAGTTAGCTTGGTCAGGTAGGGAAATCTGGGAAAATCCCTTGATAAAACGGTAATAACCAGCTAAACCTAAGAAGCTCCTTACTTTAGTTACCGTGGTTGGTCTTTCCCAGTTTCAACTATTTCCACCTTACTAGGATCTAAATTCTTTCTTAGATACTACATGCCCTAAAAATTTCACCTCATCCAACTAGAATTCACACTTAGAAAGCTTGGCATATAGTTTCTTTTCCTTTAGAATTTCCAGGACTATGGTTAGGTGGCGTTCATGCTCCTTGTGGGTCTTAGAGTAGATGAGAATGTCATCTATAAAGACAACCACGAATTGATCTAAATAGGGTCTAAAGATCCTATTCATGTAATCCATAAAAATTGCTGAGCATTGGTTAATCCAAAGGACATTACTCAAACTCAAAAGGCCGTATCGAGTGCGAAAGGCCATTTTCGGTATATCTTCATCTCTCACTCTAATCTGGTAACCTGACCTCAAATCAATCTTAGAAAACACTGTTGCACCTTTAAGCTGGTCCATCAAGTCATCTATCCTAGGCAAAGGGTATTTGTTCTTTATCGTCACTTTATTCAATTGCCTATAGTCAACATACATCCTCATACTTCCATCCTTTTTCTTTACAAACAATACCAGGGCTCCCAAGGTGATGCACTAGGCCTAACAAACTTTTTCTCCAATAAATCTTCCAATTGAGCTTTTAACTGTCAACTTAATGGAGACATCATGTATGGGGCTATGGATATGGGGGATCCTGAAGCAATTCTATGGAAAACTCTATCTCTCTCTTGGGGGAAACTCTGGTATCTCATCTGGAAATACTTCGGGATAATTCCTTACTATTGGTATCTCATCGATACTTTGCTCAAAGTCTACATCACTAGCGGCTAGGAAAATATAGCCTTTACTCTCACCCTTACCATAGTCCATTTCCAGATGTTATGTAGACTTATAGGTTTCTTAGGTTCAATGGGAACAAGAAGAAAAGTGATGGTTTTCTCATAGGAGTTAACAGGACACGGTTGGCCTCAAGCCAATCCATGCCAAGAATCACATCTAAACCTCGCATAGGTAAGAAAATAAGGTCTAAAACAAAGGATCTATTTTCAATAACAAAATTACAATCTAGACAACATCTACAAGTCCTAATAGGTTTTCCAGTTAGGTAGAAACAATAAGGTCAAAAGGAAGTTCAATCACATGTAAGTTAAGGCTTTTAACACATGAGTGGGAGATAAAAGAATGGGAAGCGCCAGAATCATATAGTACAATTAAGTTTTTACCATGCATGTTACACTTACCTTCCACAAGATCCGTGACTTCATCGTTTCTTCAGGATTACGGAAAGACTCTTCCTTGGTATTGCGGCTTGGGGTTGGGGATTGGCGGGTTCTCTGTGCATTCTAGAATAGTGGCCTGGCTTTCCACACCGGTAGCAAACATTTGTTGGCTCGGACGGCATGCTTCCATGATTCTTGCCGCACTTGGGACAATCCGTGGATGGTGGGGGTCGTGGAGGTGCTGCCTGGAATCCTTTGTGGTGCTTTCCCTTTATTGTTGTTATTGTTGTTGCGATTGTTGTTGGGGTTGTTGTTGTAGCGGTTGTTGTTAAGCGGTTGTTGTTGTTGTTAGGCCTTCCTTGTTGAAAGTTCCTTTGTGGCCTTGTGGTCTTGATTGAGGTGAGAATGGGGGTCGATTATGCCTCTTAACTTGACCTTGAGGTGTCAGCTTCTGGTGATATTATCGGACTTTGAGGTGTCTCAGCTTCTGTCCTTCTTCAATGATGCGGCATTTGTTAACTAGGGTAGAAAATCCCTAATCTCCAAATGCGCAACCTCCACATTAAGCTCTGCCTTTAACCCTGACTCGTATTTAATGCATTTCCAATACTCGTCGGGTTACCCTGATACATCCTTGAGAACTTAATAAGTTCTTCAAATCTGGCAGTGTACCGGGCCACATTCATATTTCCTTGGACAAGTTGCATAAACTCAATGTCCTTGTCATTTTTGACCGACTCTTGGAAATACTTCTCATAAAAATGGACCTTAAATAGTTCCCAATCAATGTCCATGTCGTCGCCTCCAGGAGCCTTCGGCACCTGTCCACCAAAAGCCGTCATCACCTTCAAGCATATGGGTAGCGAAGGTGACCTCCCTCCTCTGAGCATGGGACTACAGCAAAGACCTTCTCAATATTCCGAATCCATTCATCTGCAACATTTGGATTGAGGGTCCCCTTGAAACTGGCGGGTTCGCCTTACGAAACTCCCCAAAACGAGGATGTTCGGGAATCTCATGGCCTTGATTCACATTAGCTTGGCGATCTTGATCCATTCGATCCATCATCATTCTCATTGTCCTTGCCACATCACGGAGTGCTTCACAGTTTCGTTTTGGTTATTCTGTGCGCGTTCCTAGCTCTGTTGTCGACGTGCCATTGGTCCCTATACACACAAAACAGCAACACTGAGGTGATCAGGCTCAACATTCCATGCAAAGTGAGCAAGTTACCATGGCACGTGCAACATACAGGTCATGCATCTCTAATCCTCAAGCTCATCCTAATGATAAACATATACACATGACATTTCTAACGTAGTATGCTTTAAAAGCATAGTCAGTCCAATCCTCAGGCTCGTGAAAGAACCTGCTCTGATACCAAAATGTAACACCCTAATAATTAACGAATACACCTAGGTTGTATCTGATTAATTACTAGACTTTACTCTTTGCTTCAGTTCTTTCATCATACTTTGAAAATACTTAGTGAAATTACGAGCCATTTTTTTAAAACATAATTGAAAACGTGAGCCGCACATAACGTGAATAATAATCAAAATAAAGCGAATAACGTGAGATATAGCATGAAAAACACATCATATTGGCTCCATCATATAACATCCATAATTACATAACACATAGATAGTTTGCCTACCAACAGAATAAGACTAGGTGTAGGCAATCTAACAAAACAAATAATATATGGATGGAAGGACATCCATTAATGGCACCTAGTAATAACACTCCAAGGATAGGGATAGATATTTGAAATATACGAGTGAAACTAGGGATCAAGTTCAGCTACCAGGTGAAGGCCTCAATGTGATTCACGAACGCTTCCTTCGTTTTTGAAGACGAGATGGAAAGAAAAATAAAGGGAATGAGAAACTTATAAAAGAATCTCAGTAGGGTACTCACCTCATGATGCATTGTGTCATCATCATCGTCCCCAGGAACCTCGAGTTTCATTATGAAATAGTGAGCATGCTAAGATTGATTTATTAAGTTCGAAAATATACTTTATCGAGGTTCGTCGATTTTAATCATGCGTCTTATAATGCATCATAAACTTAGCATGTCATGTTTATAATGAACTTTTCCTTTCATATATAATAACATAGTTATGCATAAGACCACATCATATTCCTCATCATCATATCATAAATACTATGCATAGAAGAACATCATATTTCTCATCATCATCTCATAAATACTATGCATAGAAGAACATCATAATTACATAATACGTTACTTAGTTCCTTAGGTGACTTAAAGTTACTTTCATCATCATTTTCCTGGGCCACCCTATACTCCACCCTTTTGGGAGTAATCTAGGTTATGTCGTCACCACATACTTATCCCTTTTGATAAGTAAAAATTTCATCTCTACCCTTTTGAGAGAACGGACTAGGGGCAAGAATCACCTTTTCACCACCTATATTGACGGTCCAAAGGATCATTTTCTAGGATCACCTTTTCACCACCTATAGTCTGATGGGTCCAAAGGATCATTTCCTCATATATTTTGAGTCACCTTTAAGTCTTTGCATGTTATATCATAATACAATTCTCAATTCATAATCATTTATAACATTTTCTCGTTTATAGTCTTATTTGAATAATATATATACCAACTGTAATCATGCATCCTGGAGATTCCAGGAAAGAGAGGTGGTCACAAATGGACACGCTTAAATACCAAGTCTTTCCTAGCCAGAACCTTTCCAAATTACACTTTTACAAAATATACTTTCTTCCAACAAAAGTAAATTTTTAAGTTACAAAGAATATTTCATTATTTCATGTATAAGCATTCTCATTGTTTGCAACAACAACTATAACATGCAAGCATAGGAATCATTCAATGACGTCAAATACTTAATAAGCATCAAATCACTACATAGACTTATCATTTAAAACATCAAAGAGGCATCATCATAAATCCTTATCCAAGTCTCAACAATGAAACTCTAGAATCAGGCAACCTCAATTATTGAACTAATTAATTATGCATCTAAGGGATTTATTACCATCAATTATAAGCCTTAAGAACATTATTAGACTATATGAGGCAGCATAGGCAGTAAATCATATTAAAGCTTTACGGTTGCTTTATGTAGCTAATTTCACTTCTAACATGCATAGAATTATTCCTTATCAATAAACATAATTATCACAACTTCAAACATATCAAATCATAGTAATACTAAATCAGATCATGGCTGAATCATGAACCTCACATAATTACTTAATATCTTATTTTAAGTACATGCAAGATATTAGTTTCCTGTAATATCATTTTAAGCCTTAAAACTCTTTTAGAAACTAATTTTTTGGTAATCTTGAAAGAAATTATAGAACCAACTCAGTAGCTATTTAAAAATTACTTTAGGCCTACCTTAATCATGAGGTCAATTTATACATTGAAAGAATGTTCATGATTAAAATTCTCACTTAAGATAAAAGGAGCAAGTCTTGAGCTTTTAAAGATTTAGGTGATACTAGAATCATAAACATGCTATGCAACCTCATTTTAATCTTATCTTTATAAGGTGATAACTTGGAATTGTAAACATGATGCAAAGCTGAGAAGTCCGCATTGGACCAGGAGAGGGAGAAGAGAATCTTAATAAAAGAAAAATAAGAATTTGAGAGGCGGAGTCCCTGACCGGTGAAGGGAGAAGAAATTCTTATTAAGCTCCAACTCAAGACTTCTTAAAGAATAAATTCTTTAACTCCAATAATCTTAAGGAAATATGCATCCTTAGGATACTACCATTTTCCAACTTTGCTTGTGATACTTGGGCAAGTCTTTGAGCTCTAGGATCTTTAGGTGATGACATAAAATAAACATGTCATGCATTGATTCTTTTAGCCATTATAAAATAAAGTGAGAGCATAAAATAAATATGAGATGCATCCTCTTTATTATCTTTGAAGATTAAGTGACAACTTGAAATATAAACATGAAATGCAAGCTTGGAAATTTAAACATGAATATGCAAGTTCATTTATTCATTCTTAAGAATTTAGTGATGACATAGAAAGTAAACATGGTTATGCAAGGCATAAACTTAAACATGGATGCAAGTTCATTTTATTTCTTTACTAGAGCTCCTCCAAGACTTTAGGAAATATAATTCAACCCAATATATATATCAAGACAAAGTGAAAAATACATCTTTCAAGTTCTAAACTCAAGATCATAAAAACATCATAAAAATATTATTCTTTAAAGTTTTGCATCAAGTGGAACTTTCAAGCTTTAGAGGCCTAACTTGTGATGGATTCACAACCCACCCTCAAGGTCCTCATCATCAAGCCATCATCTTAGTCCCACCTAGGCCATATGGCCAAATTGTTCAAAGAAAAAGGAAGAAGAAAACCAAATGGAAAAACTAGAGAAAATCCATGAAATCATCATTTTGAACCAAGAACAACACTTAGCAAAGCATAGAAATAAACTTAAAAACAACTCCCTACCTAATTTGATTTGAAGGAAAGGAAGAGAACTTGGTTTCCTTGAGTGAAATGAAAGAAAATCTCTTTGAAAATGGAGAAATTTCAGCCAAGGAGGAGGAAGAAAGAAAGCTTTTGGTGCTCCTAAAACTAGAATTTGTGTAAGTTATGAGCAAGGCTTCCAAGGCTCCTCAAGCATGCCTATTTATAGAGGAATTCAAGCTCATGTATGACAAGAGGAGGAGGCATAATTTTTGGATTTTCATGGGGAACAAAGGGAGGAAAATCATTTCTTGTTTAAGGCATGTTTTATGCCATGTTTTAGGGAATTTTTTAGCATTTTGTTTTAGTGCATTATCTTGCAATAATTCTAATGATTATGGCTGAATTATTTCATGCATTACAGCCTCATGGAAGAGGGTTTTGTGTGTTCCATGTATTATTTAGGTGTAGGCAAGGTATTCATGCAATTTAGAGAATTTACGGTTAAGGGCTTAGGTGAATTAGTAAGCAATTTGAGTGTTTTAAAGCAATTTTAGGTTCTAATCAATTTAAATAAATAATTTTGACTCTAGATTAATAATTAGAATTTAATAAGCTTTAATTTGAGCCTAATATTGCTTAGGTTTCGACGAATCAAAAATCTCAAAATTTGTAAAACTGCACAAAGAGGGGCAAAACGGTCATTTTACTTAAAAATTGCCCAGACCACCCGAGCTTAACCAATGGTTAATCATGGCTTAAAAACACCTTTTAAAACATTTTAGTGAGGTTCTGAAGTCTAGCCATCAATTTGGTTAAAACAGCGGGGCGTTTTGGTCATTTTGCGCGTCAGAGCTCAAAATTAGGATTCTTCTCCTCTATTAACACACATAACACAAACAATCCCTTATTATTATCAAAACATCCCCTTGAGGACGGGTGGGGCCCACGATCCTCATTTTCTAAAATAACCTCAAGGGCATTTTGGTCATTTTACACGTAAGAAATTTGGGTTTGCAATACTTGCACGAATTGCTCCTAACTTCTCTTCTAACGTTATATTCCTTTATTAAGGATTGTTTGGTCTCAAATTTTATATAATATTTACCTACGGTAATTCGGTAATTCCTAATGACAGTAAAAATTACAGTAAAAATTGGGGCGTTAGGAGAGTGAGAATGGGCTTTTGCAAATTGTAGTATTCGGGATTGTTAGCAAAATTATATTCAAATAACAACACACTACCAAATAAAATAGAGTGGTGTTGGTATATCTTGCCATGTCTCAAATAAGGGAATTTCATTGACTTGTGGTTGTGGATTTTGACTCTTTCTTTTTTTATTTTTTTGGTCGAAAATTTTAACCCATTCGTATTAGTCGTTCCTTTCCCACTATCTATGTCCACAGAAGCAGAGTAAAATGCTATACGACCCATGTCACCCAACTAATAAAGTTGGTCCATGAGCCACAATGAAGGTGCATTTGAAAATTTTCGACTTCAAGGATTGTGTTTAATATTTGGTTCAATGTGTCTAGTCAATAAACATATATAGCAAATTCAAGATTTTTGAATTAGGTTATAGGAACTTGACTCCCATAATTCAGGACATCCGTTCATGTATAACTTAAGGCATAATGAGCCTAGTTGATCCTATGTGTATATGATGACTAATCCAATTAAATGAATATAGCAAAATGATGATGTCAAAAGAAATTTATATTCCAAATCGTTCCTCAAAATGGTCATTTCTAGATAATTGAGCATGAAAACAATAAAGTTGATCTTCTTGGCCTTCTTCATTCACAGGTATCGTAATTGGACAAGTGGTTATGCCACCAAGAAGGAATAGTGAATTGCATGTGAGGTGGCAACAAATAGGAGAGAAAGTTAAAGTGCATTAAGAGGAAACATAAGCATTATGTTGTTGACCTACAATAGTTATGATACAAGGATTTAAGGGATGGTGCATTCTAATGTACCTTGTGTTCAATACAAGAAATAGTGAAGTGTTGAGGTGGTGAACAATGACTAGGATGTAAACCCCTAACGTATAATAAAGTACGCTCAAGTCATATTTGGTTTTAACGTTAAAGGATCACCTCTTGGAGCCTTAGCTTAACCTTGACTTTTCAAGAATACTTAGCGAAAAATCCGAGCCTTTTTTTTACTCTTTTAAAAAGACATTAATTTCAAAAGTAAAAGCCTTCACGTGTAAATAGTATTTGACACTAAACCATATAGATATAAGCGAACATACAACATGAAATTATCATCTCAGTATATATATATAATATATAATCTAGCATAAGAGCCTCGCAGTTCACAAAATATCTGAATATGTATAATTGTGCCACAGTGCACAACCACTAAACTTTCTACTAAAGCCAAGATACATAGCAGGAAAAAGAAATAGATAAGCATGCCAAACGGCCACATGGATCCAGCATACAGTAATCCAAAACAAAATGATAGTCATATGTCAAGAGATATAAGTGGGATAAATATCTAATAATCCTAACAATGTCTCCAGCATAGCTATCTCTATTCTGTCCATGAACTCAAGCATCAGTACCAGCACATCTTGCTCGTCTAGAGATGTACATGAAAATTTAAATGGGATAAGAATCCTAATAAATCTCAGTTCCTAATAAATCTAAGTAATAGTAAAACATACATGGTGTCATCATCGTACGTCTTCGGCCCACTTGGTTTATTATAGAAAAGGTGTACATGCCACAAAGCAATCCGAATTTAGAGTTTCGCAATCGGTATTATTAAGTGGACTTTTTATTTTAATATGGTCTTAATCATGAATGCATCAAATTAGATATGTATATGCATGATAATGGTGTCACATTGAAATGTACTTTTCATAAGGGCATGCATGCAGAGAATAAATGTATCACTTAGCCACATGCATGCATGAAAGAATGAATCATAATCTCATAAGTACATGCATGCATGAAAGAGACGACCATAATCATGTACACATGCATACATACATGAAAGAAGCGAACATATATAGTAAAATAACACAAGACTTTCAGCTTTCTTTGAACATAGATCATCTTCACTTATTCGTTAACCTCTCAGGACCTTAGACTATGAGCTCATCCGAACATATATAACGCGACAAACCATCAGAACCTCGATCAGTACCAAACCTCGACTAGTCATAAATAATATTCACCATTATGATATGTAAATGCAATCAATCATCACTGAACCTATAATCGTATGAACCTAGTGTAAGGGGTGTGAGTTCTCTTTCAGTACATAGGCATATAACATTCACACTTTCGTTCTCCATTGTTCATGTCACAGTATGGCACTTAGTACATCCGGCAATACTTACTCCATTTTCCTTACTTGGCAAGTAGGCCTATGCACTAAGTGGTACATTGTAACAATGTCCCAAGCTCATAATGTCTTTTATCCATGTCTTAATGCATACTTGACTCAACACATCCCATTAATAAGACTCATTCAAGAATAATCACAAACAATGCTTAGAATAAATGCATAAGTAACCCTAGTCAACAATATCCAGGTATAACAATTAATCTCACATATATTACCAATGCAATTAGTCAAGTACGTCATAACAGTTATTCATAATCCAATCAAGCATAACACTTAACTTAGTAAACAATCATCTTGCATCTAATAGATATTTAAGAGTCATTAGTCCTTTAAAATTCACAATTATAAATCTCATCTGTAAATCCTTTGAGTTTGATTATAAGAATATTTTAAAAGAATCAATTTTCCTCTTCCCAAGATATGTGATTACTATGGCCCACCTTCCTTCATGTTATAAGTTCTAAAAATTTATTTTTAAAGACTTTACAACTTCTGAATTTTTTTTACAAAATAGCTTTAAACTTTATAAAATTTATAAAAGAGCCCCAAACTCAATTGTTCATCCAAAATCATATTTTTCATTCTAATTCTACTGAAATTATAGTCATGCCCTTGAAATTTTAGAATTTGCACAAAAATCACATTTTTACCCCTAAACTTTACTAAAATTGCAAAATAACCCCAAAACTCTTTTTTTTTCATCCAAACACATGCATTATTGTTCTAAAACCCATTTTGACAGCATTACACTTACAAACTCAATTTTTACATAAGAACCCCTAAATATTATGAAATTGCATTTTAACCCTAAACTTTACTAAAATTGCAAAATAACCTCAAACTCATTTTTTCCCTCTTAAATACATTCCTTAATGCTCCAAAGTCTATTTTTACAAATTTACACCCTAAAAGTTCAGTTTTTACATAAAGTCCCTAAACTTTGTAAAATTACATTTTGACCCAAAATCTACATAATCACAAAAATACCCAAATCACATGTACCCACTCCATTTTTCATGTAGATTCCAATATGTGGTTAGTTTTTCAAACAAAATTTTCCTTCTATAAGAACCCTAAGGCATCAGAACTACCCAAATACCAAGTCTTTGCAAAAATTTTAAAACATGTATGAATATGCTTCTTTTTATGCGTGGGTTCTAAATATCAACATGGTTTTTGAAGCAAAGATTACCAACATAATAAACACTCTAAATCAGTGACCTACCTCAAAAATATTAAAGCTTACTTAAAAATTTCATAAAATACATAAAAGTGACTCTTTTAAAATGTAGAATAAAGATATGATGTTGTGTTTCAAAACAAAAATTTCTACCTATGAAGATGAAGGTGGCCAAAGCTTGAAAGGAAGGGAATGGTGAGCTCTTCAAAACTTTCAAAAGAAAGGTAGAGTTTTGAGCAAAATAACCAACTTTCAAGCATGAACATCCACCAAAACTCAAACCTTTTTAGCAAAAATGAGGACAAAATAAGAAAACAAGTTTTAATACAACCCTTACCCAAAAAAGGGTCTTTGTTGGAGGTCAAGGAAGCCACAAGTTCTCAAGAAAAGAAGCAAAATCTCTTCCTTTCCCTCAATAAGATTATTTGGCCACAAATAAAATAGATAAGAGGAGGCTTTTTCTTGAAAAACTAATGGTGGATTTGGGTTTGTTGGGTGGAAGAGCTATGAAAAAGTGTCTTTATTTGTTGGATTTTGTGGATAAATAAAGAAGTTATGAGGTTGGAAATGATGGAGGAATGGAGGTTTAAGATGTGAGAAATGAAAATGGAGAGCGTTTTGAATAAAAATGTGAAAATGAATCAGATTGCGGAAATGGTGGCGGCTTCTTCATGCTAAAAGGGACTGGTTGGGTTAGGGTTAAGGCATTTTAGGGTTTAGACAAAAAGGTGAGGTAGATTAGGTAGGAAATGTACTAATTAGGGTAGTTTAGTAAAAGCAATAGTCAAAATAGGATTAACTTGGTCTAACAATGATTAATTTGGATTAATCATTAAAGGTGTCATTAGTCATAATAAAGTGGCTTTTGTTTTAAGAGTGTCATAATGTGTAGCTACTACAAGACAAGAGTAATGGGTGATGACATCACCATGTCTCCTCTTTGTCTTTAAGAGTGGAATTAAGTTTCCTAAATCATTCTTGGGCCTCAATTAACTCAAATTAATTATTTTGACTCCATAGTAATTAATAAAAATAAATTATCTTTAATTATACCCTAATATTTCCTATGTTCTCTTAATTACTATAATTAAGCTTAATTAGCACTAACTAGGGTAAAATGATAATTTCACATGAAAACTCATCAAGACTCACCTAGACATCAAATATCCCCTCAACATAACATATCAAACTCCCGGATGATGGGTTTATTATCACTTAATCTCGCATTAAATTACCTCAGGGCATTTTGGTAATTTTGAGCATGGAAAAATCAAGAATTGTAAATTTCGACTGATTATCATCTAAAACACATATAGTCCCCTTTAAACATTGAACTAACCCTTTGAGGATGGCCGGATTTCCTTTACTTTTATGCAAATAATTAAGCTTAGTTCATTTTATACATAAGTAAAAATCGGGACATTACTCTGGATGTGGCTGCAATACCATATTTATTAAATGTGAATAAAAATTGCAAATTCATCTTCCTCCTCATCCTCCTCAACAAGCAACAGATGCAAGGTTACTCCCTTCATCGCACGAGCTGCGTGTGAGTTGTGACTTCTTCTAGCTCTTTGATTTGCTTCATTAGCTCTTCTGTTGGTAAGGTTCTCATTTTTTTTTCCTTCTCTTTTAACTACCACAACAACATAGAACACATACACTCAACTCAATCTTGTTTTTCTTTCTTTTCAGATGTGGCCACTAACTAATAACAGCATTGATATCTCCCTCTCACACTTCCATGCAGCCATCAAGTCTTCAACTTTATTATTCATCGAGACACACACTATCCTCTCTCTTTCTCTCTCACACGCACAGAATGCTACAAAGACAAGTGGTGAATTCCACAAACAATGACGCAAAGGGATATCTATGGGTTGAAATTGAAATTGATTAGACAAATCAGATTTCTCATAATTTTTCAATTGAAGATCTTATCTCTGACACTCTCTCTATCTTTCTCTTGAGCAGCCAGTAAAGCAAGAAATAAGTTCTTCCTTTAATAAAAATTAGTGCTTTTGCTTATTATTGTTTTTCCTCAACTCTGGCAGTGGTATAGCATGAAGCTAACTCATTCTTTGGTGCTATTTAGAGCAAAACAAGAGTCCATGCTATCATAAAACCAAAAACAACACCTCATCGCTGTTGTCATTGTTCGATGGTTTGAAAAACAATGGATATGCAAATCTAATCAATTTGGGAGAGAATAAAAAGAAAGAGGAAGCAAAATGTTAATTGGAGCGATTTTCCTTGTGAAATGTGAAGACTATAAGCTTCACCAAAACGTCATTGTTGTTGATGATGATGATGGAGTGACCCTGCATCTGCATCTGATGCTTGCTGAGGAAGAGAAAGGAGAAGAATGAGTTTGGCAACATTTTATACACATTTAGCAACAATTATAAATGTGGCTAAATAAAACTAAATACAAACACACTGTATCTGCATCCACGTGTCCCAATCACGGTTCACCACCTCAACCCTTGACTATTCTTTATTCTGAACACAAGGTATACTAGAACGCACCTCATTAAGCATTAAGCAAAGGATACATTCTTGAACACATATGTACCACTGGCTACGGTGGCACAGAGAGAAGTCGCTTACTAGACCAAAGTATGGTGATGATATAAACAAGTGGCCTAACACCATTCAATTTTGAGCAAAACCATTGAACTTTGTTAAGCCCTCTATAAAAATCAACAGTGTGGTTCTACTAGTGATATATATTGGAAAACAAGTTGAAGGCAAAGTAAAAGCCTATTTGGTTTTGATTTTCATTTTTTGTTTTTAGAATTTTATAAAAAAAATAAAAATAAAATAAAAATTACAAACAAAAAACACATAAAGTGAAAATAATAAACAAACAAACCCTAAACTTCTTTTTTTTTGTCAATGTGCAAAGGGAAGGTATACACAGGTTTTCGACCTGTGGCAATCGAATAGGCTCCATGCCCAAGGTTCAGCTTGCAAGAGACGTGACCTCTAACATTTGCATGTGCTGGCCTCTAGCCGCTTAAACTTCCTTCTTCAAGCTTGCTTGCACTGCTGTCCTAAGTGGACTTTGCATGGGCAGTTGATCAAGCATAACGGGCCTGTTTGCGTTTCTACTTTGAGTGTGCTTGGGCCAGGCTCAATACCACATTACCAACCTGACATACGCTTCTCATCCAAAACAATCTCCATTTTTTTTGTCAACATCAGCTAAAATTTCACATTAGTGTTTGGTGCACCCTATACGATAACATATGATAATATAAGGTTAATAATATAAGGTTCGATAGTATAGTATAAGATATTCTATTATATAAGTTTTTATATTATCCACTGTTTGGTACACCACATGATGATACAAATTAGCTTGTTATGGTACCTGGGACCTACATGCGAGGCGCTTCAACTTATTGTGGATTACGTGGGTTAATCTTGTGCAGTATTTGATTTATTTTATTATTTAGGATTTGTTTATTTGTTATCATGTAATTAGTAGGATTAGTTTTTTTTATATATAAATAGGACCAGAATTGGAACTATGAAGTTATGAGTTAAATAAAGTATTTTCTTGAGTATTCAATTGATTGGAGTTTATTATGCTTTTCTCAAAAAAAGCTTAACACTGGTGCTTTCATTGAGTCATCGTTTCACCATGGCGGATGGCACGCTATTGGCTCGCATAGAAGCCGAACTCTCAGAGGAAAGAGAGCAACATTTGGCTTTTCAAACGGAAGTCAAAGACCAACTTACCAAACTAATGGAGCTGATTCAAACACAGGTTACTACTCGGAATGAGTCACACACTGTTTCCTCCCTTACCCACAGACGCAATGACGGGCACAACACCAGCAATGGGTCTTCTTCTTGCAGTCACCATCGGGATTTAAAATGAGAAATACCCACCTTCAACGGGGACGAGGTAGAAGACTGGATTTTCTACATGGAGGAATATTTTGATATAACAGGAACCGTGCCCGAACAGCGCATTAAGGTTGCCTCCTTCCACATGGCGGGGCCGGCTTATGCTTGGTATAAATGGATGATAACAAATAATCATACAGAAGATTGGTTTATTTTCGCTGAAGCTTTGCAAGAATGCTTTGGCATTGACCTCTATAATAATCCTCAAGAGGCCTTAAAAGAGCTTAAACAGCAAACATTAGTGGCAGAATACCAAGCCCAATTCGAGCCATTGTCTACTAAAGTGCATGGGTTAACCGAACAATGGCTTATCAGTTTCTTCATTGCAGGACTCAATGATTATCTTAAGTGCCAACTACGTTTGGCTAAACCGAAGACATATCATGAAGCCATCACACTGGCTCGATTGCATGAGCAGAATCACCAAGCTCTACAGTGCTCATTGAGACCATCACCAGCAGGTTTTTCGGCCTCTCGTCCAAAAGCACTAACCACGTCGTAGCTTCTGGGCTCTTCCCCTAAACCCACCTTCGCGACCTCAAGCGACACAACAATTTCTAGTTCCTCTCCGGCGTCAGCGGAGACATATACCACTAATAAAGGAAACTCATTTGACAAACGAAACCCTTACAAGCACTTCACAGCAGCAGAGCTATGGGAACGGCATCGACAAGGACTTTGCTATTTTTGCGATGCTAAATGCAGTCTGTCACACAAGTGCCAAGCTCAATGCTACGCACTAATTGCTCTTGATGACTTAGACATGATGATTATAAGTCTTGCGCTCGAAGAACCCCCTGACTCTCATACTCAAACACAACCATCTCAGTACTACACCTTAGGAGCACCAAATGACTTGGAATCGATGTTCCTAATTGAGACTAATGACTACACTGACAACCTCAACCATGAACAAATTCTAGAGGTAAGTTTCCACGCTTTGACGGGGGAATACAACTCGCATACATTGCGTTTCCAAGGAAGCTATCTCCACCATAAAATCAATATTTTAGTGGATAGTGGCAGCATTTTCAACTTTATTAAACCAAAGGTTGCACAACGACTAACATTGCCATCATCTCCCATCAGACCTTTTAAGGTTTTCATGGGTAGCAAGGACTTCATTTGTTGTACCACAGCAAGCAAAGCAGTGGTTATCATGGTCCAAGGTGTCTCTTTCACGCTTCATCTCTTTCACTTAGACATTGCTGGGGCGGACATCGTGTTTGGTTGGGCTTGGCTAAAAGCTTGGGTCGCGTTTTGACGGATTATAATCATTACACCATGGAATTTTTCTACCGTGACAGATTCACCATTCTCCATGGGAATGGTTTAATTCATCATGAACCCATACAAGGCCATGCGGTGAAGAAGATTTTACACCAAGAGGAGTTGCGCTCGTCGCTACTTCAAATGTTGATTACATCGCAATCAGTAGCCCCACCCAAGACAGCAATCCCAACGGCAGTGCAATCCATTAAAGAACCAAACGGTTTACCTCCCCACCGGGATATCGTTCATAGAATCATGTTACAGGAGGGCACCAAACCAACCCATGTGCGACCATATAAATATCCACATTTTCAAAAGACCGAGATTGAGAGACTAGCAACTGAGATGTTATGAGCAGGGATCATTTGTGACAGCACAGGTGCCTTTTCTTCACCAGTATTGTTGATAAAGAAGAAGGATGGGACATGCCACTTCTGTATTGATTACCAAGCACTTAACTCCATTACTATCCGTGATCAATTTCCCATGCCCACTATCAAGGAAATTTTGGATGAGTTGCACAGTGCTATGATTTTCTCTAAACTGGACTTGCGTGCCGGTTATCATCAGATCCGCATGCATGACGAAGATATTCACAAAACAGCCTTCCGAACTCATTTGGGTCACTATGAATTTTTAGTCATGCCTTTTGGTCTTAAAAATGCCCCATCAACTTTCCAAGCTACCATGAATAAATTTTCAAGCCATTCCTCCACGACTTTGTTGCTATTTTCTTCGATGACATCCTTGTTTATAGTAAAACTTTGGCTGAACATCTCCATCATTTACGCATTGTCCTTGATACACTGCAGCAACACCAACTCATTGTTAAACTGGAAAAATTCGAATTTGGTAGAATAATAAATTATCTCGGTCACGTGGTATCCAACAAGGGCATTCAAGTGGATAGCTCCAAAATTGCTGCCATCATACACTGGGCCTTTCAGGATATTATCGACGCTTTGTGAAAGGATATGCAACCATTGCTTGGCCTTTCACCGGGATGCTCAAACGAGATTCATGTCACTGGACGGCACAGTCAGAAGCAGTGTTTCAAAACCTCAAACAAGCACTGGTCAATACACCAATATTGGCCTTACCGAACTTCGCTCAACCTTTCACGATGGAAACAGATGCCAGAACACAAGGCATTGGGGCGATGTTGCCTCAGCAGGGGCATCCTATTGCTTATGTTAACAAGAAATTGTCGCCCAAAATGACCAAAGCTTCCACATATGTTCGTGAACTCTATATGATAACCCATGCAGTAGCTCGTTGGAGACACTACTTGTTGGGAGCTAAATGTATTATCAAGACGGACCACCAAAGTTTAAAGGCCTCAATCACTCAAGTCATTCAAACACGGGAGCAATAATATTATCTCACGTATGATTTCGACATCGAATATCGCACGGACAGAAGCAATTCTATGGCGGACGTTCTCTCACGCCTTCCACAGCATACTTCCACATGTATACCCGCGTGGAAAACGCCTTGATTGTAGCTGTTAGATAAGCAAATAAAACAGACCCTGAATTTCTTCAACTCAATGAAAGCCATAGTTGATGGGTTATATGCTCTTTAGTCACTTAAGTCCAATAAGACTTTAGTGAGATTAAAGCCCAAGAACAATATGGCCTATGTGGCTTAGGGTTAGGTCTTGGACTTCGGCATATATAAACTAATCTTTTCACCCTTGTGCCTTACTAAGTGTTTTCATCAAAGGACACCTGGCGGGCGTTCATCATCTAACGGGCACAGCCACTCCATCCCCTCGAGATAGTCTGGAAGATCTATCAAGACGGATACTACCGATCGTGAAGCTTCGGTTTATTGCGTCCTTCCAGGTAATCAAAACAATGAAGGTTCTATTTTTCTTACGTCGCATCGTACGATGCGCTTCCGCATTTCTGTTGATAATCCTACAATTGGTAAAGGGATGCGATGAGGAAAAGAACAGTTTTGATATTAATTTATATTTCATGTGATTTATTTCAAAAAAATTTTTGAAAAATATGGCACCTTATTTTTCTGTATTTGTTATTTATTTCATGTTATTTATTCGCTTATAGTTCATATTTGATAAAAGTCTTAATTTTTAATCGGTTAATCGCTTTAATCCATGGTTAGATTCTCTTGTGTTTCTCTTGGTTTGTAACAAGGAGGCTAATCCCATATGATTAGGTTTCCTCCTTGCTTTATTTTATGTTTTTCGCATTTTCCTATGTATTTTTCGAATTTCTGTAAAAGTTCAAGATCGAGAAACGCGAAAGATGAGCAATCAACACTCAGAGACTTTCGTGGACTTCTGGATCTCAAAATTGGATGATCCATATATGGTTGGAAAGAGACGGAAAGACGAGAAATGGTGGGCGGACCGCGCGGACTCGCCGCACGCGCCGCCACAAGTGGCTGAAAGTGGCCTTCACGCGGGAGAGCCGCGCGTGAGGGCGCGTGAGAAATCCTTTTGGGTGTTTCGCGGCGTTCTCGTCTCCTCATGGCGGTCCTTCCCTGGAGTTTGCTGAGATGAAGTTGGCTGACGCGGCGTCCTGACGGCTAGGGTTCCTCTTTCGTGTCCTAGGGTTTCTCGCCAAGGATTGGGTTTTTTTTTGGGCTTTTGGGCCCATGGATACCCTAAAGGGGCTTGAGGCAAATATTGTGGCTGGACGAAAGAGGAATTCCAAAGTTGTAATATATTTTTTTTTTTAGGAAAACCATGGATTAAAGTTATTTGTTTAATTATTTATTGCTTTTATTGAATTGTATGAATTATATGTGCGATTAACATGATGTTTGTAATAACATGCCATATAGAATAGGATGGTGCCATATTGTTGCATAATCACATGTCATATATGCATAATAACTTTTGTCATGATACGACTAGTATATAGTTATTATGCGCGATTATTTAAATTTTAAGTTATCCACTAGATTAATTATCAATTATTATGATTTTCGGTAAGAAATCAAGATTAATAATGGGATTAATTTATTGTGGAATTAAAATCTAGACAAATAATCCAGATAATTTCCTAAGAGAAAATTGTTTCTTGAAAATATAATTTTGTGGGTTTTCTAAAATGGTCATGGAATAACACACGCGCATACAACAATCATGTATCATGATTGTGTGGAGCACACCCGTAAAGTGACCAATTTTAGGACCTTAATGTTTTCAAAATTACGTTAAGTTAGGTGATGCACGTTCATCGGCTACACCTACTTACATAGTTTTTGAAATCAAACAAAAATTATTTTCGAATGAAACATTTTTTTTGGAAATTGGAAAATTCTAAACTTAAAAAAATTGAATGGGTGAAGGTTTAAATTTTTTTTAAAAAGTATTAAACCTGCGGGCTCCAATTGTGGGTTTATTAGTGAAATGGTTATCGCTAAAGCCCATCGGATAAGGATAATCGATTTCGCTAGATTAAACCTTAATATTTTTTCAAAATTTTAGTAAAGTTTTGTACGGCCCATCGTCGGCAACACTTAGACACTAAAGATAATTTTGAAAGTAAACAATGGTTAAATACATTCAACTTTGGTAAAATTGTTAACCCTCCCATCGAGGCTCTGGCAATGAAACTGAAGGCCCAAAATAACAATATTAGTTTTACAAGTATCTTACCCATCGTAAGCCTTGTAAAGATAACTAATGGATTGTTACACAATAAACAAGTAGTAGTTATTAGAATCTACTAGCGCTATATCTGTTTGTTGTTATTCTAGTTTGTAATTAGTGTGTTTTTTCATTGTTTTCAGAAAAATGTCTTCATTCAATCCTTTAGCTACTATCTTGAGCCAAAAACCTATGGATGGTACAAACTACAAACAATGGAAAACTAATTTGGATATTGTTCTTCAATATGAAAAGCTCAACTTTGTTCTAACTACCCCTATGCAGCGGTAGCCTGAAGATGCGCCTGAGGCAACAAAGGCACGTTTTCGAGGAAGGAAAAATGGGAGAAGGCAAATGTGAGGTTCGCCTATATTTTAGCCAGTCTCGCCAGTCACCTTCAGGAGCAAGTGAGCATGATTGAGAGTGGAGCAAACATGCTCCAGACTCTTGATGGCATGTTTGCTACGTCTGGCGCTCTGCTAGGTAGAATGCGCTGAATGCAGTCACCAAGACGGTGATGTTGGAGGAAGTGTGCGGGATCATTGTCTGACAATGATAGCAAACTTCAAGAAGCTGAAGACCATGGGGTTAGATTTGAACAAGAAGTAAAAGTTGACCTTCTCTTGCAATCACGCCTGAATACTTCAATAAGTTCAAGATGAATTATAATATGAATAAGATGAATCTTGACCTTACTTAGCTGATGCATGAGCTTGAGAGTCCTGACAGTCCTAGTCAAGGGGCAGTGCATTTTTCTGGTGAGAGTTCTGTGAAACCTAAGGGGAAACCCAAGGAAAGGAACAAAAACAAGAAAAAGAAGAAATCAGGAGTTCCAGTTGCCAAACCAGTTGCAATGAAGCAGCCAAAAGGCAAGTGCTTCAAGTGCGGACAAAAGGGGCATTGGAAGAAAAATTGCCCACGTATGAATAAACCAGGTATGGGTAATTTACATGTGATTGAGGCTTGTTTAGTGGAGAATTACAATGATAAATGGATCATTGATTCAGGAGCCACTAACCATGTTTGTTACTCTTTGCAGTGGTTCAAACATAGCTTGCCTGTAAGTGAAGGACAAAGAGTTTTGAAGCTTGGAAATGGGGAGCTTGTGCTGCACTAGTGGGACAAGTTATTTTATCTTTTGATAATTGCAGAACTTTGGTTTTAGAAGGTGTTATATATTATTTTCAGAGGAATTTAATTTCTGTTAGTTGTTTAGTTAAACATAGTTTGACAATTCAATTTAATTCCTCAGTTTAATAAGAAGTCCATCTTCTTTTATTTGTTCCAGTGTAATGTTTAATGGTCTTTATTTCCTTAGTCCTATGCCCTGTGAAATTAATCATGTTGAATTAGGAGATGTTGAGCATGTTCATTCATCAAAGAAAAGAAAAGTTTTCAATGAAACTTATCTTTGGCATTTGAGATTGGGTCATATTAACTCTAACAGGATACAAGGTTTGGTCAATAGTGGGATTTTAAAATCCCTGAACTTTGAACCGTACCAGTTTGTGAATCTTGTTTAGAGGGTAAAATGACTAAGAGATCTTTCAAGGCCAAGGGAAATCGTGCCACACTTCAGACTGGAATTGGTACATCCTGATGTATGTGGACCAATAAATGTCCAGGCCAGGCGGGTATCAGTATTTTATCACATTTACTGATGATTACTCTAGATTTGGATATGTGTACCTGATGCGTCACAAGTTCTGAAGCTTTTGGAAAATTCCAAGAGTTCAAGGCTCGCAGAAAAGCATCTTGGTGTTCAAATTAAGACTCTTTCCTCTAAGAAAGTGAATACCTATCTGGAGAGTTCAGGTCTTACCTGACCAAAGAGGGATAGTTTCACAATTATCTTCTCCAGGGACACCCCGCAGAATGGAGTTGCTGAAAGGAGAAATAGAACCCTTTTAGAAATGGCAAGATCTATGCTTAGTTATTCATCTCTTTCTAATTCATTCTGGGGATATGCCTTAGAAACTGCTATGTACCTATTGAACTTAGCTCCGTCCAAGTGGTTTCAAAGACACCAATAGAATTATGGAAAGGGTGTAAGCCCACCTTGAACCATATTCGGGTTTGGGGTGCTGGGCACATGTCTTACAACGAAGCCAAATAAGATGGACTCGTCCAGAAGTATGCATATTTATAGGCTATCCTAAAGGAACCAGAGGTTGGTTGTTTTATAGTCCAAAGGAAAAGAAGGTCATAGTGAGCACACATGCAACTTTCTTAGAGGAGGACTATATGGCAAATTATAAGCCTAGGAGTAAGGTTATTCTTGATGAGCTAGTCTCAGATCAAGTTTCACCTCAACCTCAGGCGGTTTCAGCTTTTGTTCCTGTGGTTGTTCAAAGAGGAAAATATACCTGATGTTGAACACACACAGGAACCAGAAGGAACCAGAAGTTCAGCATGATGAACAACAAGTGGAACCTCTAGAGATGCGTTACCGCTTATGGAAGAACAACAAAATCATGAATTGGTTAATCCTCTTAATGAGGGTCCTCATCTAGAATTGGATCCCCTATAAATGCACAACAACAAGTGCGGCAAACTCGTAGTGGGAGAGTGATTCGTAAACCCGCAAGATTTCTCTTGTTGGGTGAATCGTCTTAGGATGTCATCATTGAAGAAGATGATGATCCCACGAGTTATGACGAGGCACTAGGGGATGTTGATGCTCAGGAATGGCTTGAGGCTATGAATCGTGAAATGGATTCTTTGTATTCCAACTCAGTTTGGTCTCTTGTAGATGCACCAAAAGGGTAAGACCCATTGGGTGTAAGTGGATCTACAAGAGAAAGAGAGAGATTGGACGGGAAGGTTGAAACCTTCAAAGCTAGATTGGTGGCGAAAGGGTACACCCAAATAGAAGGTGTGGATTATGAAGAAACCTTTCGCCGGTTGCCATGCTCAAGTCCATCCGGATTCTCTCAGCTGTTCAGCAAATCTTGATTATGAGATTTGGCAAATGGATGTCAAAACTCTTTCTAAATGGAAATTTGGAAGAGGATATCTATATGCAGCAACCAAAAGGGTTCATAGCCAAAGGGCAAGAAAACTTGGTATGCAAGTTGCAAAGGTCCATTTATGGACTTAAGCAAGCGTCCAGATCATGGAACATCAGGTTTGATCAAGCCATTAAGTCTTATGGTTTTGAGAAAAGTCCTGATGAGCCGTGTGTGTATAAAAGGATCCAAGGAAACCAGTATCTTTCTGGTACTTTATGTGGATGATATACTCCTTATCGGAAATGATACGGAGGTATTATTAGGCATAAAGACCTGGCTAAGCAAGCATTTTGATATGAAGGACCTAGGGGAAGCCAATTATATTCTTGGTATTAAGCTCTTGTGAGCGGAAGAATAGGGTATTGGCATTATCTCAGGCGAATTACATCGACAAAATACTTGCCAGGTTCAGCATGGAGAATTCCAAGAAGGGAATTTTACCCTTCAGGCATGGGATTCATCTCTCTAAGGAGCATTCTCCTAAAACTCCTAGCGAGAGAACGCATGAGTAGGATACCTTACGCTTCAGCGTAGGTAGCCTTATGTATGCTATGTGCACAGACCAGATATTCTGCTATGCGTGGGAGTAGTAAGTCGTACCAATCTAATCCTAGAGAAGAACATGGATAGCGGTTAAACATATACTCAAGTACCTTAGGAGAACGAGAGATTATATGTTGGTCTATTCTAGTGGGAGTCTTGAAACCATTGGTTATAGGACTAGATTTTCAAGGAGACATTGACTCAAGAAAATCCACCTATGGGTATGTGTTCACTCTTAATGGTGGGGCCATTTGTTGGAGGAGTGTCAAACAATCATGCGTGGCTGACTCTACCAGAGGCTGAGTATGTAGCTTCTGAGGCTGCAAAGGAAGCCGCATGGTTAAAGAAGTTCCTAACGGATCTTCAAGTGATACCAAGTGTTAGTCGTCCCATCACACTTCCTGTGATAACGTGGGCAGTAGCACGTCCAAGGAACCAAGGTGTCACAAAAGACAAAAGCACATAGAGAGGAAGTACCACTTGATCCGAGATATAATTGAAAGAGGAGATACGTGGTAGTCAAGATAGCATGGAGGACGAACCTTGCTGACCCTTTTACTAAGAGTTTGCCTGAACGTGTGTTCGAGAGGCATGTTACATCTATGGGTCTTAGGAGGATTCCAGATTTGCTATAGCTTTAGGAAGTTGTTATTTCACTTTGTTATTTTGTGCCTTTTGAGCAAGACATTATGACATTGTATTTTTTTCTGAATGTTATAAATGAGGTATTATTCATTTATTCCGCACACTATTTACAAACACGAAGGTCGGATCAATTGTGAAGTATATGATCATATGGATACGTTCATGGAGGACATGGTCATAGGTTCTCACAATTGATGAATAGGTTTCAGCTATTAAATAAAGTTGGGCATTTTTTTTAGGCTGCAATATTTATGAGATGATTTTGTTCGAATCATTTTAAATATTGGTGTGAGTTAATACTTACATTGAATGGATCAAGGAGAGATTTGATTAAGGTTGTTCTTTCTGTCATAAGGAATCAAATCTCAGATAACTATAGTTATGTAGTTGCTCTTAATCCTAAGTTTATTTTAAATAGGTAGTCGAATAGTTTTCATTCTTTGATTTACCAACGGGTGAGGTTCGAATATTGATGGCCAATAACTCGGTATTTTGGGATTGAAACTATTTGGTTATTGGTGTTTATGAGATAAACAACATGGAATTTATAGGAAATGTCCCCTTGATATGTTTCGGTACTTGGATATTGAAGACATGGCCAGTGCATGTAATCCATTAGAGAAACTATCACAGTCAAGGAAATAAATAATTGATTGGGTAACAGAAAACTAGTCAATCAATTATAGACATTCTATAAAGGGGTGATGCATATTCATGTTATAAATGTCATTATTCTTGGAGTTCACGTTCGGGCTTTTAGTGGAGTAGCATGAATTAGATAATCTTCTGTAGATTATCAGGAGCCTTGATAGATGACAAATGGTAGATCCCAGGCTAGCTTGAGATAAGGGATGGGGTATATTCAGATGATGATGGCTTATGGGATACATGGTCTTGGGTTTATGAACTCAAGTTTGTATCTTAAAGAGCAAGTGGGAGATTGTTGGGTTATATGCTCTTTAGTCACTTAAGTCCAATAAGACTTTAGTGAGATTAAAGCCCAAGAACAATATGGCCTATGTGGCTTAGGGTTAGGTCTTGGACTTCACAGCATATATAAACTAATCTTTTCACCCTTGTGCCTTACTAAGTGTTTTTCATCAGAAACAGACACCCTCAGGCAGACGTTCATCATCTACGGTTGCACAGCCACTCCATCCCCCTCGAGAGATAGTCTGGAAGATCTATCAAAGAGCGGATTACTACCGATCGTGAAGCTTGGTTCACTGCGTCCTTCAGGTAATCAAAACAATGAAGGTTCTATTTTTCCTACGTCGCGTGGTACGATGCGCTTCCGCGTTTCTGTTGATAATCCTACAATAGTAAGAACCCGTTGCCTGTAGAATTTTCTATGCAACATGGCTGCATCTTGTATAAATCCCGCTTCTATCTCCCTAGTGAATCCCCCTTGATTGACAAAGTGCTACACGAGTTTCGTGCTACATCTCAAGGTGGTCACACGGGAGCTTGGAAGACGTATAAGCGGGTGGCGGAGCAATTCTATTGGAAGGGCATGAAGCAAATGGTGGAGAAATTTGTCGCAGCTTATGTAGTTTTGCAAACCAAGTATTAACTACCAAGCCCCATAGTCTCTTGCAACCACTACCAATTCCTTCCCTGCCATGGACAAAACTTTCTATGGATTTCATTATTCGACTTCCATCATCTCACGTGTACACCGCCATTTTTGTAGTAGTCGATCGTCTCACAAAGATGGCTCATTTTAGTGCTCTCAAACCAGGATTTACAGCAAAGATTGTTGTAGAAGTTTTTGTTAATACGGTTATGAAGCTTCATGGTTTTCTCCACGGAATCGTCTCTGACCGGGACACTATTTTGTTGAGCAATTTTTGGCGTCAACTTATGCATTTTGATGGGATGAAACTTCATTTCTCCACAGCATATCACTCGCAAAGTGACAGCCAAACGGAAGTAGTAAACCGCTGTCTAGAACAATATCTGCTGGCATTCACCTCAAATCACCCCTCTCAATGGCATATGTATTTACCTTAGGCAGAATTATGCTATAACACCACTTTTCATAGCTCCATTAGTAGGACTCCTCATGAAGCCCTGTACGGCTCTAACCCGAAACTCATGCCATCTTTTAGCTCTGGGTTCACACTGCAGGAACACATCGCTAAAGCCCAAGCTCGTATGCGTAAGTACGCAGATGCTCGACACATGGAAACTTTGAGGTTGGAGAATTTGTGTGGGCGAAGTTTCACCATTATAAGTAGTAATCGACCGCTAAGCGACTCAATTTCAAGGTAGCAAAACGTTATTTTTGCCCATTTAAGATCCTATCCAGAGTGGGACTCGTAGCATATCACTTAGACCTGCCTCCAAATAGTAAAGTGCATCCAGTTCTACATGTTTTGTTGTTCAAGGCTTACAAGGGACCCGTTCCACCCACCAACGTCGTCTGTGCTAAAATCGCTACTCCTTTGATTCAGGTTCCACACGTCATTGTCGTAAAGAGGACAGTGGACACACCGTCAGGTTTAGATTATCAAGTCTTAGTGGAATGGCAAGGATCACTAGGAGAAGATGCTACCTGGGAAAGTTAAAGCAACTTAATCAATATTTTTTCAGTCCACGACCTTGAGGACAAATTGCTTTTCCAACGGGGAAGTAATGATCCAAACTAGCCTGTTAAGGCACTTGGGTGCGAGGTGCTCCAACTTGGGCTGTGGATTATGTGGGTTAATCTTATGCAGTATTTGGTTTAGTTTGTTATTTAGGATTTGTTTATTTGTTATCAAGTAATTAGTAGGATTAGTTATCTTTAAGTTATCTTATCTTATCTATTAGGATTAAAATTGTTACGTAGCCTTAGTTTTTTTTTTATATAAATAGGACCAGAAGTGGAACTATGAAGTTATGAGTTAAATAAAGTTTTTTCTTGAGTATTCAAGAGATTGGAGTTTCTTAAAACTTTTCATGAACAAGCTTAACACATGATTAGTAGAAGAGCGGGAGGGCGACGGACGGTGGCAGGTGACGATGGGGATGACGGGTACGACTTGCAAGTGCGGGCGCGACCATAGCGATGATCAGAAGCGGACACAAATCAAGATTAATTTAGGATTGACTAATGAAAATAATATTATTCGAGGTTATCGAGGCCTATTGACACGGGATAACTTAATACTATAGTCATATGATAAGAATGATTAAACTGTAATATTATACTATCATATGTGACAATAAATATGTATAAAAATTGGTTTTATAGCATTAGCTAATATTATCAAGCTTTATATAATATCTCAACGGGCCTAGTTAATCTTTTCGACCGAAAAACCAAAAACCTAGTTGATCTTCAATACTCAATCCCCAAAACATTTTTTCACTGAGTAATAATATATCCTGCGCAGAAACCGACGGACGCGAAAAAAATTATTTAAAATTAGAGTCGCCACCACGTTTATTTAAATTGGGAAAACAGAAAAACTCATTTTAAAGAAAAGGTCTTTGTAACCAGATTAGAGTTTGGGAGTCGGTTATGCAGTAGAGAAGGTAGGGATTTAATCTTACGCACCCTTACACATCCTTCCGGACTTATTAATTGTGCAAATTATTAATAACCTTTCAAAATATTTATGTCATTATTTATTTACAAGGATATCAAAAAAAAATTCTTAAGAAAAATTCTGAAACATCAAATCGTCATGATTCCGATGTTCAAAATATTAGTCAACAAGCCGTCGGCTAAATCAACATCCTTATTTGAAATAAAATAAGTAAGAAATTTAAATTTAAACACATGAAAATAAAACTCTCTTATAAATTATAAATATTTATAAATAAGATAAAAATTTATTTTGATACTTTCTATGAAAAGAAAATAAAACATAAAATAATAAAAGAAAATTTGGAAATTAAACTGTCAAAATGTATAATAACGAGTTAACAAGCCATCACAGCTAAATTAACATTTTATTTGAAATAAAAAATTTTAACAAATAAATGACCAATTTAAATTGAATATAATAGAAAATTTTATGAATTATTTACAAACAAGATAAATGAAATATTTTTAATATCTTTTTTATAAAAGGGAACAATAAATTTCGAGAAATTTTTGGATATTAAGCCGTCGGCTAAAATGTCAGAAATATTAAGTTAACAAGCCGTACGGCTAAGTTAACATTTTATTTAAAAAATACTTCTCAAATAATATAAAAATAACATAAAATATTTCATATGAAAAAAATTATTTACAAGTAAGACATAAATTATAAAAATTTAATTTTGAACTTGACAGGGATCGGACGCCTCCTACGTATCCCTGTAATGGGGAACTCAAAGTTACGTAGTTCTTTTGAAAATAATTGCGTTTTTGATTAATTTTAATTTTGAAAAGGAATTTTGAATATCAAGTTGTGAGCTAAAATATTCTATAATGTAGAATTAATAAGACGTCCTCAATTAATTCTATTTATTTATTAAAAATAATTTATCAATTAATGAACTAAACAAAATTTTCTTAATAAAATAAAACGCTCAAGTATTTATCTTATACCCAAAAATAAAATAACTCTTTTCTTTTATTTTATTTTCAAACTAAACCAATTCTAACAAGTCTAAAATTAAAAATTAAACAAACACTAAATCAAACAAATGAACTAAACCCAAACAAATAATTCAAAAATTAATGCTAACAAAATAAAATGACACTAACTCAAACTAAAATAAATCTTAAGACTCCTTATTTATTTTCAACTTCACTATTTTAATTTTTACTTATCCTAATACTACACACTTTTTGACACACACTCTCACCCACTCATACACACGGACTCTCTCTCACACGTAAACACATACACTAAAACACTAAAAATCATCTCCCTACACACTCACACACACATACACATGATCTCTCTCTCTCTCAAACATAAACTCACTGTTCAGAAAAAGAGACCGTGGAAGATGAGAGAAGTTAGAGAGAAAGGGGAAGTGAGGCGGAGAGGAGATCGAGAGAGGAATTGGTCCTCTGGCATGGCTTCAAGGGGAGGACTGCGGCGCGATGTACCCGCCGAGAAAGAGGAGGTACAGGGCAGGCGCGTGCGGCGCTGGCTGAAATGTGCAGTCGGAGAAGGAGAGGCGCGGCGGCCACCACTCTCTCCGAAGCGAGCGGATCTGATGCACCGCGATCGAGCTGGCGTTGAGCCGATCTCCACATGACCACGAAAAGAGGTTCCTCAGAGGTTTCGCGGCTAAGGGTGGTTTGTGGGGCGGGAGGCACGACAACGCCAACGACGCGCGGCGTGTGAGTGGCGGCCTTTCGTGGCGGTTCACGAAAAAAACACTTGAGGGAAAGTAAATCCGAGCCGCGGCCATGACGGTGGGCGTGAGGCCGTCGCCCTCCTATACCATTTCTGATTCCCTTACCTTTTTTTTGTTTTAATTTTCTGAAATGAGAATATATGTTTGGTACTTCAGGGTTGGATTTTTTGTGTATTATAATGGACTGTTAATGATGATGGATTTGATTTAGTCTATGTTTGGCTTGGATCTGCTAGATCTTGCTGGGTTATTGCGTGAGTTTTGATTTGTGGTTTGATCTTTGATTGCTAACGGGGTATGGGTTTTGCTAGATAGGGAAAATAGACACTAAAAAATGAATCAACGATTGAAAATGATTTACCTGTGATTCTTCTTGATTCTTTTTTCTCGTGGATATTGCAAAATTGTTTTCAAGACAAATGGTGATGAAAAAAAAAATTTAGTGTTGGAAGCCGATCTCCCCTTTAGTCTCCTTTCTACTTCTGAATTTATACACCATCCTCGGATTAATCATTTTGCCAGATTTAGTCAAAAATGTCTGTGATATGATTGCTGATTTTATGGGATTTTCCTCTCCAGCTCTTTCTTATTTTTCATTCGGTGCTTCATTTGACTTTCCTCCTTCGTGATTTATTTGGGACGCTTCACACCCTTCTTTGTCTTTTTCTTTTGTTTTTATTATATTTTTTTTAGAGGCATGCATTCAGAAGACAAAAATGACAGTCAGGAAAACAAATCAAGAACAAACAAGCGAGTTTTATTTTTTTATTTTTAACTCAAGAAGGAAACAAAAATAAAAACGGGCTAAAAAGAAATAGGCCTTCTTTTTTTCTTCAAATGGGCTTAATCTAACAATAAAAATATGAAATAGACTTAACACAAACAACAACAATAAAATGAAATGAGTTAAGAGCTTTTTTTTTTTTTAAATGGACTGAAAATTTTTTTTGTTTTGTTTTATTTATTATTTTTTCAATTGAACAAAATCAGGTGTTCACATATACCAACCCATATAAACCAAGCAAGAAAATGAAAGAAATTTAAAAAAAAAAAATGCAAGAGAGTTCAGAGGATTTGAGAGAAAATGAGATGTGAACACGTTTGAATATATAGCATCTGAATGACTAGCACAATAATGAGAGTCATGCATACTACACGCCACTAAGCTAATCCTAGCCTAATTACATGGCTTAACAGTCTCATAACAAACTTCTAGCAACTTGATTATAGCTGACTCCACTTGTATACTACATACAGAATTAAGGAGTTTGCACAGCGAATCACAGAAGGAAAATGATCATCCTCGTTCGTTATTTCACATGCGGAAAGGTACTACCACTTGTCCCTACATTTCAACATAAAAAATTCAAAAGAAGTTTGGACCTTTTTTCATGGTTTTGTGGTTTATTGTTTTGGTTGATGGATGCTGATCAGTTTGGTTTATTGTTTTGATTGAGTCACTACAAGCTGAGGAATCCAACTCTCATATGCAAATAAAAGCTATTGAGGATGAAGAACTAGGAATTGCAAATTTGTTTGAAATAGGGCGAAATCCTTTGTTGCCCTATGGTTCAAATATAGTTGTTGGTCTTAGTTATGCAAGTAATGTTAAAAACCTTGAATTGGGTTTGCCTTTATGGGGAGAGACTCTGTCCTTCTTCCCCTTGCATCCCCATCTCCTTCCTTTGTCTCTTGTTCTTTACTTGACTTATCTCCTCGTTTGAACATTCCTCCTTTTTCCTGGTGACCAAAAGAAGGTGACTAGTCGAGCGGTTAAAGGTATTCTTCCCTGCTTGTCCATGGTCATAACAGTGATGATATAGTTGAATGCTCGCATATTTCAAAACCAAAGGAGCCATTGAGTGTCTTGGTGCATGATGGAAGAGATAATAGGGATCCCAACTCTTTGTTGAAAGTCTTAGGGGTTAGCTTGGTGAACTCTAAAGGGGAGGAGGTTTCTAACCACTTCACTAAAGATAGTTGAGCGTAAAAAGCAAAAGATGAATAAAGAGCTCAAAGGTTAAAATCTTCCATTAAAGGTACATTTGGTTGGGGAGTAAAAATGGAGGTATATCTTTCATGAATAAGATTTTACACATGTGTAAATCAATGAATAACTATGAAGGCATGAAGAGTAAGTTGGTAACTCAAGTCATTTTATAAATATTCTTAGTTGGAATGTAAGAGGGGTGGGTGACCCAGGGGTGAAGGAAATCATTTTGAAGGCTAATCCTTATATTGTCATGCTTCAAGAAACGAAACAAGAATCTTTTGAAGTCCTGTATTTGAGAGAAGTGTGGGAGACAAGAAACAAGGATTTTGTTTTCCTTCATTCTGTAGGTGCCTCAGGAGGCATGGTGTTGATCTAGGACACTAGAATAGCAAAGAAAGTTGATGCTTTTAGTGGTGTTTTCTCTCTCTTAATGCATTTAGATTTTGTTAGCAAGGGTAAGTGGTGGTGTACCTCAGTTAATGGTCCAATAAGGCTGAGGCTTTGATCTCTCTTTTGGTAAGAATTAAGCTGTATTTTTTATTTATGCAATCCATGCTGGTGTGTAGGTAGTGACTTTAATGTTGTGATCATTTCCTAATGAGAAGCTAGGTGGAGGGAGATTGACTTCAAGTATGCGAGGATTTGATGCTTTTATTAGGGATTGTAGTTTAAAGGACTCGTCCCTTGCTAAAGCTAACTTTACATGTTTGGTTAATTAAGGTACTACCGCATTATCTTGATTGGACAGATTTTTGTTCCTTAATGCCAGAGAGGATACCTTCCAGACCTTGTCCAAGAAACTTTCTTTCAACCCGTTTTTGACCATTTCCCTTTTTTTTTGGAGTTTTGCAAGATTAAATGGGATATAACTCTCTTTAGATTTGAGAACATGTGGTTGGATCAAAGATTTTTTGTTCCTTTTGTGAGAGATGTTTGGGATAATTCAATAATGCAAGGGTGGGAAGGGTTTAGGTTTATGAAAAAGGTAAAAACCCTTGAAGAAAGGCTACAAGTTTGGAAACGAGAGGTGTTTGGTGAAATTAGAGTAAATAAAGAGAGAATTCTTACAGAGATTGAGGTTTTGCATAGATTGGATATGGATGATTTTAGCTTTAGTGCAGATCATGTTAAGAAGACTTCATTGCTTAATGATTTTGAGGAGATTTCATTGAAAAATAGATATTTTCATGGGGGACAAAGATTAGCAAGTAGGAAACACTGGAAATAATTGAGTGAGTAGTCATGGATTAATCCTAAAAGAGTGAAGCAATGAGCAGCACGAACCCTGTCATTATGTAGCTAACGATGGATCAGGGGTTTTTAAATGGTTAAATATTTAATATACTAGTTAGAATGGTGATTTTACGTTACAGCAGCACATGATTGAAAAAGAAATAGAATAAATTACACTCACCTCCCCTTAAGTTTGTTGAAATGTAACAGACATCCCTCTATTTATCTACCTTATATTTACCTCCCTTCATCTAAATGAAAACAACAGAGTAAATTATTAAAAAGGATCTCATTGGGAGAGAGTGGAAAACGTCGAAATAAAATAGAGCTTCGAAGGAGGAGGAGCAACTCAATTGAGAAAGTGAAGCTTGGTGAAGGAAATAAAACTCAGCTAGATTAATATATTCCATCATCTATCAACCGAGCTCTTCCTCCTCAAGGCGAGCTCTATTTCCTCTAGACAGCTCCACTTTCTCCTAACTAGATCCTTTCCATTAACAGTGATTGACTCCATTTATTTTCATTTAGACGAGAGGAAGTAAATGTCAAGTGAATAAATAGAGGAGATATATGTTACATTTCAATAACTCTTAGGAAAAGTAAGTGCAATTTACCCAAAGAAATATGCTTGCATGCAACTAGAACACCAACGGAACGTAAAATCTTCTATATCAACTTCGTTGTAATTCTTTTTAGCGAATGATGTTATGCATGGTGTTCCATAATGGTCGGCAAATAGAGATAGTATCAGTTAATGTGATGCATATTTATATACCACGAAAAGTTATGGCAATTATCTGTAAGTTAGTCCTTGACAACTTGCAGATCTGAGAACTAATATCATCCAAATCTAAACCAATAAACATTTTTGGGATCCTGAAAAGAGTACTGTAGCTAGTATGAGCAGAAAGGTACAAAGTAAAGCTATCAATTATTAATAACTTCCGAAGGTCTCATATTGTCAGCACTCAGCACTTCACCCCGACTTAATTAGTTTTCATTCCCAAGAGCATCTTTTCTTCAGAAGGAAAACGATTAAGAGGCAGCTTTAACATTTAAGACAGAAGGCAGCTTCATGTTATGTCATATATGTGCTGATCCCTTCTTCATTCAAGCGGTGCCCTTGCCATGATGGAATGCCTTGGAATCTTTCTTCCGCGGAAACCTTGATCTTCTTCATTGACCTGAAAGTTTCATACATGATACAATGGTAAAGTACTAGATTGGGAAAAGAGTACATCTACGTTACCCTAGAAAGTTGGCACATATGAAGGACAATGTCGTTAGAATTCCTGACTCAAACAAATTGACTTGCTACAGACATTATAGGGCTGTAAATTGTAATCTTCATCTGTACTACCATGTTGTCTTATTTAGTGAAAGGTACTAAATTTATCTAATTTAACTCTAATCCCAACTTTATTTTTACCGGGTACTGAGAGCTAGCACATGAATTTTTCTTGTAAGTGTTAAAACAATCAATAGCATATAGATATGTACGACACGTGCCCCTTGTTATGAGAAATGATATGTATACAGTATTTTTGTACGACATATTTATATCATAGATAAAAAAAATAAAATGGTGGTTAAGTATGTTGTATAAAGATGTTATACATATATCATTTTTCCTTGTATAGAATCTATATTAAGTTTCTTATAAAAGGTTCAATTGGCAACTCCGGTCTTTGCTATTGAATGAATGGACCCTACCTCTATTTAGAGGTGAAAATGGCGATTAATAGCTTTAACTTAAATAGGTTAAGTTTGTATTTTTAAAATGGATCTTGAACTTGGGCCTATTACATAATATGGGCCTTTTTCCTTGCCTTAACTTCTTAAAAGCCTAAGTCTAACTGAAAGTCCATCTAAAGACCTATTTCATTATAAAATATTTTTAAAAAATCAAAATGTCTATTTTTAAATAAGTCAAAATACTACTAAATATATCAAAAAATATATTTTAAAATAGGCTAAATCACTTTAGTTAAAAAATATATTTCAAATAGATTAAAATATTTCTATTATCATTAGATATTTAAATGATGATGATGATGATAATAATAATAATAATATAAGGAGTTGCCAAATAGACTATTTTTATAACCTAAAGCTTTGCTTGATTAGCTAAAAAGACATCCTGAAAACTTTAGTCTAACTTATTTAAATAGACTGACCTAACTGTAAACGAACTAAAACCGTAAGTGGCTACTTCCTTCACCCTACCTCTATTATTCCCTTTGATATGAAGAAAGGGACAAGTAACCCTATATTTGCATAACAGTGCCACAACAATGAAACTCCTATAAATAACAAGTTTTAATTTGCTAAAGCGATTTAATAAATGAAGAAACTATTCAATTTTTCAAATAATTATGCATTTACCTCAGCATCATGAGGGTCCACCTGGGAGTCCAGATCCGCAAGTTGCTCAGTCTGGTTACAGCTCTCTTCATCTACAGTTTGGGGGAAATTGGCCCACTGAAAATGACAAAAAATTTCAAAAAATTTTGCATAGAAAAAGTAGCCTACTTCACCCAATACTAGTGGTTCACCAATCCTAAAAGGCTTCCAAATTTTGCAAATGAGTTGAACCAATAATAAGCAGTTTAGGATATAAAAATTAAAACCTCACATTTTTTGCAGCTGTGCTGAAAGCTTCCTTGTGTGCCATGTCAGGGTTTTCAGCCTTTAGCCTCTTAATCTCTTCTCTGCATTAAACTAACACTGACATTAGACTTCATAATTTGAAAGCTAATTATGTTCCGTACAATAACTTTGTTAAGTGAAACATTACTTGATGAAGCGGTTATAAGCTGATGGAGTTCGCTGTCTCTTCTCCGGGGCTGCAGAAAATCCAACCATAAAATAAATAAAAGAAGAAAATAATGGCTTAGCATGGCTTGCTTCAAACTCAGTAACTCGTTTTTGTTTTTTATATTATCAAAACCAACACTGTATTACATACGTTTGGTCACCACAATGTTCATGGGGTTCCATCCTCGTCCTCATAATCAGAATAGTATGTCATCATGGATGCACTATGGCTATTCAGAGTGTTGGTTGCATCCTCTTCTGGACTACTTTCTTTTGACTGGAGAGTGAACACAGTCACAAATCCATTGAAAGATAAAAATTCAATAAATGATATATAGTATAAACAACTAAGCAACTAAACATAGGTATGTGTGTCATTGGGCTCACTTGAACAACTGAAAGAAAATAGGCATATATTTTTGGAAAGGTAAGTAAACTATCACCTCAAGATGACTAAGAGAAGCTAAAAGGTGTAAAGGGACAATAGAAGCTTTCATCATATTAACGGAGAGAAGGCTTGTGCAGTGCCCGCATCTGACTGTCACCACCATTGACAAACTGCTGCATGGGACACTTACCTGCATACATACATACATGCAGAATTGTATTGGAAAATGAAAAATGCAAGAGGTATATCAAAACAACATGAACTCAATAAGTGTACTTAGAGTTTAAGAGACCAAAAGAACTCGTTACCATTAAAATTGTGGTGCAGAATCCACATTGCACGTAACATATCTGTTCTGGAAGATCAAAAAGATGGTTCATTGTTGACATGTGTGTATATCTGACTGAATGTGTGGGTGAGAAGGTTTGAATGTGATAGAGGCATACGAGAGAGAGAGAGAGAGAGAGAGAGAAAGAGTGAAGATGTAGGTCTTTTGACACAAGGAAGCATTTATATAGTTGAAGGCGGACACTCATAAATCAATCATCATCTTACTTTAATTATTTGTGGTGTGGGAGTACTTAAGTTGATTTTCATTGCCGGAAAGCACTCCAACATTGATGCTAAGGATGGTAGATTTTTTATTTATTTATTTTTGCAAGCCACTTAGTATTTTAGGAGTTCTGCATTAATTTAATGACAGTGACACCCCTGAGAAGAGGGTTCAAGGTAAAATTTCTTACCTATTTGCTTGAACATTATTGTTGTCACTGGCAAACTTCTCCGAAGATTGCAGTGACCCAAAGTTCTATGGCACTGTGCAGAATGACTTAAGTACTTTTTTGTTTCATGTGTTGTTTTCTCTTTTATTGACAGTCTTACCTCTCCAAACCCTCTCTCTGTCCTAGATGAAAATGAAAGTGCAGAAAGTTTTTCAATGGAAGGAAGGGGAAGTTTCCAGAGGGGTACATTGAGAAGGTAAAGAGGCATCTCAGGATTTGTCTTTCCTGAAAGACAGCAAAGTAAATTGACCAATGAAAAAGGATCCTCACTACTTTCTGTGCTCTATTGGCATGTGTCACTTCCCATCTGTTTTTGTTTCACATTGAGCTAGGAATTGACCACGTATCAATTTCATTCAACCCTTTTCTGCAGTTTCCTTAACTCTTCCCATGTGATAGCAGATGAGTAATTGGATTTTGAGAGGTTCCCATGATCAAGGGTCAATAATATTTCATTCAACGAAATGAAAAACTAGAGCAACCCTTTGGAAGTGCAAGATGGAACACTTGTTATCATCAGGGAATTGACAAAGAACTGGTTCAACATATCTTAATTCTTAAAGTGGTTCAGATTTTGTTTCATAAGCCCCATTGCATTAAATTTTATTATGCAAAATTTCCTTGCTGCGTTATTGCAGACAACAAACTTTTGCAACCCTATTCCTATAGGGCCTAGTCCTATACTCTCTATTTGGGGATGACTGGGACTAGTTCTTTCCACAAAGATCCAATTTTGTGAAAAATATTTAGATGTCAAGTTCAATGGCCATGTCCTACGAACAAAATGAATGAGCTGTGTGTGTGGTTGGTAGGAATCAAGAACCGCATATATACTTATCTTATTGTTGCATTATTTTCAAAGCCATTTTTGTAATCTATAAAGATAGAGATGTCCTTGCAATTATATTATTACTTTCAAAGCACCGTTGAATGTTAATATTTTGGCCTTTTCTGCTATGGTGGTGATTGTCTCAATCCTAAACAGATGGCCCACGTTTGATCCCTGCTCATTTATGATATGCGCTCCTACTTCAAAACGAGTTTGTTTTCATCAGAACTAGTTTGGGATTGCTCTTTCATGGAAGTGAAAACTCTCACAGAATTAAAAATATATATTTAACTATTCATCTCATGAAAAGTTTGGAATTCTGGTTTCAAAAACATAGCAGTGTTTTGGAGAAGTACAAGACCAGTGCCCCCTTATTGTAGTAAAGCAAAATAATAGGATTAGCAAGCAAGTGATTACCTGACCAGACTAAATTTTTTTAGAAAAAAAAAAAAAACCCTGATATCAAAGACAAAAAATATTGTTTGTATCACTCTTGGAGATATTTCTTAAAGGACACCCTCAAGTGCCTCTTAAATATTGGTTGAGAATGAATCTAACCTTTTGCTCAACCAATATTTAAGCAACATATCAGGATTTCTCTTAAAAGATATTTATAAAAATTGTACAAATAGCACTAGTCATAAGAGATATATGAAGTGAGACTAATTCACTATTTTATGACAGCATGATTTTTTTTTTTTATCTGGTCGACTCGAACTGCAATAAGAAGCTGTAGATGGCAACTTTTGCTCTTACTCTAGAAGGGAAAAAAAATTATCTTCTTTTGGTACATTGCCATATGAACAGCTACCCTCAAAGCTGTCATTGCACATAACGAAAGTCATGAGTCTTCGACTCACGGAAACTTTTGCTTTCTACATGAACCTCAGAAAAATAAAGCCGAAAGCTATGCTCCCGTTTCATGGCATAAATAACTGTAAGGCAACAGAGTAAATTTAGCTTTTGCCACACATATCAGAACCCGAATAGGCTACCTCATAATTGTGGGATGTAGTAGTTCAACCTTAAGAAAGGGACTAGTATTTGAACTTTGAACAAAATGGTTTAGTCAACTATCAGATCATTATTAAGGCATGTAGTGACCCACTGAGGTGTCACTGTTGTCAATTCAAGTCGGATCAAAAGTTTCCACCTACTCCTTACTCCCAGAGGTGGTAGATCACAAAGGGAAATTTTTTTTGGTTTGGTAGACGAAAATTTAGGTCCGGGAGATGACACCTATGGGTACGAATTTGAAGGAAGGGAAAGGAATAAAGAGTTTATAGTATAACTTTACACTATAAATCCTTTCTTCCCTTTTCTTTCCTTCTAAAATTCTAAGTCACAAATATACCCTAAATCTGAGACAAAGAAAACCTCTAGATTCAAAAAATATTTACAGAATAACTTTTATTTATCTCATTTCAAGAAAATGAGTGGGGATTCAAATCTGCCTCTTATGCAAGACACATAGTCGGTCTAGAAACTTTTCACCCCACAACCACAAAGATAATGTTCACGCACATTGTGATCTGTATAGTTCAATATTTTGAGCAATTTTGAACCGTAGAGGACAAAAGTACAAAACAAATATGCAAAGCACACATGCTAAAGAGAGGGATCAGACAAAGCAGAAGAGCTGCAGAAGCGATGGAAATGGCTAAACATCAGGTAAATTGTAATCCCGTCCCCAACTCCCCCTTATCCAACAACCTCCAAAACAAAAGCAAATCGCACACACACTCTATCTGACGGTACAGAAGACAGTAACATCTTTTTGCATATACTTTTTTTTTTCCTCATGTTTTATGTAAAAGTTGCATAGGTGTTCAAATTTCCATTTAGACAGACACTAATAAAATTTCAGTTCTAGATGGCTTTGATAATGTATTATAGTATTGGATTTGTTTCCTCTATGTAAGGAGTAAATTGGAAAATAAGAGCTTAATCACTAATTGGAAATTATTCATCCAAGTAATTAACCCTTAACTTTCAAACTTTACAAATCTCCACACTTTATAAGTCAAATCCTACCATAAGCTTGCAACATTTAGTTCTCATAAGCTTGCAACATTTAGTTACAACTTTCAGTCAAACTCTCTAGGTAGACAATTTATAGGGTCGCGTTTTACAATGATCCTGGCTGAAAATGAACATTGAATGTTCCGTTTCTTCTACCTACAAGAGACAGTTTTTCATTTCAATTATTTAACAGGTAATACATGAAATGACTATTTCACCCTTCACTTTGAATCAAATTTTATTTTATTGCCATTGCTCCATTCCAACGAAACATAAATGGAATTATTTCCTCCATCAATCCTAACCCAATCCCCATCAAGCCAAACCCAATCCAGTGCTAGGGGAGAGTGTAAAGCAACAGCAAGCAATAAAGCAACCAAAGCAAAGAAAAGAAAAGTAAGACTAGGTTACTAGCGTTTGGACCACTGCATAAATGTAAAACTACAACAGAAGACACACAAAAACTACAACCATTCAGCCAACGAACAACCCACCAACAATAAAAAATGAAAAAAATTGCAAGCTGAGTATTATTGGTCATTGATGATCCACCATGCATGTGTGCCTCCCTTACCACTTCCAGATACATCGTGATTATTTCCTCCAACCCTTCCAATAAAATCGCTCCACCGCGATCACCTTCCTGACGGTGATGCTCATGCACCTGTCGAACTTCTTGCTGGTGGTCTTAATATCGAAGATGATAATCACGATGTCGAGGTCGTCAGAGGCAGAGAAGCGTGCAGTGGGGCCTATGGCGGCAGCAAGCTACGTGACAATCATGTGGTCGTCCATTTTCTTGTCGGTAATCTTATCGAAGATAACGATGACAGCGTCGATGACGCCTCAGAGAGGGTGTCGGTGGCGGTCTCACCGGCGAGGCCATGGACGAAGAGTTGTAGTAGCGATACCTTCAATGCTAGAAGATGACATGCATCCGTCAGTTTTATGGCTAACCTCGTATAACACCATCATCAAATAACTGCTCAACCTCCACCATCAAGCATGAGGCTTCTGCAGTTCTCCTCAAGCATTATGCCTCTTGCCCTTTATTACTATTATTTTTTTGGTGGGTTCCCTTTTTGGGCTGGTCCTCTTGCCTTTCATTTATACCCTTCCCGCAAATACACTTTCAATATTATACTTTCTTTTTCAAATTAAGATGAAATAAACCGGTAACCTTTTGGACTATGGAACACTGACTAAAGCTTTTCTCACAGTAGACTTCCTCTACATTCTGCAAACCATTAGATGACTCAAATACTTGTACGAACGGCAATAAAAGGGCAAGAGCATTGAGTGTTCCCATTTTCATCGGTACATTTTAAATGCGACCCAATTTATAGATGCTATTTGTAAGCCATCATTTAGAGTTGTGACAAGAATGTCTTCAAAAAGAAGATTATATCTAATATATATATATATAGTTTGCAAGTACGATGGAGGGGGAGGACTTGAACATAACAATACGTACACCAAGAAAAACACGTACATTCGATTTGCATTGGTACGTTATTCGCATCGATAGGTTATTGGAATGGGAGTAAAGAATAAAGGAATGTGCATTTCTACCATTGTAGGCATAGTATTAAAAAATAATAGAATTTTTTTTCAGAAATAGAAGTGCATTCTAACCTCTCTTTTTTCACTTCTTAGCCACCAAAATATTGTGCTAGTACCTATTTTAAAAGCCCAAAAACTTTAACCTGGGAAGTTATGGATCAACTTTCCAACATTTGGCCCGTATTGGACCGAGCCAAGCCTTTTTAACAAAATTTATAATGATTATCATATACGAGTGTGTTTTAACGACAAAAACTACATATTTTTAAAGAAAAATTTGTGACAAGCCGAACATAACACTATATTGATCAAACAGTTCTATATTTCCGTCCATGTCCCTTCCTTCCATTCAAAGTTCCATTCCACCAAACCAAAAATTGCCAACGTATTACGGAGGTTGTGCTCTGTTTCCTACTCACTCAAGACAAACTAGTGATGATCATTACAAGTTGTCTCGGTTTAATAGCATGATTAGTTTTCTGTTAGAAAAACTACAAGTTTGGTAACTCATGTAACTATAACTTAAAGGTGATTGCTATGGTACCCCCACAAATGAGAGGGTTCCAGTACCCTTATTATGTTGACCACTCACAGCAGACCATGTGGCAAATATTGCCAACTCATAGACCGAGATGTTATAAATTCTTTATTTGCTCTTTTGTCCTTCTCCAAATTAAACTTTAAAATGAGTCCAAGAGGATTAAATTACAAAACTATTAAAAAAAATTATGAGAAAAAAAATCCGTTTCATCTCCATTGAACACAAGTCACCATTACTTCATCAGTCAACAAACTTCTGACCTAAAACACAACTTGAAATTCAAACAAAAAATAAATTCAAACTGTGACAAGAAAATCAAAATGTTACCGTCAGTGAAAAGTTAGCCGATATCGGGCTTAATTGGGTCTATAAGTGACAAAAGATTTTGGGCCTCTAGTCCAAATGGGGACGGTTGCCACGCGTGTGTGAGCGCCGTGCTTAAGAGATGGAATCATGGTCCAAGCGGGGGCGAGCTTCAAGTGGAACACGTGCTTTGGTTCAAACGCAAGCGGAACGGTTACATCAGCCGCAAGGAGTCGTGGAGAGACGGTTATTCCATAGTTAGATGTAGGTGGTAACCGTATACGTGCTAGACGGTTACTTGAGATCATGGGCCGTGCTAGCCTTAGTATAAAAGGGAAAAGAAAGCAAAGAGGAGGAGGACACGAAGATCAATATAGACAAATTTCAATACTTTGTTTTAGCTTACATTTTCTTTTTCCTTTAGGTGTAGTTTTAGAAGTAGTTTTCTCACTCTTGTAATTTCGTTTCCATGTTCTTGAGTATTGTTGTTGATATTGTATTGTTTATCATCAATATTCAAACACATTTCCATTTTCAATCCTAAGTCCAAAGCTTATTGTCATTAGTATTTGGAGGACCCATAGCTAAGGGGCTGATTCCCTCCTTGGTATAATTGCCTTTATTTTTGGGATCACTTGGGAATTTAGTTTCTTGGCTGTTGTTACTCGCTTAACTTAGCCGAACTAAATTTTACCACAACATATTTTTGGCACGCCGTGGGACCAAAAGGATTGATATAGTGAAGTTTAATTCTCCGGTTTGGATTATGAGTGGCACAAGGAGTTACGCTCTAAGCAAATGAGTACTCCTGTGCAATGTTGACGAATGCTAAACATGGAAACCGAAAAGGAGAAGACAGCACGGTCAGTACTCGATAAACGAAGGTTCAAGTGTGCCGGATAATGCCTCCTGCTGTTTCTCAAAAATGGGACTCCATCTTCAGCGTCTCCAGTTAAAAACAATGAGGATAAACAACCCATGACTGTATCCGCATCGTTTATCGAGGAGATGGAACTTGGAGTGAATGATGTGATGCTTAACGTGTCAAAACAACTACCTGAGATTGTGTGACCGATGGTGATGAATGTTTTGCAGGAAACGGAATTATTCCTAACATGGGAATAATGCTGAATGATGTTCTAGGAATTTTCCTTCACAACCGTATGCAAGCCTTGGGGGCAAGTCAATTTGATTAGAAGGCCTATGAATGCAAGGGCATTTAGGCTTACCACCATTAGGCAATGATAACCACGGCATGCATGCCGATTAGCGTGGAACATGCCTTTCGGGTAGAGCAGAATGTGTCAGCGGATGTAATGCAAAGGACAGTGGGCCATGGTTCCATATTCAACGGTACCCCAAGGAGGAGGTCCGCCATGGGTCCCTGAATTATGGTATTGGCCCTAATCAAGGGTTAAACTATACTCCAGGACAGGATGAGCCGTGCAATGGACAGTTACCAGTTCCTATGATGCATGATCAAGGAGGATTGAGGCCAAGACCACCAGCTTTGAATTTGAATAACTCACTTGCTCAAGAGAAGGCTGCTGGCCCTCAATTGCTAGACCCAAATGCGATTGCAGAGGCCATGAGAAGATATTTTGGGGTACAGTTGAAGCCATTGGAAAAACCCATCTATAGGAAGCCTTACCCAGAGTAGGTGGATAGGGTACCTTTTACGTGGCTTTAGAGTACCGGACTTTGTTACATTTTCAGGAGAAGATGGTAGATCATCGATGGAGCACGTGAGTAGATTCTTGGCTCATGTGCAGAAGCCAGACAAAATGAGGCTCTACGGCTTCAATTATTTCCTTTGTCCTTAACTGGCACAATTTTCTCCTGGTATTCATCCTTACCACCCAACTCCATTCATAATTGGATGGACATGGAAGAGTATTTCATGACCGATTTTATAAGCCGTTACCAGAAGCCTCAATTTTAGACTTGTTCAGGATCAAGCAACAAGTAAATGAGCTAGTCTTTGATTTTATAGAGAGGTTTAGGAAGATAAGAGGTAAATGCAGTGTACAATTGCCAGAGATGAATGCACATCCATAGCCGTGAACAATATGCATCTACAACTCAGAGAAAAGTTAATTGTCTAGAGTATGGGGATCTTAACCAATTGGCTTGGAAGGCTTCCAGAGTGGAACAATTCATTCATGAAAGAGATCAAAGGCGCTCAAATAAGATTGGTGGTAAGGCCTCATTATCTCTGTGATTGATGTGAGTCTGATGAAGAGTTTTGTGAAGAACAATTGTCATTGGAAGGAGAAGTAATGGCGGCCGAGATAGTCAAGGGTAAGCCATATTCATGCCCTGTGCTAACTCCGACTAAAGGCAAAGAGAAGTTCAGACCCGAGTAGAAAGAAGGATATTTGTTTGACATAACAAAGGCTGATCAAATTTTTGACTTCTTGTTGAAAGACAAACAATTGAAGCTGCCGAAGGACATAAAATCCCTTCTCCTGAATAGTTGAAGAATAGAAAATATTGTAAGTGGCATAATTTGACTCTCATTCTACCATCAATTGTTTAGTGTTCAGGAATGCTATCCAGAAGGCATTGAAAGAGGGCAGATTAAAATTGCTTGAAAGGAAAGTGCCAAGCATGACAGTTGATAGAGATCCTTTTCCCACCCGTGATCAATATGTTATCAATGTCTATTCAGCCGTGATGAAAAGAGCAACAACAGAGAAGATGTAAAGAAAGGTTTGAATAAGACGTGGAGGCCAAAGTCAGTGATAATGAAGGGAGAATCTAGCAAAGGGAGTGAAGCCGTTGCAGTTGCACAACCACGGAGTACAAATGTCAGAGATGCGGAGAGCAAAGGAGGAGTGTGTTTAATTGGTTGAGTTTCCCAGGAATCAAATTAACTACACTTGGGGCAAAATATTCGACAAGTTAACAATATGGTAGGCCGATTAATGTATGAAAGAAATAAGTTCCAAAGGTTTGGCTACCATGGGAACACACTTCGTCCAGGAAACTTCTACAGAGGAAGCGGGTCCAATGTGCAACTACCTCAGGTGTCTAGTCATCCCTTGCCTAAAGAAACTAGGCAAGCTATGGAGTTAAGCTATTCCAGAGGGAGCTCGTTATGAGAATTACTGGAAGGGATGATGCAAGGTTTCAGCCCAAGAAGATGATCAAACCAAAGTCCCGTCCTAATCAAGCAGGATGGATTACGTTGAGAAGAATACAAAGAAGGAGCCGGAGATGGAGAATAAGGCACTTTCCAAGTCTCAAAGTGTCGCTGCAAAGGAAGAGAGTTTTCTGAAAGTAAAGGAGAGATTAGAGTCTCTAGAGAAGGGCAAAGCTGGCAGAAGATCTTCATGATGAAAAGAGTAAAGAAGCAGGCTGAAAGCCGTGAGAAATTATCTATCAGTGAAGCTTCACAAAATAAAGGCTTATGTGGAAGCAGTTATTTGGATGGAGACTCTGATGATGACAATGAAGATGAGTTGCTGATCATTGCCAATGATGAAGATTTAGAGCTGATGGCCGTGGTGGGAATTTTGCCCTCAAAGTTTTTGGTTGAGGAAGGGCAAGAGAAACTTTGGAAGGAGATGTCATGGTGGAAGAGGCTGAATATATCTCCATCATAACTGAAAAGGAGAAGGAAGAAAAGTGTAAGGGAGAACCTGATTGTATTTGAGAGACCAGGAAAACCTCACCATTTGAAACCGCTTTATATCAAAGCTTTGATTGATGGAAAGTCGCTTTTAGGTTTTGGTGGATGGAGGGGCAATTATGAATGTAATGCCTTTGGTTGTTTTAAAGAAATTGGGAAAGACCATGTCAGATTTAAAGGAGACTAACATGAAGATGACCAACTTTACTTGGAGGACTACAACAGCTGTAGGAATCTACATTGAACTCACGGAGGTTCTAAAACGGCCAGCACGGTGTTTTTTGTGGTAGATGCCAAGCCAGGATATTCTCTTTTGTTGGGGAGGGATTGGATTCATGCTAATGAATGTGTACCCTCTACTCTCCATCAATCGTTGATGTTCTGGCATCAAGGAAAGGTAGAACGTCCAAGCTGATCAAAGACCTTTTGCAGAGGTGAAGATGGTAGAAGCAAGTTACTATGATCCAGAGTTTCAGCCACTGTCATTGATGAAGAAAGAGGATGAAGATTTGATTAAAGCCATAAACCTTACGGCTAGTGTTTTTCAGATTGAGGTTCAGGCCCAACCACGGCCTTATGTGGATTTGTTTAATGAAGATGGACTATAAAAGGTGGTAGAAGAAGCCTTGCAAGGCTCAGGCTTATCTTCCTGAATGCAAAATCTGGGATTGTGTTTAGCAGAAATGAGGTAGCTGGAAAGAGGTCGAGAGAGAAATTGAAGAAGAAGTGGGCGAAGATGCATGCTCGTCTTTCAAAAAGATCAACCGAGGTTTGAAGCACAGGATCCATTGCTTGAAGTCAACTTGGGAACGGAATTGGAACCAAGGATGACTAAGATTAGTGGATTTGAACAAAGAATGTCGAGAGAAATTGGTGCATCTAATTCAGAAATATAAAGATTGTTTTGCATGGGATTGCATCTAATTTCGAGCGATGATGAAATGGAACCACCCTCGAGCCATAGGTAGTAAATATCGAGGAGAGAATTTCTTGAACTCACCCTTCGATTCCGCCATGGAATGGGTTATCGACCACAAATACGAGCTATGACAGCCTCCATGTTAACTTCCCCTTGCAACAATTGGTTGTATTCACAATGTGGTGGAGGTGCACTAAGCCCTAAGATAGAACGGAGTTGATAGGGCTCAAAGGAGATCCACTTCTGCCTACAAAGACTTTGCCATCTTCCCGAGGAAAGGCAGGATTGGCATAAAATTCCCTCACCAAGCTAAGCTGATCCTGTTGGTTACAAAAGGTAGACCACGATAGTGCTCAATGGTTTGAACCATGTCCGTTGGCGACCAAAGGAAATCCCTCTCTGAACAGCAATCCTATGGACGACGGAAGTATCAAGCGGCTTCACCGTTGAAAGCGAGTGGTGTCGAGTGGGAGAGTATGAGACTTTCAGATAACTCTAGTTTATGGAGTTATTTAGCTTCTAATTGGGATTGAAACGCATGACTTATCCTTCATTTTCCAAGTGAAACACTTAAAAATAGGAAGAATTGGCTCATATTTATTTTAGAACTTTTGTTGAAAAATTCGATGTCATAAATCAAGATTATTGGGATGAATTGCATAATTCAAATTAAATTTTCATTGAATGATTTTTTAGAGAAAATTGTAGAAGTTTGGAGCTTGAAGAGAATTCAAGTTGAAGCCAAGAGGAGGGAAACAAAGCATGAAGAAAAAGCCATTAAATTGAAGTTTTTGCTATTGGGTCGCGACCTGAGTTTTGCCTGCAACCTACTAGGCGCCTAAACATTAGATCAGTTTTGTGAGTCGCGACTTACAATTTTTGGGTAAAACGACGTGGCCCAGGCCCATTTTTAGTAAGTAATTACCCAAGGACTGCGGAAAGGTTATTTGGCCCCTTTCAGCAGTTTTTGAAGAGGAACCCTAGGTTTTGGAAGGAGACAACAATAGAGAAGGATTCATCTTGAAGATTGAAGACCAAGGGCTAGGAGAAGGATTAAAGACCCATTTGTTCATCTTTTCCTCTCTCTTTATGTCTTTAGTATTCATTATGTCTCTTGAACTAGTTTGTGTTTTGTTCATTGTTATGGATAGCTAAATTAGTAGCTAGGGATCTTTTGAATCCTCTATGGATTTTGGATGTTTGTAATGTTGCTTATTTGAATGTTGATGATATTGGTTTTGGTTACCCATTTCTATTCTTAATGCTCTTATATGTTTGGCCACCATCTAAGTTGATTTGGAGGGTTCTCTGAACTAGACATAGGAATAGTGATATTGGACCTTGGTATGGGTAATGCTTGTTCTTTTACACTTAATTGGCTTAGGTGTGAAGATTAGTCAATGGGATGGAAACATACCCATTGACCTTGCATAGTAGATGTTTGATGTTAGTTCTTAATCGGTTGATTTCACACTAACTCACAAAGACACTTAGTGTTTTAGGTGAAAGAGACACGGTTAATCAATCTAGACATAGGCTTTTAACTATAATTGACATGCTAACAAAACCAATTCCTCAATGTTCAATTAAGTAATTTGCATATCCAAGTGAAGTAGAGGGTGAAAAGGTCCCTAGGCCTTTTAACCTTGGTTGTTTCTCAACTTTAATTTGTGTTAGTGTTTTTAGTTACTTGCTCTTTAGAATTTCTTCGTAACTTCATTAACTCATTTTGCTCAGGCTTAAACGGTAGTTTAATTACTCGATAGCATATTTATACCCAATCCCTCTGGAGACGATACTCTTAACTCACATTATACTACTTGAATGACCCGTGCACTTGCGGTATTTTACCGCTCTTATAGGCGGCCATCAAAACAAGCTGAGGATTTTGTTTGGGGAAAGGAACAGCAACAAGCTTTCGACCAAATCAAGAGATGTTTAGCGAACCCACCAGTTTTAGTACCACACCTGCGTGGAAGGCCGTTAAAATTGTACATCTCAGGAGAAGACTCAATCGGGAGTTTATTGGCTCAGGACTAGATGATGAAAGAGAGGGTAGTGTATTATCTAAGCCGTACGCTTAATGTTGCCAAGTCAAGGTACACTCCTATTGAGAAGCTTTGTTTGTCTTTATTTCACATTTGTACTAAATTAGAATATTATCTGTTGCCAAGAGAAGTACTAGTCATATGTAAGATAGACATAGTTAGATATTTGTTAAATAGACCTGTACTTCAAGGGCGTTTGATGAAATGGGCCATAAAGTTAAATGCTTTTGCCCTTAAATATGTGCCTATGAAAGCCATAAAAGGGCAAGCATTGGCGGATTTCTTAGCGAGCACCCATGTGTGGCAGTGACATATCCATTAGATGAATACCAAAATATGGTTGCAAGTCAGCCGTGGGTATTGTCGTTTGATGGATCTAAGCATAGTGAGGGAGCGGAGCAGGAGTAGTCATCACAAGCCCTGATGGCAAAGATGATAAATGTCTTTTTAAGCTTTATATTCAGTGTTCAAACAACCAAGTAAAATATGAAGCTTTGCTTGCAGGGCTTAGGTTGTTGAATGCTATGGGGTGCAAGCAATTCAAATAAGGGGAGATTCACATTAGTTATCAATCAGATAATGGGTGAATACAAATGTAATAGTCCAGAGTTAGCCCCTTATTTGAATGAAGTTATGGAGTTGTTGTTTGAATTTTCAGACGTTACAGGAGTTCATATTCCTAGAGGGGAAAATGAGGCGGCAAATCAGTTAGCTCACATGCTTCAGGATATAAACTAATGCATGGTGGAGTGATGATTGGCACTCCTGGAATACAGATATGTCAGATTGGAGGGAAGAGATTGTAAAATATTTATTGGATCCCTCGGCTAAGGCAGAGCATAAGATAAAACAACGGGCTTTAAATTTTGTCCTAGTGGATAATGAGTTGTTCAGAAGGACACAAGAAGAGTGCTTTTGAGGTGCGTAAGTTTAGATGAGGCTATGAGAATTATGGGAGAAGTGCATGAAGGAGTATGTGGGGCGCACAAGTCGGAGGAAAAATGAAGTGGCTGATTTACCGTTATGGTTATTATTGGCCAACAATCACGGCTGATTGTTTCGATTATGTTAAAGGTTGTGAGGAATGTCAGAAACCGGCCCTTCAGCGTGTGCCAGCTAAGGAATTACATACCATAGTGAAGCCTGGCCTTTCCAGGGATGGGCTATGGATTTAATTGGTAAGATTTATCCTCCCTCGTCCAAACAACATTCCTTTATAATTGTAGCAACGGATTATTTTACTAAGTGGGTTGAAGCTCAGCCGATGGTAAAAGTTACACAAGCCGATGTTATTAGGTTTATACAAAATCAGATTATACATCGGTTTGGTATCCCTGAAACCATCACGCTGACCAAGGGACTATGTTCACAGGAGATAAAGTGAAATCTTTTGTGGCCCAGTATGGGATAAGGTTAGTTCACTCTTCTCCTTACTATGCCCAAGCCAATGGACAAGCCGAAGCTACTAATAAGGTGCTCATTGACATAATTAAGAGGTCTATAGAAAGTCATCCACGCAAGTGGCATGAAACTTTGTCCGAGACTCTATGGGCTTGTAGGAATTCTAAAAGTACAGCCACTGGTTTAACACCTTATAGGTTAACCTTCGGACAAGATGCTATTTTGCCTTTAGAGATAAATGTGAAATCTCTTAGAGTGGCAAAACAACATCAGTCTGAGCTCTACGAATATAATCAAGCCATGTTTCAGGAAATGGATGGTTTGAGTGAGGACAGGTTGATGGCATTAGAAAATATTCCGAGCCAACAAAGCTAAAGTAGCGGCCTACAATAAGAAGGTAAGGAAGAAAATTTTTTTGAAGGCGATTTGGTTTGGAAAGCGTGTTGCCTTTAGGATCCAAAGATGCAAATCTTGGTAAGTGGTCCCCTAATTGGGAAGGACCTTACATTATTAGTCAAGTTGTTCATGGGGGAGCTTATCGGCTGGTTTCTTAGAGGGGAAAGAACTGGCCGTGAGTATCAATGGGAAATTCTTAAAAATATTATCCTTCAATTTGGGAGACAAAAGGCGGATTATAAATCATGCAATGTAAAAGGGCTGACCACATGCCGGTTCAGCTAGCTAAAGAAAAGCCTATATTTAAATCGAAAAGCAATTATTTTGGAGGAAGAACTAAGGGCAGGAGGAATGGTGTCTATGGCTGCTTCAGTTTGTGAAGAATTGGAAGTAGCCGAGCTTCCATCATGCTCAGCCGAAGTTCCAGCTTCTATCATCGGTTGGTTGGCCTCAGAGCCTCCAGAAACAGCATCTTTAGAAGCGAAGGCTACTATAGGATCCACGCGCCAGGATAGATATAGGTAAAGATGGAGCGTGGACATTTCCTGAGACATAAACAGAGTTTAGCTACGCCTGAAGTTTCCTGGTTCAGATAAGGGTCTACAAAAGAGGAAATTGATTGTTAAGGTTGAATCGTAGAATAAATATGGAAGACATGAAAAGAGTAGAGATTACCTTGGGATAATTTCCTATGTTTGGAGCGTATATCGTGCCAAAGAAGGTTGGCTTGCTGATTTGCTGCTGCCCATCTTTAAAATCCTTCTCAGAAAGGGTTTTTGCAAGGTTAGGGTCTTCATCTCCTTGTCTAAGGAAGTGGCCTGAGTATATGAACCTCGTCATAAGTTTGTTTGATCTGCGTGTGAGAGCTTGATCCTGAGGAAGCAAGAGTCTCAGCTTCAGCCTCCATCTTAGCAATACTTTGTCTCAGGAAGGCAATCCTTTCTGTTGTAGCCTGCTGTTTCTTAGAATCAGCAATTCTTTTATTTTCTTGCTCTTTGAATGCTGAGGTCAAACTCTTTTTCTTTTGAAAGCTCAGAAGCCGAGTCAGCTTGTGTTCACTTCGATCAATTCTTTTTTGCCGGCTTCCAGATGAGAATTCATATCCACCAGAAGCATCCTTATTTCAATGTAAACTTTTTTGGTGGGTTCTGAGATATCATCAGCGTGGAGTTAACGACTCGGCTAAGTTTTTCTTGTAGCATGATTAGAGTAGCAGGATCTCTGAATTTCTTCCCCTTCTAGGATTTTGAATATCTCATCATAAACCTCTTCAACAGGGAGCTACCTCCGAGGGCCACAACAGGGGTACTAAAATACTTAGCCAACTCCTCAGCGAAAATGTTGGGAGGCGGAATGATCCGAATAGGGAAGTTGGCACGTTCTCAGCCAAACCAGCACTCGGCAATGTCTTCAAGTCACTCTCCTTGGCTAGAACAAGAGCTTGATCAGCAAGAGAATGGATCTTGCTAGCCGGGGAGGTTGCTAGTACCTTCTGTCAAGAAGGAAATTTTTGACTTGGTTATCAAATTTGTGGAAGATGAAAACGGCAAGGTGAGAATATATACATGTACATACCTTGGTAGGGATGGGAGTATCTAAGTCTGAAGGAGGGGTATGCCCCGAAGAACGAGTGACCCTCTTTGGCATCTCGGTTGTTGTAGAGCTTTTCTTTTTCTTTAGGAGAAGGAGCTGTTCTCACGGCCAATATTGAGTTGAATTAAGGAAGATGACATGCAAAGGTGGAGATGTTAACAGAGCAAATGCGGGAAGTAAAGCAATACCTAGCATAGGGCTATCCATAGGAGAGGTAGGAGTGGTTCTTCTCCTTCTTCTTCTTCTAGGGGATCAACATCAACCTTATATATCTTGTCCAGGTAGTTTTGGATGTTGTCCTTGAAAGCAGAGGATAGTACATTCTTCCACTACTCCAGAAAGTTAGGAGTCTCTGATGGTTCTGGATTATACATCACAAACCGGAAGTCGAGGAAAAGAGTTTGGTGTTCCTCTTCCATCTTCTTCATCGTTCTAGATTTAGAACAGGGCGCTCAACTGAAGAAATAATACGGCCAGACTTGGGCTGGGATATCCTGGATGAACCCTAATTGCCGTGCAAAAAAGTGAGGACAATAGGGCTCGGAGAGGTTTTATACTTTCTAGAGTTTGGCCGTAGCCTACTCAAGACATCACGAGGAATGAGAACATGAGGGAGGTGATTTTGTAAGAGGACAACATCATGTCCTGAAGCAATGTAGGGATCTATCCTAACCCACTTAGGACCGAACCTAGCATCACGGAGGGGAAATAATCTAGACTCTGTCGAGGGATCTCAAAAAGTTTGGAAACAATCTCGTGAAGGTCATAATGGTGACAGGTACAAATACATACAGGTTACCATATATGACGGAAAAGGGTTCCTGAGAGAACAGCAGGATAAACTCTGGAGGTATACGTTAGCCCATAAGTTCAAAACCACAAGGGACCCTGACATTCTCAATGGAATTACCCTTCTGAGTTCCTCTACCATGTTAGACATGCTTCTATAAAAGGTAGACAGGAAAAGGGAACCTAAAGCTATTTGTCGATTCAGACATAATAGCAGCAACTACATAAGAGTACTCAAGCACGATTGCAGGAGAGCTGGTGCAAACTTATAGGGCCAAAACAAGGGAGAGCGGCATGCTCATCTTCAGCTACCGGCCAGAGGTGTGAGAGTTGGCTCAGAGGAAATTGGAGTAAGGGGCCAATTTTTTGTTAAATTTCACACCCAAATTGTCCCCAAAACGGTCGTGATAGCCAGGATAGATTCCCAGGAAGTGGTAGACCGAGAATGGCTACTACATCCATCAGGGTTGGAGTGAGCATACCAAAAGGGAATATGAACCCGTTGATGCTTGGGTTCCAGAAGCCGAGCAAAGAGAAAATGAAGTGGGGGTTGCACGGTATTCCTTGGTGCTGAGCTTCACCATGTCATATATTCCCCAGCTCATCCATTCTTTTCCTTTGGCCGTTGATACCTCTCGCACCATGCTTCATACCGAGTTAGGTGTGGCCAAGCTCGAAATCAGCGGGCATTGGGAAACGTCGAACCAATCTTCGTGATTGGAAGTTGGTTGTCAGAAGGAATAAGGAAGTGATTGATTAACTCCTTCCCAAAATTAGGTCTGGTAAAACGGACTTAGACGATAGGTATAGGTATCTTCATTATAGGGTAAGTAAACTTCCATCTTCTTGGAGGAATATGATGTACACGGCGCTAATAGTCAAGAAGAGTAGAAGAAATCAAGAAGGAGACGGAATACTCAAGAAAGGTGGGAATACGAGTGGTGTAGAAGTTTAACATTTTTTTTAAAAGGGGTATTTAAAGGATGGCAAGGTTGTTTTGTGTTCCCGTTTTTGGGGAGTTTGTTGTAACGAATTTAATCATTAAACTAAGGCGGTGATATGACCGTTACACCCGTTAAGCCTCGTTCCTTCGACTTCTGAGTGTAGGGGGCATATGCTACCGTCAGTGAAAAGTTAGCCGAACATTGGGCTCAATTGGGTCTATAAGTGACAAAAGATTTTGGGCCTCTAGTCCAAATGGGACGGCCACGGCTATGAGAGCGAGTCGTGCTTAAGAGATGGAATCGTGGTCCAAGTAGGGGCGCGCTTCAAGTGGAACACGTGCTTTGGTTCAAACACAAGCGGGAACGGTTACATTAGCCGCAAGGAGTCGTGGAGAAGGGACGGTTATTTCCCCACGAGTCAGATGTAGCCATGGTAACCGTATACGTGCTAGACGGTTACTTGAAATCATGGGCCGTGCTAGCCTTAGTATAAAAGGAAAAATAAGCAAAGAGGAAGAGAACACGAAGATCAATACAGACAAATTTCAATACTTTGTTATAGCTTACATTTTCTTTTTCCTTTAGGTGTAGTTTTAGAAGTAGTTTTCTCACTCTTGTAATTTCCGTTTCTATGTTCTTGAGTATTATTGTTGATGTTGTACGTTTATCATCAATATTCAAACACATTTCCATTTTCAATCCTAAGTCAAAGCTTATTGTCGTTAGTATTTGGAGGACCCATAGCTAAGGGCTGATTCCCTCCTTGGTATAATTGCCTTTATTTTGGGATCACTTGGGAATTTAGTTTCTTGACTGTTACCGCTTAACTTAGCCGAACTAAATTTTACCACAACACAAACCAAGAAAGAAACAAGTTTCCGTCAAATTAAAATATATATATATCAGACAAGAAATACTTCTCACTCTCATAACCTCTCGTCAAATCAATGGCTATTGCTAACTTTTCTTCTATGCAAGTTCTCTCCTTCTTTGCTTATTCTCTTCTTTTCCCCAAAATTCCCCTAACCTTTTCTTCAATTCATGTCCCAAGCCTTCCCTAACCTACACCAATTCACTTGAAACCTTACACAAGTAAGTGAAGCCTCAATGACCACAAGCCAGTGGCTCTCGCCTGAACAACCTCGGTGAGATGGAGCCGTGGCATATCTCGGAGAACGGGGAACTCACCAAAGAGTTGCCGTTGGTGGCCGAAGTTTACACCATTTATGAGAAGGACGGCGAGCTTCAGTTCATCAGCTGTCGCGGAACATTGCAGCAAGCATTTCTGCTCAACCATTAAACACCAGACATCATCAATTTCAATTTTTATTTTTGTCATGGCTGGAGATTTTTTGTTTGCATTTCAATTTTCTTTTTGTGCTAGGAGTTTTGTCTAAACTGATGAAGTATGGTGATTGGTGTTCAATGGAGATGACTATGGAGATGAACAAAAAAAATTTCTCACAATTTTTTTTATTAGTTTTGCAATTTAATCCTCTTGGACTCATTTTGAAAGTTTAATTTGGAGAAGGACAAAAGAGTAAATAAAGAATTTATAACATCTCAGTCTGTGTTGGCAATATTTGCCACATGGTCTGTTGTGAGTAGTCAACATAATAAGGGTACGGGAACCCTCTCATTTGGGCGGGTACCGTAGCAATCACGTAACTTGAAACCATAATTCTGTCCAAAAAAAAAAAAAAACCTTAAACCATAATTGCATAATTACAAGCAGAAATCCAAATATGCTCCAACTCAACAAATGAATAGATTTCAAGCAACAATTCGTTCAGCTAGACTAATAAATAACTGGACTTCAATTTATAGTGAGTATTCTCGCTTTCGCACAATATCTATCAAAATGTTTTCGCCAAATTGAATACTAGATTTCCACCAAAACTGCAGGAAAATGCAAAACGACTACACCAATAAGCTAAAAGTCAGAGTGCAAAGACCGCTATAAGGGTTTCTCTACATGTAAAAAATTTGGACTACTGCATAATATATGGGGCAAATTATAGTTCATTATAGTTCCCCATTCTATGGCAGAGATTACCAATCAATCAACATCATCGCAGAACTTTCAAGGAAAACACATAATCTAACTATCTAAGTAATGAGCTAATCTAATGTTATTCTAACGACCATGCCCACAAATCCTCCATGAAACCGCCAGCAAAACGCATCAATATTCTTCCAAAATCAATTGATACAATCAAACAAGAGAATCAATAAAGAGAATCTTCAGAAACTTGAGTCGTAGAAAATGTTCCAACAAATTGGAAAAGCAACATTCAATTAATATGTACACACAACTCATAGGAATTTAGCAGCCTTCGAATCAAAGAAATCAAACCAAAATGAAAAAAGTCCCACTAGGCAAGTTCCAATTACATCCTCTTCCTCCCCTAGAATGTCACCATCTGCTCTCACTAGCCCACAAAATAACTTCCTTGGATCACAATGAATAACTAACAAAAAAATATCATATCAGCACATAAAAATCCAAATATCAAGCACTGAGCAACATCATCTAAAGCAAGACAAACGTACAGATAGGAAAAACATGCCGGCGTATCAGAATCATAAATTAACCCAACAGAACTTAAGAAGTGTGTTCACAAAGTCACCAAAAATCAAGGGTTATTATAACAAAAACATAAACGAACACCGTCTAACCCCACTATTCCAAAACTTTAACATTTTCAATAATAATAATAAAACTCCATAACAAATCCGATTAAAACAAACCCTAACGAACTAGGCACCGGCCTTCTGGTACACATAGGTCAAGCCGCACTTGCCGCAGTAGTGCCTGTCGTAGTGGTTAGCCATGAAGGTGCCCGCACCGCACTCGGTATTAGGACACTCCTTCCTGAGCCTCTGAAGTTTGCCGCTATCGTCAACCTTGTAGAACTGGAGGATGGCGAGCTTGACCTTCTTGTGCTTGTGCTTGATCTTCTTGGGCTTGGTGTAGGTCTTCTTCTTCCTCTTCTTGGCGCCACCGCGGAGGCGGAGGACGAGGTGGAGGGTGGACTCCTTCTGGATGTTGTAGTCGGCGAGGGTGCGGCCGTCCTCAAGCTGCTTTCCCGCGAAGATGAGGCGCTGCTGGTCGGGAGGGATGCCTTCCTTGTCCTGGATCTTCGCCTTCACGTTGTCGATGGTGTCGGAGGACTCCACCTCAAGGGTGATCGTCTTACCCGTCAGGGTTTTCACGAAGATCTGCATTGCTGCCACTGCAGATTGGCGATCGTTCTACAGGGTGTGCTATGCGCCGATTTGGGCAGGGGGCTTTGGGGTCGATGGAGAGAGAAAGTTGTTGGTTACGGGGATTTTATATTGTGCAGTCGAGGGGATTTAGGGTTTTGGCAATGTGGCTGAGTGTTGGGCCTGATCGGCCCTATATGGATTTTGATAGTTCTTGATGGGTAGTGTTTATCGTCATGTTTCAAGCCCAAAAATGAGCACGTAGACCATCGCTTCCTACATTGGCCCATAAACGAAATTTGGAGTCTATGTATGTCATTTCATGTGCTCAAGGCCAATGCCACGGTAGCAAGATCCCTATATTGAATAACCACGGGTCTATATATATATAAAATAAAGAGGATTTGGCTTGTAACTCTTTTCTGGTGTCTCCTCAATATTTTTTCACGTCCGTGTATAGTTTTCTGCCTTTTTCTCCATTATCATTAGGAGTGCTGTTATGGGCACAACTGATTTACACAACATATGCATGCTGTATGTAGAGAGGCATAAAAGAATAAAAATTATATGAGAAGAAAAATAGGATACACGGTAAAGAAATAAATAGCTAAACCATATTAAAAACTTCTTTGGCTCAATCTTCTCTCTTTATGATTGAACCAACAAAAGAAAACTTTCTCTCTCAAGTTTACTTTCATTCTCACTCTCAAATGGCTAAGAACAATAATCCCACCACACCACGCGGCAAGTAATACACCACTTCCTCCGAGTCCTTCTTTGTCTCAAATCCTCAAGCGAGCCCACCACGAGCCTTTTCCTCCATCACCCACTGAAACTCACTCCACTGTTACAACATAAGCTTGCAAAGTTGCTCCAACAAAAGTTGCAAGCTTCATGTGAAATTTCATTAGGTTTTTACTTTTTATTTTCTTTTTACATCATCTTCAACCTTCATCTTTTTTATGCCTTTTGATTCTTGATTGGCTTTTAAATATGGGTTTCATTTTTTGGGTTTAGTTTAGGGAGCTGTTGGAACTATGATAACGAGTAACTTTGAGTTTTATTTTATGGTTGTATTGAAGGTGTTTGTTGTTATGTTTCTATGAGAATTAGGCTTGTAACACAGTGTTCTACTGTTATTGCGCTAAATTTGTGAGAGAAAGTGAGATTTTTTTTCATCATGAGATGTCCCATGGCTCTTTCTTTCATCCATATGTTATTTTTTTTTTTTATCTAAATTGATTTATTTGCTTACTATATCCACTTTGTTGTCTAAAAGATTCTTGCTTTGTGATCATTTTAAATTCTTCCTAGCCTTTTAATTTGCCTGTTGGAGCTCAATTTTATGGTTAATAGGTTAAATTCATGATAATCATTATTTAATTTAACTTCTTTTTCTTAGAGGAAATAAAGGAGACTATGATTATGCAATAGAGAAGTTTTAGAGTGTTCAAAAATAATTAGCCAATTTTTACTTGGGTGTTAGATTTAAATTCATGCCTTTTTTCCTTTATTGGTTATTTCTTTTGATGTCTTTATTTTTTGACTTTTGATAATGATGTATTTAATTTGAGGTAATTTCCTGTTATAAATTATAGTCATAATGACTATGTAAATATTTTTTGGTTTTTGCCTAATTGAGTTTGAGCTACTTGAATATAAGTGTTTATTTATAGTTTTCGAACAAATATCCAATGCCTTCACAATCATTATTTTGGTTTTTTTTTTTCAAAATGCACTTTAGCTTTTTCATATACTATGGTTCAACACGTTTATTATGCATATTTCCAAAAGAATTATATTGAGTTTACAAGTGACGATCTGGTCTTGACTATGTACATGTTGAAATTATAATTTCTTTTCAATCATAAATTCATTCTTTATTTGATACTTTCTTTTGGTCCTAAACTATTTATTTCAAGCAATCCCAAATTAGATTATAAATTCCTTGGACATGTGACTACTACATGACGTGACTACATAAAATAGGGGATCACTAATAGAGTTGGCACATTAGTTAGAGTGCCTTGCGGAAGGTGCACTATAGGAAAGAATTACAAAAGGTGTCGTTTAGCTATGAAGGAGATAGAGAAGATGTTTGTAGTGAGAGTGGTTGAAACTTTGCCACAATATTTGCCTAGGTAATTCTAAGTTGATAATGAACTAAAACTACAACCTATATGTGATGTTAAAAAACAACATAAATTATGGGATTTTTTTTAACTAATTTATAATCTATAAGTTATAATCTATATCTATAATTTATAATATTAATATTTAAGACTCATTACATGGAAAGTTTTCCATGTGTCATTCATAGAGGAAATTATGGCCCACCATTTTCATAATCTTAATAATTAAGGTAAGTTTTTTAATTTAATTTATCTTTTAATTATTGATTAGTTTTTTCCAATCATGCCTTCATATGTCTTTTTCATTAACACAAGAAAAATACACTACAAAATATCTTATTCAAATTATTTAATATGAAAATATTAATAAATAATATAAACAAAAATGATAATTGAACGTGTTTTATTTCATTAAAATTGTATATGTATAATTATTATATTATTAATTAATGATAACAAACTATTATAATTATGTTACCACAAAAAAAGACTTTTATAATTAATGATAATTTTATTGACTATGTGTAACTATTATATAATTATATAAAAAGCTATTATAATATATTTTCTAAGTTGATAATAAACTAAAACTACAACCCATATGTGAAGTTAAAAAACTACATAAATTAGGATTATTCTTTTTTACTAATTTATAGCACATAATCTATCTATAATAATACTAATATTTAAAACTCATTACATAGAAAGTTTTTCATATTTCATTCATAGGAAAAATTATGCCTCACCATTTTCATAATCTTAATATTTAAAGCAAGTTTTTGAATTTAATTTAACTTCTAATTATTAATTAATTTGTTCCAATCAATCCTTCATATCTCTCTTTAGCACAATAAAAATACTCTACAAAATATCTCAATCAAAATTATTTAACATGAAAATAATAACGAATAATATAAATAAAATGATAATTTAACTATTATTATATCATTAAAATTTTATATGTGTAATTATTATAGTATTAATTAATGATAACAAAACTATCATAATTACATTACCATAAAAAATATTATAATTAACAAAAACTTTATTGACCATGTGTAACTATTATATAATTATATAAAAGGCTAATAGGTTTTTTAAGTTGATAATGAACTAAAACTACAACCCATATGTAATGCTTAAAAACTAAATAAATTATGATTATTTATGACTTTTTTTACTAATTATAACATATTAATTGTAACATATATTTTAAAATTTACTTATTAAAAAGACGTAAATGGCTTGAAATGAAAAAAAATACCGCTGAATCAGAAATTCATGAAATTGCTCTCAATGGAGACGGGAATGATAATAGGTTTAGTTTTTATGGACGAGGTGAAGTCTTCATTTGTTAAGGAACGGGAATTAGGTCCTCGCACCATGAAATCCTGCAATTTTCCCTTTATATAAATTATTTAAATATTCACTTCTTCTTTTTTATTAATTACCTTTATTACATTTGTATTATGTATGTATCTTTATATTTAATTTGGATTATTTTGCATTAGTAATATTTGTTATTAACAACATTTATGTTTCAAATTTCAAAGATTTTAAAACCTTTTATCTTTTTGAAGTTTTTTTAATATCGAATCCACATGAATTCAAATTCCCACGGATAATAAGCGATAGGAACCAGTGACAGGGATGAGGATGGGGGTGGGAGCATGTCAATCTTAATGGATACCCATTATCATCCCTATATATGACTCATCATTTGGTAAAATTGTCCACTTGATTTCTTTCATTATTCAATAATTTTAACTTTCAAAATGTATAAAATTTTCATAAAATAGGCTATTTATTATTAGTTAAATCTTATCTATTAAGCTTTTTTCAACCTTATAAATATGATATTCTAAATAAGATATAAAATAGAATGACACATTTATATTTTGTTTATTTATTTAATTATTATCTATTAAATTGTTTTGAAAATAAATTTATATACACGATTTCCTATAAGATAAATTTAAATAAATTATTATTTATTTTCAATAATGATGACTAAATTATTTTTTATTATCACCTTGTGCATCGCACAAATCAAACGACTAGTAATTTTAATAATTAAACCATACATACTTTGATTTTACCACACCACCTTAGATGAATAGATGTACACTTATTTAATTCACAAGCTTAGAATTTTTTTTCATTAATTTTTTATTCATCTATCAATATTCAACTTTAGGTCCCATTTGACACACCATAGAAGGCATGATAGGATAAGCCAATACAATACGTAATGACTTTATACGTTGTTTGGTGCGAGCAATGTATTTTATATGCTTATGTCCATCAAATATCCCTTATACGCTAAAATGATGAATAACTTAATCATGTCTACGGAATAAGGATAAGGCCTGATTAGTTTTTTACGTATAAAGTTTTATTTTCCTTATTTAATTAAAAATAATAAATAAAATTGTTATTAAAATAAAATAATAAATATTAAATAAAATAAATAATAAATAATTATTAAAAATCTAAAATAATAAATAATAATTTTTATTAAAATAAACTAATAAATTATTTTAAATAATTATATACTAAAATAAAAATAATTATTAAAATGAAATCATAAATATCAAATATATAATAATAAATAAAATAATATAATAAATATTTAAATAAATAATAAATTAATTAATAAATTGAGAAATAGAAAATAAAATAATAAAATAATACATAATAAATATATATTTAAATAAATAATAAATTATATAAAATATAAAAAATAAATTATAAATTATATACTATTAACATATATAAATAAATAATATGGTATATTAAAGTAGGGATTAATAATAAAAAAATTTAAGAGTAAACTCCTAAATTTCCTGATAATTTTAACATTAGATAAAATGGTCATTGGTAATTGAAAATTACCTACTTGCTTCTGACAATATTAATTTTTGGACACTAAGTAGCCTCTGGATGAAAAAGTTAATGGCGTCAATAATGTTTAAGCAAAACAAAGTCATTTTATCCATCAGTAACCAAACAAATGAAAAAAAAGTCTCCCTTCATCAACTTCCTCTTTCACCTTTTTCATTCTCACCACCACTACCATAACCATCACCGTCATCACCCTCGCTAACCTTCAACCCACACTACACAATCTCTACCACAACCCTTCATCACCATCATCACCCTTAACCATTCTCCCTTCACAACCACCTCTTTCCTCCTTCACCACCACCACCACCATCACCCTCTGCCCTAACTTCATCTCCTACAAATTTCTTCCCTTTTCTCACTTTCATGGCACCACTATTTATCACAAATGAACAACATAGAACACATTTATTAAATTACTACCAACCAAATCAAAATCAAACCAAACCTTCCCTCAAAGTTCTCATAAACCACCATCGTGCAACTTCTTCGTGTTAGGACCTTTATGGTCTGTAAAACCACTGCGAAGCTATTGCATCTCCTCCGCAGCAACCCCAAATATGTAGAGATGTCGGATCACCATCTTTCTTGTGTTGTGTTTTTTATTTGTGATAGATTTTTTTGTTTGTTTATTATGGATGGTCTTGCCATAAGAATGAGAAAGAGGAAGAAATCAAAGAAGGCTAGGATTTCTCTGAGGGAGGAAGTTGCGGTAGAGGGTGATGGGAAAGATTGGTGAGGGTGGGGGTGGTGGTGATGGTGATGTTGGCAGTGGTGATGGTGGTGAAGGAAGATAGGTGATGAAGAGATGGAGATTTCTTTTGTTCTTTGTACTAACAATAAAATGATATTGTTTCGTGCATATCACTAACACAGTTAACATTTTTCATCCATGAACCAATTGGTGTCCAAAAATTGATATTGTTAGAGACCAAGTAGGTAGTTTTCAATTGTTACCTTATTGAAATTGTAAACCAAACTAGAGTTACTCAAAATTTAATTTAATATTTATTATTAATTTAAAACTTAAATAATTATAATAAAAATATTTATTTAATATTTATTTATACTTAAAGTTATTTTTAAATAAATGATGGTATTATATAATTTTAATAAATATAAATAAAAAATATTATTTACTTTATATTTAATATTTATATAATTAGAATTATCTGTAAATAAATAATAATATTTTATAATATAAATATAATATTTTATATAATATCATATTAAAAATTATAAAATATTAAAAATTTATTAATTCTTATATTATGAGGATTTATTTATCAAGGAGTGCCAAATGGCCTTAAACTCTTCAAGCAAGAAAAACATGCATCCTCTTTTCTAGAAGTTCAGATTACATTGTCCCCACTACAGCGTGATTGTGTGGCTCTCTTTGGTTCACTAGAAGTGGCCTGCTCTCTCTACGTGTGCTCCGTGGCCGCGACCCGTCAGTCAACACGTAACAGGTATCAAAGTTTTAACCAAACTCAAATTCAAATAAATAAAAGAATCATTTAACAAAGTGTACATGGACAAGCACACAATGACAGAAAGGTCACACAACCTACGACCTTTAAACAATAAAAGAGGGTATTTATATTTATTTTTATCAAGGAAACGTACGATTTTACAATTATTATATGGATGACAATTGACGGGTTGCGGTAGATTTTAACTCAACCTGAGCATTTTATTAAGTAGTCTCAACTGTCTCATCTTTATCTGCGAGTTTTAAAAATTTAAATCCACATCCATTTCGCTATTTTTTAAAAAAAGTTTTTAAATTATTGTAAAATCTAATAAATATATAAAATAACTAGTTTAAAGAAAATAATAAATAAAAAATTAAATATATTAAACACAATTATATAAAGTATTATCAATATTAATATTTAAATTATATAGTAGCAATCATTAGTATTAAGAAAATAACGAGAAAACCCTCAAAAATATGAAATAAACTTATCATAAGGTTGAAGACTCGAGGAAAGATTAAAATGGAAAAAGATGGTTGTGGTGTGTGGTCTTATAATGTGAAATAATAAATGAAGATGAAGTTTAATAGGATGATAATGAAAAGATATTATATATGGTGTGAGATGGGTTGGACGGATTTCACCCTAAATTCGCACTCAAGCCCAGCCGGTCCCGATGCACGTTGAGTTTTCAACCCGACCCATGCGAAATGGACAGGGGAGCAATTGCCCTCCGTACAATTATATCATATTATGATGCTTGAACCCAAAAAGGAATAATTATATTTTGCTCATATGGTTACCCGGTTATAGAGCATAGGAAAAGCGTTGTGTGTCTTCTGTGATGAATCTTTGCTGATACCCCTCCTTTGATTTGGGGATCAGTGATTGAACAATCAACCATATTCCCTCTTTCCCACTCACTCATCATAGCAAAGTCGTTGGTTGGGGACTCAACTATTCACACATCTTGAGCTGGTCTCTCTCTCTCTCAGAGTCTCAGATAAAAGGAAGAACCAAGGCATCTTCTCTGAACATTGACCCCTATACCCTCTTGGTTTTACCGGTCAACAGTGAGTGCTGCTACTCCTTTCTTTCTCTTTTGTATCTCTACGTGGAATTATCTTTGTTTTTCTTCATTTATGATTTACTTTTTTTTACCAAGTTTTGAACTTTTGGGAATTTGGGCTGAAACCCATCTCTAGTATTGAATCTGGGTTTGATTACTTCCGAGATTAACGAGCAAACTTGTTATATATTGTTGGAGGAGTTCTCTGTTGGCTTCTTTTATCTTTTTGAATGTTGTAGTCATATTTTTGTTTGAATTCTCTGAATGGATAATATCAGTTCGTGATTGGCTTTGGTGATCTCTGTGTTGTGTCTTTAGAGCATTGAAGTTTCCCCTTTTCTCCCTACCAGTTGAGAAACTTGGAATGCCTTTTACTAAATTATCGTTACCTTCCAAAAACTCATGTGGAATCCTAGCTATCTGTTCACTCCTTCTTTATCTGACATTCAAATGTACTCAGCTACTAAAATTAATTCTTATGTTCTTATCTGGTTGGAGGGAGGATTGCCTTATTGTTCTTAATATGCCTTTCTTTCGCTTCCTAGTTCTACACATGAACATGAGTATCTGTTAAAAATTTCTTCACCTTAACTTTTCCGGTTAAACTTTGTTAACCCTTCACTCATTCTGTTTTGGGTGTGTTTTTTTTTTTTTTCGAGGGGGGGTGGGGTTACTGGAGCCATAATAGAGTGCATAGAGCTTTACGAAATATACTGGGAACACATTCACCAATGTGAGTATAAGTAACTCGTGGCTTTCTTAACATTGACAGGATCCTTCAGCCATACTTGGCAACCCACCATGACTGAAGATACTAATACCCTAACGTATTGGTTGAATTGGAGGTTCTTCCTCTGTGCACTATGGATGTTAATCGCTATGGCTCTAGCATCATTTTTGATATGGAAGTATGAAGGGTTCAATAAATCAAGAAATGAGAGGGTAGAAAGGCGGCGAGAAACAGCTGGGTCTCTATACAAGGATGAAGCATGGAATACATGCATTAAAGGAATTCATCCTGCCTGGCTGCTCGCTTACAGAATAATTTCTTTTCTTGTGCTTTTGATTTTGCTCATTCTCAATGTAGTCAATGATGGAGGTGGCATATTTTTCTTCTACACTCAGTAAGCTACATTACTCATATCCTGTATATTCTAGTCTTGTATGCAACTGCTCAATGATTAGATAGATTAAAAAAGATGTTATAGACATAACACATGCTTACCAGAACTAACAAAAACTGCCCAAAGCTTCCTAGACTTGCATGCGTGCTTTATTAATAGGGGAAAAAACCAAAAAATTATTCTTTATTGCTTCATATGTTTAATTTACACTTGTTTCTTTTTCATTGTCACCTAAAGTAGCAAGCTAGTGACTTTGCTGTTGTATTACTTAATTTATTACATATTTTTAATACCTAGTTTTAGGAATTTTTAAGTATAGCTTCTTTGTGGTTTGTACTATACTAAGAGTGGGCTGGATTTGAAACTTGTATCCCCAGCCATGTCTTCCGAATAAAATTGCAGCCTACTTAGCAAAAAACCAAGAAAATTACGATTCTCTCTTGAATGTTGAATCCTACCCCTCTCTGTAGTTGGTCACAAACTTTTTTGTATAATTGGCAGTATTTTATAAAGTGGATGTGCTTATTATGATATATTGTGTGTATTACGCTGTCAATACTCATGGGATAAAGAAGTATAAATGGGAAAAAGGGTCAATGATTGATTGTGATGATAAAGTACTACTATTTCAATCAACTCTGTTGGCTATAAATATGATGGGTCTTTTATTTCTGAACAGGTGGACCTTCGCTTTGGTTGCTATTTACTTTGGGGTAACACTTCATATTGCTGTCTCAATTGCATTTCTTTGATTTCTTTTTCATTTTCTGGGGTTTCAAGAAAAGGAGGAGGGGCAAGGAGAGAGAGGAAAAAAAAAGGGGGGGATGGACGTCATGTCAAAATTTTACATGATTAGTCATGCATAAATTTTCAGCATTGATTGAATTCTCTCGTGTGCTCTTGTCCAGCCCCCACCTTCTTGATGGACGATGAAGGTTTACATCACTTGGTGAAAACTTACACTTGATCAAGTCATGTGAAATTTTCACATGAGAAGATCTATTCCCAGGGCTGGATCCACATCTTATACAGTGGGGGCTTATGCCCCCACAAGAATTTCAAATTCTTTTTGATGATTATGTTGATATATATATTTTGCTCCCATTATTTTATTTAGCGCCCCCCCCCCACAACAACAACTATAAATAAGACAAAATAATAAGATATAACATATCCCACCTTTTATTATATTTGTATATTATCTTTTCCCCATTAACAGAATTTCGTGGATTTGTCACTGTATATTCCCAAGGGGAGGGCTGTTTGGTATAGTTAGATCATATAGCATTCGGTAACTTGCAGGTTCACATCCTCCCTAGATAATACACTTGAACCTGTCCGTCAACTGTCCTTTTCTATGTTTTTAGTTTATATCTTCTCCAAGTGACTGATGCTCTCAATTTCAATTTCAGCTTGGCTCTTGTTTATCCATTTATGGTTGTTTTTACCACAAAAAATTTGGGGACAACACAGTTGACCATGCTTATGTAGAAGCAGAACAAGGGACTTATGTGGCTCCTACACTTGATGGGACTGAAGGTATGCCTAACCTGATCAAGAGTTCAGATGGCTATTGGGAGCCTCACAGTTTGAATACAGCTGGTATATGGGGTTATATTTTTGAAATAATTTTTCAGGTAATTGTTTCCTTAATGATCTTGTTTGTGTAGATTTTTTATGTGCATATACATTATTATTTATTTTTCCAGGTGTATGGTTTGTTTTTGATAATTGGTTTTGTGAAAGAAACTGGATATGGCTGAAGATGCCAGGCTTGAATCACAAAAAGATATATGAATTGAAAATTTTATTGGGAACTTAATGGTTGTCAAATGTTTAGTTTGAAAAAGTTTGACTGTTTAAGATGGAGGCCTTCATACTGTCTGAAAGCCTGGGTTGCCAAATAACATTTTTAATTGGCTTTTCCAAGGTGCCAAAGAGAATTTGTCAACAATTAATCACTACACTAGAAAACATCTGATCATGGTCAGGAAACTAATTTCTAAAATTTGTTTTTTTGGCATTTTAGGTGGTCGCCATCCTTTATTTATATTGTTTACACCTAACACCTTATTAGGCTGTTTTACTGACACAAACTTATTATGGGACAAGTTTGTATGCCCTCTTTGTGGTGCTTTGCTATAGTTTCTTTAGAGATCGGGCAGCTTTGCTAAACTTCTTGTTTTTCTTGTAATGGATCTGTAATTATGCTTTCTTTACCAAGAAAGTTAATCAGTCATTGCCCCCGAGTTTCAAAAGTCCCAGTTAATTAATTGTATATAGATCAAAGTGTACAAATTCACATCTGAAGGTAATTATTTGTTTAATTGGGGTTTGCAGATGAGCATTTACTTAGCAAGAAATTTGCACAATGCTGTGATGCAGTCTGTCTTACTGTCGTGTTTTTAACATGTTATCTACTTATGCATCCTTGTGCTTGTGCATTTTTCAATTATCAATTGACACTGTAATACACTTTGGATTTCATTGTGTTATTATAACTCAGGCGATCTATTGATTGTATTTCATTTTCTATTAAATATATAGACTTGTGCAGGTGCTGTGGTGCTAACTGACTGTGTATTCTGGCTTATTATTTATCCATTTTTGACAGCCAAAGATTTCAGGCTCGATTTTGTAAGTATTATTAATATTGTCCATGGTCTGTCATTTATCCTTGTGGCGTGAAATTTTTATTTAATATATGGATTAAAATGTCAGAGACTTTTTGGCCTTTCCTGAATCGAAAGGAGCAGGATCTTGTGTTCTGAAAATATGAGGGGACAATTTTGCTATTTTTAATTAAAATTTTGCTTTCAGTAAGTCTATCTTTTATATGATACTCATAGAAACTGTAATCAGCATCGAAGCTTTTGCGCTTTCTTGCATGTTCTAAACATTGACTGCTTCAGGATCTATGTGATTAATGGGTGACTGTTTTTTGAAATACGTTAATTACCAATCTATGATAAAAGCCGATGAAGCTGAAGAAAGGTTACTGGGGGTTTATAAATGTAGATATTCTTCACTTTTAGCTCTTGAATAAGTTGGTCTTTTGCTGCCAAAGGATATTTTTTCTTTCGTGTGAAAATGTTTGGACTTTTCAATTTGCAGTTTGTTGTTTGTATGCACTCCGTCAATGCTCTTTTACTTCTCGGTGACACGGCACTAAATTGCATGGTGAGTTATTTCTTTTTTCCCCTTTTTTCTGTATAATTTTTCTCTTAATTATCTTGTTCAAATTTACAACTATTTCTTTTTAACACATGCAGAGATTTCCTATGTTTCGATTTGCATATTTTGTTTTGTGGACAGCTATATTTGTGATTTTTCAGTGGATCATCCATGCTTGTGTTTCACTTTGGTAAAAACGTGTATCCCCATCTTTTGATATTTGCTTTTCAATCGACAAGAGTCTGCTGATGTTTATTATTTGTAACCATTGTTACAGGTGGCCTTATCCTTTCCTTGACTTGTCATCCCCATATGCACCCTTATGGTATGTTCTCCAATTCTATTTGTCACCATCACTCAATAGAAGGTATAAAAATAGAAAAATCAACTTGCAACTGAGTGGCATATGCTTACCGTTTGTCCCTTTCACATGTGTGAGCCTATTGCAATATTGCTATTTATCTAGGGGTGCTGACAGTTTGCCGTAATATTTCCAACGGAGAAACATTTTCTTATATGATCTATTAAGCTGGAATTTTTTTTATAATGAAATTTTGATCCAGGTCTTCAAATGTGATAAACTTTAAATGACTATCAAGGAAGGAGCAAATAATCGTGTAATGTTGCATGCTTAGGTTAGGTGTTAATGAAAGCAGCAATTTGATAGGAAATTAGTCTAAGGGAATTATGTGCACTGATTTAGATGATGTTACATTAATCTCCCTTTGTTGAGCTTTCAGGTACTTAGCTGTTGGTCTGCTCCATATTCCATGTTATGGCGCCTTTGCTCTAGTAGTGAGGTTAAAGCACTTGTGGTTGTCAAGGTAGTTTCCTGGGACGTGTGTTATACGGTGACAATACATTCCACAACAAATTTATCATTGGAGTGGGCCTACTTTTATCCTCGCGGAAAGATATTGAACTTTGAAGACTAAATTAGATTCCCTTAATGAAAAATTATCCAGAGGTGCGTGTTGTTTTTTCTATCGGAGTATTGTGGGGATAAATATTTGTATTTAGTATTTAAGATTGAATTCATAAAAGTTCTCCCATGTATTTGGTTAGCTCATGCTTATGATGTCTTCCATTCAAGTGAAATCTTCTGCCATGCCCTATGTTGATTAAATCAGCCTAAGTTAATTAAATGTATGAAAAAGAAAAAGAAGCACCACTGTTCTATTTAGTATTCAGTAAGCTTATTTATAGCTGATGCATAGCTATTTGAATTAAATGCTTCACGTATGAATAGTAATAAAGCCATGGATAGCTTCGTTAATGTAAAACAAATTCTTTGTAAGATACTGAAAACAATATGCAGCAATGCCTGCGTAATAAACTCCGTATAGGAGAAGTGCTGCAATGGTTAAAGCCCAACAGCTACACTCCAGTGGGAAATCATCTTGAAAGGATTAAACACTTCGGTGACAAGGGGTGGAAAACGCTTTTGGGGCAATGCTTGAGAACAATTATGTAAATCCAAGTGCTGATACAATTAGTTGAATGATTATTATCCAATCAATATACCCCCTCTCTCTCTCTCTCTCTCTCTCTCTCTCTCTCCTTTCATCTGTCTCATCCAGGAAGCGCTGCTGACTTGTGATTGCTGATAAGAGACAACCGAGGGACAATCCAAGCCATAACAGATTCAATTCAACAAAAAAATTTGAGTTTAAAGATGATATCCAGCTATGGCTTCACATATACTCTGATAAATTCTTTCAACTGAGGTGTCTCCCCAGTTAAACCAGAAGCATCTGCAGTTGTAACTTTGTTAGAGCACAGGCAAAAAGAAAATGGCTCTCCAGGTATCCCCAGGGTAAACTCATTTGCAATGCCAGTAGCCGATATTGCACTTCTTGATGCCCTTAATTGTCACTGGAAAAGGATAAAAAGTTGTCTATAACAGAGTTGACAAATGAAATCATTAAAAGAATCAGGCTATTATTGGTAATAATATGTACATCTTGAACAAACCAATCAGTTCATTAAGAGTGTAAAATGTAAAGATAAATAACGTTATTGGAGAAGCTAACAAGATGAGAGTAGTTAGAAAATTGAAAATACTTCTACATGTGAACCAATCCACAATAACAAGCATGGATATAAGAATATGCATATATTTCCATGTACACAAACACATGCGCACGCGCACACACTAATGCTGACAAAAATTTCTTTCTCCATCTGCCTGTGGATAAACTCTTAGGGACGTTCTAAGCTTAGATTTTGAAGATAAAGGATGGAGAGGAAGACTTGAAAAATCCTCCCTCTCTTCCTTTCCCCTTCAAAATTTAAACTCACAAATATACCCTTAACTGTAGGAGCCACCTTGTCTTTTTTTTTGTTGCAGAGAATAAGCAGGGAATCTTCTTCCTCACAACACTTCCCTTAGTCAATAAATCATACAGATGCCTAATAAAGCAAAAGTTGTTAGTACCATTGATGGTAATATCCCTTGGAAATGGTCAGTTAATAAGTTATTCAATATTTTAGTGCTTCCCACCAATGGCTTACTACTAGATCACTGCTAATATTGACAATAAGAGTTACTTCACAAAAAGATGGTAATCTAGCAACTAAGTGGGAGAATTACTCTGAAGCAGGACGACAGTTCTGGATGAAGTCCAAAGCATCAACCACAAAAACAATGCCAGCGCTTCAGGCAAGTACTCGTCTAGTTTTGGTCGAAGACAAGAACAAGAAGAACAATATGAACATCACAATCAAATTTCATAATAACCATTATTACAACCAACAATCAAGGCACTTTTACTTACGAAAAAACGTTCGCATGTCTTTAAGAACCGTTGAAATTGATATTGAAACTTAATGTAAGTCTTTAAGAACCCCAATGTAAGTCTTATCGTGACCGATCCATAAGCCCTTCTACATATCCCAAGCTTGAAGACAAAGGAATATGTGGGATGTTCAGATTGACCTTAATCGACCCACAAGCTCTCCTATCTCAAGCTCAAAGGAAGTATGTGGTACATAAGAGACTCTGATCGGTCCACTAGTTATCTAATCTCTATTGAGGTACGAGCTTGTAGCCCTCCTTCACCAGAAGCTCCGTCTCGTCTCATATATCTTGCGCACCATTTCAGGGTTGAAGGGCTTGTTCCGCGCTTCTATAGGTCACCGATTTTCAACCAATTGGCCTTTGCAATCTTGGTGAGCCTTGATAAGGGCATTTATATCATTTATCTTATTCCTAAACCTTAGCTTTTTACATAAATTTGACTATGTTATTGATGTGAATATTTAGGATTTTGACTAAGTCCTCATTGTGCATTTTTTATAGAATCATTGACTATTGTACCAATTTTGGAATGATCAATGAATTAGAGCCTGTTGCTTAACCTTTAGTATGGTTTTGTATACAGAAGCTTTGGATTGAGTACAAAATGTCAAGACCAGGTTGGGAACTCTTTGGAGGGAACTTGGAGATAAGGGATTGCATAAACAGAGCAAAAGCAGAAAGGTCATTTGCTTAACGCCATAGTTTTAAATGAACATTGCAGTGCTTGGAGAGCCATCAAGAGAATTGCTCAAGCCAAGCTTTCTGATAAGCGCTGGAGTACTCATTTAGCAGAGCCATTAGCATAATTGTTTGAGCCAGGTTTCTAGGGAGCGCTGCAACACTCATTTAACGCGTAGTGCTCGTGCGACTAACACAAATGCAAATTATTAACTCTATTTTTGGGCCCTACTTTTGCTATTTTGGATAGCAATATTTAAGAAAGTTGTACAAGCTTTTTGTAATACCCTAGTTTCAAATAAAAAGGGTTAGAAAATTTTTTTCAACTAAGAAAGGTTCCAGTTACCCTTATCTGTCATTCAGGTTTGAATTTCACTAAGTCTTACCCTACACGCCCTTGGAGGGCTATATGATAGAACTATTTTATTGAGATCAAAAGCCTCGGTAATTATTCCTTAGAGAAAAATAAGTTAAAGAGTGATTTTTAATGAATTTTATGAAACCTTTAAACATTTTGTTTTTAGCCTACAAGTTTGTGAAATCGTAAGAATTTTCAAATTTGAACTAAGACTCAAAAATTAGATTTTGATTTGTTGAGATTTTGATTTTTCTAATATTTTATTTGAATCCAAATGTGGGGTATTTTCTTATTTCCATTTATGTTTTAAAGTTAATGAAAAATAAATAAATGATTCTGTGAGCGTTGGCCTAAGGAAATAGTAAGGCGTGCATGATACGTAGGATATGATTTGGACGCTCTCTAGTGAGTGTTGTAGTGTCTACAGGACTATAAAAACCCTCATTTCGGGGTCCAGATCATTCCAAACGCACCCTTACCCCTCCAAACACAAAACATTCGTCTCCCACCTCTTTCTCACCCCATTTTCATTAATTTAACTCCAATCTTTCACTTCCAAGGCTTTAAGATAAGAGATTCTACTAGTTTTGCTTCCTATTTCCTCTATTCTTCCTTGTTCTTAGGGTTAGATCTTGAGTTTCTCCTTGTTTTTATGTCATAATGTTCTTCTACCATTGATGAGGGTTAGAATAGAGTGATTATAAGATTTATCTAGAATTTTATTGCTTTACCTGGAATAGTGGTGCTATTTCGTTTCCCAAGGTCCTATTAGTGTCAATCCTATTTAATCCACCACTCCAGGTGAGTGGGTTCGCATCTGTGATATCTATGTTCTGCATTAAAGTTATTTTCATGAAAATATGAATTATTGCTTGATTTAGAGATTATTGTACAAGAAGTTTGAAGATTTCTGTTGGATTATATGTTTTGAACTGTTGACTTTAGAGCATGAAACTTGTTTTTTGATAAAACTCATGGGACCATATTTGTTGAACTGAGTTTTTGGAGAGTTGATGATATATGTAATTGTTAGAGGCTTTTATGATTATTTCAATAGATTTCGGTACCTGTTTATATATATGATATAGTTTAAAGTAGATATGAAGTTTAGAGAAGATAATAGAATTTTGAATGCAAACTTTGCTATTTCAAGCACGATATTGGGTTTTCTAGTTTATGACAAGCTTGACAAATTGAAATGTGTTTAGATAATCAATCAAAATGTTTTAGAGCGTGAGTCTTCATAAGATTCAGAACATTGACCGTACATACTTTGTGGAGGTATGAAATCACAATGTCTACAAAGGATGATTCCTTGGGCATGATTTCAGCCACAATTATACTAAAGTCAAACTGAGATAGTTTAGAATTCACAGAGAACTAAAAGGGTTTTTAAGGGTTTTCGATTGATTTACAATAGCTATAGAGAAATATGTTGTGTGTTAACGACAGGAAATTTGTTAACCTTGGTACCAGGTATGCCTAAGAAATATCAGAGAATTTATTATCACACTTACCAGAGATTTATTTTCAGAGTTTTGTCACAAATATTGTGCGTAACTTAGAGAGATTTTTGTTTATCTAGGAGCTACTACCTTATGAGATTAGTTAATATCAGGTATGATAGTGAATTGAGGAAATGGTTTGAGTTGTAAAATGATTATTTGAATATATATATATACTTGACTATATAAGACTTTTGAATATTATTGATATTATTATGATTCCATGCATACTTCCTTGATGTCCTATGAAGGGGGTTATGGGATTTACTTATCAGTTTGCACAAAACTCACCCCTGTCCTTTTCTTATTCCAGATAGAATAGTTGTTACAATTCCTCTCAACCACCATCCTCTCAGGAGTATAGAGTTTCAACTGAGTTCACTTGGGTGAAGTGTTTGTAATTTTGTCTAGAGTGCTCCAGGATAGATACAGGTAGGATCGGACCATAGAGCATGTTTACATTTTGTGTATTGTAATACTATTTTGGGTTGTATTGAAAAGTTTAGTACTTATGAATATTTCATATCAAAGCAGCTTTATACATATATGTTTTGTATGATGATTTACAGATTGTAGGGATTGAATTATGAAATACGAGCCTAGACCAGGATGATTAATAAACAGTGTGATTTGTATGTAGAAATGAAATGTGTTTTAAATAATTTCATAATCAACTGTGCATATAGAGAGAATCCAGGTCACGAGGCTTATGTGGGAATAGACTTCCTACGTGCCAATCACATACCTAACTTGGATCGTGACACTTTTAACCTAGTTTTGGAGTCTGAAGTTTTGCAGCTAGGATTGTTTCTCCCTCTTTCTCTCCATCTTTCTACCTTTTTTTCTTCTCTATTCTTCCCTCTCTAGGATTTCCTTTAGTGAATTTGATTTGCTCTTGGAGATTTTCACAAGGATCATTGTTATAATCTTCAAGTACTCTTTTTAATTTATTGTTGTAATTCTCAGAGATGGAGTGGTTTCGTAATCCGAGGACACGTGTTCGTAGATAAGTTTCGCATGGCCTTAGGGTCCCAAGACCCACTGTGTTGCCGAGAAGACCCCAAATGAAAAAAGCCAGCTTTCAGTGAAGGAAGCCCATTCTAACACCTTTTTGCATGTTCCTGATAGTAGTCCCAAACCACTATAGCGATCATATGTTTTCCCAGGAGGGTGCTTCAGGCCCTTGACCACTATAGCGATCAATAGTGCCCCCAAAACATGAACAGGGCTAAACGACGTCGTTTCGCTATAGATCACCCCCAACATTATTAAACCCTCCCCCACTTGTTTTTCTCCTATTTTATTCATGCCATCAACCCCAAAATCTCCCTTCCACCCATTTCCTCTCAACTCCAATTAGATTTACCTCCCCCAAGCTTCAAGGTATGTAACCGTTGTTAGATTATGTCTCTTTTCTCTCAATTCTTCTATGTTCTTGGGTGCGTGTTAGTATTTCTTGATGTTGTCAAGTGAGGATGCTCCTCCAATGTTGCTAGAATTGTTTTAGGGTAATCAAGGAGTACCCATAGATCATTTATGAGTTTTATGGTTATTATGACAGACATTTGTGTCATCTCTATCTCCAAGCTCTCGTGGGGTTGGTTCTTCACATTTCATCTTCCAGATGAGTGGTTTTAATCTCATGGTCTTACTTTGGTCATTAAAAGTATTTTGCTTAGCATATTTGAGTATTTAGCAAATCAAAACTTGAACTTTGACATGATACAAGGATTGTATGTATATTTGTAAGAACTAGAATATATATATATATATATTTGAAAACTGTCATAAAAATGTTGTTGCAAGAAATACATGGGACCATATTTGAGCTATGATATCCTTTACGAGATTACGTTAATAATTTAATTTGATATTGATAATAAGAGTTAGTTATGAATTATGAGAGGATATGTGAAATTTATTTATGAGAATTGAGAAATGTTGAACTTAGAAACATAGAACTCCCGTTTTATGATTTCAGCTTTATTTTAGATTAGGGAATTACTGAGATGAATAGAGCTTGAGTTAACAACAGTTATTTTGTTAACCTTGGTATACTAGATGCCCGCTAGGGGCAAGTTATCCCAATTTAGACCAGTCCGCCAGGGATACCTGCCAAGGACCGTTAAAATCTCAGCTATGTGTTCTTGTTTGCCAAGGATGAGCACCACTCGTATAGTTTATGGATAGCCAATTCTCTTTATAATTCTTTGAGAAATAACTTGTTTTCTATGTTACCAGCAAACTATAATTTCATAGCTATTATGTAGTATAAAGAAATGGTTTTGAGATGTTGCATTATTATTCATGTATATTCTTCTTGTCCCATATATAATTATAGGTAATGATCTACTCACTGAGTTTTGTGATAAAACCTACCCATCTTTCCTTTTTTCCCCATAATACTGGTGCTAGCTTGGATTCTTCACCTCCACCCCAGTGGTACCATATTTTCAGTTTGGTGAGCTTCACATTGCCATGAAGTATTTGTCTTTTTGTAGAGTGCTTAATGAGTTGGACAAGGGCCCTGACCATGCATTGCTTCCATATTTTGTATACCATGATTTATTTTGTAATTAGAAATGATATAACTTTCATATTTATTTTGTATAGAGAGCAACTCATTATATTTTATATGACAAACACAGTTATAGTTTGATTTATGAGAAAAAGGGTTATTTCATGATTTTATGGATTAGTTATGCAAATTGTTTTAAGAATCAAAATAGATTTTATGAATAAAATATACATATAGTATGACTCAGATGATCATGAGACTTATGTGGATAATATTTACGTGCCTTACGATCCAAATCGGCTTGTGACAAGTTTTCCTTACTAGTGTAAGGGTTTTTGTGTGGATTGGAATGATGTTTGGGATTTCTTTTTCTATTGAATGCATTAATTTTCCCAATATTTTTAAGTTTCTATTCTTATAATTATTGTTGCATTTGTAACAATTTTTATTGAAACAACTAAATTAGTGATTGTCATTTAAGGAAACCTTTTGGCATAAATTGATTGATCAATTGGTTTATGTTTGAAGAAGAACATTATAATTAACTTTTCGATTGGTGGTTAAGCTATAGCAATTTGTACAATAAATCAATGTAATTTCTAATAAATTAGGATTCCATTTACTAGTTATTTATATTGATCAAATTTTAGAGGTCGATTAATCACTAGTATAATTGCTAGTAAGTGATTACTAATAGTCACTAATGTTTTCAATATTTGGTCTATAATAATTAATTTTAATTCTAAGAATACCTTGCATTAGTACCTTTAATTCTAAATTCTTTCTCAATTAATTTTAATTATCTCAATTTAATTCTCAAATCTCCAATTTCCAACTAAGTGATATAGTCTCTCAGAGACAACCCGAGCTACATCATAACTACAATCTTGGTGCATTTGTTATTTGAACTTAATTTTACTATTTTTATTCTAATTTGAGGAGGTAGCCACAACCTCTGTCAAATTTTGGACCCATTGCCCAGAGGCATTATACTTAGTTGTGTAATTACTTTTTTTATTTTCATTTATTATTATTATTTTACTTTTATCTTTTATTTTCTTCCCCTTTAATTTCTTTTTATTTTTATTTTTTCTTTTTGATTGTTTTCTTGTATGAGATGTTCCCTGTCCGGCACTTTACTACCTCTTGATCCTAAAATTAGGAAAACTTTAAGGTGAATCAAACAGGCAAGACATCAACAAGCGAAACAATCTCAGCAATCTGAATAATTTATTTGTTGTTTTAGGAAACACGGGTAATATGGGATATCAATTTGACACTTACCCAGTTCACGCCTTTGACTTTACCCAGCTCCTAGCAATTACTTACCCCAGGCTTGAAAATGATTTATAGTTTAAGGGTATATGGTTCATGCTTTACCCAAATTTCATGAGTTATCTGAGAGGATGAGTTAGCGGACCAACACACTAATGAATTACGCTACAATAACACAATTAAGTATTTACTAATAAAAAAATATAATAATTTATTAGCAAAATATTAAAAAAAATATGGAGATAAGATTTGAACTATTAACCTCTACTAAAAAATAAACTACATAGACCAATTAGACTAACAATTACACATGTATAATAATAATAATAACGATTTCATAGAAGTCTTCAACAAAATCGCCTAAATAAATGAAAAACGATTCATTTTGACAATTAATGTTTCAATGTCTCAAACCATATCGGCATATCCCACTCTTATCACTAGAATCACATAATCAAGCGGCCGTCTTTATGCGTCTGCATTTTAAATATCTAACCTCAAAGCAGGATATATGCAGTATTTTTTCAAAAAGATGAAAAATAGAATCACAAATTGGACTTTGGGCAAAACTTTTGGTCCAAATGAATCAGATTAGTTATAATTGAATTGATTCAACCAGATGACACACCTCATGTTGCACGAGTTGAATTTAAGAAAATGATGTCAAATTAGGAATATTAAATGGATTGCACTTGTTATTTTCAAGTTTGTTATCAATTCCATATCAAACTATAAAGCACAAAAAGGAAATAGAAGCTCAAATTTACACACACACACACACACACACACACACACACATATATCATGATATTGCTAATCTCCACATTTTTATGTGGAGGTTAGAAAATATGGAGATTAGCAAGCTTCATATTTTATAAGAAAACCCCCAAATTAGTCCTTGACAATTTTAGCATTGACAAGTTGGTCTCTGATAATTGGAAAATATCAACTTGATCCCTAACAATATCAAAAGTTGGACACTTAGTGGTTCCTGAAAAAATATTAACGGTGTTAGTGACAATTTTATTATCGAACAAATTGGTCCCTAACATTAAAAAAAAAAAAAACACTCCCATCCCTTTGCTTACTTCATCCTCTTCATTACCACCACCACCACAACAGCCATCATTTCATGTGCACCCTTCATCACCCCTTTCCAATACAAACCAAGGCCACCATCACCATCTTCAGCCTTTGTAATACCCCTCTACGCGGGTCGTGACAGCTTCACCCCACAACTCCTTTTTGCCTTGACCTAGCTATGCATAGTAACCAACAAAGTCATCACAATACCACCACATCACCACCCACTCCCACAACCCTTCACCCTTCATCAACCTCAACTTGTGAGCCTTCAAACCACATCATTAACACTTATCACAATCATCTTCAACACAAATCCCCCTTTTATCACTCCAATTACTAATACCACATATTAGAACCTTCACTACAGACACCTACTTGGACCATCGCCCGTCACAAAGCCACCACAAGCCCCAATTGTGATTACCGCCCAGCATAACCTTCACCACCTAGTCGCAAACCACGTCTCCACTTCTGCCTTCAACCCCAAAGCCAATGTGAATCGCCGCGATGGACATCGCCGTGTTGGGCCTTCCTTGGTTGCCCTTTGTCCACCACCACCTCACCATGAATATTGCTCTATTTTCCTTTTACTCTTATGTGTTGCAACCAATTAGGTTTAGGAATTAGGTTGTTTAGTCTTTTATTTTTATTTTTTGGTCTAAACATTTGTTTCATTTTTCTCTTTTTTGGGTGAACACATGTGGTGGTGGTGGTGAGGATGTAGAGAATGAAGAAAGGAAGGGGATGAGAGAGGGGATTTTTTTTTTAATGTTAGGTTAACCATTTGTCCGGAACAAAATTGTCACTAATACCATTAATGTTTTTCGTTAATGACCACTAAGTATTCGACTTTTAACATTGACAAAAATCAAAGTTGACACTTTTTAATTGTCCGATAACTTGTCTACCTTGAAATTGTCAAAAACTAACTTGGGTATACTCTATTTTTTTATTTTGGACAAAAACTTCCTTCCTTAATGAATTGACTTGTAGTGTTACATAATTTTATAATTTTAATTTCATCCACATTAATTGTCACTTTATTTTTTTTCTCACCTATTTATTTCAAAAGTGATTGTATCACACACGTGAAACTTTTGTTAGAAATAAATATTTAGTCAAGATATATTTTTTGTCCAGAAATATCCTAAATTATCGTAAATGTATGATGAGCCATGTCTTGTTTATTTTTTCAGATGCATAAAAATTTACGATGGATATATAAGTTATATATCAAACAATCCTAAATTATCTTATAATTTTTTTGGGTAGTAAATAATCTTATAATTTCACACGTAAAAGCTTATATTATAATATATCCGAATATATATACTAAATAATCAGACTGTAATGACATTTTATATTTTGTTTTAATGTGTATTATCGTAATATTATAGGTTAAATGCATAGAAACATATAAGTTATATAGGTGAGATAAAAATTTCTTGTGGTCAGAGGAAGATTTCAGTTTTAATCGTGTTCTTATAATAATTTCGGGTGTATTTATTTTATATTTAAAAAAATTATGAAACTTATATTTTATATTTAATTAAAAAATCTGAAAATTATGTTTTTCCCAAAAACTACTCCTTTTATTTTTTACAAAAATTTTATAAACTAATTTTTTTAAATTCTAATTATTTTTAGAAAAATTATTCAAAAATATGAAAAGTATTTTTTTGAATGAAAAAAGTGATTTTGAACTTGAAAAAGCTCAGACAAATGCAATCTTCATGTGTGTGTAATGCAATCGCTTTTGAAATAAATTAGTGAGAGAAAGAGATAAAGTGACAATTAATGTCGAAGATATTAAAATTACAAAATTATCCAACACTAAAAGTAAATTCATTAAAGAAGGAAGGAATATTTTGTCCAAAATAAAAATATTGAGCTTTCTAACCTCTATATGAAGATGTAGAGATTAGCAATCCGATCTAACTATTATATTATAATTACTTATCATAAAAATAATTTATATCAAAATTTAAAAAAAAATGAGCATCAATAAGAATATAATCATACAACTCTCATCCTTATTCATTTTAAACATATATATTACGTCGATTTTGATGAAAAGTCATAGCAAATTATTTAAAATTAATTTGAAAAATTATAAACATGATATGTATGATGTGGATGATTTACACCATTGATAACAAAGCGTAAAGTGATCTTCTTTTTTTTTGTGAAACCATAAGTATCCTCTTATTACTTGAGGTAATCCTACTTGAGAAAAGTAGGATCACTAATTAAGTGTTTGGAAATATTTAATGAGATGAAATTGAATTGAATTTCTTTAATAATCATGAATTGAATTCTTATGTTTAGAATAAGTCAGTGAATTAAAGAATTGAATTTAATTTCTTAATTTGAAATGAGTCTAAAAATAAATTAATTTAATTATTTTTACTATTTTATTTTTTATTAATAGGTTAAGAATAAAATATTATATTCAAGTAAGGTTATTTTAGTATTTTTATTTATTAGAATTTCATTCCAATACCAAATCACACTCATTTAAATCTAATTTCAATTTTTTAATTTTATTGAACTTTAATTTCTATAAAATTTAATTATATCATTTAAGCTGCTTCCAAATTACGAAATTTAGCAAACGGCCTGTAAGGCAATACCAGCATGGCACCATGTTTTTTGGGTCATGAAACCTTACGCGAAGCTGTGTATAGTCTAAAACACTGCTAACCGTTATGGTCGAACTTGGAAAGGTTGGACCAAGGAGAAGGTAGTAGGTAGGTACCACATGTCTGTATGTTTGTTGCCTAATTCCCTCTTCATTTCCCCGCTGTACTTCCTCCCTTACCTTCTCCTCTAATTCACCAACCAACCACCCATCATTTTCTTTTCCATTTTTTTTTCCTCCTCCAAAACTATGTATATAAAAAGAAGAAAAATCTAAACTTTTCTCCTATAAATACAGCCATCACACCCCCTTTCATCATTCGTTCATCTTTGTTACATCAGCTACCCACCAAACCTGCATCAGCTTCTCTCCCCATTCATCATTTCCAAATTATCTACTGGTAATTCCCAGATCTTATATCTGCTCTATTTCAATTTGATCAGTGCAATCTGCTGAATCTCAAAGATTCGATTTTGATCCATTTTTTGAGGTCCCATTAAGCTAATTTGAGATGGGTTTGTTTCATTTTTCTGAGGGGTGGAATGAAATTCTGTTTGTGAATTTGTTGCACATTTGGTAGATCGGATTGTTATAATGAATTATTTCATAATTCGGTTGTTTTGCTCTTTTGGTTTTGGGTTTTTTGGTTGATGAAACAGATTGAGAAGCAATGGCGCGCAAGAAGATCAGAGAGTATGATTCCAAGAGGTTGTTGAAGGAGCACTTTAGGAGACTCTCTAGCAACGATTTGCAGATCAAGTCTGCACAAGTAAGTACTGCTCTTATCATGAATGAGTGTGTAGAAGTGTGGAAATTTGTTGTTACAATGTGCATATGATGCATAAGTTAAGTTTATAGGTGAAGTGGTGAACCTCTATCAACTAAAATTGGTTAAACCATTCAAGATAGTCTTACTTTCACTTCAAGAAAATTTTAATTGGTGATGTAAGCTATGTTACTTTGTATTGTGTATGAAAAATGTAAGTCTAAAAAAAAACATTTTTCAGAAATCAATGATCTTCATTGTCATAGACGTGAGTAAGTGTAGCGCGCATATGAAGGCTGGGTAATGAATTTGTTCTGGTTTGTGCCTCAGGTCACAGCATCCACTGATTTTGCTGAGCTGCAAGAGAACGAACCTTGGCTTTCATCCTCTAAATTGGTTGTGAAACCTGATATGTTGTTTGGAAAGCGTGGCAAAAGTGGTTTGGTTGCCTTGAATTTGGATTTGGCACAAGTTGCTTCATTTGTGAAAGAGCGTCTTGGAACAGAGGTGCTTTGCCCCCCTTCCGCCAAGACCGCACTCTCGTTTTTTTACTATTGTTCTGAGTATTTTGATTTCTTTGATAGTGTTGATGTTTTTAGTTTTGTCTTTCTCTAATATATAGGTTGAGATGGGTGGATGCAAAGGACCCATAACAACTTTCATTGTTGAACCCTTCATCCCACACAATGAAGAGTTTTATCTTAACATTGTCTCCGAGAGACTTGGGAACAGCATTAGCTTTTCAGAATGTGGAGGGATTGAAATCGAAGAGAACTGGGATAAGGTAGTGCAGTGCATATGTTCTTCCTTATAGATAAACACTCTTAAGTTTTGCATGCAAAAAAATCTTTCCTCATAACCCAGAAGTTACAAAGTGGGTTGTTCATATTTCAGGTTAAGACTGTATTTGTTCCAACTGGAGTGTCTCTTACATCCGAAGTTATTGCCCCACTTGTTGCAACCCTTCCCTTGGAGGTAAGTTAACTTTTAAGTACTAATTTGTTATTTTATGAACATAGAACTTTCATTCTTGGTGTAAATTGATTGAACCATGTGATTGAATACCCCATACTTTTTTTGACAGTACAAGGGAGAAATTGAGGAATTTCTCAAGGTTGTTTTCAATATATTCCAAGGTATAGAAAATATATTTATCAACACACCACTAGATGAGCTTTTACAATCAGCTTTATTAACATTTACATATAACTTTTACCATTTTCGTTTATTTCATTAATATATTTATTTATGTTTCGTTTGTGTTAGACCTGGATTTCACTTTCTTAGAGATGAATCCCTTCACATTGGTTGATGGAAAGCCTTATCCTTTGGATATGAGAGGCGAGCTAGATGACACCGCTGCTTTCAAGAACTTCAAGAAGTGGGTTCTTTCCATTTAATGAATGCCAACTGCTATTTTCTTGGATGTTATACCATATATCTAAATCATGATGTTGCGTAGATGGATATTTTGCTGTCAATATTTTAAAATGAAACATAAATGGTTGTGTTTGTTGCAGATGGGGAAACATTGAGTTTCCATTGCCATTTGGAAGGGTTATGAGTGCGACTGAGTCTTTTGTTCATGAATTAGATGAAAAGGTGAGTAAAAATGCTACAGTCATAATCCCTTTGGGTCTGTACTATGTAAATTCTGCATATCTTGAAGGTCAATTAAATTCCTCATACTAATCTTAGCAGTCATAAATATAGTGTAGTAATGAATGCATAGTTAATTTGTCCACATATTTTCTGTTGGCAGACAAGTTCATCTTTAAAATTCACAGTGTTGAACCCAAAGGGCCGAATTTGGACAATGGTAGCTGGTGGAGGTGCCAGTGTCATCTATGCTGATACGGTGTGTTTCTCTTTTTCTGAAACCAAATTCATAGCCGATCTCCATTTCCTATGGCATGAAATGACAGCATACTATAATATCAAAACAGGTAGGAGATCTTGGCTTTGCATCTGAGCTTGGAAACTACGCAGAATATAGCGGTGCACCCAAGGAAGAGGAGGTCTTACAGTATGCCAGAGTTGTCATTGATGTAATTAAACTTTATCTCTACTTTATTTTTGGTCTACCTAGCAATTTAGAGATTCATTGTGGTTTCCTACATGATCAACAAGTCCTTGTTTGGAGTGTCTAAAGATTGCTAATGAAATGCATACTAACTTAGCAACTGATAGTATGGGCATTCTGTATCTTTATGGTGATCTCATGATTTCTTTGCAGTGTGCAACTGCGAACCCTGATGGCCATAAGAGAGCCCTTGTGATAGGAGGAGGCATTGCTAACTTCACTGATGTTGCCGCCACATTTAGTGGCATAATTCAGGCACTCAAGGAGAAGGTAAGCCTATGATCATAGAGCTTTACTCTTTTATATCATGAACATCTGTTTGTAGTACAGTTCATTGATTGATGACATATTGCAATGCAGGAGTCCAAGATAAAAGCAGCAAGGATGCACATTTATGTGAGGAGAGGTGGTCCCAACTACCAAAAGGGTCTAGCTAAAATGAGAGCACTTGGAGAGGAAATTGGCATCCCCATTGAGGTAACATAATTGATGCCTTCTGTTGATAGTATTAAACAATCAATTGATGCTAATAGGAAAGCTTGTTTAGAGGAACATTATTTAATCCTTTTGGGTTATCTTTACAGGTTTATGGACCCGAAGCAACGATGACTGGTATATGCAAAGAGGCAATACAGTGCATCACTGCTTCTGCTTGATTATCCATTTCAGGTCAATGCCTTATTTTATGGAATTTTCTCATGGCAAGTCTGAAGTGAACACTGATTCTTAATTCCCTTTACCATTCCAAGAATTCAACAAATATTAGTTACAGCATATGTTTATAAAATCAAGACATCAAGGGAGAGGGAGGGAGGAGAGAAAAGAAAAGAGGGGGGGGGCGCTGAGAATGTTGTCCCATTTTTGTAGAATTCTGATGGCAATGTCTTGACACAATAAACATTGACTTTGGTTTGTTAATTTGACTGTTGTAATGTTTCCGAGAGTTTTGAGCCGCTTATTTCTTCTTCTTTTTCTGGTTTCTGAATGCCAAAAAAAGACTAAAAAACAAAAGGACATTGCAAAACCAAAAATAAATAACAGTAATAAAAGGCGTGTTGTTGATAAACTTTTAAAAAATTGCACTTATAATACAATATTTAGAATTAATTGTTAAAAACAGTTATTTTATTAGAAGTCAGCTTATAAAAAAAGTAAAAACTTGATTTTTTAATTCTCATTCAAATGATTTAAAAAAATTTAAGAAGTAATTTTTTTCATAAAAGAAATACTTCTCTTCGAAAAAAAAACAAGAATCAAATGAAGGAAATCCACCAATCTTGGAAGGAACAGCCAATTGTAGTTTAAAGCCCATTTTTCACCAAAAGCAAATAAAACCATTTAACGGCTTCACGTTTTCAACGACCTTAAAGCTACCCGTCCTGATTCCTTCTGATCTTCCACTTCGCAAAATGAGAAGTCCAATTATAATTAATCGGAATGGCTAGTGTTGAGGATCACACCTGCAGGTTAGGAGGATCAGGATCCTCTTTTATTTATTCTGAGGTCACATTTACAACGTTCCTCTGAAAATCAGAACATTGAATGTTCCTCTAAATGGTGGCCATTAATGTAAAACTTCTATACATCTAATGGCTAGAAAAGTTAAAATTAGTTTAACCTATAAATAGCTGTAGTTGGAGAATTTGTACTCCATCAAGTAACCTTTTTATTTAGTTATAATTTTAAATAATAAAAGACAAGAAGTAGCAGTGAATTTCCTTTTGAGGACTAGCTTGAGAAGCACAAACTCTGTCCTTTCCTCCGATCTGCACAGGGAGCATTGTGCTGTTTGAGCTTTGCTCTCACCTCCACTACCACTGTTTAATCCCCACTAGTGGCAACAGATTGATCTCCATCCCCACCACAGTGCCTGAAAGAGTTTACTCAACTATTTATTTTATTTGAATCTTATTTTTATCTCGAACTATTCAACGAGACTGGATTTTCTCTTTTTTTGGGTAAGGGATACAAAGAACAAAAAGGGAGAAGGAAGCATCCTACAAAATGTCACGACACAGCAAAGGCCGTAGGCATTATTCTGAAAATCGAACTAGACTGGCCCTGGCCGGTGAACCAAACCCGCTCCGCCTCTGGTCAACCTAAAATCCCGAAAAGAAGTGCCCAGAACCGCTGAGAACGGGGAACTGAACTGGACTTGGAAAGGTTTGAACTTTTTTTTGGGTAAAAAATTGTAAAATTGCATTATTTTGTGTTTTTTTTAAAAAAAAAAGCTTAAAATATCATATTTCCTAATTTTTTTTCTTTTCTAATATGAGAAGTAGTAACTTGAGAGATTTGATCCATATGGATAATGTTTATTTTGACTAAGATGAATTATGTTATGTTCTATCCTTTTGCCAATACCTAATTTAATTTTTAGTTATTTTATGACATATATTTTATTTTATATTTTTATATATTTATATAAATATACGTTTTATTATATACCGATTATATCTCGTTTAATCCCAATTAAATCGTTTAAACCTCTAACCCTTATCCCAACCCTTTGATGTCTGATCCAGTTTTCAGAACCTGCAGGTCTAAGGGAGGACACTCCCACAAGTAAAGGGCCACAACACTGTTAGCCCCCTTCTTGGCCAAGAGATCCACACAAGTGTTTGCTGTGTGCGGGACCCAACACACACGAACAACCCAATCCTTCCGCAGCAAACCATGAAGGATTTAAATAAACAAATTTTGATTGTGAAAGAATAATTGTACTTTTTGGTGAGTTGAAGCTTAAAAAAAAAAAAGCAAGAGTCTAAGAAACTGTGCTCTGTAAAAGAGAATCCCAACAACATCACCAGTGAGCAAAGAATGAAGTCCAAGCCTGAGGAATAATAATGCATTTATTGTAGCTGTCCTGTATTCATTTCCAAACCACTTAACCAGGGTAATATTAAAAAAACTGGAAACAAGTGGCTGATAAAGGACCTGTGGATCATAAGTGATAGAAGCAAGAGAGATTGAAGATAGTGGTTAAGAGAGAGGCAAAATGGTCTTTTACAATTACAAAAGGAAAAAAAATGAAAAAAAAAGCCTGTTATAGCAAGTAACTTTTAGGGGAACATTCAATGTTCCGATCTGTAGAGGAACACTGTAAACGCAACCTTATTCTGAACATAATCATGTTAACAAAGATAGTTATAAGTATTTCAACTCTCTTAAAATTTGTAGCGTCCAATTTTACTGTGTGTTTGTATATCTCTTTTAACATGACAAGAAAGGTTCTAAATCCCTGGTCAGGAGAAGGGTTACTTGTATTATATATATATATATATATATATATACACCAAAAAGTGATTTTTATGGAATTAAAAAAACTACTTTTCATAGAAGTTTTTCATAAATGGATGCGTTTAGATGAGCTTTTTTTCTGTTGCTCAAAATCAACTTTTCACCTCCAAAAAATCATTTTGCATATATTTAGATAATTTTTAAAAAATGATCAAAACCTAAAAAAAAAAATTTTAATTTTTTTGTATAAGCTAAAAAAAATAGTCCCTAGAAAAAAATTTATTTGTCTACCTTTTCAATTATATATAAAATTTAAATTTTATAATATATTTTTTTAAGATCCTAAACAAACACACCCATTATCTTTTGTGGAGAAAAAAAAATAAAAAATCACCTTTCAATTGAAAAATCAGCAACAAATGGACCATAAAAACCGATGAAGATAATGAATAGGACTGATAGAGCATGTGGTTTGCAAAATGATTTTTCATTTCTAGGAAATTCCTGGAAATACTATTTTCATGAATAAACTATTTTTATGTTTGGTTTATAAGTTAAATTTCTAGGAATCTTACATAATATACTTAGGAATGAACTATTCCTGTGTTTGGTTGACATAAATATTATTGGGAATAGTATATTTTTTCAAAATAGTCCTATAAATTTAAATTAAAAATTCAATTTTTAATCATATTAAACTCATAAGTAAGTATAATTCTCAAAATACCCTATCAATTTAAACTAAAAAATTAATTTTTAATCACATCAAAATAAAATATTTTATTTTATTTTGAAGCATATGAACAGTTTATAATCAAGATTTGTGGTCCAAGAAATAAAACATAGTTCTACAAATAGATCATAATATAAAATATTAAAAATATAATAATAATAATAATAGTCCTTCAACAAGGGCAAGCTAAAACATATTATAATCCCGAGGATCAGGTTTTAGACTCAAGCTGAAGGTGCACCCTCCGTGGCCGCAGAAGCAACTTCCGAGGTCAGTGCTGAGCGACGCCTCATCAACCCGCTGAACCCACGCTGGCTTTGGCCTTGACAGTGTCGAGCATCCTTTTGCGATATCCTTGGAGTAGACCTGGAAGATCTTGATGCGGCCATCGTGGAGGCGACGAGCCAGGCGTCGAAGGCCTTGTCCTCGACCGGCGAGTGGCGGTGGAGGCCTCATCGGGATCATGGTGTCGTAGCACTTGGAGAGGACGGAGGGAGTGGATATGGTTTCATTAGGCGGTTGACGACGCATTACGGTGCGTGAAGTGGGTGGCCGTATGTTGAAGGAGATGCCGCCATGGGCCGCTTTGGTGGTTGCCGCGGTGAGCGTGCTGGTCTTGGGTTTGCTGCGATGCTGGAGAGGAGCCTTGCTCAGGCGAAGACAGGGGAGATGGCGCACGAAGAGGGAGGTTATGCCATGGGTTTGAGGATAGCGTAGGTTTAGATAGGGGTATTTTTGTCTTTTTAAATTTTCAGGCTAATTCCCTCTCGTGGGAGTCTAACATTCCCATAGGAATAAAAAGATGATTGTTTTCATTCCGAGAATGAAACATTCTGGAATATTTTTTCAGTTCATGGACTAAATACAGGAATCCTCTATTCCAAAACTCAGATTTTCAATAATGTTCAAACATTTCGTGAGCCACACGCCTCTAGAGAGTCTTAGAGTTAACCTTAGCTCGATTTATACCATGTGCTTAGTAGTGGCAACAATTTCTGCGGAAGTTGTTTCGCTTCAATGTGAGCCTACCATTTTCCTTCCTATGCAAGATCCAGAACTTGGAAAATAACACTAGTAGTAACAATAATAACCAATGAGACCGAGTGTGTTAAATAAACAAATAATCGAGAGATACTTTAGGACTAAGGAGCCCTCTTTCAGCCATGAGGCCATTAGTTACACAAAGTCACCATTTTTGTCTAACAGAGTAAACAAAAAATGTCACCAGTGTTTTTTTCATGGATCATGTTAAGGTTTCTAAACAAAGAACCATGCTACGACCAAAAACAAAACAGAACCAAGCATACTACTGGAGATTAGAGAGGTGGGTCTTGTATATTTGTGTTCCACCCCAATAGGGATCAATCGGGCTGAAACAGAATTACCAAACCAATTGTAAACTTGGAATGTTGACCCAAAAACCAAAACACTTTTGACGGGTCTCCATAATTGGTTTTTAGGGAATGGGCTGACCCTCTATCTGTACTCATCAACAAAGTCAACGCAACAAAAGAACTTCAACTCAGCCCACCATGACCAAAAAAACCCCAAACAGGCAACACTAAGAACTTTTCAAGTGGCCTACTTCTCAGTTCTCACACAAAAAGAACAATTTAGCTACTTCGACCAAAGGGACACAAAATCTTTTGTTTACTTCATTCAGTTAGGATTGTTTCAAAACCCCTTTCACACACCTTATAAGGTATGACAAGCTAAACTAATACAATATGTTATGACATTATCTATTGTTTGGTGTAAGCAAACCTAAGGATACAGGATAAGGTCTAATTAGCTTTTGATAATATAAGGTTTATTTTTCTTATTTAATTAAATAATATAATAAATAAAATAACTATTAAATAAATAATAATGAATAAAATGATAATTAAATGAAATAAGTAATAATAAATAGAAGAATAAAATATTTAATAATAGATATTTAAATCAATAGTAAATAATATTTAACATAAAAATAAATTATAAATTATATAATAGTAAAATATATAAATAAATAATATGTGAGATATAAAAGTAAGGATTAATAATAAAAATAAGGAAATAGAGTATTTTTAAATTGTTATACTTTATTGAAATAATAAATAACATTTAATATAATTAAAATTTTAAATAATGATATTTTTATGTTATTATTAAATAATTAATAAAAATAATTACTTTATTTTATTTAATATTTATATATAATTAGAATTATCTGTAAATAAATGATAATATTGTATAATATAAAATAAAATATCTTATATAATGTTATATCAAACACTGTGTAGTATTAAAATTTAAAAGTTTATCAAAAATTATACTATGAAGTCTTATACTGTCAAATCTTATTTTATTGAGTGTGCCAAACAAGCCTTTAAAAAATCACAACCAAATATACATAAGTTTGATACAGTTATGAGAGATTAAGAGGGAAAAAAAAAACATCTCTCTTAAGATTTGAAGTTTCAACACACTAATTGATGAGGTTGTACTGGATATAACCCCTGTGATCATAAAAATTCCTAAGAAAATAAAATTGTATGATTATATCATCAACTATAATAATATTTATTTGATTGTTATTATCAAAAAGGACCTTGTGATGATAAGTGTAAAATGATTCATTTTAGTGTCTAAAACTACACAAAATGAGTCATTTTATGACTTATAAAGGAGATTTAAATGACTCATTTTATATAATTTTATATATCAAAATGAGTTATTTTAAACTTAATTCTACTTTAGATGATGTAAAGTATGTCAAAATATCACTTAATGTCATGCATCATCATTTAATTAATGAAATATTAAATAAAAATGAATTGAAGGACTAACATGACTCATATTTTGCAACTTCAAGAATTAATTTGACTCATATTAAAAGTTAAGAAATAAAATAATTCATAAATATAAATCAAAGATTAAAATAAACATTAACTCCAACAAGGTGACAATTATCATGGATCGAGTAAAGTGACACTTTCTCATTTATTTTTGGTCCTTTTTTATCCACTTATGTATGTATTAGGTATCAGGAGCAAGAGAATTTGGAGGGAGGTTGAAGGTAATGAAACAGAATAGAGAATATGCACTTGGTGTTGAATGGTAATATTGTATTGAATTAAATGATTGAATCCAGAATATAGGGACTTATCTTTATATACATGATCACTAGTTGCCTCATCTAATAGTTGACTAGTGCTATTCAATAACATTAATTCAATGACTAACAGCTTATCTAACAACTTGTTAGTTAGCTGATCTAGCTAATCATTTCCCTAATATCCCCCCTCAAACTCAGGTGTGTGAAGTTCACAACTCTGAGGTTAGGCAGGAGACTAAAAACTTTTGCGAGCAAACTTGCAATTTGATCACATGAAGGAATGTGCTGGACATGAGCTTGGTGCTGCGATAACTTATCTCTAACAAAGTGAAGATCCAATTCAAAGTGCTTAGACCTATTATGGAAAACTAGATTTGCTGCAAGCATGACAACACTCTGGTTGTTATAAAAGATGATTGGAGGAAAGGCGCATTTGAGGTGTAATTTAGTGAATAAATTCTATAGCCATAAAATCTCAACTAAGGCTTATGCCATGAAATCTCAGCTAAGGCTTATGCCATGCTCCTAAATTCGGCTTTTGTACCGCTTCTGGAGACTACATGTTGTTTTTTACTTGACCTTGTTATCAAATTTGGGCCAAGGAAGATACAACATCCACCACTGGACTTTCTATTATCAATGTCTAAGCCCTATTCTAAGTCACAAAAGGCAAGTAATCTGAAATCTAACCTTGTGAAATTGCAAACCATGATGAATGATGTCATGTAATTGCATATGATGTAATTGCAAACCATGATGAAATTGCATAATAATGATGAATGTGAAATTGCAAACCATGTGAAATTGCTGCATGTGACTTGGGTTTGAACACAACCAATTTACTCCTTATAAGCATAGGATGAGAGTTGGTAGCAACAACAAGTTGTACAATAGCACCAGGAACACCAACAAGGTCGGGTTGTGGAGGAACCTCATAGGTTCTTGAATTGCTTGCTGATTGAAAGTGGAGGAGGCTATTGTAGGCTACACAGGAGAAGTTACAATGCCAACAGACTCAATCCTAGTTCCTGAAATTCATCACCAGGACCTGCAGAAGTACCGCCCGCTACAAAGATAGAGTTAGAAGTCCAGGAGATGTAGTAGATGTTGGCATAATAGTGCAACGTACACAATTGGTAGATTGAGATGTGGTGAGTGGTATAAGTAATAAAGAATTTGTAAAAGGGGATAGATGTAGATTATGTAGCAAAAAAAACAAAAAAGTGTTAGGAAACTCCTGCTCATCAAAAAGTACATTTCTTGAGACAATAATTTTTTGTGATGATGGTAGACATTTGTATCCTTTTTGGCTTAGGGCATAGCCAATGAAGACACACTTGTGAGATTTGCAGTCTAGTTTGTGAATGTTATAAGGTTTAAGAAGAGGATAGAGTTGCAACCATAGACTTTGAGGAAACTATAATCAGGCTTATGATTATGGATCAATTCATGGGGAGATTTGAAGTTTGTGACAAGTGAAGAAAGTCTATTAATGAGGTAGGTGGTTAATAGGAAAGCTTCATCCCAAAAGAATAAGGGGGAAAGCTTGGGCAAGAAGGGTGAGACCAATTTCGGTAATGTGCCAATGTTTCCTCTGAACACTACCATTTTGTTGGTGTGTGTAAGGGCAGGTGAGTCTATGGGAGATGCCATTTGATGTGAGGAAATTGGTGAAAGTTTGGGATAGATATTCTTTTCCATTGTCTGTTTGGAGAGCTTCAAGTTTAAGGCTAGCTTTGGTTTCCATGGTGGTTTTGTAGTGTAAAAATGATTAAAAAGCTTGAGATTTATTTTCCAAAAGATATATACAAGTATATTTTGAGTAAGCATCAATGAAACAGAATATAATACCTACTGCTAGATCTTCCAAGCATAGGGGCTTGCTCCAAAGATCTAGGAATACTAGTTCTAAAGGTGCAGGATAATGTGTTAAAGCAGGAGTGAAGGGCAATTGATGATGTTTACCCATACAATAAGCATCACACAAAGAAGAAGAAGAGGAAACAATAGAACTTTTATTTGATGAATTAAGAACATTACACGATTCAAGTGCATGATGCGTAATTTTTCTAGAAGGATGATGTAGCTTCTTATGCCACAAATCAAACAAAGAATCAGACCTTTTGCTAACACTATAACAAGAAATTGGTCTAGGTATTTTACAAGAAATTGATCTAGGTATTTTGCACAGGACATTTAGATCAGGAAAGTGATAAATTCCTTCTTCAAGAGTTCCTAAGGAGTGTTTGTCTTGACACTTGTGATTTAACAGTAACACCAATCAGGCCAAAATTGGAAGAAGACATGATTATCCTTAGCAAATTTTGATACATTGACTAGGTTTTTGGTTATAGATGGAACATACAATATATTTTTCATGTAAAGGTGGAACTGAAGTAAGAGAATGTAAAAGAGATCTTAATGTGTACAATATGCATACCTTTGCCATTACCTACAAATACTTGCTCAGTGCCTTCATACTGAACCCTATAACCAAATTGTATGGGTCAAATGTAAGCTGGTTAGATGCCCCTTGAATTTGGGTACCATGCATCATCAGCCACCATTGCAGAAGAGGCTAGGTATGCCTTCAAATTTGATGGACCAATTAGGTTGCGAAGGCATTGGAGGGAGTAGGGGAGATATCACGACCCACCCGACTGACGTGCACGTGAGAAATCCCATTCGCGTCAGCCTTTGGACCTATTGACTATCTCTATATACATGTCAGTCTTATAAAAATCTATTTACAACATAATTTCACTTCCTACAAATAAATCATCTATTCTCCAAATCAAGATACTCATATCGGAAATCTTGTAATGAGTCTTCTCATTCCAAAATCACAAAATCATTCATACATATGTAAGTTAAGATATGTGTTTCCAAATGTTCAAATCATTAAATTACAAACCAAAATTTAATCATGATATGCTAAATGCAGAACAACATATGCTTTAGGTCTGGATCCTGCCTGCATTTGTATTAGAGCACTCTAAACAACCCAGAATACATGCCTCATCCCTAGTGAAGCTTACCATCTGACACTTTACTGGCTAAGTAGAATTTGCAGCTATGGTTCTATTTGTAAAAATAAGAGAAATGAGAGGGGTGAGTTTTGATACCAAAACTCAGTGAGTGAGCCCTCACTTGAAACCCCCTTTCATGGGACATCCAAAAATAATGCATGGAATTATAGCAACATCAATAATACTAAAAAGTCTTATGCAATCAACTATACATCTATATAGTTATTTACTCAGATTATCACTTTGTCAATTCAACAGCATCTTTCTCAATTTACTTTAACATCTAATTCATATAAGCTCATAGTGTAATAGCTTTTAGAGAAACAGTAATCTCCGTATAATAACCTCTGGTTACATCTGGGCATTACGTATCACCGTCCCCAATGTACCAGTCAATCCTTCATTCATAAACCTCTAGTCACATTTGGGCGTTACGTATTGGCTTCCCCAGGATGATGATAATGGATAAGTTTCTGGTCACATCTGACGTTACGTATCACCGTCCCCAGGATGACAATAATGGGTACCTAACTAGGTCCCTTCTCTGAATACTCTAGCCCTGGGCTTACTTGATACCAAAGTTAACGTTTGCCCTTAACACACAACCCGTTTCTCTATAGCTATTGTAAATAAATCAGGAAAACCCAACCTCTTAATCCTCTGTGAGCTCTAAATCCATCTGATTCAAAGTCTAACCTTAGCATAACTGTGACTATGAAATCATGTCCAAGGGATCACCCTTTGTAGACATTATGATTTCATACCTCCACAGAATATGTAGTCATCAACCGTTCCTGAAATGATGGTTCAAGCTCTAAAATTCTTTTATCGATTATCAAAAGCATTATTCAACTATCAAGCTACTTATAACTAGAAAGTCAATATCATTTTTAGAAGTTACAAAGTCTAAAACCATACTTCCAATCTTTTTCTCTAAACTTGGTTATAAATCTATATTATATAAGTAAACCAGTTCTAGAATCTACTGAAATAAGCATAAAACCCTCCAACCATCACAAATATCATCAATTCTGCATAAAACCAGGATAACAACCATGGTCCCATGAGTTTTATCAAAAATACATTTCATGCTCTAACACTGGCAATTAAAAACATATAAATCAACAGGAATCTCAATCCTTATACGGATTTCTCTAAAATCAAGTAGTGAATCATAATTTTCAATGAAAATAACTATAATGAACAACATAGAAGTCCCAATGCGAACTCACTCACCTGGAAGGGTGGAATAACTAGAATCAACACCAACAACACACTAGGAAGTAGGAATGACTTTGATATCTGCTATAACAATCATAATATGCTAGATTAACCACTAGAACCTTTAACTAACTCAGCCTTAACTCTAATAATAGTGGAAAAGCATCATGGCATGAAAACCATGAGAACACAAGGCCAAGACCCCAAGAGGATGAGAGATTGAAAGAATAAAAGAAGGAAACCACTAGAATAACATACCTTTAAGCTTAGAAGATGATGAAATCCAAGTTAAACTTGAAGAAATTGAGAAGAAATGGAGTTTGATGATGAGATTAGGAGAGGAGCGAAGTTTCTCGAGCTTAGGGGTGAAAGAAATCGTGTGGAATGGTCTGGAACCCGAAAGGGGATTTTTATAGTCCTTTGAGTGTGCATGTTCACCAGAGATCATGCACCGCCTTACGTTCCTTGACCGCTGGCGCTTACTAGAATATTTACATTTCTTAATTTTAAATTAATCACTTTCCATTAACTTTAAAACAATGTAAATAGGAAAATATCCTCCATTTGGATTCAAATAAAATATTAGAAAAATCAAAATCCTAACCAATCAAAATATAATTTTTGGGTTTTAGTTCAAATTCAAAAAATTTTACAATTTTATAAACTTTTGGACTAAAAACAAAAGGTTTAGAAGTTTCAAAAAATTCGCTAAAAATCACTCTTTAACTTATTTTTCTCTAGGGAACAATTACCGGGACTTTTGGTCCCAAGAAAATGGTTCTATCATATAGCCCTCCAAAGGCGTGTAAGGTCCAAACTTAGTAAAATTAGGACCTTAACAAAATAAGGGTAACTAACACCCTTTTTGATTCGAAAAAAATTTTCTAAACCTTTTTTTTCTTTAAAACCAAGGTATTACAGGAGAATTGTTGACTAACCTATTAAGGTTTGGGAAATCTTAATCAAACCTATGATAACACTTGCACATGGTGTGACCAAGTCTTCCACACAATTGGCACATTGGTTGTCCTCCGCTACTCCATGAACTTCTCCCTTAAAAGCTCCTTCCTCGACCTCTTCTGCCTCTTTGCCCTCTACCATATGTATTGCTCTAAGCTAAGTGAACTTGCAATGACCTAAGCTCCGTTTTTCAAAAATGCTTAATAAGATCCTTTTGTGACAATAGTAGGGATTCAAGCTCACTCATACTCATTTGATTTGACTTGGACATAGCCATTGTGATAAACATGTTGTAGTCTCCATTCAGCCCTTCCAAACTGCCTTAATGTAATCTTCTTGGGCAAGTGGCGCACCAAATGTCTTGAGGGAATCAGGGACTTTCTTTATCTTGCTCAGGTATTCAGAGGCAGTGGAACCTTGCTTCTTGATTGCCTTAAGCGAGTTTTCAGCTATTTAATCTTGGATTTTGCATGGGCTTTGAAGTATTCTTCAAGACTCGCCCAAATTTCACAAGTGAACTCGCACTCATCTAGCCAATTGGTAAAGTTAAGATCCATAGACCCAAATAGCCAAGCAACAAGATGTTGGTCTTATTGTTCCTATTTTTGAAACTCTTGGCTCTCTCTTTCTTCCTTTTCATCCTCTGTTGATGCAAATCTCTTTGGAATCTTGCTTTTGCAAAGGTGATCTTTGAGCTTATTTGCCTTTATGCAGGCAAGTGCTTGTCTCTTTTAGGGGACATAATTGTCCTCATCAAGTTTGAAAGAGATAAGGCTTGTGAAGGTTTTGAGAACAAAGCTCCTTTGAGCCATTTGAGTGGAAGCAGGTGTGGTTGTTTCAGAAAGATCCATGGATCCTACAAGCTTTGATACCATATTAGGTATCAAAACAGAGAATATGCACTTTGTGATGAATGATAATCTTCTATTGAATTGAATTGAATGAGTCCAAAATATAGGGACTTATCTTTATATACATGATCACTAGCTAACTCATCTAATAACTGACTAGTTGTTATTCAATAATAGTAATTCAGTTACTAACAGCTTGATCTGACGACTTGTTAGTTAGTTGATCTAGCTAATCCTTTCCCTAATAGTATGGTTTTATTTTATTTTATTTCCTCGTATTCTCTAATGAACACTAGGCAACTCAGTTGAATGGAAAATTAGTTTAATGTGTCATCATATTCATTGCAAATTATAAGTTCTTCTCATGCGTTAGGTCTACTATGAACTCCTATTATTAGTCATTAGATGAATAATATTTTTGTTGAATGCTTAATCCAATGATCAATAAATAGTTCTATGATGAACTCAAACATTAGATCTATTATAAAACCCACCCTATTCAAGTCACTGTGACCTTTCGAAAAAAAAAAAAAGCCAATGGGACCCATTGTTGACAGAGTCACGAGATTCGTGGCTAAGTTGCCTGTGTGTGATTCTTACCCACTCCTGAATTTCTTTCTCCATAAGTATTGTGCCCACAAGTTCCATAGTCAAGAGAGAGAAGGTTAACGAGGATAAAATAAACTGGTGGCACACAATACTCAAGTTTTCCTCTTAAGAGTTGGTAAATATTTTTCAGTGGCCTACCTTCAATTTCATGCTATTGTTGCAAAAGTCCGAAGTCCTAACCAACTCTTATCTAATGGGAAAATTCAACTCATAGTCTAGAAGGTAGGTTCATGAATTCGAATTCTCACATTATTGTTGATTTGCCTTAAGTTCTTACTTAAAAATTGTTATTGATAATTTTAATTTTTTTTAAAGAAATTGAATTTTAAATCTTATTATTATTAAAATAATAAATATGTATGAGAAAAAATATAAGTGAAATTTGTTAAATAAAATATAAAATTATGAAGTTATTAATAGTCAAGATTTAGCTAAAATTAATTAGTAATCATGTAAATTATTGTTGACTATTATTTTCGATAAAACTATTATTATTGTTGACTATAAACTCTTATATTGAGAATTATTTATTTCTTGACTTAATAGTGCAACTGTGAGTAATATTGTTGTCTCAATTAAAATTTGTAATCAACATCCAATTTTGTCCACAACATTTTTGTGTCAGACAATTTAGTCTAAAAATAAAAAATCATCACATGGTTTCCCAAAATTATAAACAGTGGACAGTTAGCTCCTTGTGATATAGTTCAACGATACGGTGTCTTGTTATTGTTGGCTATAATCAAAATGACACTATTTTGGAATATCTTCCCGTCACTATGCCATGTTATCCTAGTTGTAAAACTGAAGGTTTTTTTATCAATTGGGGTTTCATCTAAATCAAATTGAGACACAATTCTCTCTTGTTCTCTTTCATTTTGGGCAAAAATAAAGCACCATTTTGCACATGTGTAACAATGTTTTAATGTGTTAACAGCCACAATTCCATTAAGGTTTTATGGATCAACTTCACAAAAGGACTACTTGTCCTATAATATATGGAATAATGTTAATTTAACAACCCAAAATTGAATGTCCAACCAGATACTCACTTTATCACTATTAAATATGATGAACATTATATCTAAAATGGGGTGTTAAAATAAAATTTTTATTTTTGAGAGCCATAGGATAGATTCCTGATTTTGGGGGACTATATTATCAGGATTTTTTTACACATTTAAAATAAAAAATGGCATATTATATTTATGCCCTCATCTTAAAATTATTATGCAAATGTCATGATTTGTATTATATAGAAATTGACTTAAATTGATTTCCTTTTAAACAAATTGAGCAGATTTTCATGGCCACACAAATTGACTTAAATCAATTTTAGGTGAATGTTAATGTGTAAGACTTTAGTAAAATCGATTTAAATTAATTTGCAAATTGATTTAAATCGATTTCTGTTATGCTTCAAAATCAGTTAAATCAATTTGATGCACGTGTAGTCCTGCCAAAAGTCCCGAAATTGACTGAAATTGATTTGCAAAAGTCCACACCATTATATATGCAGAGCACTCTAGTGGTCTTTTAGTAACACAAAAAAAAAAATTACTGTAAAAGTTGAGTGACAATATAGAGAGAGTTATGTAAATATTCTTGACCATTATAATGGAGAGATTGTAAACAAGTAGAGGCCGAGACATTTGCAGTGACAATCAAACTTGATTGGTTGTCCATCCACCTATTAATTTATTAGAGTTGCAGAGTAGAATACTATAAGAGTTTGATGGAAACAACAAGCAAATTGCAAAAATATTCTATAGAATGCCGTTGATATTGGGTCAAATGGGATCTGATATAAAAGGTTTCGAATTGGAAAGATGAGCACATAAGTCACATGTTTTCTTATTTTCACTCATTTTTCGATTTTCATAGAATAAATCTATTTGTCAAACCCAATAGATCTATTAAGGGAGGAGGAAGAACAGAACAGAAAGCGAGATGTAGTCGCAAAGGGTGTTGATGGGGGCTAAGGTATGAATCTTGAGCATAAGGATGAATTTAAATAGTGTTGGGATATTTTAATGAAACTGCGTCATTTTGATGTGTTCTAACATTTGGGTCACCGCTATAGTAGTTGATAAAGGAAACACCCACCGCACAAGGCACTTACCACTATAGCGGTCATGGACCGCCGCCCCGCCCAGCGGTCCCTCCCATGACCGCCATCACTATAGCGGTCTAGCGTTCCAAGAATCCTGTTCTACCTTTTCTATGTTTTTCAAGCGTCTGAGGTCTTCCAACAGGATGAGTGGATCCTAAGAGACTCTAAGACTATACTAGACTTATATAGAGATAAGTGGATCTGAGACATCACAGTGTAACTAATATTGTGTTCAATACATAAATTAAATTTGTATATTTTGAAATTTAGGTCATGTGAAAAATAACTTTGTCATGCTATGTTGAGATGCCACTAGAATTGAAGGCCAAGGACCAAGGTCATTCTTTGATTTGGTGGGAAATGCAGCGTTGCTCTTGTTTGTAGCTTAGTTGTGTTGAGTTTAAGGTTCTTGTTAGAAAAGGAATCATAATTATTGAGGGAAAGAATTTGGATGTAAAATATGCTTGGGGACAAGTCAATTGAGATGATGGTAGCCAGGAATCAGGATTTTGAAAGAGATGAGAAAGGGAGCGCAAACTTGGTCAAAGAAGAAGAAAAAATATGATAGGAGTTGGGCAAATAATAACATAGGGCAAACAAAGAATTACACATGTTTTTCCAAGTTTTTTCAAACAAAAAACCATGTGTATGTCCCGCAACTAATAGACATAACGTATGTTTACTGTAGAGGGATGCTTCTAGTCTGTCATTAAATAGTGGTGAGGAGATGAGTGTAATTTTAAAATCTAGAAGGGAACAAGTGTAATTTCAATGGATTGTAAGAAGTTATTATAATTTATCCTATAAATTAAATAATTATATACGAATACAATGTGAGAGAGTTAACTTTGCAGCAGCATTCGGAATTCTAGAAGTCGTTTACTTAGTCATCAGTTGCTTTTTCAAAAAGTTCATGCTAATTTGCATTTTAGGTGATAGTGCAGTTTTACGCAAGCTGTGATGATCTTCTTACTACATTAGGTAGGATTTTCCAAACACATAGAAGAAAGGTCCCCACACATTTATCATGCTATGACAAAAAAGATTTGTCATACCAAACTAATTACCTATATATATATATATATATATATATATATATATATATATATGAGAGGATCAACTTAGAGAAGTGATTTGAGTATTAATATATACACACTATGATGTTGATAAAAAAAAAAAAATCCTATATTTTATTTGAGCATACAAATTACTGTTGTGAACTAGTATTATGTATGTGTTTTCTCCCCAGAAACATAAAGTCAATAAACCGACCACTAACGCTCAACCAACATTCTACAGCTCAACAGTCCATATCTGGGCCAATCAATGTTGTCGATAAATAAATTCACTAGAACATCATAACCATAATACTTTACAAATATTATTAATTTTCCAAGTATTATTCTCTGTTCCAGATTTCTTCAATATTAATTATCTTTGCCTAAAATTCAAACTTTTATTTCAAATGTAATTTGCTTATCATTATACTAAATTCTTAGTTTTGGGTAGAATACTAGTAAATTCTTAGTAATGATAAACATACTCAGAGTTTAAAAGTTTCAATGTTTTAACTTATTTAGGAAGGAATTATAGTTTGAGCCTACTTCAAATTTTCTTAATCAAGTCCTTGTAAAGATTTAATAGTGAAGTAAAATCACCAACACCATCAAAACAAATTAATGGTGCCTTTGGATAAGTTTTTTTGCTTTGGGAAAAATAATTTTTTTCACAATTTTTTTCATATATTTAGATAATTTTTTAAAAAATAATCGAAATCTAAAAAAAATTATTTTTAAATTTTTTAGAAACTAAAAAGAATAGCTTTTGGAAAAAAATATATTTTTCAACTTTTTTAGTTATATATAAAATTTAAATTTTATAATTTTTTTTGAAAAAGTCAAAACAAACGCAAGCTAAAACTATAGATTCATTTATACTTGTTAATATGAAAACTTATTTAAAATTCTTTAAAAAATACATAAACTTGCATATTTATTTAACAAAAAATAATTATCTATTTCTTAGTTACATCGTTTTCTTTATCAACATATGCTTGTATGAAACAGCTCTAATCTTTCTTCAAGTCTAATTTGTATGGCATTATGTTCCCAACCTCTTGTTGATGCCAATTTACTAACAATGTGGAAAACATGTGTGTGTTTAGTTTTTCATTTGTATAATTGATTCTAGATAGAATTAATTTTAGTTAAAATCAATTTTGAAAAAAATGATTTATATTTGGTGATTTGATTTGAAAATTGATTTTGATAAAATTGATCTTGTGTGGATAGTGTCAATTAAAATAACTTTTATATGTAAAATGACAAAAAAGAACATAAGTTTATAATTTCATTCAAATTATTTTTCTGTATTATTCATTATTTTAAGATATTTATTTATTAATGTGGGAATTAAAAATATTTATTTTTAGAGATAATTTTATAATTTAAATAAATGTATGATATTTTAAATCATAAATTTATTTTAGCTTTTTAAATTTATTATTTAAATACAATATTTTGTACATTAGATAATAAATTACATAAAAAATAATGATTAATATATAATTACGTAAGTTTTGTTAATATAAAATATAATAATTATCTTATATTAACATTATTTGTCATCGAAACGGGAAAGGAATGCAGCCTATAAGTGTTGTAATAAATGCAAGGGCACAACTCACAAGGGTAAAATAGGCATAAAGGGTTGAGGTTGCAATGAACGGGATTTTGCAAACGGAAAAGCGACCTTGTTTTGCTTCTAGTCTAACCTTGGTTTGGAGGTAATCAGGTACAATCATTTTGGTATATTGCAAAACCAAACAAATGTGCACAAATTGCAAGACACCTTTATGAACTCTAAAATCGATTTTGGATCCACGAAAGGTGTATCCAAATTCCAAACACATGAAATTTTATAAATTGGGAGGGCGGGAGGAAACTCGCTTTGAATTATTAGTGTATTTAATGCGTGCTAGTAAAAACTTAGGTATCTCGTCAAAAATAAAAAAAACTTACTTAGTATGGATTACTGAATTTTGTGCGTCAACAACCAAACCGCAACATCGCGCTACATTCTTTTTGCATTTACTTGAAGTGGTTCAGTTTCTTGGTTGTGTGGCTAACGTCATACTATCCTTTACATAGTGATAACAAAAACAATTTTGATATTTGATTCCTACCGCCAAAATTCCATAGGGCTAAAGAAAAAGCTGTAATAACAACTCTTGATGGGAAAAAAATGTATATGTAATCAAGCATAATAATTTCAAGTTCATTTCAAAATTATTGATCAATTGTGTTCGTACAGGTACAATTAAGCATAAATGTTTGGTTGGGTTCAGTGCGCGCAGAACGGGACAAGTTACTATCTTGAAAACTATATCTTTTTGCTAGCAACTGGAATCAAATGCGGAGCAATAGCACCATTACATAAAGGATTTAGATTCTCTTACAAATGTAAAAGGATATTTCGAACATTTCTGATTTTGTTCGTCTAGAATGTACTTAGAGATTGTCTTCCTATTTTACAAAACAATAACTAAATATTTCCAGCCAAAACAAATCTTTTGAAAACTCGCTTATCCATGGTGTCATGGTTCAAGGTATTAGTACAGTTTGGGATTGACATCACTGGGGAAAATCAAATCATGGAAGGAATCATTATCATTATCATAGGACTGGGAGCTTGTGGCAAAACGAGCCCGACTTTGTCATCATGGAGGCAGTGAAAAGTTTTAATCCATCACCAATTTTCGCATTCTTATTTCTTAAACCAATGACATGTCACGTATCCATTGGATAACGTTGAACCCCTCATTTTCAATTCTCTTTTCCCACCCTCCATATAAACCCCACACATCCACTCTTTCCTTTTCATCTCCTACTACAAAGAGAAAAACACGCACACACACAAAGTATCAGAGAGCTAGCTAGCTAGCTTTTCATTCCCGTTCCAAATTTCCTCCCAATGGCAGCAGAAAGAGAAGCTGAAGAAGTACCCATCCATGGGGATATCTTAGAGGCCATATTCTCACACGTGCCGCTCATCCACCTCGTGCCAGCCTCTCACGTGTCAAAGTCGTGGAAGCCCGCGGTGTCATCCTCCCTCGCACACGTTAACCCCATCAAGCCCTGGCTCGCGGTTCTCACCCAGAGCACACGTGCTCCTCACGTGACAACCTCACACGCCTACGACCCCCGCTCGCACGTCTGGCTCGAGATTAAACACGAGCCGTCGATCAAGCACGCCTCCGCCGTCCGATCCTCAAACTCCACTCTCCTCTACACGCTCACCCCGCGGGTCTCGCCTTCTCCACCGACGCGCTCCACCTGAACTGTCACCACGCGCCACCACCGCGCGTGTGGCGCACGGCCTGGGGAGCCGCGTGGTTGTCGCCGGGGGCGTGTGCGAGTTCGAGGACGATCCGCTAGCGGTGGAGGTGTACGAAATGGAGACCGGGGCGTGGGTCACGTGCCAGTCGATGCCAACGCTGCTGAAGGGCTCCACAGCGTCCACGTGGCTCTCTGTCACCGTAACCGGACAGAAGATGCTTGTGACGGAGAAAAATTCCGGCGTGACCTACACGTTCGATCCAATATCGATGACGTGGCAGGGATCGTACAATCTTCGTCCCGATAAGAGCGTTTTCTACTGCGTTGCCGGAACCCTAGGGAAGAAGCAATTGACGGTGGCGGGGGTGGTAAGGGACGCGGCGAACGTGAAGGAGGTGAAATTGTGGTCCGTGAAGGGAGAATTTGGTTCGGGATTGGGCTTTTGGTTCGAGGAATTGGGTGATATGCCGAAGGAGATGGTGGAGAAAGTGAAGGGAGGCTGGGAGTTAGGTTCGGCGGAGCTGGCATGGGTTGGGGATTTTGTGTACGTGATGAATAAGGTTCAGCCTGAGAAGGTGGTGGTGTGCGAGGTGGCGAGTGGGGTCACGTGCGAGTGGTGGAGCGTGAGGAACGTGGCTGTTGAGGAGGGGGTTTGGGCGAAGAGGATTCTGGTTAGCGGCGCCCATGTGTGCATGGAGGATCTGCAGAGGGCGGTGGTGTCGGAGAATACGAGATTTTGCTTGAAGGAAATTGTGACTTGAAAGGGCGTAATGGGTTGAAACTCGAGACATGTGGGTTGCACGTGATTATTTGAGTTGAGTTGTGTGCTAAACTTGTTACATGAGATTTCTCACAGTTAATCCAAAAAATGGGATATATATATATATATATATATATATATGTGATGCGAGAAAATTAATAAGAATTTAATTTTTATGTATTTTTTGTGTAAAATATTTCTATACAAAATTCAAATCAAGTATTATCATATCAATTATAATAATTGACTCATATCTATTATCTAAAAAATTATATAAATAAAAGAATTTAACCAAATGAAATTAAATCTCAATTAATAACAAACTCATACATAAATTTCACAACAAAAAATCCATGTCCATGTGATTAACTAGTGGGTGCCCATTTGTGTGTGAGAATTAAATTTTTGTATATTATTTGGGTAAGAAATTTGAGCATATTTTTTAAATTTGAAGGTGATTGACTTGTTCTATGTTCAATGGTTCCTGGTTAACCTTAATCATAAAATTAAACGGATTTATATAAAAAAAATCTAAAAATATATAAAAATTTAAATAGACCCTAAATAAAATACAATAAAATAACAACTAATTAACAATTTGACACTCTTTAAATGGTTTAAATACAAAGACATAAATAAATAACATAAATTCTTAAATATTGTTCATATTTCACAATCACGAATCACAATTGACAAGTTTAAAACATGATTACACAAGCAAATACACAAAGTTTTACATTATAAACTCATAAGTCATGACAATACAAATGAAATTACTGTATTTTTCTATAGTCAGATTAGATTTTTTTTTAAGGTTTTAAAAAGACATCATTTAGCAAAAAAAGACAAAAAAAAAATCTCAACCTGGTTTGGTTCAATTCACCGGCCATCGATTTGATACAAACTTGGCCGAGTGCTGATTGATCCAAATAGTGGCTTAGATCGATTTCATGACCCTTACCAGTTTTGTTAAGCTTGTCCAGGTTTCGATACTATGAATTTGATTTAAATTTTGATGCATTAATAGGTTTTTTACATTGTCATTCAATTAAATTTGTTTCATTTATATGACATTTTATATAATGAAAGTGGAAATTAATTATATTTAGGTGTAATAGTATATGATTAGATGACTATGTAAAATAAATTTATACTGTTAGTGTATAAAAATTAAATCCAAAATTTTTTATAAAAATATTTAATCATGTCTTGTCACATTTTGACTCAATCATTTATTACATTAAAAATCTTACAAATAATCTACTTTTAGTTTTTAAGTAGAAACTGAAATAAGTGATTTTAAATAATAATAATAATAATAATAACTTTTCTGTAAAAAGGCCCAAAACATATGCACTTATAGGGAGGATTTTTGTATGATAAATAGATTTTAAGTCAACATATTACTCTTTATAAATTATACAACTCTATATAAATGGGATTCTCTAACTTAAAATGTCTATTAGCACTTTTTTCAATTAAAAATTAGAATAAAAATCCATTACAATTAAGTATAATTTTAGGGTGAAATATTTTTTATTAGATAAATAACCAATCATAAGAGTTTAATAGCAAAATATTTAATCACGATCAAATAATCAATTTGTTAACTCAAAAAACTTTGTTTTGATTATTAAGAATGATTAGAACTTTTTTTGGCAATTATTTCTATACAATCTAAACAAAACACAATATTTTAAAATTACTTTTATCTTAATGTATAGAACTATAAAATTCAAAATTCACTTTTAAATATTTAATTATGCATACAATCAATTGTTGGGATAATTTAAATCTCACATTTAATTTAAATAAGTACTAACTAGACATGTCAAACAGGTCATCCTATTTTGGAGTGGGTTGGTGGATAAACGGTCAACTCGTCAAAAATTTAAAAAATTATAAAATAAAAAACTTTTTAATGTTTTATTGCTTTTTTGAAAAAAACAAAAACTTTTAAAAACTCTCTTTTCTCTAATTGATGCATAGTTTAAACCTTTTGCTCACTGAACTAATATAGTGTAGCGAAAATGTCTAGTGTTATGTTACTGAGCTAATACTCGTAAAATGTTTTCCTTGATTTTTTTTTTAAAAAAACAAGATTTTGTTTTGGGCTTGTAAGAAAAACAAGTCCTCCTTAATAGTTCAATATATGAACTTTGTTTTTCACATGCTATTTGGCCTTTGGATTTGGATAATAAAAGATTAGTATAATTAATAAATTTTGATTTTTTTTAAAAAATAAAAGACTTGCCTATTGGCCACCTCCCCAACCCACTGTTAAGAAGTTAGCAACTAAAATTTTTTGACGAGTTTAAAAAATCAGCTCAACCCACTAAAAATGATGATTTTGACATACTAACCCAACATACCAGTCCGTTTTAAGATGCCTAGTACTAACGCTTGTCAAGTTAACTGTGGGTTTTTTTTTTTTTTGGATAAAAGTCACGTTAACTCTATTGGCCTCTAGACACTTAGACTCGTCACGGTCAAAAGAATTAGAAAATAAATAAATTATAATATGTAATAGAAAAATTAAAAGTGTAAGACTATTAGCTTTCAACAATTGCTCCGTTGCAGTGGCAAAAATCAAGTAAAAATAAATTGAAAGCGTTTGATGATAGTGTGCTTTTAATGAAAGTGTTTCACTTTTATAAAAATTGATTTTAGTAGAGTAAAAAAATTTTAGGTGAGTTCCATGATACCCATATAAAATGAAGGGTATGGAACTTCATCTTAAGTGTAAGATTTCTATTGGAAAATGTGGCAAAACAAGACTCATACACTCATCTTATGCAAAAGTATTTGTGATTTTATAATATTGACCCATTTGTGTCAAGTAGTTTACAAATACATCCCATGACCCGAATTGAAAATAAAATAAAATTTCAAAAATACTGTTTTATTTTAACATAGAAATTATTAAGAATTTTATTCAAGTACTAAAATAACCTAGAGTAAAAGAAGAAACTATTTCAAACATCCATTCCTCCTTTTATCTGTCTTGTTCATCGCCGAAGAAGAAGAAAAGGAGGAGACATCTCTGGTGTTGAATGACGTAGGCCATACAAAAATTGAAAGATTCCAAATTCCATTGATTTTGTGCTTAATGTTTTATTGGCAAATTCTCTCTTGCAAGAATTTCATTTTTTGGATTATTAATTGATATCCTTAGTCATTGTTTTCTTTCTTCCAGTGATAAATTTCAAAGTCCAAACAAATAGAACCCAACCCAGAATATTGAATTAAAGATTTTAGGGACTCTCCACGCTAATCATTTCCCTGTTCAGGTTTTCGTTGCGGGTTATACTGCGGGTCAATGTGCCAGACAAGTCCGTTGTGGTTATACAAACTCATGATAATGGTGTCTCCTCCTCTTATTCTTCGACGATGAACAAGATAGATGAAGGAGGAATGGGTGTTTGAAATGTTTTCTTTCTATTACTCTTGGGCATTTTAGTATTTGAATAAAATTCTTAATGTTTTCAATTTTAAAATAAGGAAGTATTTATAAAATTTTAAGTTATTTGCAATCAAGTTCATGGGATATACTTGTGAATTACTTGATACAAATGGGTTAGTATCATAAAATTACAAATACACTTCTATAAGTGAGTTTGTGGGCCCTAGTTTGCCACATTCATCAATAGAAAACTTACAATTAAGATGCAATTCCACACCCTTGATTTTAATCGGGTATTATAGAACTCACCAAATTTTTATTTTTATTTTTTAATTTTACATCAATTTTTTAAACTTTTTTTTAATATCTTTTTTAGAAATAAATCGATTATTTTAAAATTAATTTTTTTAATATTAATTATTTTAAAAATAATTCTATTAAAATATAAACTAAACGAACTGTAAATAAGACAACAACTTGAGCATCTTTGTCTTTTACTCGTTTTCATTTTATTTTATCTCACTCACACACAACCTCTTTCACTTCCAAGTTTCAATCGTCCCACTCCCCCCCCTCCTCATCTCCTCTACTTATTTATGTAAAGTAGGGATAATAACAGCTTTCTTCTTACAACACTTGGTAAAAAAAGGTTTCTCGCTCAAACAATTTCAGCATGTGCCATAATAATATTTGGCTACGATGGCCTTTCCCAATTCTTTTTTTTTTGTTCAATAATAAAATTAATTTAAAACAATTAGCAATAATGAGGGATGTTGTATAGTATCCTCTCAAGTACAACATTATCTTTAAGTCATGATATTAGATTTAGGAGTTGTTACTTATAAATTAGTTGATTTTTTTTTAAATAGGTATAGTAAATGTGATCAAATTGTGCAATAATAATGCTACTAAAAATATAACAAAGAAACAGAGTATTTATTGCATACAATTTCAAATACAAGAAAAAGCTCTCCTATGAACTTTAATGTACATCTGAGTTATTTAATACATTAAGCATACATATCACTCATGATCTCAAGCTATAATCTCAATCTTCTTTTCATTTAGGAGCATTTATTATGACCACTCACATTTACATATGTATAACATCATCATTAAATTCACATAGTATACTAGACATCAAGTCATTAACATTTCCTTATGGATCCAGCAACTCAGCATACTATAATCAAAACAGAGCAAAATCATTTTTTAGAGTTAATTCAATATATCTATGAGACTCTGTAAAAATTTCAAAGCAAAATATAGTCTCTAGTTATATTAACAAAATTATACAATTTTAGAGGTCAGCAACCATGACCAGCTTGGTTCTTGAATTTTTAAAAATAGCAAAAGACTTCAAATGAACTCAAGAAAATTATTGGAGACACTTTTATATGTTATCTTCATCATATAAAAATTTTAGGTCAAAATAAGGTCTCCAACTAAGTCATAAAATTCATGTATTTTCACCTATTTGCTTAAAATCTAAGTTTCAACAACACAACATACAACTTCTTTTGATAAAAAGAGTTTTCTAATAACATCAAACTAATCCACCCATTCAAACACATTAATATCTATATATAAACAGCCAATAAAACAAGAATTTCAAGTCCAATCATTCAAATGATTTCAAAACCAGCTTTTGCAAGGAAATAGGTTAAAAGAAACTCTACTTGGCTCTTGCAAGCTCTAGCTCTTGTTCTTGGGTCTCTTCAAGAGCTTTTACACCCAATCTTCAACCCAAGGCCAGCCTAATCCCTTTCCTAAGCAGTGATATAATGGCTCTTGGTAAAGGCAATGGTGTGACCTTTCCTAAGTTACACACTTGTCACATTAGGCCGTAACTTCATACGTGTAAGAAACTACACATCAATATTTACTGAACAAGGAAAATATTATACCTGGGTAATTAATATTGCCCAAAATTAAAGTCTGGTTCTAAAATCTTCATTTTTAACATTTTCTAACCTTAATCCTATCTTTTCTAGTCTCTGGCATCTCATGGTCTTGATTCTAGGTTTCAATGGTCCTAATGGGCCCACGGGGCTTCAAGATTACTATTCTTTTTTTTAATCACTAAGTCATTCTTATTATTACTAATCCTATCATATTTGTGCAATTTTGATTAATAAATTTAAAATAAAAATTTTTGAAATAAATTTCTGGGTGTTACAATATGTAACACCTTGGGTACATGTGTCTCTAAATGAGCCTAGTACGACCTTAGGGTCCGCCGAGACCTACACGTGTTGCTGGAAGGTTCCGAGTGCATGAAAGTCAGTTCAGAGGGAGAGTAGGTGTTTCTGACACGCTATAGAGGTCCAGAATGCTATAACGATGCCCCTCGACATCATACAGTGCAAAACGACACAATTTTGATTAAATGAGCTCCCCACCCCTATATAAACCCCCAACTCAAGAAATACCCTCCATTTTCAAATCCCTAACCCCCTAAATCTCTCTTCCTCTCAACCCCACTCAATCTTACCTTCCACAAGCTTCAAGGTAAGAGATATTTTATGGTTTATGCTTCCTTTCTCTTTATTCTTCCATGTTCTTGGGTTAAAGTGTCCATATTCTTCATTATTGTAAAGTGGAGTGCTTCCCAATGTTCATAGAGTTGTTTTAGAGTTGTCTAGAGAGTTATATAAATCCAGAGCTCTCAATGTACTAAAAATTTTAAGAGCTTTCAGATTTAGATGGATTTTGTTCAAACTAGTTTAGATGGTAGATATAGATAAATAGCTGTGAGTTAACGACAGTAAATCGTTAACCTTGGTATACCAAGTGCCCACTAGGGGCAAATTATCCTTATTTAAATTAGTCTGCTAGGGACAAGGTTTGCCAAGAACTGTTAAGATCTTAGATAGGTGCTCTTGTTCGCAGAGATTGAGTACCACCTTATAATTGACAGAGATATTCAAAGATAGCTATTATTATTATTATGTATAAATTTATCATGTTTAGAGTATTGTTTCTTGAGGCTCTCCTGCACCATCAGTTAAAAAATGATTTCATGATTGATTATGAATTTAGAAATGCTAGCCTATGAATCTATGGAATGAAAAGTATTTTTCCAGAATGTATAGTTGTTGTTGTCCCATGCCAATGATGGGTGAGAATTCACTCACTAAGTCCGTTGACTTACCCCTCTCCTTTCCTCCTTAGTTGTAGGTCCAATTATCATACAGTCACCACTCCAGGAGCATCAGCTATCCTTTAACGAGCTTTACATTGCTATAAAGCTTAGATTAGGCTTATGTTAGAGTTAGAGTGCTCTAGTAGTCTTGTAGGGAGGATCCGAACCATGTATTTATTTTGAGATTATGTATCTAATTTCAAAGTTTTGAACATCCATGTATATGTTTATAGACTTCAAGTGTGGATTTGAGAATGTGGATTGTGACTAGAAATTTATGTAATAGCTAGAGAAGAATTTATGATTGGGTTTTCAAGTGTTAAACAGATTTTCAGAGCATGAAATTTTTTTTTCAGAACTTTGTATATTAAAGTATTTCAATCTTATGATTTTCGATATCAGATTTTGAATAAAGATTTAGATAAAATTATGTTTTCAGAACGAAAATTTTGCATTTAGACACGTTACCCAGAAGACTTACATGGGGATGAGATTCGTCATGTGCCCACATTCCTAAGTCGGGTCGTGACACAATACCATCCTCCTTAAAAAAATTTTGCCCTCAAAATTCATTTGACATTGATTTGAGAAGATAGTTCACACAAATAGAAGAAACAACCCACACACAGTCAATCAAAAAGTAACAATCAAACACTATAACGTGGTAAAAGCATTCGGTCTAATCTCTCCATCATCTGATTTGCCATTGTAGCTTGTTCCCTCATAGCAGTAGCCATCTCACAAAAAGTATGCATCATGTCTTTCGACTCAACATACTCATTCCTATCATGTCTGCAGTTTGTCATTAGTTCTTGAACACATCAATAAAAGATATTGAGTTGATCAGGCTCAATACCGTGCTAAATGTGATAGCAATCAACTACAGGACCATTAGACTGTCATGCACATCTAAACCTTATATCCTATCATACAAATAAGATTTAAGGCATGACTTATCTACATATTGGAAGCATAGCCAGTCCATTCCTCAAAGTCCTACTAGGATGAACTTCTTTGATACCATAATTTAACACTCTCCCAAAGTACAACATCATTCTTAAGCCATGATATTAGACTTAGGAGTTATTACTTATAAATTAGCCAGCCTTTCTTAAATAGATATAGCAAATGTGATCAAATAGTGCAATAACTAATTCATAATACTATTAAAAATATAACAAAGAAACAGAGTATTTATTGCATACAATTCCAAATACAAGAAAAGATCTCCTATGAGCTTTAATGTACATTTGAGTTACTTATTGCATTAAGCATACATATCACTCATGATCTCAAGCAGTAATCTCAATCTTCTTTTCATATAGGAGCATTTATCATGACGACTCACATTTACATAGGTGTAACATCATCATTAAATTCACATAGTATACTACATATCAAGTCATTAATATTTCCTTATGGATTCAACAACTCAGCATATTGTCCAGAATTTCGTTCTAAAGAACATTATGGATCAGCTACTAAACATCATCAAAATGGAGCAAAATCATTTTTCAAAGTTGATTCAATAAGTCTATAAGACCCTGTAAAAATTTCAAATCAAAATTTGATCATTTGTATAGTAATAAAATTAGACAAATTCAGTGCTTTAGAATTAACCGTTAGGCAGAAACCCTAACTAGCTCGGTTATTGAATTTTTAAAAATAGCAAAAGGTTTCAAATGAACTAAAAAAAATTACTGGAGAAGCTTTCATATGTTAGCTTCATCATATAAAAATTTTAGCTCAAAATAAGGTCTCCAACTAAGTCATAAAATTCGTATATTTTCATCTGCTTGCTTAAAAACACAACATACAACTTCTTTTGATAAAAAGAGTTTTTTAACAACATCAAACTAATCCACCTATTCAAACACATCAATATCTATGTATAAATAGCCAATAAAACAATAATTTCAAGTCCAATCATTCAAATGATTTCAGAACCAGATTTTGCAAGTAAATAGGTTAAAAGAAACCTTACTTGGCTCTTGCAAGCTCTAGTTCTTGTTCTTGGGTTTCTTCAAGAGCTTTTACACCCAATCTTTAATCCAAGGCCAGCCTAATCCTCTCCTAAGCAGTGATATAATGGCTCTTGGTAAAGCCAATGGTGTGGCCTTTCCTAAGCCATACACTTATCACATTAGATGACAACTTGCATTGTATGTTTCATAGGATAAGAAACTACACATTGATATTTTAACAAACAGATAAAATATCATACCCCGTAATCAGATATTGTCCGAAATTAAATTTTGAGTCTAAAATCTTCATTTTTAACTTTTCTTAACCTTAATCCTATCTTTTCTCTCTTAGACATTTCTGGTCTCAATCCTAGGGTTTTGGTGGTCTCTTAACTCACGGGCCCACAGATCTACTATTCACATTTTTTTTATCACTAAATCATTCTTATTATGACTAATTCTATCATATTCGTGAAATTTTGATTAATAAAGTTTAAATAAAATTTTTTGAAATAAATTCTAGGGTGTTACATGTTGAATATCTCAATAGTCTTTATAGCCTCCATTAACAATAATAAAGGGAGATTGGATATCTCAATAGTCACAATTGTTTATTGGGATAAATGTATTTTACCCTCCTGATTTTTAGGTCATGTGCAATTTACTCCCTAACTTTTCAAAATGTGCATTTCAACACCTAAACTTTCCAAACGTGCAAAACACCCCTTAGAATAATTTTAGCAACTAATAAAGGTAAGATTTATGTGCACTTAACCCCCTTGAAGTTCCTAATTTGTGCAACTTGACACCTTATCCGTGAATTCTATGTGCAATTAACGATTTTTTTATTGTGTGCAATCGACACTCTACTATGACTTAAATTTTTTGGGGGGTTTTTGCAGTTTTAAAATTTTAGGTATCGTAATGCATTTTTGAAAAGTATGAGGTTTTTTGCAGTTTTAGAAAGTTTAGGTTCATAATGCACGTTTTGAAAGTAAGGTTTAAATTACACATGACCTAAAACGAGGAGGGTAAAATAAATTTAACCCTTGTTTACTTTTTTCATTCTCTCTCTTTCTACTATCTTCCCTTTGTTACCATTGTCTAGTAAGTTTTTCCTTTCCCTCTCCTAATTCAAATAAAACAATTCAAATTCAAATATATTTTTAGATATTTACCGTTCTGCTATCATTATTATCAATTCAAAAATGAAAAATAATATTTATCCTCATTTTTGAATGAAATATTTCTAACCTTCTTCATTATTAGGCAGGGTGCAATTCTCTTAAAATAGAATCATCCTATTCAATAATAAATAAGATGTGAATCAATACATTTCACAATACAAATAACATTTTTACTTCAACAATGCCCCACTTCTTCCTCCCTCTCTCATCAATGATCTTTTTCTAGGTTCCTTTCTCACTCGTAAGTTCTCCATATCTGTTCTTTTTTGTTTTTGTTTTTATTTTAATTTTCATCTCTTTTTCAACCGTGGGAACCACAAGCTCTTCACTTCACTCTCAACAGTCTCGGGGTTGCATCAGCGGAAGTCCTCACAGGAGCGGAGGATGGGGCGACGAAGGACAGAGGAGTTGTGATGGGAGCTGAGGCAGCAAACGCTGAGTGTTGAAGCGTGAGAATTGTGAATCTTCTTCTTCTCCTGTTAGCTTTCCTACTTTCTCGCTCCATTTGAGCCATAGGTTCTCGCGTCTGATTTCTCCATGGAAGCATACCGTGACTAGTATTCTTCAGGCGAGAATGGAATCGGAACTGGCCCTTCCTCGTCAAGTTCGCAATCACCAATACCATTGTTATGAACTTCTCCTTCGCCCTTACACAGGTACACCACTCGCTCATCTCCTTCTTTTATTTTAATAAAAATAATATTTTTTTAAATTCTTTCTATTCTGTACATAATGATTTTTTTTCCCTGTTTTGCAGAGGAAGATGCTAAGAAGTAAAAACTCGTTCAGGAGCACCACGAAAAGTAACCCTTCTCTAACCAAACCTCATTTTTTATTATTTCCTTTTTTAATTTATTTCATTCACGTTTTTGGTAGTTTCATTCGTGATTGAGAATGGAAAATGGAGTTTTGCTCATAGGACTGACGGTTACTGGGAAAAAAAAAAGTTAGTTTCTTATTTTAAAAATTTTGGACCAAATAAAACTTAATTTCACTTGATTAATTTGTATTCCACTATTCCGTTCAGCTTGGATCAACCTTTTTCAGGCAGCTTGAATGGTCTCCCTGTCGTCATTTTATCATCATCACTCATGGTTTCCAAAAGCCTAGGCATTCTGCTCCAGTGCCTTGAGAGAGGTGAATGGTCTGCAACGTTCTTCCCCTTTTCGTTTCCATTTTTCATCAACTTCACTTGAATTCTATTTTTTAATCATGTTGGTTTTTTGGTTTTATGCATAATTCGAGGTCTGCTTGTGGGAAGGTTAGGGAACACCAATTGGATTGTTTCCTTGGATACTGCTTATTCCTCATTGTTCTTGGAGGCTCTGTAATAGTCCAATCAATTCCAACCCTTCTAATAGGTTTCATTTCCATTTCCTCATGTTTATTTCTTGGTTTACATATTTTTTTTATTTCCAAATATGTAACATAATTTCCTCTAATTTTCTTCTCATGATGTATTAGTAGAATGACAAGTTCTTCAGCTTTTGAAAATAAGGCCAATGATATATGGTTTTGATGAAATTCATATGAAGCTTGATCATAAAATGGTTTGTTCTACAATCTGTACTCATGCTAAATATACATTTCTGTTCTCATTTGTTAATGGTTATTATGTTTCAGCAACTTTTGTGGCTTTCTTAATAATTTGTTATGTTATGTGAAATGTTCCATAAAAAAAGTGTTTTATTTGACAATTTGATCTGGTTTTGTTTGAACAAGCAATGCTTTCGTTCTTTCTATTATTTGCTTGAGCTTGATTTCTGACTTCAGAATCTATACTCGCCATTATGTCTATCATATGTTTTTGTTCAGAGAGACGGTGAGGTATAGATTGCTTCTGTTTTCAATTATGGAGCTTCCCTCTATGAAGCCGAAGTTATTGCTCTAGCTCAATCTCTTATCATACAAGGGGCTGGATGCGAGGAAGCAAATACATAGATAAGATATGCTTCAAAGGTTCTGGAGTCTTGGTGCAATAATGACGACAAAATCTTTTGGGAGCAACATTTTGTAAGAAACCATTCCAAGAACATCCATATATGGTTGAAGAACGTTACGATGACCTACACAAGGAAGCCATGCGATAGATGGTGGAAATTATGGCAGCAGCAAGTGCAGGTGTATCACGATAGGAAAGTCCAAAAATTGTTCATTCCTGGCAGCGAAATTCAAAAAGTGTTTAATTCAAGGAAATATTAATTGATATTGACGTGGCAAGTAGCATTTGTTTATGAGCATAGTTGGCAATTAAAGATGGGTGGATTCTCACTTACATCCGCCAGGTCAATGCCTTCCCTTACAGTTGCTAATGTGGCAGCATGTGGCGCAACATGTGTCTAAAATTCTCCCTCAACTTTTCCACCTTCACTCCCCACCTCGTCGCACCCTTCCAATGATGGTGACCCCTCCACCATGATCACCACCCCCTCCTTATTTCTCTCAGTTTTTCTCCTGCTTCTTGCTTGGGTTTCACCATCACCGCAATGGATCTCTTCTCAGTCACCACTCATTTTCTTGCTTGGTTTTCTGCATGGTTCTTTGCCTGAAGTTAGATTGTCAAATCCTCGCTCCTCGCTTAAGGCATGGTGGTCCACTGTTTCTGTTTGTCATCCGTGCTTCTCCATTTGCGTTTGTGGCCATGAATTTTGAGGGCTTTTGTTTTGGGGGAAAAACATTGAAGGGAAAAAATTTACATGATTAGTGTTTGGATCCAAAAGGGTATGTTAAAAATTGGAACTTTGAAGGTGGGGTTATGTGAGGTGTTAGGGTTCAATGTGGGATATTAGTTTTTGCTGTTGTGCCATAAACGATTGAGTTTGCTTCATTATTGTGGATTTTGCAAGGTCTCCGTGTTGTGGTGTGGTGTGAGCTTTGTTGCAGGTTTTGGATAGTCAAGGATGGGAGGTGGGGGTGAGAGGCTGTGGATGAGGGAGGAGGGAGGGGAGGAGGTGGGCGTGCAAGTGGCTTCGTGCGCTCACGGTGGAGGAAGAGCACCAACAGGGAGTCTGCATGGCGGCACTCTGGCGGGACCTCGACACGCAATGACTTAGGTGAACTGAGAAGGTGGTGCGGGCTGAGGCGCGTGGCAGGGTCGAGTTTCACTATGCTCCTGCTAAGACGATTTATGACGATGGAGTGGTTGGTGGTGATGGCGGAGGTCAAGGCTCGCGGTGGGGCTCCAATCGGCGATTCGAGCGGTGTTGGGAGGAGCTGACGAAGGCTGTTTGGCGGCAAGGAAGAAGGAGTGAGTGACAGGCAAAGACTCGAGTTTAGCAACATATTGTAGGGAAGGCATTGACTTATAACTGTAGGGAAGTAATCACCTTAAAAATGAAAAATGAATACAGGCGTCCTTGGTTGATGAATTGGTGGGGTCTTTGATTTTATTTCCCGTTCTTTTCTTTTGTTTCTTTTCTGGTTTTCTTTTGCTTTGTATTCTCCTCACCGTTGTAGGTCGAAGTCTATCCAACTAGTGAAAAAAATGGCTCACATGGTGGAACAACTTTGCTATTCATAGGATGATTTTGTTGTATATTCTTCTAACTAAGAAGGCATCGAATCAGCCTCAATGTTTAGAATTGAAATGAAGGGATAAAACTTCAACTATAATTGAGACTGATATTAGATGTTTTGGTGTAAAGCTAATTCTTGCTTCTGTAGTTACTCGAGATCAAACAAAATGCATAAAAGGATTCAGTTTCAACGATATTGATTTAATAACAAAAAATTGTAAAGAAGAAAATGACAATATTCTTCTTAATGATCAAGAAGATATCTTGGAGCACAAAATGAGAGAGAAAGATTGCATTGAAATGTATTTCACTAACTGAAATTTGTTACAGCAGAATGTTGTAAAGAAGTGTGTTTTACATTGAAAATACTACTATATATACATCTGAATTTGTAACTAACTAACTGACTTATAATTACTAAATAACTAACTTTATTTAATGACTTTATCATCTAACACCCCCCACAAGCTGAGGGATATATCTCTAGCATTCCCAGCTTGGAATAATGTTGCTGAAAGGGTCCAAAGGGAAGGGGTTTGGTAAATATGTCTCGGTTTGGTTGGAAGTGGTAGGGAGAAGATGTATGATACCCAAATGAATCTTTCTCTTACAATATGACAGTCTATTTCAATGTGTTTTGTTCTTTCATGAAATCCAGGGTTATTTGCAATGTGTATGGTTGAGGCATTGTCACAATATAGGGAAACAGGTGTAGGAATGGTAATTTGTAAGTCTTTAAGTAAGTATATTAGCCATTGCACTTCACATGTAAGGGAAGCAAGAGCTCTATATTCTGCTTCAGATGATGATCTTGCAACAGTGCTTTGTTTCTTGCATTTCCAAGAGATTAAGGATGATCCAAGATAGGTGCAATAGCCTGTGATAGATTTTCTGTCCTTGCAACCAGCCCAATTGAATTTGAAAAACCTGAGAGGATAAGTGGATTTTCTGCGGAAAGAAAAGTCCTTTGGCTGGAGATCCTTTTAATTATCTTAGTATTCTTGTGGCAGCTTGATAATGGATGTCTGTAGGCTGTGAGACTGAACTGAGTTCCTGAACTAAGAATGCTATATAGGTCTTGATGTGGTCAGATATAATAGTCTTCCAACCAATCTTCTATATTCTCCAAGGTCATGGTAGGGAGCTCCTTCATTTTGTTGCAAGTTTGCAATTGTTGTCCATTGGAGTAGAGCTTGGTTTGCATGCAAGCATCCCTGCATCATAAAATTTCTAAAGCATATTTTCTTTGACATAAGTGAATACCTTTGGATGATCTAGCAACCTCTAATCCTAGGAAGAATTTGAGCTGTCCTAGATCTTTGATTTTAAAACTATCATCTAGGAATTGCTTTGTTTTGTGAATTTCTGTGATGTCATTGCCTGTAAGAATGACATCATTCACATAAACTAATAGTGTTGTGAAAGAGTTCCCATTTTTCTTAGTGAAAAGGGAGTGATCAGAGGATGATTGAGTATAGTTAAGCTTAATAATGCTGAAGTTAGTTTGGCATTCCATTGTCTACTTGCTTGTTTCAATCCATAGAGAGATTTTTCTAGTTTACAAACTTGATTTGGCTTAGTGGGTGTCAAGCCAGAGGGTAATGTCATGTAAACTTCTTCATGGAGATCACCATGAAGGAATGCATTGTTTACATCTAGTTGATGTAAGTGCCATTTTGAGGATGCAACAATGGCTAATAAGGTTCTTACTGGTCATCTTTGCACAGGTGAGAATGTGTCTAGGTAATCTACTCCTTGTTGTGTGTATTCCTTAGCTACAAGTCTAGCTTTGTGTCTCTCTATAGAGCCATCAGCTTTGTATTTAATTTTATACACCCATTTGCAACCTATGGGAAATTTTCCTTCGGGTAGGGTGGTTAGAGTCCAAGTTTTGGTATTTTCAAGAGCTTGTAACTCTAGTTTCATGGCTTCTATCCAACATTCATGTCTAGCAGCATCTTTATAACTTTTTGGTTCAATATGAGAGGAAATTGAAACAATATATGCTCTATGGGAGGGAGAAAGATTAGAATAAGATAATACATTTGATATAGGGTACCTGACATTGGTTGAGGGAATGAGATCACCTGTCATGGAAATATTGCAAGTGATAATCTTGTAGGTATTGTGGTCTTTGTCTCTCTGTTGGATCTTCTTGTTGCGGTTTCATTTTGTGAATCAGGGGCAAGGTTAGGTTGGTTGATGTTGACAATGATATCATTAGGGGCTGTATAGGTGGGTTAGGCTGAATATATTGGTCATTATCATTTGTGACAATGGGAATAATGGTGTTGTCAAAGGGAAAATAATTTGTTTGTTGTTCTGTTTCAAAGGGGAAGACAGTTTCATGAAAAATAACATTTCTGGAGATGAAGAGTTCTCTATTGTTGAGATCAAAAAATTGGTAACCTTTGGTTCCAGGAGTGTATCCTAAGAAAATAGCTTTCCTAGCTCTTGTGTCAAACTTATGTCTATTGGCTAGGATGGTTGAAGCAAAACAAAGACAACCAAAGACTTTGAGGTTGGTTAGATAAGGTGGTTTCTCATATAACTTCTCAAAAGGGGATTTGTTTTTTAAAATGGGAGTTGGGATCCTATTGATGAGATATGTAGCATGTGCAACGGCAAAAGACCAGAAAATCTTAGGCAACTTTGCTTGAAATAAAAGAGCTCTAGCTACATTTAAGAGGTGTTGATGCTTCCTCTCAACAATTCCATTTTGTTGAGGGTCTCAACACAAGATGTTTGGTGTATGATGCCTCTTTGTTGATAAAAATCTAGCATTTTGAACTCTACACCATTGTTAGATCTTATAATTTTGATTTTGTGATTGAATTGTGTAGAAACAAATTGTGAGAAATTAACAAGATGTTGTTTAGTTTCACTTTTATTTTTCATGAACAAAATCCAAGTGTTCCTATTGAAATCATCTACAATAGAGAAAATATTTGTGACCTTGCAAAGAAGGGACCCCAAAAGGGCCCCAAATGTCAACATGAATTAATTGGAAAGGTGACTTAGATTTTGATGTGCTAATAGTGAAGGGAAGTTTTCTTTGTTTGGCAAAATAACATGTCTCACATATATCACCTTTATTAACAGGAATATTAGGATTACATGTGTGAATCAAGTTGTGAATGTCATGTGACAAATGGCCTAATCTATAATGCCAGATATCAAAGTTTGTTTTTCTAAGAGTTACAATTGAAAGTAGTTCTTGTAGCAGTAGGAGAAGGTTCTTCAGGAAATATAGCTCCCCAGGTATAGCTAAACCAATCTTCCTCTGAGTAATAGGATCCTGTATAATACAGTCATTATGAAGGCCAAAAATCAGTTTGCATTGTAAACTTTTAATCAGTTTACTCAGAGAGATTAAATTGCAAGTGAATTGGGGTATATAAAGCACATAGATAGGAAAAAATATTAGAAAAATGGACAGTCCCTGAATATTCAGTGATGCAATTTCCATTTGGGAGTTTAACAATGATAGGTTTGATTCTTTTATAAACGAAAAGGATTGAAGTTGAAAACAAATGTGATCAGTGGCTCTTGAATCAAGAATCCATTGATCTATTTGTTTTGCATTGTTGAGAGAATTAAACTGATAAATTCGATTTAATGTGTTAACCATGATACCTGAGGCAAGAGGATGGAAGGAATTTGAAACATTCACACCTGTAGGAACAGTTTCAGTGGTTGATGAACTTGAGACATGGTTTGAAGAATAGTTCTTGGAACTCTGAAGTAATGAAATTAATTCTTTGTATTGTTCCTGTGATCATACATTCAGGTTTCATGATTTCTTCTGGTTGAGCATGTTAAACTTGGGCTGGTTTTCCTCTAAACTGAATGCAGTTAGCTCTTCTGGGTTCTTGAATTTGAATCCGACTGGGAAACCATTCTTGATGTAGCATGTGTCTATTGTGTGACCTTTCTTTCCACAGTGAGTACGCATCTTGAAGTTCCTCTTAGCAAAGGAGTTGTCATGTCCTTTGTTAAAGGCAGGATTTTTATCAGAGATTGCAGCCACAATTTTGGAATCAATTTTGGTGGTGAGTTGCCTTTCTTGTTGAACAATCAATGAGAAGACTTTATTGATTGTAGGATTGGATCCATCAAGAAAATTTGTGATCTGATGGTGGAAAATTGATCACTCAAGCCTTTCAAAAAACTTAGTACCTTGTCTTCTTGTCTCTATTTCTTTAGTGGCATGAGAAACACAATCAGTGCCATAGTGACAAGGAGGTAATGGCCTAAATCGATCAAATTCATCCCATAACATTTTGAGTCCTGTGAAGTATGTTCTTAGATCGATCGCCTTGTTTGATAGATGAGATATCCTCTTGGACTTGGAGAACTTGAAGAACATCAGCTTCAGCATACCTCTCTTCAGATCAATCCATACTTCAAAAGCACTAACAGCTTCATCTATAAGGATGCATTCTGCTATATCAGGGAAAACAATTTCAAGATCCATGATATGAGAATTGAGTTGCACCTCTTCCAGGCTGCATAGTTGGGGTCGTTTGCTCAGGAGTTGGTAAAGAACCATCAAAGAATTGCAGTTTGTTCTTTGATAGAAAGGCAACTTTCATGGCCCTGCTCCATGAGTGGTAGTTGTTCTCAGTAAAGGTGCTGAAACCAAAGCCAAGGCAGGATTCTCACTAGGATCAATATAGTATAAACTTGAGGGATCATTATTGGACCTGCATTCAGCAGAAATTCCAAGAAGAGGAGGAGGAGGAAGAGCGGAAATTCAAGAAGAAGGAGAAGAAAGGGGGCAGCGGGTTTTTGCTTAAAATCTGATACCATCTTAATGATCAAGAAGATATCTTGGAGCACAAAATGAGAGAAAGATTGCATTGAAATGTATTTCACTAACTGAAATTTGTTACAGCAGAATGTTGTAAAGAAGTGTGTTTTACATTGAAAATACTACTATATATACATATGAATTTGTAACTAACTGTAACTGACTTATAATTACTAAATAACTAACTTTATTTAATGACGTTATCATCTAACAATTCTTTCAGTGTTAGTTCTTAAACCCCCAACATAGTCAATATTAGAAACATACTTTTAAATTTTAACTTTGATGTAGTATAATTGCAAAGTGGCAGTTGTATTTTAGTTTGTTAAACCCATAACCTTGAGTGTCAATGCATTGCTAATCCCTTTATAGATGCATCTTCCCATGTAGCAATTTAATGTCAGTTCTTGGTACAATATTTAATCTAACTTGCTGTAGCTATTCTAAAACATTCATTTAAGCCTGCTAGTTATCTACGCATAAGGGTGATTGAGGATTAATTTATCCTTTCTTTCGATAATGTAAATCATTTAATGAATAAATCCTTAAGCATAGAAGGAGTAATTATTGCAGAAACATTTGATTATATCATCTTTTAAAATGATCATATATAATTACCAATAAATTTTTTTAATTTTGTTACAATATAGTGAATCAATATAAGCAGTCTTTTCTAAGTAAGATCAATAACGCGTCTTCACAAGAATAATTTGGTTTACCTCCAATTTCACTTCACAATGAATCAATTAGTCACAGAACAAGATTTTCCCGAAACATAGATGAATTTTTAACATATTCCAGATGGATTTATAGACGGGAAAGAGTCATTTTTTCGCATCTATAACAAATTCAAACATATTTAATTTTTTATCTGTAATTTATAGTTGGGTTCAGACGAAATATTCTATCTAAATGGATGAAAAACTTGGTTCAAAGTTTGCTTATTTCAGGTGGATTTTACTATCATTAAAATTACAAACGGTAAAATTCGTTTGTAATTGGCAAAAAAAAAAATTGCTTTAAAAGTCATTGGTTATAGATGGATTTTATTGTTATAATTTTAGAGATGGTAAAATTCATCTGTAAAGGATAAAAAATAAAAAAAATTGGGATAATTTAAATCTATAAATCTGTCTGTATTTTTTTTTTTTGCTTACTTTTGCTAACTGTTGCTTATTATTATAATTATAGCTTACCATTGCTACTTGTCATAATAATCGATAAGCGTAAGAAAATTTATGGAATAAAAATTTAAATTTCTAAATACCATTTTATATTATAAAGTAAAATGTCACAATAATAGCAAAAGTAAACGCCATAATAATGCTCAAAGTGTGCATGCATCTCATATATTCCCTCATTTACCTGCACCTCCCTCTACATCCTCGATGCCACCTTTTTCTCGACTTTCTTCTCCATTTTCTTGGCACACTTCTTCTTCCATGCAACCTTCTTGTTCTTCCACATCTCCTCATATTGCTTTTGGAGCTCTTCATTTAGGGTATGGACTTAGTGCGACCATATCCTCCACCACCTCAAGCACAAGAGAAAAGGCATCCCCCATCAGATGCAAGGGACATCGAATCCGCAAAGTGGCCCCCATGCCATAAATGTGACCTTTATAAAAGTCACCCACCATCTTTGACCAGAGCTCCCTTATCATTAAGCATACCAGAAGGCGCTATGACGAGAATGGCAACCGATTTTAAAATAAATGTGAAATGGGAGTCGTCATCAATTTTAATTTTGGAAAAAATTGGACTTTGAATTCATAAACTGGTCTTTTAAAAGAGATTTAAGATTCGGAGTTACTGATTATGATTAAGGAAGGATGAAAACTTAATCTCACTTGCATCCCTAATACATCCATATAAATACGATTACCCTAGAGCTTATTATGTAAATTTATTTATAACTTTAAAATATTTTTTTTCCAACAGTTGTAATAATTATACAAGAATAAAATAAAAGAAAGGAGAATAAAATTTAAAGAAAAGTTAATGGCTTGATAGTTGGCTACGCCAACGTATCCTTGGTGCAATGAGGAACTCAAAGTCACGTCGTTCTCCAGAAAATGAGTCTATGTTAATGGATTTTAATTAGAGTAAGAATTAAAGATTGTATTGATTGATTTAGACTGTGAAAAGGATTTTATGAAGAAATTAAAACTCACTTTTGCATAGGATTTAGGATAATATGAGCTATACAATAAACCCTTACATTCTTGTGAAACTTGAGGATGATAACTCATACATCAACATCACAAGTTGTTGCATAGAATAAAAATATTTTTTTATAAGACATTTTTTATTTGAAATCCATTAAAATCCTAAGACATAAAGAAATATATATATATATATATATATATATATATATATATATATATAACCTAAAAATCAAACAAATAATCTATAAACAGTAAACAAATAATAAAAAAAACACTCAAGATCACTAGCCCAAAACAAATAAAAATACAACCCACATGAAATTCTAATAACTGAAAAATCTAAATAAGCCCAAAATATATGCTAGTCCAAAAAATAAAAATAAAAAAACGTTTGACACCTTCCAGTAAAATACCCAAGACTTGAAAGGCCAAAACTTGCCTCAATCCAATAATACTAACCCAAAAGAAATAAAAATAAATAAAAACCCCTAATTTCATTAACTTAAATTTAGCCTTACCCCACTCCCCCCCTTTAACACGTACACATACACACTGTCAAGGAAAGAAGAGAGATAGTGAGGGCGAGAGAGAGAGGGCCACAAAGGTGGGGCCGGCACCACGGTGGCAAGTGGAAGTGGCAGCGGTCGTATGGAGGAAGAAGAACAAGGGTCTCGGCACGATTGCATGTCGTTACGGGCTGGAAGTGACTGTCGTGGTTCACGGTGGAGACTGAGCGGTGGTGCGCGGCGATCTTAGGCGAGAAGCGCGGCGGATGGAGGGGAGTCCGAGGCTTCTTTTCCTTTTTCTTATTAGTTTTATTTTTTATTTTTTTAAATTGGTTTAATGTTGATGTGCTGTTTGGTTTTTTGTTTGGTTTCTGACTTGGTTTAGCTTGAGTCCTGGAGCTGTGGTGGTTGTGATGATTTAGATTGTGATGATGGTGGTTGTAGGGTGACAATGTGGTGACCAGTGGATGGACTACATGTTTGTACAACTACAAAGGATCAACAAAATGTTAAAAAAAAAAAATGCATTACACCTTTGATAATACCTCGATTCAGAAGAACAAAGTTTGTACCTGATTATTTCTGATTTTTTTTTTTTGGTATCGTTCCTGTCTCTTTTTTCTTTAATTCCCTTTTATATAGTCGTTCCCCCTTGATCCAAATTTTGATCCTTCCATTTTTACAGGCTGCCGTGAGGATCAGCTCTTCCCCACGAAAGATCGTTCATCCTTTTGCAAGGAGAGGAGGAACATCATCATGCCACTTCAGTTATTTGACTTCCATTCTTTGTGTTTTGTTGTGTTGTATCACGGACTGGCTGAGCACTTAGCGAGACACTCCTCTTTTTTATTATTATATTTTATTATTTCATTTTTATTTTATTATATTTTTGAGTTGAAATGGACTGGACCTCCTTTTGTTTTTTTGGTTATGAGGAATGGGCTGAAAGGGATTGGGCCATATGTTTTTCAACGGTATAGTGGACTGAAGAGAAATTAAAATGGACTGTTTGTTGGATTTTTTTTTATGTAAACAACAAATAACAAATATGAAAACAATTAAAATAAAATAAAAAATAGACAAAATATGATGTTTACATTAACGGACTTGGGTCCTTCAGGATGCAACTTTTAGTCTCTAAACATAATCATCCTATAATTTAATGTAGAAAATTATTATTTATAAAAAATTTTAAGTCCTTAATTAGAAAATATAATGTGAGTAACGATGCTCACATATGCACCTCAAAGTGTGGATCAACCCACATTATTTTATCTCCCTTGTGGGTGGGTCTCCTTAAACACCTCCCCTTACGTAGGGGGTCTCTTTAGTGTCTTCTTCTACAATTCTAATTAATAAACTAATCAAATTCAATTGATAAGTGGAATAACAGAAAACTTTTAAAAAAAGTCAATTGCTAACCAAGTTGGCCTTAGTGTCGACCAAAGTTGTGGAGCCATTGGTATGCAATGAGCCACCTTTAGGTGATGCCCTATTCATCTTGTTCTTCGGGAAAGATTTTGAAACTCTAGCGTATGTTAGTATTCTTGCAAGGCTTGAAGGAAATAGGGTGCCAATCTTCAGAATGATGGATCTCAGTTTACATCTACCTTAGTCGCTTGCAGTGTGACTCTTCCAAGCCTTGAATATCATCTTCTCATCTTGTGGGAAAGGAGAAGTGGCTCTATATGAATAGAAATTAGTTAATATATGTAAAACATTAGAGACCAAATAAGACTTTAAATGAATAAATTGACTTTTATTACCTTCCAATCTTTATACCACTCCTCCTTTGTTTTCTTAAGCACCTTACCAAAATTGATATAAAGTGCATCGTACATTTTTTTAATGGCATCTGTGTCTTGGTGGATACCCTTTTCGATTGGATGCCAACTGAATACATAAAGATAAATCATATAATAGATAATTGTTAGCTCAAGAACCCTTCAGAAAGCGTTAATACAAAATGTTTTGAGTGATAACACAACCAATTGAGAGAAAATATTTTGAAGAACAACTAATGTTTCACTTGAGTTTCTTGATGAAGCAAACAAATTCTTTTCGTTTGCATAACACGTTTCCTAAAACATAAATAATTTTCTTTAAATGTGCAAATATGATTTATCTTGTTTAAAGATATAGGAATGTAATGCAAGTGAAATTTATATCGTGGAATGGACGTATACATGCTTAACGTTTGAAGAAAATCATTGTATATAAGAAATCAAGGCACAAAACTTCAAAAAGTAGTACACAATTTTAGAAAAGTATGCTTAAAGTGAAGATTTCAATCCATCACTAAAGCCAACGTGTTCTATAACCTTCAATCATCATGATCGCAAATATTTCATCATCCACAAGCATTGATTGAAACTGGAAGATCAAAAAGATATCAAGAACTGATAGCGCATTTTAGAAAGTTCACCTTACAATGAAACGGTGCACTTTACAAGAAAATGAGGAAATTTTGAATTTTAAATTTAAAGTCAAATCCGGTTGTAAACTGGCATGTCATATTTTCTGCCAACTTGGTCAACTACCCTTGCTTTTAGAAGGAAGAGTTCAAAAACCTCATTTAGAAAGCAAAAAGTTTCTGAAGGTGATCTCAGAAACCTCTATCACAATGGCTTTTGGAAGAGCTCTAACAAATAACAAGCTACTTCTCTAGATTGCTTTTCTAAGACACAAATAGATAATCAAAACGTGTCACTTGGATAACTGATCAAGGGTAACGGTCATAAATGCAGACCATCTATAAATAAAGATGTTGTGCTTAAAAAGAAAAAGATGAAGACGTTACATAAGTGCTGAAACGGTGAGAAAATTTCTCCTATCTCTTGTAAAGTTCATTACATCTTGTAATTAGTTTTCTTGTCTAAAAAAATCTTCTTTCTATGTTCTTAGTAGATCATAAGTTCTTCTTAGGAAGAGTCATAGAAAGAAGTCATTCAAGTTTTTCTTAGGTCTTCTATTGTACATCTTCCAGAAACTTGAGTGTAGGTTAGTTTGAGTGGCAAATCCAAACACAAATTTTGTATCCTCGATCCGGTAGTGATCGGTGTGAAATAGCTTAGAGAGGCCAAGCAAAAGACTACTTGCAATATGACAGTAGAAGTTAACTACTAGTCACGATTTAGCTTGGAAAGCTGGTCAAATACTACTCGGTTTGTGAGAATAGAGGTTACTCCTGGTTACTAGTTTAGCTTGGAGAGGCTGGTCAAATGCTACTCTGTTTGTGACAGTAGAGTTTGCTATTGGTCACAGGTAAAAGGGAAGACTTGTAAAAACTATCATTTTTCTTTCTCGGGTTGAGAAATGTTTTAGTAGAACTCAATGGTTGTTGAGAACGGGATGTAGCAGGTTAATCAAAAAGGTATAAAAATATATAGTATCTTCTTCTCTCTTAACTTCTTTATATTCACTCTTGTGCACATCAAACTATGTTTTCTGAATAACCATCTTTTACACGTTTTTATAATATTTGTTGTGATTCAAAAAGTAGCTTTCTGAAGTAACTAACGATGTTTCCACTGCACTTCAAGCTCATAACTTGATAGCATTTTTTTAAAGTTTTCAGAAGCTAAGAAGGAAAGAAAAAGTGAAGCACGATTCAACCTCCCTTCTCGTACACTTTTCTACCTACAAGTGGCATTAAAGCTTAGGCCGCTAAGGGGTTGAGTACTCTAACGATTGCGGAGGACAAAGATCCTAAAGGAAGATGACGTAGAATATCTACATCACAGAGGGACACTCCATTAACAAACCGCTATTCTTTGATGGTGGGGACTATGCATATTGCAGAGATTGCATGGAACTATTCATAAAATACACAAGTTTTGACTTGTAGGAAATCATACAAGAAGGTGACTATGTTCCAATGGAAGAAGTTCCTACAACTGATGATGCACCCTCAACATCAAGAGAAGTCCCCAAGGGCAGGTGGACGAGCAACACAAAGCCAGAGTTCAATTGAACTCCAAAGCTAAGTACCTGCTCATGTGTGCACTAAGCAAGGCTAAATATGATAAAATAATTGCTTGTGACATGGCGAAGGAGATATAGGATAGGTTAAACATGTTGTACGAAGGCATTGATCAAGTTAAAGAAACTAAGATAAGTATGTGAGTTCATTAATATGAAATGTTTAAAATGAAAGATCAAGAAAATATTGATGAAATGACAATAAGATTTATGCACATCATAAACCAGCTAAAAGGACTGGGCAAAAGATATTCTAACTCTTAAATGGTTAAAAAAGTTTTGAGAAGCCTCCTGCTAAATAGATGGTAGACCACTATTTGATTGTGCAATGATGGTGACCTTTCTTTTTGGCTAGTGAGAGTAAGGTGTGAAAGGTTGCCATTTGGGTTAGGATTCCCGAACTCCCCTTTGAACTTTATCAACCTAAGTTCCTATGGAGGGTGGGATCCAAAATTGGCAACATGTTGAAGATTGATAAGCTGACATCCATACAATCTAGGGGCAAATTTGCACATATTTGTGTAGAGATTGACTTGGTGAAGAGATTAGTACCAAAAGTTAAGGTGATGAGATATGACTTGAACCTATAATACGAGGGGTTACACCTTGCATGCTTCAACTCCGGTCGAAATGGGCACTGAATTGATGCTTGCAATGAAGCTATATTAATGAGGAGTGAAGGAAAGATGCGAGCTAGACCGACGAAGGCTGTTGTGCCTTCACCTATAGGGCGGCTGAAATGCCTCCGTCTCCGGATGTGGCGATGCTGGACAAACTAAGGAGAAAGCTGACGTCGGCAAGATACACACGGAAAACGAGTAAAGTATCACTCTGGTCCTTAATATTGTAAGGGTACGTCACTTTAGTCTGAAATTTTGAAATTAACTCTTTAGTCCCTGAAATTGCAATTCTGTAGGTCACTTTAGTCCCTGGTCAAACAATCGTCAATCAACCGTTACATTTTGCTGATGTGGCATGTTAATAAACTGTCGTCTCTTGTCGAGCTCAATTGCCATCTTTGGTTGACCTCATCACATGCAGTTGAGCTTAACGAGCTTGGCCTCCTCTTAACTGAACTTTATTTCTCTCGGATGAGTTCTACCTTCTCAGTCGAGCTCCTTTTTCAACTTTGCCTCCTCTAGGATGAGCTCTATTTCTTCTTGGCCAATCTGTACCTCCTCCCAACCGAGATCCTTTGCCTTCTCCACCTCTGCTACCTCCTGGCACGTGTCACTTAACGTACCACATCAGCAAAATGTAATGGTTGACTGATGGTTATTTAACCAAGGACTAAAGTGACCTATGGAATGCAATTTCAAGGGCTAAAGAGTTAATTTTAAAATTTTAAGGACTAAAGTGAAGCACACTTACAATTTCAGGGACCAAAGTGATACTTTACTCCAGAAAACCTTCAAGTGAAGACTTTGGCAAATAATACGAGCAAACAAGATCCTAGTATCCCTTGGTTTAGGCCGTGGATGTTGGTAAAGAAACTGTCACGACACGACTTGGATCGTGACTGGCACGTGAGCAATTTCATCTCTACGTAAGCCTCGTGATCGCTGCTTCAATATGCATGTTTTATTCATAAAATTAATTTAAATCATAATCAGTTCTTATACTAAACTCATAAAAAATATGAATAATTCTTTTCATAGGTGAAATCTGAAACTATAGTTATGATGTAAATCATCCTAAGTTGCTCATTTACAAAATAAACCATGAATGTTAAACCATTTTAATACAAAAGAATTATGGTAAACAAAATATAAAACATGAACATATATCTATGCATGTGATCCAAGACCCCTCATCATATCATTAGAGCACTCTACACAAGAATCTAACACCGTGGCTCCACGCCAATGTGAAGCTTATCCGCTATGAAGAAATCTCCTGGTGAGGGGGAGGAGGAGGGATCCTGAACTACACCTATGTCTGAAAAAATGAAGAAGAGAGGGGTGAGTTTTTGTTACAAAACTTGAGTGAGCGGATTCTCACTCATAACTATACATGGGGCAAGAAGGGAATATACATAAAAAATAATGAAATAAAAAAATCATTTCAATACAAATTGTATCATAGCTATTAAATCATAATTTGTGGTAAACATAAAAATCATCTTTATTTTCTATGGAATTACTTAAAGAATAGACTATCCATAAACTGAAAGGTGGGTACTCGTCCCTCGCAAACAAGTGCCCTAACTGATATTTTAACGGTCCCTTGCGAACCATATCCCTTGTGGACTGATCTAGCATGTGGATAAACGCCCCTCACGGGTCTTCGTATACCAAGGTTAACAAATAACTGTCATTAACTTATAGTTTTGTTCTTCTCTATAATCCCCTAATCTAAATTAACTGAAGTCATAAAATGGGGTTCCATCAATTCTAAGTTCAACATGTCTTATTTTCCACAATAAACATAAAGCCTGGAGGTTTGTTTCATCAATTATAAATAATTCAAGTCATAAATTAAATTATACTAATCTTTTATGCAGCAAATATGGTCTCATGCATATTCTAAAACCATAATTTTTCATGTATGAGTACAAATGGAGTAGTTCAAACTTAGGCACATTTTTATATAAAACCATATCATATAGGAATCCATTTTCAATTCTCTAAATGCTTCGTAATGTTAGAAAATAATTATATAATGACCAAACTAAGGCCATGAGATTGAACTCACTTATCTGGGGTGGACTGGAAAACCAACTCCAGGAAGCTTGGGAGAAGGGATGACACCAACACTTGCTATTAAAACAGCAAAACTCATAAACAACTTATGGGAAGCCCTAGATCACCCTAAACATACTCTAACAATATTGGGGGAGCACCCAGTTGACAACAATGAAGGAAATAACAACACCCAAACCAAGAACGTGAAGGAATGGGGAGATTGGAGACAAGATCTAACATCATAGACATACCTTGGAACTTGGAGGATGAAGATTTGAGGTTGGATTTGAGAGAAAGAGGGAAGAAAGGAGGAGGGTTTCAGTTTCTGTCTTTATGAGGAAAAGGAGCCCGAAATTATGTTTAAAAAGAGGGGTTTGTGGCATAAGTGGAATGGTGTCGTTTTCCTGAAATTGTGACACGAATGCTCAACTCACTAGGTGAGCCTGGAAACACCACCATTCACTGAGTAAGTAGGCTGCTGCAGAGAGCCTGTGCCACCGCAGGCACAAAAAGGCTCGTTGGTTCATTCAGCGCATATGTTCTGCATAATTCTGCATAACTTGGGGTTGCAACTTGGTTCTACCTCTGGGCCAATCCTACTCAGGGGACCCTAAGACCATATGGAACCTCTCTAAGATTACGTGTACACCGAGTATTATAGAAACCTATTCGGAAATGCAATGAGAAGCATAGATGTGGGACTCAATATCCCAAAGATGTTGTGGACCAACAAAAGATGTGTGATGAGGAGATCCACTCTGAAAGTGGTAGTGGATCTCGATTTGCAGCTCTCCAGATAGAATGAGGGAAGATTTGCATGCCGAAATAGGACATGATAAAACTAGGAGTAAGGAAGTGGATTTGGAGAATTTGATATATTGAATTTGCAAAAGAACATTTACATTGTCATTGTATCAAAATTTAAACTTCAGTTAGAATAAAAAATAAATAATTTTTATAATGATGTCATTAGAATTTAATTTTCATGCGGTGTAAAATAATTTTACAAAAACATTTGATCATGTATTGTTACACTAAAATTTCGATGTAGTGATAGTGTTAAAAAAAATTCACTGTCATTTAATTTGGATATTTTTCAAATATTGGATGTGGGGCTTAACTATCTATGTGATGTGATAATACATGATTGAATAACGTATAAAATATTTTCACTATAAGTGCATTAAAAGTTAAACTCATTTTATATTAATAGTATATCTGTAGTAGTAGATCCTGCGGCACATATAACATGAAGACATCCTCTTTCACTTAAAAAAATATAATTTAAATAATGGTTTTTATGTAATAGTGAGGTGCCTTATGAAACACCCGCTCATATAGTAACTAATAATACGAATTTATACCTGAAGCACAACGGATAATATTACGTAAAAGGATTACAAGCATAAGGTTCTGGTATGACAACTTAATGTCATTAAATACAAACTGAATACTTCTAAAATTTGCACCATAAAAATCACACATAAGTTCATGAGTTTCTAGGAGCCTTCCATTCATTGTTACTTGGCTAATCTAAAACCACAGAAATAAAGAAAAGGGAAAATGAGAATTTATAAAAATTTCAGTAGAGAATGAATGGTTTTAAAATATTTGAGCTATGGTTGGTTTAGCCGTGTCTACACGAAAAATACACAGGACTACAGTAACATTATATGAACGTAATCATTATCATATTATAAATAAATATGTCATGTAGAACCTTTCATGCATAGAACATGTCATACATATCTTATCAAGATTATGATTTATTTATTTTAGTTATTCTTCCATTCTTTTGCTTGTCTCACACATAGTTGAAGACCTTGTCTTCGGGAATTCCCATTCTTTGTATCGTGACGACAAAGCAAGACATTTACGTCATTCTAACCAAGGCAGGTATCATAAAAGGATCTTACATGTATCCCTCTGCCTTATTTGTGGTTAGCGACAAATTTTAATTTATCATATTCTTTTTAAATTAATTAATAGATATTGTGCACAATTTCATCATAAGAAATTTATATAATTAATTAATAAATGAAAATTAAATAAAACTTATAAGTTAATCAACAATCTAAATAATGAAACATAAATGCATAAAATTTATAATGACATATAAATGCATAAAATTTATAATTTCGTATATAAATAAATTGGACAAGAATAATAATAGTTAGATCCAATTAATGTACAACAGATAACATCATAAATAAAAAGGAACATTTAATTAACTTGAAATAAATAATAAATGGCATAAATGTAAATAAACATTAAAATAAATAAGAAACGGCGATAGTACGCCTGGACCAGGAGAGGGAGAAGAGAATCTTGTAATTAAATAATAAAACAAAAATAAGAAACTGAACGGCGGTAGGCACTGGACCAATAGAGAGAGGGAATTATTATAATTAAGTGATAAAAGAAACGCGCGGCCGAAGGACAATGGGAGAGAAAGATTACTTGGATTAATATTATTTTAATTAATATTTAGGCCCATGATTATTAATAATATAAAGGAATGCTAAAAGCAAAAATAATAATAAATAACTATGAACATCTGTGATAAAATAAAGTCCAGAAAGCGACAGTAATACTAATAAATGTAGTCATGGTTTTATTTTGCATAAAAATAAATTCATTCCCTACCTCAAGTTTTGTTGACGGGTGAAAATTATGTATACTAGTTAAGCCTTCCAGTATACTAACCTTACTATCTTTTTTTATTTTTCTCTTCTTTTTTTTTCACAACACCATCACTTTCACTCTTTCTCTCTCTCTCTCTCTCAATTTTTAGCTCGTGACACACGCACACACTTCACTTGTTAATTATCTTCATCATTCCTTCCCTTTATATATGCATGTATAGCCAACAGAGATCATATTACAGTGGGCAAAAACTATGGATAAGTGGCGGTACTCAATGTGTCACCTGCTTTTTTTTGTGTATTTTCTTTTTCTTGTGTGTAAAAATTATACACCTAATTATTAATATTTTAATATATTTGTACTTATTATTCTTAATAAATTTTTATTCTTAAGTTAATACAATGTATTTTGAGTTTATTGTTACTAATTTATGGTCCTATTTTATATAGTTAATATTGTATTTTAAAATTTTGGTCTAACATTTAAAATAGATGTTAATGCAAGATTATTAAGTAAGACTAATAAAATACTTGAATATGATATATGACTTAAAATTATTACACACAAAGTATATTATTATTATTAAAAATTAAGGATGTTACACCTCAATCTTAGCTCTCCATTTGGTTTTAAAACTAATGAACAATCATGGTCTCTTAAACATAACCGTGTATCCAAAGCGTCATAAAATAAAGCTAAAAGCCATTTAAGCAAAGCTCAGAGCTGTTAGTAGATACAAAATGTGTGCTTCTCCAACTAGTATATCACTGGGTGTCGCAGATGAATCTTAGTTCACTATGGTAGCATTTGATAGTAAGATAGCGATAATGGAGATGGAGATAAAATATAATGACTTTCTTTGCATCTTATTTAGAAACATAGAACAAGACAAAATACATGATAAAGACATTATTCATTCTTGTCAGACTGTCTCCACCAAACTACCCAAAAATAAAAAGAGAAATATTAAATATATATAAGGATATTATTAGAAGAAAAATATTAAATTTATGTCTTCATATTTTGCCTTTCACTGTCCTTCTATTTTGCATGTACATAAATTTTTTATATTTTGTATCTATCTTCACAACCAAATAATTTTATATCTTCAATGTCTTCATATTTTTGTTTTGGGACAAAAATCAAATGCTACCTATAAGTGTATTTTTTGGTAGGATCAGACGATCAGTTCACTACAACTGGAACAACGACAACAATGATTCCATCCCAATGTACTTTTCTTTTTGTTGGGCCTACGTCCCAATGTATTTCAAATATCAACCTTGCGGTGTGATGGATGGGCTTCTTGGAGCACCTAAAGCTAAGACCAATTGACCCAGGAAAAGCTAGTTTGTTTTCTCACAGAAGCCGAAAACCTACTGACCAATTCATATTGTTGTCATCGGGACCCATATGACCTCCCATGAGACAAATTAACGAGATTTCATATCCCGGGCTTGTCTATGGTGAATCATCAATCATGATGTTGTGGTTGTACTTTTTCTTTTTTAAAAAGAAGGAGAAGGTCTTTTGTGAAGAGGGACTAGGGGGACATGGGTTAAAGTGTAGACAAAGTAGCCAGCCTTAGAAGATTTTTTTGGGTCAACGAAAATGGGTCGTTCTGATTTTTTTTCAAAATATGTTTTTATTCCCTAACCTTTTTTTTTTCATTTTGATCTCTAACTAATTTTTTATTCTTTTTATTTCTCCAACTTATTTTTGTTTTTCCATTTTAGTCTCCTAACTAATTTTATATACTTTTTGGTCCCCTAACTTTTTTTCATTTTGGTGCCCTAACTAATTTTTATTCCTTTTGCATTTATTTTATTTTGTTTTATTTTCTATTCCTGTACTATGATACTGTAAATTAAAATAAAAAACTGAAAAAATAAATCGGAACGTGATATTTACCCTTTTTAACTGTAAAATAAAAATAAAAATAAAAAATAAACTAAAAATTAATCAAACAAAGGAAAAAACAAAAGCGCAATCGACGTAAACTGTACAAAAGTAAATTAAAAAGCCATAACTAAGAAAATCTAAGACATAAAAATAAACAACGGAAACTCAATTTTTTTAATAAAAAAAGAAAATTAAATATGAAATAAAATAAATAGAATTAAATAAAAATAGAATGGAATTTTCTTTGTTATTTTTTTAATATGCTTTTATTTAGTTTATGGCATTTGGGTTTTTATTATTTTATTTTATTTGTTTAATTTTTAGTTTATTTTTAATATCTATTTAATTTAATTTTATTTTTATTTTACAGTTTAAAAAGGGAAATATCTTGTTCAATTTGTTAGTTTCTTTTATTTCAATTTACTACATCATTCTACAAGAATAGAAAATAAAATAAAATAAAATAAATCCAAAAAATAAAAATTTAATAAGGGGACCATAATGAAAGACAGATTAATTGACATAGGTGGTAAGGAGTGGGAACAAAAAGAATTACTTATTGGATCAAAATCAAAAAATAAAAATAAGTTAGATGACAAAAAAAGAATGGAAAATTAATTGAAGAATCAAAATGAAAAATAAAAATAAGTTAGAGAATAAAAAGTATATTTTATATTTTTCCTTTTTTGTTTTTTATGTGTTTATAAAATGGTGGATGTCAATTTGCAGGGCAAAGTCTTCATTATTTGGACCGCCAACACCCTTAATATGTGGGATTGAAGCCATGATCAATCGAAATGAGAAGAAGGTCAAACACATAATTGAAATTTGGGGGAGCATCGCGATCAAATCAAAGGTGAGTTACCAATATAGCAGTGAGTCATGAGTTTGGTTGGAAGAATCGGATACAAAAGTATGAACTAATTGAAAGGGAGAATGTGATCTTTGAATTCCTGTTTGTGTTTTTTTTTGGGTCGAATGTTCTTTTTATTCTTGGATGATACATAATGGGATGGGAACCAATGCCCAATGTGGGATCGTCTCTGATGGGAACTAATGTCAATCTGCATTGTATTCTGCTCGTGTTAAGTAAGGGGTTTGGCATGAGGATGGGTTGGAACGGGTCGCATAATAATTTATCATCTTGCTACGACAACTTGTTCAATAATGCATTGCATGTTTGACCCAAGAAAAACTATTGCATGTGTAGGCAAAGCCTAACACTGAGAGGAATCAAACTGGTGCATCAACTGGACCAAAGGAAACCGTGGCCGAAAAAGGCAGGTGCATATGTCTCTCTTTTTTACCGCCAAAGTCTGACTTTGACCTCTGATCTAATCATGAAGAGAAAACCAAAGCCTAACGCAATGACAAAAGTTAAGTCCCCAACTTTGCACCCAAATTTTCAATTTCTTCTTTGTTGTTTTCCTTTTAAGTCATATTTGCAGAATTTGACTCTGAACAACCTTGGGAGATTTTAAGCTTTCTGTGGTTAATTGGATGGAAATTAATAATTCTTATATAATGGGGTGGGTGGGTGGGTGAGTGGGTTGAACTAGCTTGGGAGACTGAATGGAGGGAAATTAGAGAACCGGACCCCATTAATATAATTAATTATTTAACTAACAGGTTAATGTTCCTTTATTATTCTCAGGTGGATATGAGCAGTTACAAAAAGCATTGATCCATCCAGGAAACAAACTATATGTGACATATATCTGAAAAGGGTCAATTAATAAATCGCATTTTGCATGATGTGTTTTCCACTGGTTTAAGCATCATAATACTGCTTCTAATGTTCCTTTTTTCCCTCATATATAGAAATATTTTCTATGTCTCGTACAAGTCAAGTTAGAAATCTAGAAAACAGTCGAAATTAAAAATGATTCAAATAATTAAAAATCGTTTGAGATAGACATACACGAAATGTTTCTTTGTTCTTCTCCTACAAGAATTTAATACTTCTGTTTTTTATAGTAAGCTTAATTATTAAACAGTTGTATTCAATTATTTGAAAAAATTTGCTCGCATAAACAAATCCACCCTGATACTTGTATTCTAATCCACCCTACCCGTCCGAATCATAACGTTAATTGAAAAAAAATTGCCAAAAGTCTCTTTTAATATAAGGAAATTATATCAGGCAACTGCTGAATAAGTAATGATATGAGGTCATAAAACAATTTTTTTTTCTGTTTTCTCACAATATTCACTATTGATGGAAGTGACTATTCATTTTGAGTTGAGATGAAAGCTTTTCTAAAAGAGTGAATCTCCAGGCAGAGATCATTTTCATATAAACTGTCAATAATTAAATCCTAACTAATATTTAAGGAGATCGGCTAATTATTAACTATATTAGACCTCATTTTTGGTCCTATAACATCTTTTAAAGATGTGCCTAATTAATAAATAAGGTAAATAATAAACAATTATTACTTTATTTGATAAATAGAAAGATATTTGGGAGATTATGTTAGAAAGAGGAATCATTTTTCATGAATGATTTATTATTGCATCGAATATGATAAACATAATCTATCTATTATGATATTGTTTTTAAATACTTGTAAGGGAATTCTTAAAAAAGATATAGTCAGGGAATGGTGGAAATGAGGAAAGGAGGTAGAGCCTACACGATAATCCAATGATTGAGTTCCGACACTTGGGATATGCCTTTCGATACGGGAGGTTCCTTTTTTCTTTTATTATTTTTATATTTTTTTTAATAAGTGTCTATTTATAAAATTTTATTTTTTATTATTATTTTTTATTTCAAAAATTTTAAATAATATTAATTGTTTTTTTTTTTGTGCTTTTATGAGAAAGAAAAATTTAGTGGATAAATTAAATATAATAGAATGTTTAAGTATGCAATAAGAATAGTATTATAAAATATATTTAAATTTATCTAATTTTAAATTTATTAATTTATTTTTTAATATGTGTGTAGAAATAAAGGTAAACACTTATTAAAAAATGAAAGTAGTACTAGCTAGCAAAATTTTGTTCCAAAGTGGTTTTATTTTAGATTAATGAGTCTCATTATATTAAAAACATGAAGAATAATAATAGTTCCACATACACCGGTGCTTGTTAGTCAAAAACTTGAATGGCTCCGGTGGGAGTTAATTCAGCTATACAATAAGTCAAGTCTCAATAAAAATTTAAAAAAATCTTCGAAAAATTTATTAATCAAACTCTTATAATTTATTTCCTGCTTTAATTATTTTTCAAGTCTTTATAATTCAATTCAATTTTTGAAGAGAAAAAACATGTTCTAACAGCCAAATAATGTGACATCCAAAGACACCTACAACTATAGCATAGAAGATTGTGAAGAGAGAAGATGAAAGAAAAAAAAAAAACAATTAGTGGGCAATGTTTATGTGAGATGAGTGTTGAGTGCCTAAGAAAAAAGTAGATATTAAAATAACAATGCTCATTTTTAATTAAGTCTATATAATTTTAAAATTTGTAAAAAGGTCTTTATAGGATATGGAAATTTTTAATTAGGTTCCTCTTATTATGAAAAATGAAATATTACATGAATATTTCATTTTCATTTTCTCTTCATCCTCTCATAAAAAAGAAATATTCTATGAATATTTCAATTTCATAACAAGCAAGGGTCTAATTAAAAAATCTCATACATTAAGGGACCTATTTAAAAATTTTTAAATTATAGGAACCTAATTGAAAATTGAGTTAAACTATAAGTACTTGTAGAATAATTAAAAGTTATTTTATGGGTAGCAAGAAATCTAATGTGAGAAAATGGCACTTAGAGCACTTACAAATTAAAGAAAGCTACATTAACCTTAAAAAAAATCCCTTAGCATATCAAAATATCTAATGGTCAATACTAACGACCTTTTATTTTAAAAAAGTAAATTTATATAAGAGTAAAATTGAAAGTAAAATAATAAATGATAAAATTAGAATGTATATTTTTTTCAATAGTGGTTAGCTTATTTGGTTGATCTTTTATTTATGTATGAGTAATTTACACCCATTTTTCTTGAAGTTTAGTGTAATTATATTTACCATCCTCTATTTACAAAACTATCATTTAACCTCTCCTCTTTTTAGGTTCACTAAAATTACACTGACATTCCCTGTAAATACTAATTTAAATGAAAAAGAAAGATAACATGGAATACATACATAATTATTAATGAAAATTTATAATATTTTGATAATATTTAACACATCAGTTGAATAAAATATTTTTTTATCACATAAAAAAATTATAATTATAACTTATGATAAAAAGTAATTTTTATCATATGAAAAAACTTATAATTATAATTTATAATAAAAAAGGTATTCTAGTTAATATATATGCCAAATATTACTAAAATATTATAATTTCATCATTAATAATTATGTATATATCACATATTTTTTTGTCACTTAAATTAACGAACTAGTAAACAAGAGAGATTAGTATAATTTTAATAAACCTCAGGGGAGGTCAATGATAGTTTTGCAAAATAAAGGGGTGCTAAGTGTAATTACACTAAACCTCGATGGAGGTTAGTGTAATTTTCTCTTTATGTATTGTCATGACTTGGTTCGATTCTCAAGTTTCGTGTTAGTGGGTGCTCCATAAGTATTCTGTAAGCGCTCAATAAATCTGGAAGCATCCCTAATTCCACATTAATTGTCATTTTACCATTCCAATAGATAATTAATTGTTGGGTTTGTCTAATTAGTATTCTAAGAGCAATAGTTAAGATTTTTATAATTGGTGAGTTTAAAAGTTTTTCTTATAGACCATGCACCTTGAAAACATAACAATCACATTTGTCAACAATAAACTAGTTTTTCTTGAAATTTTAACTATTATCCTAAAGGTACTAGTTAGCAATATTATTCCTAATTATTTGTTTGGGTTATGTGCTTAATTAGTAGAGTATGATAAATGCAGGAGTTAGTAAAGAGAAATTAAATAAATGGATAAAAGAATAATTTAATCATTTAAATTTTTCTTTTAAAAAATCAAAAGCATTTGAGTGTTTTCTTAATGTTTGTTGTTAAACTATACACGGCTAATATTAAAGAATAGACGGTGAAAAAGATAAAATATGTGGGACTTGCATCACATTGCGCGTAACGCGAGTCCAGGTAATCAACTTCATTCATCGTTGTGTCAATCCCAACAAGGTAGCCATTTTTTGGTGGAGCTGGCGGATAGCTAGACATTCTCGTATCGGCATTTTTCACTTTATTTTCAATTCCCAATATCTTGTCTTGAGCACATTCCAATTGTTTAAAAGCAAAGATTAGTTTATCCAAAAATAAAAAAGATTGTGCCAAAGAATTATAAGACGAATTATTTTTTAACAAACGGAGGAATAATCAGCTTTCCCAATGCGAAAAGAATGCCCTTGGAGTTGAGTTTATATACTGTTGTGCATTTCAATCAGTAAGATTATGTTACATTTAAATTAATCTGTCCGAGGTTCATTGCAACCTTTTATCATAAAAAATCCGAACTAGTTAAAGCATGTTTGGTTAGCAAAATTTTTCCAATTGAGTTAGAAAAAAGTGGATTGAGAAAAGGTGAAGTTGTTTGTTTTTATTTTTGACAAAATTGTCTCACTTTTAGTAGAAATTAAAAAAAAATTAGTTTTAAATTTTTTATCTCACGTTAATTATTCTAATATTTTTCTAATATTTTTTCCAAACACAAATCAATTATTTTAAAATCAATTTATTTACAATTAATTCCTGTAATATTAATTATTTTAAAAATAATTCTAATAAAATCTAAAAATTAGTAGCTATGCCTAATAAGAGTAGGTGTTGGGGGTTAACTAGCGACTAGACGGTCCACTTCTTTTAAAGGGGCATACTAAAACCTGCTGCACGTGTATATATTAGAAATAGGAAATAACAGAGAAATGAAATCCGGAAAAAATTATTTTGGTGTGATGCTAAAAGTGCTTTTACTCCACAGTTTAATTTTTTAAAAATAATAAAGGTAAGTCTAGTTTAGAAGAAAAAAGTTGTCGGGAAATGCTAATTCAGCGGGAGAATGTTGAGTAAGAGTGGAAAGGGTGAAAAACATAAAAGGAGGGAATTCAGCTATGGATTAGGGTTCGGGTGCCAATTATTATGCCATGGTATACCTGACTTTTAAAAAGAAAAAAAGGTCCAAATTTACTGGAAGTTAATATCTTGGAATACAAATTGGCATTTCTGCAAGTCATAATTTTGACCTCTCAAATGTGGCTAAGTGTGCCAATTCATCTATTACCATATTACATCTCCTAGGAACATATTGGGTTTTAAAATGAGTAAAACTAAGTCCTATGTTACAAATTTCATGGATTATAATTCTGTTATAAGATAGGTTTATTAAGCTAGATCCAAATTCCTCTATCACTAGCTCAGCATCACTCTTAAACCACGAAACTTAGGTAAATTGGTAGTTAACTGCGCTCCTTAAACATATAATTAGAGATTTAATTCCTTACGATGTGAAAAACGCTTTGTGACAATAGGTTTATCGTAGAAGAGCTAATATCTCGAAAAGTTTACTAACTGTTTTGGCTGTGAATATCTTAAAAAATAAAAAATGCTTAGCACCACTCTAAGATAAGTGACATAATCCCAATTCTAAAGCTAGAGTCACCCATTACAACATCGCCCTTACCTCAGCATGCTGTGGGTTGACAAGTTCACCCTCTCATTGCTTTCTCCTCGTTGAAGGTTGCACACTTTGATCATTGACTGAGGAGGGGGCACCCAATATCTTGGCTCTAATCGTTCAGGTATGATGATGGTATCACATCTTAGCCCTCTTCAAGCTTCTAATTTTATCGATTACTTGATTTGTTGTTTGCCTCGATTATTCCTCTCCTTTCCTAGCTAACCAGGGAAAGGAGAACTAAAAAGAGAAATAAAAAAAATTGTATAAAAACTTCCTAGTGAGCTACACCATTGTATCTCCATTTTTTTCTTTGATAACTTGCAAATAAATATTGGGAAAAAGAATTAACAAAACATAATTATGATAATAATTTAAGAAGGAGTACCATACCAATTAGTTGATATGTAAGTGATTTTGATATTTAAAATAAATATATGTATTCAAATTTAAAAGAGTTAATTTTATGAAAGAATTGCTTAATTTTAGTACTTCCATGTTGAGAAACAATTAAAAACACTTTTATTTTTTATTTTTATTCCTATTTTTTTGTTTTTCTAGTTTTAGAAATTTATAAAAAAATAGTAAAATAACAAATAAAAATAAAAATAAAACCAAACACATTTCGATATTCATAGAGGCGATAACTAACTACAATAAAAATATGTCGAAGCATTAAAAAAAAACTTTATTATTTATACATTAAAATTTAAATGCTAAATAAAAAAATATTTTTTGTTTAAAAAGCATTTATTTATGCATATAAACTTAAATGTATAAATAACATGTGATAATTTTAATTTATGTAAGTGTAAATTTTAATTAACGAGTATGAAGACATATTATTTTTTCACTAACCATATAAAAACTTTTAGTTAATATTATGATATTACATAATTAAAATTTAGAGTAAATATTTATTTTGATCCTTAAAATTCTATGAGTGTTTCACTTTAATTAATGAAATTAAGAGATTATTAATTTAGTACATAAAATTGCAAAAAAAATATCCAAATTAATTTTTATGGCAATATTTTCATAGATTAATTTGAATAATTAAAAGAACTTTAAATTATTTTTTACAATTTTAAAAGTTAAATTGATAATTTCTTAATTTTAATAATCAAAATGAAATACACACATCATTTCAAGAACTAAGATGAATCTACCTTCATAAATCTGTTTAAGCTAAAATTATTACATATTAGTTTAAGTATAATGCAAAAACATTTCGGATATGATGTGTTTGGTTAGGGGTGATATCTTATATGGTGACCAATGATTTTGGTAGCATATGGTGACAAAATCTAAGCCATTGATCAATAAATCTAATGGTTAAAATCAATTAACATTGAAATTTACTTTTATCGTTGAGTGTTTATTAAAAACAATTTTAAAGTTGATAAACTTTTTTGCCCTCCTCTTTCTTTCTTCACCACTTGTGACTCCAACACCCCTCCGCCGTTCACTACCTCGACGAAGAACCGCGCTACACCATCTCCATGAAATCCTCTTCCATCATCCTTCGAGCAATATGTTCAGCCCATCATCCACTCCCCTCAATCTACCTTCCTTCACCTTAAGCTTCTTGGAAAGCTTCCTTTCCAACTCTAGATCCTTTTTGGCAGCTATATCAACATCTGGCATGCCACAAAACTCTCTGGCCCTCATCTTCCTGGAACTTTTCTTAGAACCCCTCTTCGATTTTTTCATTTTCATAGCATCAGAGACAAAAATTTTCCCTGACATGACACTCTCTTCAGCAGTAACGTGTTTCCGGGACTTAGACTCCAACTCCACAACCCCTGTTTCCTCGAAACTAGGACTAATTGATTGTTCCAATTTGGTCTTAGATTTTGTCTCCGAATCATCTTTACTTCTGTTCTTAGCCCGAGACTTCTATAAACATAAATATTAAAAAATTAAAAAAAGTTCAAGTGAGGAAACAAGGCATAAATGAAACCTTAAAAAATAAAATAAAAAAAACCTAAAAAAAAAAAAAAGAACAGAGCAATGAGCATAATAGAGTAACATAAGATACCTGATGGAGGAGCCATGACTGGTGTTTGGATATATTCTTTGCCAAACGGGACTTCCTCCGTTCACGCCGTGATTTCTCAGCTGTTTGTTTTTCTGCAACTGAATTAAGATAACGAAGCCAAAAGTTGAAGCCTTCAAGTTGAAGGCATTGATTATCTTTTTCTGGCATCGATTGAAATCGAATGAGATAGTGAAGACAGAAAAAAAAAAAAAGAATTTTTCTTTTTTAATGGGAAAGAGGTGGTAAGCATGGTGACATTGTCAAACGAACAAAAGGGGCAAGGAAATAGAAGTGAAATGCAGAGAAAACTTAACACGTGGCAGAGAAAATGTAAACTGAATTGATTCAATTGAAGTAAGTAAGTAATGCATTACAAAGGATCAGGTCTTTACTGAGAACTTAAGTAGACTATTTACAGAGAGTACATAGGCGTACATGGATGTAGGCTAGCTTCTAATCACTAACTGAATGCCAGCTCATCTAACCATTCCTATCTTACCAGCTCATCTAACTACCTTCAGCTTGCTTCAGTTGCTTCCTTACGACTTGCAACTGGGAAGCTTGATACTTGCAAGCTGGAGGCTGGAAGATGTCCAGGATGTCCCAGCTTGGGAAGAAACGTGGTGAAAGCCCGAAAGATAAAGCCTTGGTCAAGAGATCAGCTTGGTGATGGAGATGCAATTGGGAGGAGTCTCATAAGTCCTGATTGACCTTTCACGAACAACGTGGAATCAATGTCAAGGTGTTTAGTCCGTTCATGGAAAGGGTTGGCAGCTATGTGGAGTGCACTTTGGCTATCACAATAGAGCACAGCTGTCGAGAGCACACAACTCCGAGATCTTGAAGTAGAAAGTGTAGCCATTGCAACTCACAAGTTGCTGAGTGAGCCGAGATTAGCTTCACTAGGAGCGGGCTGAGTGGTTTGTTTCTTCGATTTCCAAGAGATGAGTGATTGGCCAGAAAGAAACAATAACCTGTTATTGAGCGCGCGTCCACACAACCTCCCCATCTGCATCACTGAATCCCATGAGTTGAATGTCTGAGGATCTAGAAAACAGGAGGCCACGACAGGAGAGGATTTTAAGTATCGTACAACACGAAGTGCCTACGATAATGCCTTAGGGGGGCCCATGAATTGACTGAGCTGTTGTGTAGCAAAGGCAATGTCAGTCTTGTTGTAGTGAGATATAGCATCTCCCAACAAGCCTTCTGGAGGCAGGCATGTCATGATAAGGAGTGCCTCCATCTTGGTGCAAATGAATTGCATGATCAAGTGGAGTAGAAGCTGGCTTTGAGCCTATTAAACCAGGATCTTGGAGGAGCTCCAGGAGGATTTTTCTTTGGCAAAGAGAGATACCCTTGGAGAATGGGCTACCTCAGTCCCAAGAAAAATTTGAGCAACCCTAGGTCTTTGATTTTGAATTTTGCATCCAGCATCCTTTTAATGGTTGCAAACTCATCAAGGGAATTTCCAGCAAGGATGATATCATCCACATACACTAAGAGGGCTGAATGTGGATGAGTCACCCTTAAGGAATAAAGTATGATCTGAGAAGGCCTTGTATCCACACTGCAAGAACAGTGGATAACTTTCAAACCATTGTTACTGGCCTTTTGAGGCCATATAGAGATTTGGTGAGTTTGCAGAACTTTATTTGGACCAGGTGAGGGGAAACCAAGTGGGAGTGTCATGTAGACATCTTCATGAAGTTCTCCATGGAGGAAGGCATTATTTACATCCATTTGATGTAAATGCCAACCATGAATTGCAAGTGCAAGAAGAACTCTAATGGTTGTCATTTTAGCAATGGGAGAAGGTATCAAAGTAGTCCAGGCCTTCAACTTGGTTGTACCCTTTGGCCACAAGCCTGGCTTTGTACCTTTCTATGCTACCATCAGATTTTCTTTTAATTTTGTATACCCACTTGTTTCCTATGGGAACTACCCCAGTGGGTAGATCCAATCTGCCATGTATGGTTATCCTCAAGTGCTGTAATCTAGACCTTCATGGCTTCACACGAGCAATCAGATTTTCCTGCGCATAATTAGTGGGTTCAACCTAGTGGAGACATTTAGTATAAAGGTCCTATGAGAGGATGAGATGTTGCTATATGACAAATGATTTTCAATAGGATAAGAAACCTTGAGTATGTTGGAGAGAGGAAGAGCTAGTTAGTGTACTACACTGATAATCTCCAAGGTAAGCAGGAGCCTTTTTGGTTCTTTGTGACACTCTAGATGGTTCTGGTAAAGGAGATGTGGCAGTTTTGAGTTTTGCACTTCAGTTCCTGGAGGGAGTTCTAGGGTTGAGTGCTGTCATGTGGTTCAAGAGTATGTTGGGTATGTTGTGGTGTAGTGATTGTAGAAGGATGTGGTGTGGATGTGTCAGGCCTAGGGGTTGGCAAAACAAGGTCATTGTTATGCAATGCGAGAGGAATTTCAGTCAAAACAGGGGGTTCATCATGAATATTAGATGTTTTAACAAAATATGGAAAGTGATTTTCATAAAACATGACATGTCTAGAAATGACTATTTCTCTAGTGGCTAAATCTAATAAAACATATCCTTTAACTCAGATTTAAAACCTAAAAAAGCACATTTTCTGGCTCTTGAATCAAATTTGTGTCTATGTGCTAGCAAGGTTGAAGCATAGCATAGACACCCAAAAGGTTTTAAATCATGGAAATCTAGGTTTTGAAAACAAGAGTTCATGAGGAGATTTATTATGTAGCAAGGGAGTTGGAATTCGATTTATCAAGTAGGTAGCATGTAGGACAGCATATGACCAAAACAATTTTGGTAATTTGGATTGGAAGAGAAGGGCCCTTGCTACATTTAGAAGATGTTGGTGTTTTCTCTCTACTCTACCATTTTGCTGGTGTTTCTACACATGATGTTTGATGTAAAATTCCTTTTGAAGAAAAATATTGTGGCATAGAAAATTCTGGACCATTGTCAGTTCTTACAATTTTTACTTTATCATCAAACTGATTTTCAACAAAGAGAATAAATTTTTGCATTTGAGTACAAACATCAGATTTGGATTTAATCATTATTGTCCAGGAAATTGCCAAAATCATCAACTCCAGTCAAAAGAAGCGATGCCCATGGACAGAGAGAGTTCCAAAGGGTCCCCATACATCAAAATGCAACAGTTCAGTCTCACGAGATGCTCTACCTGCTACTAATTGGGAATGGAATTTTCTTTTGTCTAGCAAAATGACACACATCACATGGTTTGCTTATTCTATGTCTAATGAAAGGAAATTGTTTGCTAAGTAATTGTAGTCTAGAAGAAGAAAGATGTCCTAACTTGTAATGCCAAATTTCATCATCTGGTATGATTGTGGTATTGAAGGTATGGTTTCTAGTGCTCAGGGAATTCACATGGCTCTGCTTTGTTGGAGACATCATGAGGTAGTACAAACCTCTATACTCTTCACCCAAACCAATCATCCTCTTCGATTGAATATCCTGGACATGACAAAAACTATGAGTAAATATGAGGTAACAACTCAGTTAGGAAAGGTTGGACATAGAAATGAGGTTGAACTTGAACTCAGGGACATACAAGACATTATGCAAAACAAAATCTTTAGAGAAATAAATTGTGCCTCTATGGCCAGGAGAAACTAAGCATTATTAGGTAGGTTTACAATTATAGGATCAATTTGAATGTGAGACTCAAACCAACTTAATGATGAACATATGTGGTCACTTGCTCCTGAATCAAATATCCAAGAACAAGAGGGAATACTATTTTGACAAGCAAGGGTGAAAACATTACCAACAATGGCTGAATGAGAAGAGGAAGGGATTTGAGAGATTGTGCTGACTTGGCTGGAGACACTTGGTTTGAAGACTGACTGGATGATGCTGAGGCTAAACTTGATTGCTTAAGCAAAGTCACTAAGCTTTTGTACTGCTTGTGTCAAACCATAACTGGCTTCTTGTGAACCTTCCAACTTGGAAGGGAACCTTGCTCACCGTGTTTCATGTCATCAGGAGCAGAGTTCAAATTTATGAAGGAGCCTTATCAAGAATGAGAACCTTAAGCTCTTAACAACTTAACTTGAAGCTTCTAACAACTCATAACAACTAACAAGTTTGTTAACTAACTCTAGGTGTTCTTATCCCTACAAATGAGACACCTTATTTACTGCAAAGGAGATATCAGTCTGGTGATAGTGGCATATTGCAGCCCCTCTACCATAACCTATAGAGTGTTGGGTCATGAAACACTTGTCCACCAAATGCCTCGAGCTTCTGAAGTGACCATGGGAGTTGGCATTGGCTTGGCTCCACTCATGCCTTTACTAGCAGCTCTTTGATGTATTTGGTTTGGTTGACATGTACCTTTCCTGAGGAGGTCCTGACTTTAGGCCTAAGAAGAAGTTCATTTCACCTAAGTCCTTGAGTGAGAAAGTGTGATGTAGCTGCTTCTATCAGTCCAGAAATTTCATTGGCATTATTACCATGACCAGAATGTCATCCACATAGGCTAGTATATAGGTGGTAGAGGTGGGGTTGAATCTAGTGAAGAGAGAGGATTAGATTTTGTAGCCTGAAATCCAAACTTGTTTAAGGTGGAGCTAAGCTTGGAAAACCAAGCTCTAGGGGCTTGTTTTAGTCCATATAGTGACCTTTGTAACTTGCAGATTTGATTGGGATTGGAGGATTCGAACCCTTCAGCTTGCAACATGTAAACATCTTCATCCAAATCTCCATTCAAGAACGCATTGTTGAAATCAAACTGACGAATGCTCCATCCTTTTGATAGAGCAATGGAAAGAACAATCCTTACTTGTTGGAGGTTTGACTATTGGACTTAACACTGATCATAATCCCACCTCCTTTTGATGGAAACCCTTTGCCACTAATCTAGCCTTGTATTTTTGAATTGTGCCATCTGGCTTTTTCTTTATCTGAAGACCCATTTGCCGATGGGCACAATATGAAAGGGAGGATTAATCAACTTCCAGGTCTGATTTTTTATTAGTGCTGCATATTCTTCTTCCATGGCAGCTTTCCATGTGGAGATGCAAGAGCCTGAGTTACAGAGGTGGGCTCATGGTGTTGCAAGTCCAACTGGTTTCCTGTGAGTGCTCCAGATAGGTCTTGGGCTTAAAAACTCCATTCTTTCCTCTGGTTTGCATTGGATGACTGTTTCCTGTATAGCTCTTGCAGGAGGTGGTCCTAGAATTGAACCAGCTGGAACTGGAGGTTGTGTAGTTAAACCCAAGTTACTTGGTAAACCCTCATTAGAGTTACTTGAGAGAAACAGAATCAGAAGTACAAGCATGTTTTGTAGTTGTTGGCATGGCCATTTAGTCACATGAATGGTAGAATCAAGGGATGGTGTGATGAATGATTGTGTGATTGGTGTGGGACTAAGAGGATTATGTAGGGGATTGGATGCAGATGTAGAGTTATGTGGACAGAGGAAGGAAATAAATGGGTATAGGGGAATTCATGTTCATTGAATTTGACATTTCTGGAGATATATATTTTTCCTGAGGGTGAGAGACATTTGTAGCCCTTGTAATTTTGAGCATAGCCTAGGAATACACATTTGTGTGACCGGTATTCTAACTTGTGTGTGTTATAGGGCCTTAAAGGGGGTAGGCAGACCAAAAACTTTTAGAAAGGCATAGTCAGGTTTCTTGTTATGAAGTATTTCAAAGGGGATTGGTGTTTTGTAACAGGAGATGGGAGAAGGTTTATGATATAGGTGGCTGAGAGAAATGCATCCTCCCAAAATGATAAAGGAAGAGATGCTTGAGCTAGAAGGGAAAGACCAATTTCATGATGTGTCCGGTGTTTTCGCTTCACTACCGTTTTGTTGATGGGTGTAGGGACAGGTGAGCCTATGAGTTATGCCATGTTGTGTTAGGTATTGGGTAAAGGTGGTGGAAAGATATTCTTTTCCATTATCCGTTTGAATGGTTTTTATCTTATGACCGGTTTTGTTTTCAATGGAGGTTTTGAATTGTAAAAAGGCTTGAAGAGCTTGGGATTTGGTTTGGAGAAGATATAGACATGTGTATTTTGAGTGAGCATCAACAAAGCTAATATAATACCGTTTCGAATCTCCAGGGACTTGCAGTGCCCTATAGACAGGATAAACAAGTTCTAAAGGAGTTGCATATTGTGAGTTGGAAGTGGGAAATGGCATTTGGTGATGTTTTGCCATGCAGGCATTACATAAAGATGGTACAGAATAGAAATAGAGTCTTTATTTGAATTAAGAGAGATATTACACAGACTCAAGTATGTGATTTACAACCTTATTGGAGGCATGACCTAATTTTCTATGCCACAAATCAAGCAAGGATATGGAACTTTTACAAACATTGAAACAAGAAATATTCCTAGGTAATTTGCTAATTGTGTGTATGTCATCAAATTGATAGAGATTGCCTTTAAGTGTGCCGTGAAGGAGTGTCTTCTTTGATTCCTGATTTAACACAACAAAAATCAGGGTGAAACTCAAAAAATACATTATTGTCTCGTGCAAACTTGGCAACACTTACAAGGTTCTTGGTGATTGAGGGAACATGTAATATGTTTTTAAGAGTAAACATGGAATTTGATAGAGATGAGTGTAACAAAGTTCTGCCAACATGTGCTATATTCATACCTGTGCCATTACCTACAAAGACTTGCTCATTGCCTTCATAATCCGTGCTTCCAATCAAGTTGTGCTGATCATGTGTGAGATGGTGTGAGGCCCCACTATCAGGGTACCAAGCTGGATCAGGACCTGTTGGAGAAGTGGTTAAGAACGCGTGGGGGTTAGGTGCTGAACCTGATGTGTTGTGGAATGACTGAGATGGGGGTGGAGGAGGATTGCTCGTTGTGGGGTTAGGATTGGGGAAGCTTTGGTCAAAGCGATGGTAGCACTGCCACACAGTGTGGCCTATCCTCCCACACAACTGGCATTGTGGTCGAGGTCCCCAGGTCCATGTCCTGCCACCGCGAAAACCACGTCCGCGACCTCTTCTGCCGCCATAACCTCTGCCATATTGCACACCATTGGTGTGACTTTGAGCCATGTTCACTTGTACTGAACCTAGTTCCACCTTGCGAAACTTCTCGTTAAGATCTTCTTGGGTCAATAGAAGTGATTCAAGTTCACTTACAGTCATGGAATCGCTTTGGATAGAGCCATAGTGATGAAAGCACTAAATTCTTCACCAAGACCTTCCAATACAGCTTCAATGTAATCTTCTCTTGCAACAGGAACGCCAAGGGGAGAGAGTGACTGAGCTATTTTCTTTATTTTCCCCAAATATTGGCAGAGGAGGCTTGTTTCTTGATCGTTTTGAGTTGTGTCTTCAACTGCTTCACCTTCAGTTTTGCCCTAGAAGCAAAATATTCTTCAATTTTCTCCAGATTTCATGTGCAAATTCACAATCAGCCAATCGATTTGAGAAGCTAAGGTCCATCGAAGCAAGTAGCCACGCAACCAAGTGTTGATCTTGCTGCTCCCAATTCTGAAATTCCTGGCTTTCATTGTCGGATCTTTCGTCTTCTTCGTTGTGAATCTCACTTGGAACTTTGTTCCTACAGAGATGATCCTTCAGCTTGTGCGCTTTGATGCACGCTAATGCTTGCCTCTTCCAGGGGACATAGTTGTCTTCATCCAACTTGAATGAGATTGGGTTTGTGAAGGTTTTGAGTACAAACGCTGTGCTTTGAGCCATTGCGGAAGGTGATGAGGTATCTGATTGGTCCATGGATCAGTGTAGCTCCGATACCATGTTAGGTATCAAAGACTTAAACATAAAAGGAACTTTCACACAAAGAGAAAGTAAGAGTGAAAAGGAAGGGAAAGAAAAGAGAGAAAGAGAGAGTTTGCAAATGGTAAAGTTGTGTTATTTTTGCTAAGCACTTTCTGGAGTCTATACACAATACAATATATATTGAAAGGGAAGGAGCCGTTATCAAGAATGAGAACCTTGAAGCTCTTAACAACTTAACTGAAGCTTCTAACAACTCATAACAACTAACAAGTTTGTTAACTAACTCTAGGTGTTCTTATCCCTAACATCCCCCTCAAACTAAGGGGTGTGAGATTCACAACTCTTAGTTTGGATCTGAAACGGTCAAATGCAAAGGTTGAAACTGGTTTGGTGAGAAGATCAGCTATTTGATCACAAGCTGGAATATGTTGGACATGAACCTTGTTCTGTAGGAGATAGTCTCTGACAAAATGCAGGTCCAATTCAAAATGTTTTGACCGATTGTGGAGGACAGGATTTGCTGATAAGGACAGCACTTTGATTATCACAGGAATTACAGGTGAATGCACACAGTCTAGGTGTAATTCAGATAGGTTTCCAACCAAAGTAATTCAGCAAGAGAGGTAGCCATGCTTCTAAATTCAGCCTTCTGCTTCGGGAAACGCTGCGCTTGCGGCCGCTCCAAGAAACCAGTTGGGTCCAAGATACACACAAAAACCACTGGTGGATTTTCTATCATCAATGTCAGAGCCCAATTGAATCACAAAAAGCCATTAATCTGAGCTCCCTCATGGCTTGGAACTGCAAACCATGACTAATTGTTCCTAAGTATCGAAGAATGCGTTTGAAGCCTTCCATGCTCCTCATGAGGAGTGTGCATGAACAACTAACAAGCGCATCCATGGCGAAGAACAACCATAATCAAAATGCTTCCAATCAACAACCTCAAGCAGGGTCAGCAACAAGATCCTGCACAAAACCCCTATTTCCTGCATGCCAATGAAAGTCCGAATCAAGTCTTGGTAAGCCCTTATTCTTTCCTGGTTCCAATTATCACCTTTGGGCAAGATCAATGAAGAGAGCGTTAATTTCCAAAAATAAGTTCAAGTTTGTTGATGGAACCTTGACCAAGCTTAGGAATTTCATCCTCTCTTTGATGCTTGGGAAAGGTGTAACACAATGGTACATAGCTGGCTCATGCACTCATTTCTCCATCAATTGCGAGGAGTGTCGATGCATTGGAGTTGGCATCTAATGTATGGAAAGATTTGAAAGAAAGGTTTTCAAGAGGTGACATGGTCAAGATAGCTGAGTTGATGCAAGAATTCAATGCTTTCAAGCAAGGATCACTTCAGTTACAGAATATCACACGGAATTAAAGGCATTTTGGGAGGAATTGGAGAATTATAGGCCCATTCCTTCATGCACTTGCCCTGGAAAATGCTCATGTGAAGCCATGAGAGATGCACGTTTGTTCAAGGCAAGAGTATGTGATCAGGTTCCTTAATGGACTAGGAGATCAGGACTTTTATTCAAGCAGATTTTTCAAACAGATCCATTTCCAGGTATGAATCAAGTATTTTCCAAGATTTTGCAACATGAATCTCAATCAATGGGATCATATCAAGATGAGTCTAAGATACTTATCAATGCAACAAATACTGGTGGTAGAGGATTTGGCAGAGGGGTCAATTTTGGAAAGGTGTGCACCCATTGTGGAAAATTGGGTCACACAATTGAAGTCTACAGAAAACATGGGTTTCCACCCAACTTCAAGTTTAGAAATAGTTCTGCCAATGCTAACAATGTGTTTCAAGAAGTCTCTGATACCATCAAACGAACAAAAGGGGCAAGGAAATAGAAGTGAAATGAGAGAAAACTTAACACTGGTAGAGAAAATGTAAACTGAATTGATTCAATTGAAGTAAGTAAGTAATGCATTACAAAGGATCAGGCTTTATGAGAATCTTAAGTAGACTATTTAGAGAGAGTACATAGGCGTACATGGATGTAGGCTAGCTTCTAATCACTACTGAATTGCCAGCTCATCTAACGTCCTATCTACCAGCTGATCTAACTACCTTCAGTTGCTTTAGCCGCTTCTGCTTACGACTTGCAACTGGGAAGCTTGATACATTGTGACAGTGAGGAGGTTGGCCGTGGGAGAGGTGGCAGGGGTGAGGTGAGGATTGGAAGGGAAGGGGAAAAAATAGAGTAAGGATAAAAATGACATTTTATCAATTCATTTTCAATTAAAAAATTACAGGCGGCCTTGGTTAGGAGATAAAGACAAGAGATAAGTTTTCAGCGATCAACCGCATAGTTTAAGTGCGAAAAATAAAGTATTAGGCAGATGTCGCGGCAGCCGCATGTAGGAGATTCCAGTCTCACACTGTCCGATAAAGAACTGAATGAACAATCGCCACTCTTTCTATTTTAGCTGCTGTGACTGTGCATCTCCACCCGGCGTATTTTAGGCTTAGCCTCTCTACTTTCTTCCTTCCAAAAACATATTTTTCTGTCTTCTGTTTACCTCAACAACTTACTTTATTTAAGCAATGTTAATATTAACACCGTGTTACTTCTTTTCAGGTTACCAAAAAGAAATGAGAAAAATTTAAAATTGATGAGCAGAAAAATAATTGAACTCCGTTGCTTCACCATCGCGATGTGTATACCAGGTACTACCTACTGCCATCTGAAATATGAAAATGCAAGGAAAGGACCAATGCAGTTTCATAACAATATTCAGCAGATAAAAGAAAATGAGCATAGTGCAATTTATATTATTAAGAGCAAATTACATTAATGTTATCTCTATTTGTAAAGTTTACTGAAGCTTTAAATTTGTGAAATCATAAACTCTTCTAAATTTATAAAATTATTACCTCGCTCACCCCTATTACACAATAAATAATATATTTAGGGTATATTTATGAGTGTATGTTTTGGAGGGAATGGAGAGAGAAAATAACTTATAATATAATTTTATACTATAAGTCTTTTTCTTCTCTCTTTTCCTCTTTAAAATCTAAACTCACAAACATACCCTAAAGGAAAGTCAATATCATTCAAATAAATAGAGAAGAGTCATGATGAATTTTATCAAAACTAAGAGGAGGTCAACGTAATTTTTCATAATATTATTATTAGGATAAATAACAAATACTAAACTTAAAGTTTGGTTAAATAACACTCCATCATATTTTTCTTCAAAATTGATACACCACTCAATTCTTAAATATATATATATATATTAGAGAACAAATAAATTCAATTGAAAATAAAAACTAGTAATTCAAATCCTAAATTTCATACCCTCAAATCTATATCTAGCTTAAAATAAAATAAAATAATTCTTTTAGTTGAGTTGCTGCATGAGAACAGTGCATGTATGTTAAAAAAAAAATAACTCCTGCTAAATTGACTCTTAATAAAAATAACACAGATAAATTGCTCCCTAAAAAAATACATTTGTTAGCTCTCATAATTAAAAATGTAGGATAGATTAATTATTCTTTAGTATTTTAATAGATTTATTTATTCTATTTATGTTTTTATTAGAGGCCAATTTGAATGATTTTATAAATAAGAGTTTAATTTTGATACACTGATAGTGTAAAACTATTTTACATTGACATCAAATCAAAACATTTAATTTAGATGGCTTTTCAAGTAGTGGGCATAAAAGTCAATTATCATGGCTTATGTGATAATACATGATTGAATAGTTGTAAAAATATTTACACTGTTAGTACATGACAATTAAATCCTATAAATAATTAGGGAACAATTTGTCCTGTAAATCTTTTCAAAAATACTAAAGATGGATTAACTTATCATATATTTTTTGCTACTTTTTGATCACAAGGCTCACATAACATTCTTATATAGCAACTCAACAAATTTTATTTTATTTTTAGTCAAGTATAATTTTTTTTAACAAAGACATTATAACTAGGAATTCTTCTTAGGGGTTGGGAGAAAGGGGATGGTGGGGTTGAACACAGGGTTTCTACTTAAATAGTGTAGGAGCAACTATAACCACTAGACCATAAGCTCAATCACAATCAAGTGTAGATTTGAGGATATGAAATTTAGGAGTTGAATTTTATAAAATAGTGTAATCTAAGAGACATATTAAATTGAAGTTATATTTATAAAATTCATTCTCTTGCTAGTTTTTATTTTATTTTTTTAATTTTTCTTTATTTATTTATCTAATTATTTATTTATTTTGTCAAAGAATAAAGTGAATTGTCAAATTTTGATAATAATGTGATAGGGTGTCACTTAAACAAACTTAGCTTTAAGAGTAATGTCTGTTATTTATCCTTATTATTACGTACCAACAATCCAACACCATATATACAGTATAATGTTCATGACATATACCATATGGATAGATAGAGACTTAAACAAAATGCAGAGGCTCATGACAAAACTTGCAAATGCTGCTGCAGCGTAGACTTTCCTGATCTGTATATCATAAATGGGTACACCCTTAAGTAAATATTAAGATGAAACTGAAGAACAAAACTGATTCACAGCATGTTTGGAAAATCAATAGGAACATAAAAATCGATTTTGGAGATGCAAAGTCGATTTTGTCCATTGTTTTAACTTGTTTGATTTTTCAGTGGGTATGATTTCTAATACAAGTAAAAAATTATTTCTTTTAGATTTTTACTTTTAATCAAAATCACTTTTTATATCAACTTATCAAATATATACGATTTTACCTCAGAATCAATTTAGGAGAATTAGTTCTACCCAATATCAATTATACAATCATAGAACTAAATACACACTCTCTAATTGTGTAATGAATGTGTGTTTAATTCTATGTTTGTAGACTTAGTTCTGAATATAATTGATTTTTTATAAATTGATTTTGAGATGCAGTGATTTATGTTTATTAGTTTGATTTGAAAATTTTGACAAAAATTAAAAAAAGTAAAATCCTATAAGCAACTATTTTTCACCTCTATCATAATTGATTTTGGATCCAAAATCAATTATGAGATTGGATTCCAACTAAAATCCAAACAAGACAAAAAGTAGGTAAAATCGATTCCGGACCCTCACAATTAATTTTGATGAGTTTACAAACATGCCGTAAACTGTACAAAGGGATTATAAACATGAAGTAATAAGGGAATAACAAACAACTAATAACAGACTTTACATAACTAAGTGAACTGAAATAATTAGTTACATAAAGTCCTATTAGGAAAATCAACCAATTAAACAAAAGAAATATTCTAACAAGAATGAAAATGACACCAAGAAACTGGGGGTTGGATTACCAAGTTCAATAAGTATGTTGACGGTTCTTTTCTGTTCACTGGCTTGATTTTCTGTAACAAATTTAAAAATTGATAATTATTGTGATAAACTATGTTGTCATGTTGCCTTCATATAACTATATCAATGAAAGATTTAAACTGATTTTATTATAGTTAGACTCAAATTGACCGAAACAGTTTCTATATTACGATATGCATGTTTTTTTATTATCAGAAACATAAACGAAATATGAGGCCCCCCGGCGCAGTTTAGCATGGTGGGCGAGATAATCTCATCTGCTGCAGATTGCAGGAATGTGACGTGTTTCACTCACATATTTGTATTTGTTTTTCAACAATTCTGAAAAAGTTTATATTTTCAAGCCAAAAGCAAACAAAGAGGGAGACAATCCAACCACGTGACCTGTCAAATACTTTACCGGCAACCAATTTTTCCTTCTTCATTTTCTAAATTTGCATTGCCAAATTCCACTCCCTTCTCTCAAAAATACTATATGCGCATAAAACGAATATCACGTCTATTTATTATTAAATAAGATCTAAATCTTACTTAAATAATATATATGATATATATCTTATCAAATAATTTATTTATTATTAAATAGGATATGAATCTTACTTGCATAATATATATGATATATATCTTATCAGATAGTAAATAAAATGTGAGTCAATATGTATATTATACACAATAAGTACAAATTGTTGGAGGATATACTTTATATCAAAAACTAGTTAGAGTTGATTTAATTGATTAGATATTAATTATTAGTAGTTTATTAAGGTCCTTAGTTTATATAAGGATATATTTCATTATATTACCTTATATTTTTATCATTAGTAAAATTTTCTATTCAATTCTCTCAATTAGTACTCTTTTTCTCTAACCACCGTAAAATTTAACATAATATCAAAGCCTTATCACCCACCATGAGACCCCTCACTTCCGCTGCTCTCAAGAGTTCTAGAAGTTAGAACTCATCTCCATGTTGAATTTCATAATGATAAAAAAAAAAAGAGTACTAATTGAGAAAATTAAATATAGAATTTAGTAATGATAAAAATGTGAAATCATACAATAAAATACAACCTTATATAAACTAAGCAGCATAATAAAGCATTAATAACCAACATCTACCAAACTAAATTAATTCTAACTAATTTCTGATACCAATTGTATACTCCAACAAAAATAACACAACTCTTCCTCTGTCTCATCAATAACACACATCCCTCCACTCCAATTCCCATTTTTTCTCTCCAATATAAAATAGAAAAATATTATTTTGACTCATACTTTGTCAGATATGATATCGACATATTCACATCCATTATTGGATTGACATAACCAAACTATATGAAATCCATATCCAATTCAATGATAAATGTAAGTGTATCGACACAATATTTTATATAGTGTAAGTTAAAATAATATTATACTATAAAATAACCACCTTTTCATAATTATTTGAGCTGTTATTTTGTTTTATTTTTTTAAAGAAATTTTGGTTACTTGTTTTGCATCTATATTCGTGTCCACTTTTGGCACTTTGTTTGGCACTTTGTTTGGTTCTTTGGTCGTGAGTGTGTTTCATGCTCCCAAGCCACTTTTTATTCTCTGCAACCGCAAGAGTAAAAAGAAGATAATGGTGGTGGAATCACCATGAACTAACACAGAAGAGCTAGAAACCAACGACAAAAGACTCACATGGGATTTGTAGGGATTCTCCAAACCTTATAGAAACCAAACCCAGCATTCACAGATCTCAAGGACCTCAGAATTTCAGGCTTGAAGTGCTGTTTTGTTCTCAATAATAATAATAATAATAAGTTTTGCTGCTTTTTGGTGCTTGCTCTTTTGAGTTGGTTTGTCTTCGTTGGATTCAAATTCTCCATTTCCAAGTTGGTGCTGTGGTGGGAAGAAAGAAAAAAGCAATTTTGGCATCTGGGTTGTGTTGGTTAATGTTCTCTGAATTTGGTCTAAAGCAAAGTTGCTGTTTTGATGAGAGTGGATTTGCTTTATGGGAATCTGATTCCAAGATTGGCTTTTTTGGGTTTGGAATTTGGATAAGGTGATGCAGACTCTACCTTCATTGTGAGAATGGTTGAGTTACAATTGTGAATTGTGTGGTTTTGAGGTTTGAGCACTTGCTAATGGGTTGTGAAAGGAAGACATAGTTGCTGAACTTAGAATAGAGAATGGAACATAGTGGTTTGCTTTTCTGGTTACTGGCTTTAATTCTTCTGGTGTTGATGGAGATTTCTTCTGCTGTTCTTTCTCCTTCTGGCATAAACTATGAAGGTTACTTTTTCTTGGGATTTTTTTTTTTTTCCCTTTTTTCATTGGGATCTTTGGTATGAACTTATGAATAAAAAGATGGTAGAGTGATACTTTAAGGCACTTAATTGAGCATATTGGCAAATTGGCAAATTGGCAAATTTAATTATGCTGGAAACTACTAGGCATGGTAATTGATGTTGATGCAATTTTTGTGACTTGTTATTTCCCTTTTGTTTTCCTTGAGAGGCTAACTTTTGCCTAATTACCTATAATTAGTGGCATATAGCTTAATATGATTCCTCTTCCCCTTGCACCACTTTTCCCTGGGTGATGGTTTTGCTAGGGGGATTGTGTGCTAGGAAAAATAGAGAATTTTCTGATGAAAGTTCTTACCCTCTCCTGTTTCTTCCTTAAACAGTTGTAGCTCTGATGGCCATAAAGAGTGTATTGATTGATCCTCACAATGTCTTGGAGAATTGGGATATGAATTCTGTTGATCCATGCAGCTGGAGGATGATTACTTGTTCTCCAGATGGCTACGTTTCTGCATTGTAAGCTGATTTTAAGTCTTTTTTAAAGCGGCAAACAAGTTTCAAGATATTTTTATAAGAAATAAACCAAATAACTTTTGTTAGTTTGATTTTCACCTAGAGATTTTTTTTCCTTCTTATTAGGGGGTTGCCTAGTCAGAACTTGTCCGGTACACTATCTCCTTGGATTGGAAACCTTACTAACTTACAATCTGTGTAAGTCATTGCTAATTTTCATTAAGGTTCTTCCTATCAGGGTTTTGCTGTGGATGTTGGTCCAGTTTGGCATCAGTGCCTTGATTCTTATTGGTTGACTCCATCCCTTTTCAAACTTATTCTGCTTACAGTTGTGGACGCTTCCCATAGAGTTATTTGCAGACAAATTGAAGGTAGTTACATTGATGCTTAAATAATTATACACATACGCAGGTTGCTTCAGAATAATGCCATATCTGGACAGATTCCTGCTGCAGTAGGACGCTTGGAGAAGCTTCAAACACTTGATCTCTCCAATAATGCTTTTAGTGGGGAGATACCCAGCTCTCTGGGAGGCCTCAAGAACCTGAATTATTTGTAAGTTACAAAAGCATTTCTATCTTACAGATGTTAACTGTTGCAGAGATTGCGAGTTTGATACTTGCTGGGATGCTGATTTATGAAATTCTGTTCCTCACTCCGTTTAATTTGTTTTTGTCCATGCTAGGCGGTTGAATAATAACAGCCTTACAGGAGCCTGCCCTCCATCTCTTAGCAACATCGAAGGTTTAACCCTTGTGTAGGTCTTTGATACCTTATTGCTTCACTATTCTCAATTGTTTTCTAGCCCTGTTAATTTTCTACTATACCTACAATCCCAAAGGGCTGGTTTAAAGCTTTAATTTCTCCCTTTAAAATAGTATATTAACTATTATGAATTGAAAATATATGCAGGGACCTCTCCTACAACAATCTGAGTGGTTCCTTGCCAAGAATATCAGCAAGAACAGTGAAGTAAGCTCATTTTGGGTTTCCTCGTTTTCTTTAGTTCTATATTCAAGTTAACAACAAAGTGGCGCAGTTAATCTTTTGCTTAACTATTTACTTTCAGGATTGTGGGTAACCCATTAATTTGTGGTCCAAAAGCCAACAACTGTTCTACTATACCAGAGCCACTTTCCTTCCCTCCAGATGCACTAAGAGGTGTTAATGACATCTATCTTTTGGACTCTATTGTCAATTACTTATAACAATTGTGTGACATGCTTTGGTGTGGTGATATTTGTTTGTAGCCCAATCAGACCCTGGTAGAAAAAGCCATCATGTGGCAGTTGCTTTTAGTGCAAGTTTTGGTGCTGCTTTTGTCCTTGTGATTATTGTTGGCTTTCTTGTTTGGTGGCGGTATAGACACAACCAACAGATATTCTTCGATGTTAGTGGTTAGTCATCGCTAAAGCTTCTCCTACTTTATTTCGATACCTCCATTCCCTTATGTCTCTCAGACACTGTCGAATATCAATGAACTTTGAGGCAAAATTTGTAAAGAAGTCTAGTTCTGAAATTGAATTTGGATTAACAAGTAATTAAAAATTATAAAAGGTAGACTGTTGAGAGTTAACATTGCAGTCATGCAGTTTATAGCTGAACAGCATATGACTATGAATTCACTCGCTACCTACCAGTTTATTTGGCTTTACTTTATTTGATGCATTTTTAATAAAAGTTTGTTACTTGGCAGAGCAATACGACCCAGAGGTGCGCCTTGGTCATTTAAAAAGGTACTCATTCAAAGAGCTTCGAGCCGCAACGGACCATTTCAACTCAAAGAATATTCTAGGAAGAGGTGGCTTTGGAATAGTTTACAAGGCGTGCTTGAATGATGGGACTATTGTGGCTGTTAAGAGGTTGAAGGACTATAATGCAGCTGGTGGTGAGATCCAGTTTCAGACAGAAGTTGAGACAATAAGTTTAGCTGTCCACCGGAATCTTCTGAGGCTTTGTGGGTTTTGCAGTACTCAGAATGAAAGGCTTCTTGTTTATCCATACATGCCTAATGGCAGTGTAGCTTCTAGACTAAAAGGTTAGCTCATTGGATTTTTCACTGTAAGTCGTGGATTTTTATTTTATGTTGCACCTGTCAACTATACTCTGTTGTTTACCTAGCCAGTGTCCAAGGAACTAACAGCACTTCATCTACCGTTTTTTGAATAAATGACAATTGCCTATTGACTGCTGTATGATCACTTCAACTCTGCATTGTTGTGTCAACAAGCACCATAGTCAGCTAACTGTGTATGTATTGAGATGGTGTTTAGAGGCCACATCAATCAAAACACTATTTGCTTTGATGATGTCCACCAAAGAAGGATGCATGTTTTATGTTCCATCTTCCCTAGCTCCTTGACCAGACCACCACTGCAACTTCATTGCATTAATAATGCTCAACAAAGAGTCTGCTTCGTTTGCTAGAAACTTCTTGTTCCTTCCATTTGCCAGGCATCATACTGGGCTGACCAACTATCTGATCTATTTCTACCATCTGTAGAGACATGAGGAGTCTAATGCATCAATCCAAATTGCCCCTATCCATATTCCAACATTCTTAATTTAAAAATGATCTTACTGGCATGGAGACATTCACGCATTATCCTCACAAGCTGAATTATCTTTACAAGCTGAACAGATTTAAAGAATTGCTGCCACAGTCTTCCTTAAGTGAAACATCTTAGGCAGAGTTACTATTCAGTCACATATAACCCTTCACTTGTCTTCAATGGAAGTGTCTCTCTTCTCAGTTCTCACTCCCTGTCTTTTTGTTTTGTTTGCTGAGCAACCATTTTCTTAAGCTACTTATGATTGAGATTGATAATTATACTCTTAATTTCTCAAGAGCATTTAAAACTGTACTAACTCTGGCTTTGCTTTTGGATTTACATACCAGATCACATTCATGGTCAGCCAGCTTTGGACTGGACAAGGCGGAAGAGAATAGCTTTGGGTACAGCAAGAGGGTTGGTTTATTTGCATGAGCAATGTGACCCTAAAATCATTCATCGTGATGTCAAAGCGGCCAACATATTGCTAGATGAAGATTTTGAGGCAGTTGTAGGTGATTTTGGTTTAGCTAAGCTTCTAGATCACAGAGATTCCCATGTGACCACAGCTGTGCGTGGCACGGTTGGTCACATCGCTCCAGAGTACCTATCAACAGGCCAATCATCAGAAAAGACTGATGTATTTGGGTTTGGAATCTTGCTGCTTGAGCTGATTACAGGTCATAAGGCTCTAGATTTTGGGCGAGCAGCAAACCAGAAAGTCGTAATGCTTGATTGGGTACTCCAGGCTTTTCTCGTCTCCTTTAGTTAGAATGTACAGTTCTAGACGTATATTTATTTCCACAACTTACACTTAATGATTTGTTGGCATTCTGATTCCTTGAAATTCTAACCACTAGAGAACTTGAGTAATTTTTCTTCTTAATAGGGTGCTGAGAATAAAAAGAAATGACCACCTAAAGTGCAAGTTTTTTCCTTCCTTTTAGTTTTCGAGGCTAAAAGATAAGGTTTTTGCTTTTTACCCCTCTTCAATCACCATAATTTTATTTGATGTGAATCAAACAACTTTCAGGTTAAGAGGCTCCATCAAGATGGAAGATTAAGTCAAATGGTGGATAAAGATCTAAAGGGAAACTTTGACCTGGTTGAGTTGGAAGAAATGGTTCAGGTTGCACTCTTGTGCACACAATTTAATCCTTTACACCGTCCCAAGATGTCAGAAGTGTTGAAGATGTTGGAAGGGGATGGCTTAGCTGAGAGATGGGAGGCCTCACAGAGGATCGAGACGCCAAGGTTCCGGTCTTACGAATACCCCCTCAAAGATATTCAGATTTTGTAGAGGAATCTTCACTCATAGTAGAGGCTATGGAGCTTTCTGGCCCTAGGTGATAAGTATCTTGGTTTTCCACTATAGCTCCCTACTTGTAAGGTGTAGTTCAAATGGTTAAAAATGACATTGTCCTTTGTGTCAATAGCTATGTAGTGCTTGTATTCATATCTGTAAAAAGAAAAAGGAAAGTCATGTACAAGTAAGTATCTTCTTTGTCGGGATGTCTTGGTTGCTTCAGAACAATTTTGAAATCTATATTAGAAAATTGTAATTAGTTGCGTTTAACCTGTTCTTGCTGATTGTCCTGGTGGCTAAGCAATCGCATATAGGCAGCTGAGATTTGTTGTCTCTTAGCCCATCACCCATATAGCCTTTGTTTGGTTGATGAGTATCTCACGAGTCAACAATTTAGTACATTGGGTTCTATTTTATTGACAGGTTATCTGAGTATGTATCACGGGACTTCTGACGTACCCTAACGCTACAATGGTGCAACTTCTGGAAAATAACAATTACACCTGTTTGGATTCAAAGAAAATGGAACGACTTCAGTAGTGAGATCTCTTCATCCAAATAAATCATTAGTATGTCGAACTGTCGAAGGCTGTCGTAAGCTCTAGGAGTAATGTAACACTGCACTGGTTCCTATTCTTCTTATATAAATATAGACTTTAATTTTTATATATTGACACTGATTTTCAAGGGTGTAAAACTTAATCATTTTTACAGATTTAACAATATATGATTGAATGATAGGTAGTGTATGTAGAGCAAAAAGTTTATTTATCATCCTCTTTTAATAGGTTTCAAGATGAGTAAAAAAAGTCTCACCAATGCGTATCTATTATCTATCTATTCTATTAATATATAAAAGTTGAATAATTCCACTCTTATAACATAACGTGTCACTTATTTAGCATCAAATTTCCCTCCAAAACTCTTAGATACTATTGTGTTTGACGCATGTCACGTCACATCTTGATTGGGACAAGTGATTAACATATTATTCCTTTCGTTCTAAATAATTATCTAATTTTAAATACTCATGGAAATTAAGAATATGATTGATAAAACATCAATGTTGGTAAAAGTTAAAAATAATTTACTAAACAATTCTTATTTCTTTTCAATACTTCAATTCTCTCTCTCCCCCACTAATAAATTAATAGAATTTAATAGGGATATTATTAAAAAAAATAATACTTAAATTTTTTATATGAACAATTATTCAATGATGGAGAGAGCAATATATGTTACTTTGAGTTTTTTTATTTTATTTAATACAAACTTTTAATTACTTTTATTTATCCAATAATAGAAATGGAGAGGGAAGAAAGAAGGAAAGATGATAGTTTTTCTTTCTTTTTTGTTAATAAATTTTTACTAAAACCATTTCAACAATAATATCCCACTCAAGTGAATTATGGAGATTTTTTATGTTTATATTGTTAAATATTTGAATTATTTTCACCTTATAAAAGGTTAATTATTTATGTACAAATATAAAAATTAAAATTAAAATATAATTAATTTAAATATAATTGTTATAAATAAATATTTTGTATCAAATATTCTACAACATTATTTTGCAAATTTTTTTTTTGCTTTTTGTGGTATCTAAAATTTTACATGAAATGTAATTAAACTAAAAAATAATGTGTAAGAGGAAGAGGTCAATATTTTTCATCTATTGGGAGGTGAATGTTTAGTTCTTATGAAATAATTTGTAAGGAAATAACTTTTAGAGCAAATACCTAAATTAATCCCTAAGAAATATATTAGGGGACAAATTAATCTTTCAAATTTTAAAAATTTCAAATTGGTCCTTCACATTTTGAAAAAGGGAATAATTTGGTCCCTTCGTACAAGTTCATACAGTTAAAAACACTGTATGAGGGGTCAATTTCCCCTTTTTTGAAATGTGAGGAATAAATTTGAAATTTTTAAAATCTATGGGACTAATTTATCTCTCAATACATGTATAAGAGATTAGTTTGAGTATTTTGTCTAATTTTTATAGAGCTAATTATATGATATTACTATGATACTATGTAGAATGAGGTGATGAAAACTTTTTGTTAAATTCTCAATAAAATTGTTGAAGTATCTCTCATTAAAGTTTATTATACTCATAAATTCATATTTTTCTATATTTTAAATTTTTATTTTATTTGATATGAATTTGAAGCCACATTTGCTTATTCAAGAAAAAGGGAGAAGTAAGGATAATGATGATGAAATTTTTTTTATTATTTATGAAAACTATTACGAATATTCACTCTAATCAATATAATCATTATGAGTCGATTTTATTTAATATAAATTCTCAATAATTTCTTTATTCAAAAAGAAGAGAGAGCAGTAATGGAGATGAGATGATGAATTTTTTAATCAATTTGTAATAAATATTTGTTACTCATAAAATCTATTTTAACAATATATTTTATCATTTCTTATGTATTAATTTTGATTATATAATCTATTTTATTAACTTTTATTGAAAATTTATTTTATATATATAATTTATATATTGGTACATAATTCTAGAGAAATATTGGTTTGATTTTAGAAAAGTATATTTTTAGTCATAATCATATATGTATGTTGCAATTTCTAGATTAATGAATTGAAGATTTTTATATACGATGATAATTCATAAAACACTAATAAAACCAACTATGTTGTGTATAAAAAAGTGTTTAAAAATATATATAAATGCCATATCATAAATTGATCAATGATTCATGTATAATTTATAAATAATTTATTTTATTATTTACTTACTTATCATATATATATATATATATATATATATATATATATATATATATTTAAAATTATATATCCACTCAATTTCATTGTCCGCCCAACTACTAATAAAGAGGTGATCTCGTTCAATATTTCAATTCATGAAGGACTACCCTTTTCATGCGGGTTAGACTTATACCCGACAATTGGATTGAATGCCCAGCACTAGCATTATTGTTTTATTAACAAGGATCCAACTATTAATGTTTAATTAAATCCATCAGCAAGCATTACTCTATTATTTTATAATCTAACCTACACACCAAAACAAAAAAAATAATTTAACCTAAGTTTTTCTGAGATAACTAATGTGTTTGTTTTAAATTTAAAAAAAAGTAATTATGAGACCTAAATTTTTGTATATTTAATTGAAAAAATTAAAAGCTAATTTTTTTAAATTTTAATTATTTTTAAAAAATTATCCAAATATATGAACACTGATTTTTTTGAAAAAAAAAAATTCAAAATAATCATAAACAAACACACTCAAAATGTTGGCCCGCAACCAGCACCAACTAATCATTTTGATTGGTTATCATTAATTATTTTGGCTACATTGATTCGCTAAAGTTACTACTTTGGTATTTTATCAGTAAGTTAAGTCATATGGCAGTGTGGCATTACCTATTTATTCAATTTGCTAGTACCTTGAGAGCTTTCTGTACAAGCTCATCGCGGTTATCAATTTCATTGACTTCAGTTTTCTCATCTCTCAATTTTCTCTAAATGTTCTCTCTGTTTCTAGCAGATTTGTGAAACACAAAATCCCATTTATTCAAATACCAGTGAACTGCTGGTAAATACGCGACTCTTGCTTCTTGGAACTTGGAAGGAATGGATTGCCTAAGATACGGTGTCTTCATATTCCTCGTTTTCATGATATAAACCATTGTATTCATATTCTGACACCTCTCTTGCATATTTTAAGATTCACAATTTTCCGCATAACATCTTATATGATTATAATTTTTATCTTTTCATACGTGTAAAGTGTATGTAAAGGCCCCATGGTGAATCCCGAGCCTCATACTAAATACCATGTGCTTGACATTTTTTTTTTTTAATTAGACAAAAGTTTAGGTGAGTTTGGCACAGGTCATTTCACTAAAATTAAGGTATCCTTTCTTTAAGACTTATAGAAGACTTATGAAATCACCTATTAAAAGTCTTTATAGTGATAGTGGGAGATATTGGTGTCACAATAACATAGTAGTTTATTACTATTTTTGAAAATAATTTTTTAATTTTTTTTATTCATGTATTTTAAACAATACACAGAATATTAAAGTAGAAATACTGAATTTTAATAATATTTCATATATATATATATATATATATATATATATTCATATAATAATGTTATGTGAAAAAAGTATAACAAAATAGAACATTCAAGTAGGAGAGTTCAATCAATCCAATTTAAACCAAAAAAAAACTGGAAAATCAATCCAATCCAATGTAAAAACTGATAAAAACCACAGAAATTTAAATTTTTTACTTTTTTACAAATTATTTAGATTGGATCGAATTTAATATTTGTATTTAAAATCGTCCCAATCCAATCCAAAACATTATATAACATAAATTTTCGGTTATTAAGTTAATACTTTTAAAATTATGGTTTTATTTTATTATATAATTTATGTTAATATATCATTCTCTTTTAAATAATATTTTATAAATATTAAATTGTTGATTTGTTTTATTTTACTATTTTTTGTTACATTTTATTGATTTAAGTTAGTTATATTTTACAATATTTTAAATTGAAAATTTTATTCCATCAATGCCCAATCAAATTGATCAAATCCGTAACATCCCTTTTTCATAAGCTAATTTTTATAATGGTAATATTAATTTCTGTATCTAACTTAAATATTTTTCTTGTCTTACCTGATAATTTTGGATCAATATATATTGTAAATTTAGATTAGAAAGTTAAAACACAGATATTAATATTTAAAGTAAAATCATAAATTGGTAATAATAAATTCAAAATATATTCTACTAAGTTAAAAATAAAATTTATTAAGAGTATTAAGTAATATTATGTTGAATGCTAACAATTAGGTGTATAATTTTACATAAAAAAGAGCTAGATGGAGTTATTGGTGCGGTGCATCTAAACACTGCCATTGTTCAATTGGCCATAAACTTCATGGTTTAAAAAAGGGGGATTCTCATATACAGTTGGCGTCAATGCCTATGTTGCAGTTGTTGTAGTTAACCACATTTCATGAATGTGGTTAAATGAAATTAATTGTGTAGCTAAATATCAAAATACTCTTAGCCCCTTCTCAGCCCCACTCTTCTACTTCCACCTGAACACCATATTTTGTCCGCACATTTTTATCTTTGTCTTTATTTTCAAAAAAAATGTGTCTCATTCACCAAAAAAAAAAAAAGAATCCATTCTAGTTTTTTTTTTTAAACAAAGTTTTTTAGCCCATTTTATTGATCTATTAACTCAAAAAAAAAAAAAATTGGACTAACCCATTTTATTCATTTCTTTTTAGCCCATATTTCTTTGATCTTTAAATTAAAAAAATAAAAAAATAAAAAAATAAAAAAAAAGAAAGAAAAGGAAGAGCAGAAGGAAGTGCACATTGAACTGAAGATAACAAAAACAATTGCAAAAGTTGAAGGACCATGCTCCACTATACGTGAATTGAAGGATCAAAGGCAATCAGAGTCTTCAGGATCACAATAATTGGGACAAAAATCTCTAGCCATTCCCTATCATAGCTGGAGAAATTATTCAGGAAAATTTAATTAATTGGCAAAGCGTGTATAAATAAAGGTTCATCATCATGAAATGGGGGCCATCAAGAAAGAATTCAGCAAGAGGGTGATCAAAAAATACATGTGAACATCCATTGAGAGATCAAGAAAAAACACAGAGAGCACACATATTGAGAAGGCAATACCATCAGCAATACCATCAAAAATTTCCCAACACAAAAAATCAATACACAAAAAAGGCCAACAATAAATATCAGTAATACAGTCCAGGAATACCAAGAAAGAAAGAGAGGCAACAACGTTCCAAGTGATAGGTATTCCCTTTGCATCAGTGTAAAAGCAAAATAAAAAAAGGGAAGGGGAAGATTGAGAGGCCGCGGCCTCCCCTCATCATCATCAGCACCTCACCATCACCGCCGCTTCTCGGCGACCTCCTCCCCTTCCTCCTTCCTTGCTCCGCCTGGTGAACGCGGCCTCCCCTGAATGCCATCATCACCACCACCATTAGCCATCACAACCATCACCATCTAGCATCATTATCATCATCATCCACAAATCAAAACCAAATCAAACAAAACAACAAAAATAAAATAAAATGAGAAGAGGGAGAGAAACCGCACTCACCGCCATCGCAACCTCCTCCATGTGCGTAACAGCGCTCCCTCTCCATGCATCGCCACCGCAACCTAAACTTGCTCTTCCTCTCCGCCGCTCGCCACGCGTGCTCCCCTCCGCATCATCTGCCGCCACGCGAAGTCACCTCCACCATGGTCACCATTGGCGTGGTGCACTTTACGCCAGCCCATCCCTCTCTTCTTCCCGTAGACCCTGCACCGCCGCATGCAGCCTTCCCCTTCCCTTCCTGTCTCCCATTTCCCTTCCCCTTCCCCGGCGAAGGCCCCAGCCGCATCCCTCCCAGTCGCGCCAGCTACCTCGCGATCTCGCCATGGAGCCCGCCGTTCTCCCAAGGTGCACCCCCACTCAGCCACCTAGCACCATGGACCTCCCTTACTCCCTCAGCCCAAGGGCCGCGGTGCTGTCCCTCTCTCCCATGTTTTGATCCCATTTCTTTTTATCCTTTTCATTTGTATTTTCCTTTTTGTGGTCAGCAATGTTAGTGATGGTTAAGGAATCTTAGCGATTGGGTTTAGGATGAGGTTATTTAATTTTGGGTCAAGAGTCTTTGGGTTTTTGGTCTAGTCCATGATTTGTTTTATTTGCCTGGGTTAAAGTCCTTCAAAAAATTATCTTAGGCTTTAGTTTTTTGGGTTTTAAGGTTTGGGGCTTTCTTTTTTTTGGGCTTGGGTTTGCTTATATTTAGGCTGACCCTCTTTTAAAAGTTTTAGTATTTGACTATCAAAAACAAAACAAAAAATAAAATAAAATAAAAATAAAAATAAAAAAATCATAATAAATAAGAATTAAAAATAAAGCTTTTTTTACGGCAACAGCTAATAGTCGTGATTGAGAGGTGGATGCCTCCTTCATGTACTATTAAAATGTAAGGATTTATTGAATAGCTAGTGTTAACTTGAATCCTGGGCAAAAAGTGGATTTCTCTATTAACAAATCACCAGATCAAAAGTCCATTTTTAAAATTAAAATCAATCAACACATTTTTTTATTTTATTTTCTTTTAATTAAAATCCATCAAACACACAAGCATTTTCTATAGAACGACGTAACTTTGAGTTCCTCATTGCACCAGGATACGTCGCGTAGCCAAAACTATCAAGGCAAAATTAATTTTTTATTAAATTGTGTTCTCATTTAATTTATATTCCTTGCTTTAATTTTACTTTATTTCCATACATAATTATGATTACTTTGGGGAAAACTAAATATTATTAGAGTTATAATAAATTTGCATAATGAGCTATAGGGTGATCGTATTTATACGAATGTATTAGGGTGCAAGTGGGATTAAGTTTCCACTCTTCCCTAATCATAATCAGAACTTGAATCTCAAATCTCTTTTAAAAAAAGACCAGTTTACAAATTAAAAAGGTTTTCCAATTTTTCTAGAATTAAAATTGGTGGCGACTCTCATTTTATTTTAAAATTGATTGTCATCCTCGTGTGCCCTTCGGGTACGTGTGACACCACCCTCATTCTCCCACCTTTGCTACACCCACCTCCGACAACTACCCATGCCACCGCGCCATCTCCTCCCTCATCCACCACCACCATAACTAACCCTCCTGAGGTAAAATTCAGATTCAACAAGAACACGATCACGGTGGTGCCATCACCAGCATCTTCGACCAATGCAATGACTCCAATGTTGATGTGCGGCGAAGGACAGCCATGAAAACTAGTAACGAAGGGAGGCGAGTGCAGCGACAAGAGCGGTCTGTGAATACGGTCCTCGATCGAAGAGCGATGAAAGCAAATCTACGTTTTCAAACGGCTTGCAATGGAGGCGAGCGGCTAAACACAGCCACTTAAAAACCGACGTAGAAGGGTTTAGAGGGAGTGGAACGAACCCTTCGTCAGTAACGATGAGCTTTTATTCCCAAGCTTATTACTTTCCTCGTATCCTGAAAAAAATTACAACTTGTTTTGAATCTTTCTATTTCTAAGGTAAGGATCTTGTTGAAATTTTTTTGTTGTTGCTTTCTTATTCAACCAAGGTCTTGTCTTTTTGGTGATTTGAGAAAGGGAGGGTTTCTGTTGGATATAAAATCCATCAATGCTAGTATTGGGTTATACTGTTGAGGTGTTTGGGGGAGAGGTTGGAGGAAGGGAGGGGTACGGCTAAGATGGGGGGAGTGAGGGTGGAGGACTGAGAGGTGGAGGAGGGAAATGTGTTTGGCCACATTGTTTATAGGTAGAGTGTTTTAATTTCATTTAACTACATTTAAAAAATGTGGTTAATTGTAACTTGCCACACTATTTACGTTTAACCACATTTCTTAAATGTGGTTAAATATAGATAAAAGTGTGGCCAAACACACAAGACATTGTATCTTGAACTGCGTTTAACAACATTTTCATGTGCTTGACCACACTTTTTTGCGTTTAACCACATTTGAGAAATGTGGTTAAAAAAACTGTAAATAATGACATTGACTTTCAACTGTAGGGGAGTGGGCACCTTAAAAAAATGGTTAAAGTCAAGTGTGCATTAAATTTTGGAGGCTATAAATAGGGATTACCATGTTTTGATGGAAAAGGTTAAAAACTGGTGTATGTGTGTGAAGAGTGAAGAGTGAAGAGTGAAAAGTGTGTGTGCAGTGTCGAGAAAGAATGAGTGAAGTACAAGTGTGTGTCAGGAGAGAATAAGAAGAAAAGAAGGGAGGATTGAAAAACTAGGGAGAAAGAGGAATTATATTGTAGATACGTCATTTTATTTTTGTGTTAATTTAATGGTAGAAAATAAATTTACTTTTATACAAAATAAAACTATAGTTACATATATTATTACTATTACTTGTTTTGTATACTGTTATTTTATATTAAAGTTGTCCAGTTTTATCTATTATTATCATTTTATTTAGTCATTCGTTTATATTTATGGATGATTATTAATCTAAATATTGACTAAGATAATACTAATCATTTAATTAACAAAAATCTCTTCTCTCCTATTTAGTCCTGGTTTACTATACTTTGATTTTTTTTTATATATTATCACTTAATTATAAAGATTTCCTTCTCTTCTTACTAGTCTTATTCGTTTATTGCGCTCTAGTTTATTCTTTTTATTTTATAACTTAATTATAAAGATTCTATTTCTCTTCATTAACCAGTGCAACTACCTCACTCTGATGTCTTCTTTTTATTTTAGATTTTCTTTATATTTATGTTGTCCACTATTTAATTCAAGTTAATTTAATGCTCTTTTTTATTATTATTGTTATCTGTTGCATATTGTTTTATCATTCTTCTATTTTAGAATTGATCATATTATTTATATAATTTGATTTGTCAATATTTATAGTAATTTTTATAAGGAAAATAATTTTAGTAAAATATAATTAAATTCTAATACTAAAAATAATTAAAGATTATCTTATACAGATTTAGAATATTAAATTTATTATGACTTTATAATGACAAAGACTAACTCATGGACTTTGATGAAAAGTCAAGAGAAAATTTAATAAAAAATTATCTTAATTTTATTTTTTTTAGAAATTAATGTTTAGATTGACAACTTATGGATTGACGAATTTTATTGAGATATTACCTTATTATTTGTCAAGCTTATATTATGATGGTGTAGTTTATTTATTTTAAATTTATGTATTAATTCATATTTTATACACTTATTTTAGTTTATTATTTAAATTTTATGTTTTTCTATTTAATTTGTTGATTATTTAATGAGCTTTTATTTAAGCTTTATTTATTGATTAATTTTATGCATTTCTTAATGTGAATTTATACACAATAACAATGAATTAATTAAAATTTGTCGTGAACCGAAAAGGTAAATGGGTAGATAAAATATGCTTTTATGCTACTTGTCTTGGTTAGTGTGGCATAAAATTTTTGGTTTGTCAACCCAATGTTAAAAAAAAGAAAAAGAAACACTCAAGAATGAGAATTTCCTAAGATATGTCGTTCGACTATGTGTGAGACAACAGACAAATAGAAATAAAAACTAAAATAAAGAAATCATAATTTTGGTAACATTTACATGACATGCTTTACATGACATTTTTATTTATGATATGATAATTGATTATGTTCATATAACGTTATTGTAGCCATGTGTATTTTTATCCAGATACGACTAAAACCAACCATAGTTCAAATGTTTTAAAATCATTTATTTTCCACTAAAAATTTTTCAATTATCATATTTTCTTTATTTTTATTTCTGGTGGTTTCAAATTAGTCGAATAACATCGAATGGAAGGCACTTGCTAAGAACTTATGGAATTATATTTAAATAAATGTGTGATTTCCTATTGCGAATTCTAGAAATATTCCGTTTGTAATTAATGGCATTGAATACTCATCCAAGAACCCTATGTTTGTAATCCTTTTACTTAATGTTAACCGTTGTACTTCATGTGTAAATTCATATTATTAGCTTTTGTATGAACAGATGGTTTAGTTTTGGTATCAGAGCCTCGTTCTAAGGCTATTATAGAAGTTATATGTGGGTTGAGTTCTTTTATTTGTATGTCATGGCCTTAGTTTCTCTTTGCATGCCTTATAGTATTCTCAATGCACTAAGTATACAATATTGAGCATGATTAACTCAATATTGGGTTATTTATGCACTTGTAGGACTATATATGCATTGGGAGATTAAGGAATTCCAGAGGAGCAAAGTGCACCAAATGCCACTTTGTCAGGGATGATAGGGGCCATGATGAGTTTGACTGAAGCTGTCAAGGCCCAAACAAAATCAATAGAATGATTTTTCAACAAATGCAAGAGACTAGATATAGGAACAACAACCATAACGGTGAAAATAGTGGAAACTTTGTTGGGGAAGAACTTGTGACTAATCACAATTACCAAGGGTTATTAGAGTTTAGGAAGGCCTCACCACATTTTGTAACACCCTAAAAATTATTTAAAAATTAATTTGAGTTTTATAGTCATAATTTCAAAAATCTAACAGTTTTAACAATGATGGGGATGACCAACGGACGTGTTAAAAAAGATTTCGGGCTTGGGTGAATAGTGACCTTGCGGGCCCCATGGCCCATCTTGACGCTTAAACCCTAGATTAAGGAAATGCCCGGATAGAAAAGAGAGGGTTAAGATTAGAAATGATAAGGAATGAGAAATTATATCTAGAATTAATTTTCGGGTAATGTTTGACTACCCGGGACGGTTTTACCTGCAGGAGAGTTTTGATGTGTGGTTTTTAATACCATACAAGTTACTTGATGGCTAAGTAACCTTTACCAACCACTTTATGCCAAGTGGATGGTAAGGATTAAAACTTGAAAAATAAGTTTTAATCTTGACCTTTCATTTATTATATTTTACTCGGAGCGAATATCTCATCGATTCTGGAATTTTGACGTGCGATTTTAATACCAAAAAGCTATTTGCTCCCCAAGCTAAAGTGAGCCACTTATCTTGAGCCAAGTGGATGGCTAAGATTCATTCTTTGACTATCCAATCAAATCCTAGCCATTCATATAATTTATTTTTCCAAAAAGAAAGAAAATTGCACTTTACTTACATAATTACTACACTTATATTAAGATAAACATAAAACCACCAACCTTATCACTCTATCATCATCAATTTCGGCCAACCCACTCAAGAAACACCTTTTCCATTGTTCTTCCTCTCAAACCTCCGTTAACAACCTTCAAGCTTTAAAAACCCTAGCTTAAAATCACTAAAACACTAAGATTCTTTCACAAAACTTGTTGTACTCCTCACAAGCTTTGAAGTGAGCAAGATCACTCTTGGAACATCTTTGAAACCAAGATCCTTAAAGCCACCAAAGTAGGGTTTTCTTTGGCCTTTTCTTCCCAAATTTATTATGAATATTTCTGATTAGTATTATTCCAAATTTTTTTATTGTATTGGTTGAAATATATGGATAGTGATGTATTAATTTTGGTGGGGTGTTTGGATGATGTTAAAAATCATTTTTGTCAAAAGGGGTTTTGGTCTATGCTGCTGGATTTTCGATTTTCCTCCTGGAGTGATTATTCATGAATTTTATAATATAATTGTAGGTATTTTAGTGAGCTAGAAAGAATATATATTGAATTTAACATCCTAGGCTAGTTATATGAATTTTCTTGAGCTTTGTTTTCAACTCTACTGCCTGAAAAAAATCATGAATAGAGACTATATAGGTGCTGCCTGAATTTCTGGTCTTGAAGCTACCAATTTGTCTAATTTTTTTATCACAGAAAATGATTGAATTCTCCTTTGAAATTTTTACTGAGTGTTGATAATATCTTGAAGTGTAACTGTGATTTTTATTTTGAATTAATTCAATCATTTGCTAGGGTTAAAAATTATAAATTTTAGGTTTTGAGCTGAAGTTGAGTGGTTTCTTACCACCAAATTTGTCTAATTTTGTTAACATAGTTAGAGAACTCTTTTTGCTTTGAAATTTTTATGGAACCTTGTGGATACATTGAAGTATCTTAGATAATTTTGATAGCCTCTGAATTGATTGTTTGATATGCAAATAAATTGTGCTACAAATATATGAAATCTATCATTGTGTTGAAAGTGAATTAATGCTTTGAATTGATAAAATAATGACATTTGGTTCAAGTATGATGTATGTGAATGCATGTTAGCAACCTAAAAGATTACTTTATGAGACTGATTGAAAATTATATTGTGAACGGATACTTATATAAGTTTGATGATGATGTATATGTTAAGTAGATAGAAAACCCCCTTTTTATTATGTAAAGGGCACGAAAAAGACCCCTTTAATATGTAAAGGGCACAGAAAGTCTCCGGCGATATGAGGGCACTAATCAGTTACTTAAGTTTCTTGAAGCACCAAACATGATGCTTTACATTAGTATACATGATCCCAACGCGAGGTTATTTTTTACAATGACATGTGCAAATATGTTTGATCTCATTTGAAGAGACTTAAAACTCAAAGAAAGTGAAGATAAATTGTACAATAATTGTTTCTACACTCAACGCATGAAGAAAAATTCTCAAGTACAAGAAGCTAAGGTTTAGAAAAGTATGCCACGTTTTCAGAAGCGAGTTTCAAGTGAAGATTTCAATCCAGATATGAAGAAAAGTGTGGTTACCATATTTAATCATCATGATCATGATCATTTCCTTTACAACAAACTCTAATTGAAGAACGAAAAATCCAAGGATTGTCCAGAAATTAAAATAGAACTTCAGAAAGCACGTTACTGGAAACGGTGCACTTTAAAGAATTGGAGGGAAATTTGAAATTCAAATTTAAAGTCAAAACTTAGTCTGAGACTAATAGAGACATCTCTTTCAACTTGGTCAACTGCCCCAAATTCTAGAAGAAAAGTTTAGAAACCTCATTCAGAAAGCAAAAGTAGTTTCTAAAGGTGGACTCAGAAATCTCTATTAGACAAAGGTTTCTACCAATGTAAAAGTAACTCTAACATGTAGAGCTACTCTTCTAGACTTCTTTCCAAGACGCAAAAAGAAGATCAACACGTGTCACTAGGAAAATAGATCAAGGGCAACGGTCATAAACAAAGATCAAGTATAAAAGAAGTGCTTAGAATAAATAACTTTTGCTAAAAAAACTATGCTGAAACACAAGAAATTTCCTCTCATCTTCTGGAAAACTATTATAGCTTGTAATCAGTTTCAACTTTGTAAAAAATCTTCTTTCTATGTTCTTAGTAGATCATACGTTCTTCTTAGGAAGAATAGATAGAAAGAAGTCATTCAAGTTTTTAACTCTGATATTGTTTATTTTGAGAAAACTTGAGTATTTGTTAGTTTGAGTTATCCAACCCTAACACAACCTTTGTAAACCAATCCGGTAGTGATCATTGTGAGAAAGATTGAAGAAGCTAGTAAAAGACTACTTAAAGGTGACAATAAAATGAGCTACTGGTTACACTCAAATTAGCTTGAAGAGGTTAAGCAAAGATTACTTGTAAGTGACAGGAGGTGAGCTACTGGTCATGTGAAGATAGCTTGGGAAGGCTATAGAAAGACTATCTAACTTTCTCAAGGTTGAGAAAGGGGTTTTAGTGGAACTCAACGATTGTTGATAATTGAATGTAGGCAGGTTGGTGAACCAGTATAAAGACTCTTGTGCAACATCTTCTCTCTCTCTGAATCTCCTTTATATTTGTTTTGTGCTTATTGTATTTCTTTCTTTGATAAACTTTTTAATCTTGCGTTTATTACATTTTTGTTAGTCCATAAAGTTATTTTCTTACTTCCTGACGCTATTTCTCCTGCACTTCAAGTTTACACTTAATAGTTTTTGTTTAAGCTTTTCAAAATTTAAAAGGGAAAAAGGTTAAAGCACAATTCAACCCCCATTCTCGTGCACTTTTCAACCTACAATTGGTATTAGAGCTTAGGCCTCTAAGGTTTGAGCATTCTAACGACTGGAGAGGACAAAGATCTCAGGGAGAAATGACACAGAATATCCACATTGTAGAAGGACACTCCATAAACGGACCACCATTCTTTGATGTGGAGACTATGTGTATTGGAGAGACACAATGGAGTTGTTCATCAAATACACAAGTCTTGATTTATGGGAGATCATTTAAGAAGGAGACTACATTCCAATGGAAGAAGATCTTGGAACTGAAGATGTACCATTTACCTCAGAGAAGTCCCAGGAGTAGGTGGACAGAGCAACATAAAGATAGAGTTTAGTTGAACTCCAAAGTTAAGTACCTACTCACGTGTACACTAAGCAAAGCAAAATATGATAAAATCATTGCTTGTGACATGGTTAAAGAGATCTGGGACAAACTTCATATGTGAAATGAAGGTCCTGATCAAGTCAAGGAGACAAAGATCAGTATGTTGGTTCATCAATATAAGATGTTTAAAATGACGGAGCAAGAAAGTATTGATGATATGACCACTAGGTTTATGCATGTAGTGAACCAATTAACGGGATTGGGCAAAAGGTATTCTAACTCTGAAATGGTTAGAAAAACTTGAGAAGCCTCCCTAAAATGACTTCCCAAAGTCATAGCCATTCCAGAAGCCAAAGATCTTCAAACTCTTGGCTTAGATGCACTCATTGGGTCTTTAAAAACCCATGAAGTTGTGCTATTGAGATTCATGGTGAAACCATGAAGAAGAGCAAGTCAATAGCCTTGAAGTCATCACACAGAAACATAGTCAAGGTAAAGAAATGAAAGTTGCTGAAAGCTCTGATGAGGAAGAAGGATCAGAAGATGAGTCTGAAGAAAAGGATAGAGATGAGATCTCCATATTTGTAAGGAAGATGTCCAAAGCTTGGAGAAGCAAAATAAAGAGAAAAGCGACATCAACCTTAGAAAGGACAAGAAAGGTAAATGAAAGCTGGAAAGCGTTACTTGGTGTAACTGGAGAGAAGAGACACTTCAAACTGAATGTCCTAAGCTTAAAGGTCCACAAAAAAAGTTCTCTTAAAGAAGAAAGGGATGCTGGCCATGTGGAGCGATTCAAAAAGGAGAAAGAAGGTTTAGAAAGCTATGACGATCTTGAAGACGTAGCAAACTTTGTTAGAATCTAGCAAAACTAAAATTATCCAGGAGGTATTCTTGACCACTTTCTTTGATAAGTATTTCCCTGATAATGTTAAGGATGAGAAGAAACTGAGTTTATACAGCTCAAGTGGTGGAATATGACCATAGGCTAGTATGTGACTAAGTTCGGTGAACTTTCTAAATTTTCTTCCTATCTTAAAAGTAATCCGGATGGGCATTGGATGGTAACAAAGTTTGAGCTGGGTTCAAGGCCTAGATCAAAGACAAGGTGTGCACCCTATAGATTAAAGATTATGCCACCCTAGTTAATAAATATAGGATAGCCGAAAAGAGTTATCGAGACCTGAAATTGAAAAAAAAATTCTTAAAAAAAATAGGGTGATGGAGGCTTAAAAGAAAACAATTTTAGGAGTGGAGTGAACCTAAGCAAGGGAAGCAGTTCCAACTAAGAAACCTTTACCTGCATGCAATAAGTGTGGGAAATCTGATGGATAAAACTGTAACACTCTCCCAAGTACAACATCATCCTTAAGCTATGACATTAGACTTAGGAGTTGTTACTTATAATTTAGCGGATCTTACTTAGGTATCTATAGCAAATTCAATTTTATTCGTAGCAAACTAGATGAATGAGTGGGGACCACTCATCATATCTAATGGTGATAAATGTGTAGTATAAGTTTGTTGTTAGTACCCACTCATCACATCTAATGGTGATAAGGTGTATAATATAAATTTGTTATTAGTTTTTGTTATCAACCAAACATTTTCCCTAACTGTCAATAGATTTCATGATTAATTTTTTTTTTCACTTACCAATCATCACTTGTATATGCATAAGGGATTATGTTTATATTGATAGATGGAAACTTGATTAGCACCTATAAGTCTAATGGCAATTGTTATGAAAAAATCTTAGGTGAGCACAATTCCAACATCCCATTTTTATACATATTCATAATAAAGTTGGTCTAACCCATAAGCAAATGAGTGTATCATAAATAAAATTGATAGATTTCAATTTTATTATAAGTGTGTGTAAGATTGAGGTGTTGAAATTGTCCCTATACAAGAACTTCTCATTCTTATGAATGCATAATGTGGTTCAACCCTAACGTATGTACTATGTACCTAGTTATTCCCTCAAACAGTGTACTTAATTATTATAGTGAATAACTAATGATATATATATTTCATATTTAAAAAAAATACTATAAAACTTAAATTTTATCTATGATTTGAAAATTAAAATTAATTTTTTTGGAAAGCTTTTCTTTTCGACTTTAATTTTTTATATTCTATTTTTAAAAATTTATTTAAATATGTAAAAGGTTTTTTTTTAAAGAAAAATGATCTTTTTCCCAAAAAGCCCCTTAAATCAGCTAAAAGTAAATTAATAGTGTGTTTCGAAAAACGTTCAAGGACATCAAAATTGATTTCGAGAACCTAAACTCAATTTTAGCCATTTTTCATGTTGATAACTAATCTCATAATTAATTTTGGACTCAAAACTAATTTTAATAGTATTGGGAAAGTCGGCTTGTGTATGTTAATGGGATAATGATTGATTTTATTTATGTATATTCTTTAAATGTGTATCTTAAGATGTATATCTTGAGATGTGTATCCTAAGATTTATGAAAATTTAAATTAAGAATACATTAAATCTAGCAGGATATGGTGAATTTGGTAGGATATATGAAACTTGGTAGGATATGTGAAATCTATTTAGATTTGAAGAATCAGTTAGATTTGAAGAATTTGTTATAATTTGATAAGGATTCTTGGAGATTAAGATCCCTGGTTATAAATAAAATAAACGCTTAGGTGCATGGTAGTGTGAGAGAACAAATGAGAGATGTAGATTCTATTATGAGAGGGGGCTTTGGGCATAGAAACAAAGTGGGAATCTTGTATTGTTTGTATTCTCATAGTAAAGGACTTTATTCTCTGGGATAGATGTAGGCATGTGATTTGCCAAACCACGTTAAATTCTTGTGTCTCTACACTTATTGTCATCTTGTTTATTTTATCTCTTTATGTTTTTGTGATTTTGTTTGGTTTATTAGATTCGTATGATTGTATTTATGGAACCATTTTGATGCACCATTCCCAACAAATAGAAGTAAAAAATTATTACTTTTGGTATTTTACTTGTTTAATCATTGTGAAAATTACTTTTGAAATATAACTATCAAATATTATTTTATTTCAAAATCAATTCTAATAAGATCTATTATAAAAACAAAACTAAAACATTGCACCTCAAATACAATTTAAGAAGAAAGAAAGAAAAAAAGATATTGCAGGCGAGATGAAACGTGGGATAAAAGGATGAGTTTAATTTTAATACACTAATAGTGTAAAAGACTTTTCAAGGAGTGAATGTAAGATTTAACTATTTTTATTGATGTAAAAATATATGATTATATGATAATGTAAAAAAATTTTACATTATCATTGCATTAAAATTAAACTCTAAGGGTGTGTTTGGTTGAAAGGTGGAAGTGGGGTAAAAATTCATGTGTAAAATTATATATAAAGTTCATCTATAAAATTTTTAGCCCACTTATCCCTCTACTAAGTATATCCCTTTTTAAGTGTATGTTTGGAGTGAAAGGAGTGGAGTGAACTAATATAATTATTCCACTCAATTATTTGGATATCTTACATTCTTTCATTGTTTGGATATGTTAATGGAATGAAGCGAAATTATTATAATTGTAAGATTTTTATTTCTATAATGTCCTTAGTTGAATATTAGTAATAAGTAGAATAAAATTATAATTTTAGTCTTTATTTCATCTCACTCCAAGTAATTTTATTAAATTCAAATAATAATGTAATTTCAAACCATTTTATTCTATTCCATCCGACTCCATTGAACCAAATATAACTAGGAGAATTAATTTGATAACTATGTAAGTAAATTTGTGCAGACCCCTTTTTACGTCACGTAACGGATAGCTCTAACTAACTTTCGGGTTCGAATTTTAAAGACTCAACCAATGGCTATTAAATTTAACGCAATGATAAGGGGGAAATAAATACTACTAATGAATTCATTTCAAATTTCTAATCACAGATACTCTGCCTGAAAGTTAGATCCAACTCTTGACAAATTTAACCTATTTTACCCTCAAAAATTTATTATTGATCAATTTCAATTAAGAAATATAAGTTGTTTTTGAGGGATTAAGTGTCAATTTAGTCAGCCACTGATAACTCACCCATTCAGACTCACCACTTTTACCACGGGCAAGCAAGTAAACCCAACAAACGCAACGATAATCTAGTCTAGAATATGACGCATCACTTAGAAATTTTTAATTTTTTTCTTTTCTGTTACTACTTACTACATAATGATAGTAGTAGCAGTATGCATGACGATGATTAAATTAAAGGGTTCTAATGAAACTGCATTGGAAAGAGAAGCACATTGCAAACCAAGAATCACAAACCCCACTTCAAAACAGTATAGTACACACAAAAACAGAGTTACATCTCATGAGTCATTACTCCACTTTCTGTGTATAACATGTGCAGTGGAAGAAGAAGCCTTTTCTGTTCTTTCCACACACATCCCCCAAATTCTTCAAAACGACAGAGTCTCAATTAAACACCCTGATCTCTGAACCACAGCATTGTGTTTGTCAATTGTTCCCACAGTGACAGAGGGGTATCCTTATGCAGGTTGTGTTTTCTTCGTAGTTTCATCTGCATCATGGACATCATCGTCAACAGCAACAGCAACAAAAGGCTTGCATTCTCGGAACCCTTTATGTCTCAGAGGAGAAAAGTGGTTTCAGGGTTCAGTTTAGGCGTTGGAGCTTCCTTCCTTCTTCTAACCCTTCTCATGCTCAACACTTCCCTCAAGGTTCCAAAAGTTCAAGTCTTTCTCCAAGGATCTGGTGGTTCCAACACTGCAAATTCTTCGTTTCCTTCTTGGCCCTTTCCCTTCATAACCTACCCATTTTCTTCTTCCTCTTCTTCTGTGAGGAATGATTCTTCTGTGAGTTCTCTACAGAAGCTGGAAGAAGAAACTGCTGTGGGGAAAACTCCTTTGAAGGGTTTGGAGAAGACCCAGTTGGGAAATTTGAGTGTAGATCATGACAATGCAAGCTTGCATGGTGAAGATAAACGGTTTCCACAGAAAACCCTTGTTGGGAATGGTTCATTGGTCACTGAGAATGGTAACATCTCGGGTACTAATAATGGGGTTGTGAAAGATGCGGGCTTTTTGGGAGAACAAAGGAGAATTGATGCAAATGCAAGTGTTTCTGGTGAAGAAAAAGTAACTGAGTTGCATAATGGTGATGTAACTGTCAATGATCAGGGTTCACAAGATGAGACAATGGAGGCTGGTTTTCATGGGAATTGTGACATCTTTGATGGTAAGTGGGTAAGGGATGATTCAAAGCCATACTATCCCTTAGGTTCATGTCCCCACATTGATAGGGACTTTGATTGTCACCTTAATGGGAGGCCTGATAGCGAGTATGTGAAGTGGAAATGGCAGCCAAATGGGTGCGACATTCCAAGGTATGGTTACTGTTTCTATTTTATTTTACGTTTTCACTTTCAGCAACAACTGAGAAATATTGTTATTCATCCTGATTGCTGGATAGGAAGACGAACAAGAGATGCAAATTGTCTATATTTTAATGAGAATAGGGAATGAGAAAAATTCAATGTGATTATTATAATAGTAAATTAAGGGAGGAACAAAAGTTTGCTGGTGAACAATATGCTTCTGGAATATAAAACTGCAACTTGGTCCTCCTGAATGATAGGAAATGTTTGAAAGGTTGTTATACCATGGGATAGAGTGAAAAGGGAGGAAAATGATAATGGTACAGAGAAGGAAAAGGGTTACTGCTTGGATTTATTAAAGGAGAGGTAAATGGTAACGGTTATAGTTGTCAAATTGATGAAAATGGTATTTTGGTTCCTGGAATTATATCCCTGATTTAAATTTAAATTACGTGTACAATTCAAGCTCTTAAATTACAAGCTCATTTCACATTACCACCTAATAGAGATTGCAAAATGAGCTACGTTAAACTAGTTTGAACAAATACTGGAATCATATATTATCTTTAAATAAAGGCCTAATTAGGATTGAGGTATATTTCCAAGTACCAACATGCTTGTTCACATCTGTGAAATTTCAATATATAAAAAATTTTTAGGTAGCTCAATTTACTGGTAAAATGTAAATGACAAGATTGTGTTTAAAATAATAATAAGAATAAAAAAAAAACTCTCTTCCATTACCCACCATTTGGAGGGGAACAAGTGAGTTTGTGGGAGAATGATTTCATATACATTGCCTTTTCAGATTTAAACCAAACAAAGGAAGTTGTTACCTTATCAGCCTCAACCCTTCCAGCCATCTCAATAGTCAATACCCCTCACTCAAACACACTCTTATTTGGAGTATTAGTGATATTCAGTAGGGTTTGTATTCTATGATTTAACAGGCAGCATTATGGGATCTACTGGTTTGCCTTTGTGGAAGTTCTCTGCGATCAAACTCTAAAACTAAAGGGTGGTAAATGATGGGTCTTTTACAATATCAGAATCTTGTTCTTACGTTGTGTAAATCTCAGTTTTGGTTTACTTTCACTTTTAAATATAAGCAGATTAATGGTAATCATTTTAAACTGAAGAATACCAAAATGCTTTCTTTGTATGTTTACTAACTACTGATGTCTTCTTTCAGTTTGAATGCCACTGATTTTCTAGCAAGGTTGCGAGGACAGAGGCTGGTTTTTGTGGGTGATTCACTGAACAGGAACATGTGGGAGTCGATGGTGTGTATACTACGTCAAAGTATTGGGGACAAGAAACGTGTTTTTGAAATTTCAGGAAGACATGAATTTAAGAAGAAAGGTTTCTATGCTTTTAGATTTGAGGCAAGTTTTTGGTGCATCTGTACGATTTTGCAAAGCCCAAATCTTGTAATGATATCTGATTGAAAATTTTCTTTTCCATATTGATAGGATTATAATTGTTCCGTAGATTTTGTTAGTTCACCATTCATTGTTCGAGAGTCAAATTTCAAAGGCATAAACGGGTCATTTGAGACATTAAGATTGGATATGATGGACCAGACAACTACCATGTATCATGATGCTGATATCATAGTCTTCAATACAGGCCATTGGTGGACCCATGAGAAAACATCTAAGGGGTGAGTTTGGTCCTTTTGCTATGTAATATTTGCCTATTGTCTGTGCTTCGAAGTAGTTCTGAAATCCATAGATTAGAATGGTGCTGCTTGAGGATTTAGTTCAATTTCTTGCATGCAATATTATCATATGTTTGTTTTTGTAATGTGAGATTGCTTTCCCAATCAAGATATTTATCACTGTTGTCTTCTTCACCCATCCATGATTTTCATCATATACCTACTATCTGTCCTCCTCATAAGCATTTGGAAGTAAGGTTTTCGATTTTTCTATCATCTGATACTGTTACAGAGAAGACTATTATCAAGAAGGCAACCATGTATACCCAAGACTCAAGGTTCTGGATGCATATACAAGGGCTTTGACCACATGGGCTAGATGGATCGACAAGAATATTGATGCTGATCGAACTCAGGTTATATTCAGAGGATACTCAGTTACCCATTTCAGGTATTGCTCTTTTACATAATTTCTAAATTTGGATTGGGTCTGGAATTGCTGCTTTTCACTACCTTTATATAGACGCTTAAATTAGTGAAATAACTTTGTGACTGGAATTTTATGTATTATTTAAAACTAGATATTCAACCTTGCTAAGATCCGATCTTTATGATCTCGACTATCAGGGTGTTCAGTTTCTGTTTTACCGATCAGTTTATTTATATATTTAATAAACAAGGATGGCTCTTTTGTGGGAAGGATGAGAATGTGGAACCACATACTTTCAAGTCTGAACTCTGAAGTCTGATCAATATTTCACAATGTTGGTTTATACATAGCAACGGTATGGAGAGACAAAAAATGGTTCTTCTTAGTTTAACCTACATAAGCTTAACAGTTGATAATCTAGTATCCTATACAGCCTCATTTTTTTCACTTGGTAAAACCTCTTTAGCTACTTTATCTGTTATTGTGATTGGTTTAAAACCTAAGCAGGATTTTTCTTGAGAAATAATATCATCTAGTTGACCAGGTTTCAGTAATGAGTTATGTTATTTGGACTCACAATATATAGAACAATCAACTCACATTTATTTACTGTTGAATGGGTGTAGACCTCATTCAAGTGTCACATTTTACTAATGGTGGATAAAATGTGTGTCACTGTCCATGCCTTGTGAGTACAACTACATTTTTCTTCAGTAATATGGTGAGGACTTGCCTTCAATATTTGATATTGTAATCAATTTCGTCGACGACTGATTCTAGAATAACACCGGTTTTTGAATAGTATGTGTCATTTATTATTCCACAATCCAGATTACCAATTCTACTATATATTACTCCCTTCGTCCTTGAATAATTGTCCAGCTATAAATGCATACTAGAATTAAAAAAATAATTGAGAAAATATCAAAGTTAGAAAAAGTTAAAAGTAATTTATTGAATTGCCCTTATTTCTTATAAATATTTCAACTTTCTCTCCCTTACTGCACTATATCTCTCTCTTCCAGTAGTACTTAATAGGGATACTACTGAAAAGAAATAATTAATTTTATTTAAATTTTTTAAATGGACAATTATTTTTAGACAAAGAAAATTTTTAAAATGGATAATTATTCAAGGACAAGGGAGTAACAGTGTACTGATTCATATTCATAAATATGCTGACCTCTTATCATTTAAGTCACACTTCATTCATTTTATAATAGTCGTTTGAAAGAAAACAATTTGGTACATTAGAAAGTTAATGTATCTTGCCACAATTATGGTTAGATACATTAACTTTCTAATATACCAAATTGTCATTCCAAGATAACTATTAATGACAACCTATCATAATTAACCAATAACCACTTGTCATTTGGCTTAATCATGCATTTATTGTTAATTGAGTCTCCCATAATGGTTAATTAAGTAGTCCAACGTGGTGATCTCAATTCTCAACTATATACGCTACCATTTTAACAATTCATATTCATCTGGTATGCCTTGATCAGTGAATTCTAATATTGTCTGACATGGTTTCAGGGGTGGGCAATGGAATTCAGGAGGACAGTGCCACAAAGAAACCGAGCCAATATTAAACAGAACTCACCTGCGGAAATATCCTTCGAAAATGAGGGCTTTAGATCATGTCATTCCAAAGATGAAAACTCCAGTGATATATATGAACATAAGCAGGCTAACAGATTACAGAAAAGATGGCCATCCTTCTATATACAGAATGGAATGCAAGACAGAAGCAGAAAGGACCTCTGCTGAGCTGCACCAAGATTGCAGTCATTGGTGCTTGCCTGGAGTGCCAGATACTTGGAATGAGTTACTCTATGCTTCTCTCTTAAAATATGGAAAAGGCAATTGGAAAAACTGAGCAAAATTCCTTAAAAGAATGTTCCATAGCCGATTTCTGACTTTTTTGTTTATACATATTTTAGTTTCAACGCGTGTATATGATTTCCATCACAAAGGGTGTCGTCAGTTATAGTTTGTGCAGAAAGATGATTAATTAGAGTGACAAGTTTATATGTATTTTCTGTGTCCATCTACTTGGAATGTCATAATCTGAATACTAAGAAGGCTGTAGAATCTACAAATTGAAGCAAGATTTGATGCCTCTGCCTTGGATTAGTTACAAGAGATGGAGGATCAAAGTGGTGAAAGAGTTATTTCTTGTGATTCTTTTTTTTTTCTCCTTTCTTTCTGGTCATGATTTCTTTTGATTCTTTGAAAGATGGAAAGTTGAAGACGTCATGAACCATCTCGTGCACAACAGCATACACAATGCACAAATCTATTTCCCTTGGGTTGAAATTTAACTTAATTTAAAAGAATAGGGGACAACAAAGGTTTAAGTTTAGACTAATTAGTTAGAGGTTCTTAAATTATGGCATTAATCATCTCTTCCAAAGGTTTGAATTTAAAATGATGAAGAAAAATAAACGAATGATTTTATATTCAACAAAAGACAAGAAAAAAAAATCAATTGAAATTTTGGAACGAAATGCCCCTCCAAATGACTAATTTGATGAACTTGCGATTTCCTTTCTAATTTTCTGGTGTTCTACATCTACTCCTGCTATAATGGCATTGGGAACTTCGGCAAAGTGCATCGATTGAGTTTTTAGCTCTAGGTGGAGTAGTTGGCACCTTTCTAACTTGGCCACTGCTAAAATTGTAGCCAATAATTGGTGTTCATCGTTGAGCCAATAAATACTAAGTGCAACTGAATAGACATCTTACCATCCACATCCCCATCCCCATCTCTACTTATGAAGAAGCCGCTTATCTTTAAAAGCAACAAGTTTCTTTGTGACGAATATACGGAGATATGTTCCCCATTGAACTACAACTTCGTTGGTTAACTTCAACATTGAAATATTATAGTTCAAGGGAGACCAATCAGAAACCTTAACTTGGTTGAAATGGTTTTGATTATTGACTGAAACCCAAAAAATTCCCGAGTGAACATAGTTTATTATAGGTATTCAAATTGACAGTTAATACGTGAAGGTGTTTGTTCTAGAGAGGTGTATTTTAACACAATTCAGATTTTATATATATCAACTACTAATTTGAGTAATTATAGTAGACCATTTCTACCTAAGGATAAACTAGTTTATCATTGAGTTCCCTCCCTAGTCCCTGTGAACAGTTCCAAGTTCCAATACCAGTAGCACAAATGCAACACTAATCAAGCTATACGGAATACAATCCTGAACTTTTGAGGAACTAGAGTTTCACTATTCTTTTATTGCTCATAAGGTCATCAGTTGTAAGTACCACAAACAAGTATACACACAAGAGAATAATAACACACACACACAGGAAGAGAAGGAACAAGAATGATCACAGTTGCCTACCTACTCATCTCATATGCAGAAACTGAAGAGAAGAAAAGGATTCTAGTCAGCTGCAAATTGAGTGATTTGGACAGAACAACTCAAAGGAACACCATCTTTAATTTTATTATTTCATCCTACTGCAAGACGAAAAACTACAAGACAAGAGTGATACATAAGAGCCATAAGGACCCCTAATGGAATCCATTGCCTTCTTGTGACTTGCCGGTTTGCCAGGCTTTAGCCAAAAGCCTCTGCTCCTTTGGAGAGTAATGCCTTATCAGCTAGCTTCTGTCGCTTCTGCTCCCTTGGTGATTACAGAAAGCCAATAGCCAAGTCCTAGCAAACTGTTGAAAGTTTTTGAGTGTGAGGGGTGAGTTAAGACCCTCTCACACTTTTCTTTCCCCATGCTTCTTTCAAGAACCATGGATGGATTTCTGCCAGCATAGTTCCATGCCTACCAGGTTCAGGACTTGATATATTTGGTTTAGAAGATTTTTCCAAACCAAAGGGGTTCTGCAGAAAGTAGTGGAGAAGATTAGTCTCTGACCATTGCTTTAAATAGTTGATGAGTGAGAACTAAAGAAGTGGCATCATCTATTCATTATCCAAAATGCTTCTTACTTGTTTTTAATTCAAAACCATCAAAAGTTGCAATGTAGAAACTCATGAAAGGAAATATGGTAAAGTGTCCATTAAAATTAACATAAATTACACTCACCTCCCTTGAAGTTTGTGGAAATATAACTCACCTTTTTTAGTTGTTAACTTATACTCCTCTCTACTTGTCAAATTTTAAATATTTATATTACACTTACACCTCTCATTAACAAGCACCATTAGTAAACTTATCAGAATGATATTTTTGTGATATTAATGTTCTTAATTAATAAAATTATAAAAATACCCTTACACACTCTCTTGTTACCGTCGACAAGTGAGAGAGATGGGGATTTAGGTTTTTTTCACAATTAGAGAGAGTGGGTAAGGTATTTTTGTAATTTTATTAATTGTGTGCATGTATACATGAAATGACCACGTTCATGCCAGTGAACCGTGGAACTGCTATGCGCGTAGGTAGTTTTCTATTTAAAATTGACACTTGTTTGAAGTTGGAAACTGATTCTATGAACATAAAGTTTATTTAAGACCGAAGAATTTCACAAAAAGGCATCCCAGATCAACAACACAACTCTTTATATTTTATCCTTTTCTCGCTTTTTTTTTTGTAGTTTTAGTGCAGTTTAGGTATAATTATCTCCTCTAAAGTTTATTGTAATACTTTGGCATGAAGTGTTGTAATTATTCTTGTTCAATCAATGAAATTTATTATCATTCCACACTTGCTTTTGTCCAAAACTTGTTCTTCAAAATAGTTGGAGAACCTATAACTAAGGGGTAGATTTCTCCTTTGTGCAATCGTCCGCACTTTGGAATCAAAAAGTGAGTTTGTGTTCTTGGATTTGTTTATCTTCATTTAACTTAGCCGAATCCAAAATTTACGATAACAATTAGGAATATTTAATATTACAAAAAATATCATTTTGTTAAGTTTATTAACGATGCTATGTTAGTGAGGGGTGTGGATGTGGGTGTAATATAAATATTTAAAATTTAATATGGAGGTGTGAGTGTAGGTTGGACAACAAGGGAGTGTGAGTTGTATTTTTATAAATATAAGGGGAGATGGATGTAATTTACCTTTAAAATTATTAAAATGGACGAAAGCCATTTATTTGATTTATGTGACAATCTTAACCTTCTTGACCTTCTTGATTACCTCACCTTTTCTTGAATCCCAATTTGACAACCTGACCTAACTGATGTTTATTCCTTCTTTTTATCCTTTTCTTCTTCTTCTTCTTCTTCTGAATAAAGTTTTAAGACCCCCACCTTTATTTGAAAGTCTCAATACTACTTATGATGTACCTAATTTGTTTGTATGTATATATACATTGAATTTGAGACTTCTATCCTGTCCTTGCCCATAAACTTCATCTTAACTTCGACCAACTGCAGACACTACCCAACATATTATATTTGCTCACAAAGGCATTTCAGGGAATTTTAAATGAAATAGTGAATCATGCCAATTTTCCATTGAAGATGTAGGAATATTTTACTATTTGAAATTTTGTATCACTAAAGGATATGACTGTCAAAGTGTCAATCTAAACTTTAGAACATGGGCACCAACCCTTTACTTTTTTTCATTTGTGCTTGACTTTTGATAATTGGAGGCTTGTAATGCATCATGGATCCACTTAGTGATACTCATCCCCACCTTTTTTTTTTCAAGAATAATTTTATATTTTCTTAATGAATCTGACTAATGATTCTATTAATTATTTAAATAAGAAAGTACTATTTTTTTAAAAAAATTCCCATGAAGATGTTAAAAAAGATTTATTATTTAATAGAAGAATACAACATTAATTTGAATGATATAGGAGGTTCCTAATTCTCGTTCTTTCTCACCAGCCATGCCAGCTATGCTAGCCATTTCATTTTCTTCCTTTTAAACATCGTAACGTGTCACAATCCCATGATTCTGATTTGAGAGCACAAAATCTAGAAACCTTAGCCTTGAATGGTTTAACTTAACCGTTAATCCCTATCAAATGCTCTCCTTTCACACTTCTAGGGGCCATTTTTTTTTTCAACGTTCCTTTTGAAATAAAGTGAAGCTACTTGTTTTATGCAGCAAAAGTAGCAGTCAATAGCTTGAACTTACGTTGAAGAGTCATTTTTTCTTTCTCTAACCGGCTTTACAGATAACCCAAAACTTCCCTTCAAGAACCCTTGATGAATTCAACGAGAAATGGCAGTGATCTCCTTCTCAGACATGCACACAATCATAGCAGCTAGACTATCCACTCAAGCTTTTGGCTTGCCTCTTCTTTAAGCAAAACAAAACAAAATAGTCATCTCTTTTTTGTTCCCTTTTAGAATCTCACTTTGCTATTTATTTATTGCTCTGCTATGTTCACTTTACAATTAGTAGATGCCAACACTAAAGCCTATTATTACACTTGAAGAGATCACAGCTTGTTATTTTATGAACTTTTCTTTATGGCCATTATTATGAAACAACAAACACATTTAATTAGCTTGGTTAGAGACTTTCTTAAGAAAACCAAATTAGTCCCTGCTCCCAAAGATGAATTGAAGAAACAAATTGGTGCAAATTGGTAAAGTTGACTCTAGTTTTGCAGAAAAGATAGTTCGATCCTTGTTATGTGCCTTCATAAATCATAATAACAAGTATCATTGTTGTCCACCACTTTCATCAATTGGGCAAAGGAAAATGCTTTGTGTGTCTAAGTTGGTTCAGGTTTGCAATCAAGTCTTGGGGCCCTTGCAATCCAAAATTTCCAAGTTTTACTGTGAGTTCAGTTTAACTTACATTCAAACTTGAATGATTTCCCAAGTAGTCATCATCGTAGTAATTATAAGTGTTGTGATCCACTTTCCACATGGCATAGGAGGGCTTAGGACAGCTGACTTTTCCATGATGCGGTTTCAATTTGGAATCAAATTCATGGGGCCCTTGTTTCTCATTATTTTCACTCCAAGATGAAGACCACTTCTCTGTTTAATTGTATATTCATTCCGGGTTAGAATATCTTCTACGATTCTCATATGACCACCACTCACCAGATAGATGCATGCTGGTCAAAAACTAGCCATTGCAGGGTACCAGGAGGCCTTCAATATTATATTCTTTACATCTTGATTGCCTTTGTGGTAATGCTAGCTAGCTAGCTAAGATCTCAAAAAGGGGCAAGCATAGATTTTAAAATAGTAAAACACTGAACAAAAAATCTCTAGTGAACTTGAATGAGTAAATTTGAGTGTTTAGAATCAACGTTCACAGATGCCCAATGACTGCTATCAGTGTTTATGAATATATTAAAAAATGTTCAAGGGTGGGTCTATCATCTCTCAACAAATCAAATCAACCTTTCTTCCTCGGCTTTGGACACCCGAGATCCAGAAAGAGTAGTTTAATTGGCTTTTGAGTAGTGCAGTAGCTAGTTGGTGACTTCTAAGCTGCAGCGATGAGCTGGGTCTTAGAGGTGTGGTGGTGATTGATCCAGTAAACTCCAAAATCCAAATAGAACTAACAAAATCAGATCAAACAAGTTTCGGTAACTGGTTCATGTCAGAACTAAACCATAACAATTATTATTGGCTCAATTATGGATTTATGATTTTTGAACCTAACCAGTAGAATACTTGACCCAATCACTTTATTGACTATATTGTTTAGGGAAAATCGTCATTTTGACCCTCGGAAAATCACTTCACTAACAACATAGTCCCCCCAAGCATTCCTTTTGTTTCACAAATCCATCCAAATGTCAATTGATCTCCATTGCTATTAACAAAAGGTTTTCTCGCTTTCTTTTTTGGCGTTAGCAGTCAATGCGGTCGGTTGAGTTGTTTGTAACATCCAATGAGAAGGTGAGTTGTGGATTGTAGGGTCCACAGAAAGTCCGGTGATGGAGTGGGTAAATTAAAAAGGAAAATCGTAAATGGTGCGAATGAAAATTCGCAAAAGGACGTACGAATATATCATAACAATGTGGACATCATGCGATTTGTGCGGCAACTGAATATCTCTCTCCTTAATTCCAAATCTCAGCTTCTTTCTGATTGATTGTATTCTATTTTTCACAGAATGACGAAAACTTTTTCATACTGACTAGCACGCTCAATAAAAAATTCTCCTTCTTGAAATCTCTTTTATCAATGTTCGATTAGAAACAAAATGGAGAATGAAAGCAATAGGGAGTCCCTTTCGATATTCACTGCCAGTGCCTCCGCCGTGGCCTTTCTCGCAGTCTAATCCTCACTGCTCAATGACTCCGCCAAAGAAGGAGCCAAATTTCTCAGCAGTTTTTTCATTGTACTCTGCTTGTCTGTTATTTTTTATCAGTAAATATGTTTTTGCAAATTAAACCCACTCTCATCTTTCTTGCTCCTCTTGATTCTCATTCACATTCTTGTTTCTTCTTCTAATACAAACAAACAAACAAGTTCTCCCTTCAATAAGTACATATTCAAATTTCCCATTTTAACATTCGACAGATGAACCGTTTTAACAAGTCAATGAAGGTGAGAAAGTTGTGAAATTAGCTGAAAATGAAAAGCCTTTGAACAGTGTTGGGGTGTTGGAGAGTAAAGGCGGAGAAGAAGTTGTTGTAAAAAAAAAAAAAAGAAAGAAAAGAAAAAGTGGCAGAAAGAAGGAGGAGATGAAGAAGGTGCTGGCTGCAGCTATTGCTATGACCATGGAAACGCGTGGTAGTAGAACTAGAATGATGGTTCAGAATAATGTTAAAAGAAGGAGATTTATTTATTTATTTATAATTACCCACTCCATCTCTAGACCTTTTGTGGACCCTATAGTTCACAACTTACCTTTTCATTGAATGCCACAAACAACTTCACCCACTGGGGCATTCCCTTTTATTTTTTCCTAGTTAGAATTGTTAATGTGAAGTGGCATTCTTTATTACTGTAAAATGAAATTACAATCAAATTTGGATAACAAATAGTTGTTGGGGAAAACTTTCCCGGCTAATTTACCAAAAAAAAAAAATTCATTATTTATATATATATATATATATATGTGTGTGTGTGTGTGTTATTGTTCACATTATTGATAAATATACACTCGTTTTGGTATAAAAACAATACGTGACACAAATGTCACGTATTTAAGGATAGAGTACTACACAGAATACGTGAAAAAGCTTCACGTATTATACAATACATGACATTGTTCCACATATTTTGTTCAACACACTACGTGAGATAGTCACACGTATTATAGCCATTCCACATATATTGAGAACAGCTCTTAGGCTTATCAAATGTGTCTGGTGTGGTTGGGTTCAAATTGGTGAGGGTAGTCCTTGGTCCATTATTGGGGCATATTTAGCGCAATTCTTGGAAGTAAGTTGTGTCTAGAGTTGGGTCAGGATTATCGCTATTGCTGAAATTGTATAATCGGCTAATGAATGAACTGCATTAGCCGTGCCAAATGTATGAGCACCTGAAAACAATGAAGCATATATAATCACTTACTCTCTAGCCAAAGAAATAAATAAATAATCACACTCTTTTTTTTTTTGGATGAAATAATCACATACTCCTCGGTGAAGTGCTAGCTATCATTTTATTAGAGAAATTCTTGAAAAGTCAAACAAGTTAAGGTGCTGGCTTAATTTAAAATGAAATGGTTGTCACATTTTTTTTTTTGCAATATATCTTATCTTAACTTTATTTTCTATTTATTATTATTATTATTACAAAATTGCTACACCTAGAAAATATGTCTAACTGAACTGATATGTGTTGTGCCAATATCATAGAAGAGTTACAATTCAAAGAATTGAGGACCCCACTCTTGATATTGTAAATAATAATAACAGCATCTTTTTTATTATTATTAGATTAAAACCCAAGTTAGTCCCTTAGGTTTATAACAAGGGACAAATTAGTCCCTTAATTTTAGAAATCTATATTCGTCCCTCAAATTTTATAAAAGGGGATAAGTTAGTCTGTAAAATTGTCATATAAAATGCTGTTAACTTACTTATGTACGTTAACTTGTTTACATGTACTGTTAACTTTCATAGTGGATCCTAATTTGTCTCACTCCTTTAAACGAAGTCATTTAGACATTTTTTCCATCTGCTATCTCTGAGAAGAAAGATTTTGACTTAAGTTGACATTTGTTCGTAGAACGGAGAAATGAGACAAGTTATGACTCATTGAGAAAATTAACAGTACACGTAAACAAGTTAACAAAATACATGGACATTTTTGTTAACATTTTTACATAAATGTCAACTTGCTTACGTAAGCAGTTAACAGAATACATGGATATTATTGTTAACAATTTTATAGAAATGTTCATGTATTCTGACTTGTTTCCCCTGCCTGAGGAAAATAAAACAGGCTCTCGGATGACCTTTTGGCACCTCATATGGTGATCAACTAGGCACCAAGAGATAAGTGTCTTGTTGATGGTGCTTTCAAGAGGCAAGGTTTGGAGCACCTATCCTCAGCAACTTGTGAACCACTAAGGTGTAAGTACATAATTAAGGACTTGGATTTCAATTATGAAAAGTTTGTTATTATATACTGATCGCTACATTATTGGATTGATATGCTATTATTGTTGATTGTCTTAAGCTCATGCTATTGTTGTATGTATATTTAATGTTGAGAATGAATTCTGCTAAACTCTTATACTTGTGACTGTGATATCTATAAATTAGTGAATATTCTCAAGTCATTTTAATATATAGCTGATGTTGTCTCTAGGTATCTTGCATCGTCCTTTGTTTTAATTTTATGTCACTTGCTTCAAAGTGTGATTATATGCTTAATTAGAATCCCCAATATACATGTGGTTTATAAAAAAGATAAAATCCTATATGCTGAAGCATTTTTGGCAACTCAATTGGTTGCTAACTTTGTTGACTTGACATTGCAAGTAAAGAAACATGACCAACACAAAAAAAGAGCAAAGAAGAAGAAAAAGGTTATTGATATGAGTGAGTCACATAGCCCAACTCTATTGCCAAGGCCAACCCTTAAATCTGTTGATGAGCTATTGCACAAGGTCTCACCAAGTCTTTGTTATGCAAAGACTAAAAAAAAAGGTCCAGCCCTATTAGCCCTTAATTAACTTTTACTTTAGATTTTGACTTTGTTCAACAAAGTAGTGAGTTGCTGAAGTGTTTAACTAGCCCTTAATTAACTTATATCCTTGTTATTTCAAAATGGCTCATTTTAGGGAAAGAATAAAGTTTGGAAGCAAAGTGAAATAGCTGGAAGTGCTTAGATTGCAAACTTGCAATCACCAACCTTCAAGAAGGGCATCATTCTTAAGACACAAGAAGCATCGGTGACTCTTTAACAAGCTAACCGCAAGGGGAAAAGGAGGAACATTTACATTTTTCATATAAAATTGTGACTACAATACATTTATTTGGTTTAAGTGATACATGTATCAGGATCCAATAACCAACCATAGAAAATAATAAACTGTCCTTATTAGCACATTGTGACCTAAAACTGGTATCTGTTTTCACTTTTATAATCAATAATATCTTGTCGATTGAAGGTTAAAAAGGTTGTTAGGTCAGTTTTGCTTCTTTAGCATGTGCTTTCTTCCTGTGTATAATGTTTTATTTGATAGGATGTTAACAGTTGACTAGTTAATTGCTTATTGCTTTCCTTTCAATTTGGAAAAGATTCATAAACTTTTGTTGCTTTTATGTCTCACTTGAGACTTTTTGGCACTTAAAATGCTGATATTTTAACATTTAAATTGGTAATATTTTTAAAATGTTGTAAAAAGAGAGTAAGAGGTAACATTTTTTAAATGGTGCAAAATAGGAAATTAGTAACATTTTAAAAATGTTGTGATATATGTGTTTTTGCAACATTTGAAAAATGTTACAAAATGCATGTATTGTAACATGTTAAAAATGTTGCAAAATAGGAAATTAGTAGCATTTTAAAAGTGTTGTGATATATATGTGTTTTTGTAAGATTTGAAAATTGTTACAAAATGTATCTCTTGTAACACTTTTAAAATGTTAGTAAAAATATAGAAAAAGGTTGTTAAAACTCTTTAGCGGCATAGAGTAAATGCAACATTTGCAAAAATGTTAGTAAAAGAAATAACAATATTCTTTTTTATGATTTCGCAACATTTATTAAATGTTAGTAAAAATCAAATTCCTAGTAGTGTAGCCTTGAGTTGGTGTAATTGAAGTCTGACACTCTTCAAAATCCAGGAAGGTGGTTCCTTCGTTGCCCTTTGTATGAGGTATGTTATTGCAGTTTTGCTTTTGTCAACTTCATATTTAAAGGAAAGAAAATGAAAACTTTTTAACAACACGAATGTTGTTGCAGAATCGAACCATTAGATGTAACTATTTTGAATGGGTACGGTTGATGAAATTAAATCTAAATATTAGGACAAAGGGAAAAAGATATAGTAGAAGAAAACTTTAATGAACACTAATGTTGATGAGTTTGGACAAGCAAACATGACTGAAGCCAACATGAAAGAGTTACTAAGAATGTTTGTGAAAATAAAAAGAGATATTGAGAGGCTGGAGATATTGACGTTGTCAATATGTTTGGGGGAAGGATTGTGTTTCATACTTAATCTGTATACTCTTTTTATGAAGTTGTTGGTTGTTTAAGAAATTTCATGTTGTGATGCTAATTATGGTTTGTTGTAGAGTAATAGCTTGGGCTTAGCATTGTTTATGTTTTAATCTAGTTTTGCCGGAAAAGTGCCATGTACTTCCAAAATTGGATCAGTGGAAAGATATGAGTTATGTTTTTATGAATAAATGAATGAAAGTTCCATTTAGTAGTATGATGTTAGAGTTGAGTGAATGTGAATGAAGGTTATTTAGACCTATAACATTATGCAGCAGCCACAACCTATAAATGTTCCCAAAGACAATATGAACATCCTGTTGTTAAGACAAAGAGGTGAAAAAGGAGAAAACAATAGCATCACTAAATCAATTTGTGCAAAGGGAACCAAAAGGAGAGTATCAGGAATACAATGAGGTCTCTAACGACGAGAAGGAAATTCCGATTGCGATGGAATAAGGAGAGAGAAACACAATAGGAAATCCCATTTTTCCATTACCGACAGATTGTCAATAATTTGAATAATGAACCAAATCGTTTTCATTAATCCATGATATCGATGGAAATTCCATCGACGATGAGATAATAAAAACGGATCACTTCAACAATCATCATTACCAATGAAAAATTCATCAATAATTTATTTGATTGGAAATTCAAAGCGTTTAGGGGCACCAATGTTCTGAAATTCAAATGTCAATGAAAAATTCCTTGGTAATTTCTTTCTCAATAAACTTTGTTTTATTTTTTAATTTGACAAATTGCTAATAAATTATCGACAGTTGGTTTCTCGGTAATTTATATTTGGAATTTTATTTATTTTTACTTTGAATTTCACTATTAGGTAAAATAAATTACTTTGAATAGTCCACCGGCAATTTATTAATCCTTTTTCGACAAGCTCTCTATTGGTAATTTATATTGTAAAAATAAAATGAAAATAGAAATCTTATTCACGGACAATCCATCAATAAATCAACCCTGAACTCTATATTCTAAACAATAATAGAAAATTTTCATCTTAATTTTGTCTATAATTTATTCACATATGCCAAATATTTCTGACGGAATATGTCATTCCTAGTTGGCTATTCCATTTTTCATCTTTAATGTCACTTCCATAAAAAATTCTATCGGAAATTTCGATGGCTTGAAATCCATTGATCATTTTTGTTAGTAATTTGTGTGTTTCTAATGGCGAATCATGTTTGAGTATTGTTAGATAGTTAAATGCGGGATTTGAACCATGAAATTCATCACAATAGACTATCCACTTATTTTCAGACCAAAGCTTAGTTGGTTAGTGTAAAATATTTTACATCAACCATATATTATAATTTTATTCTTTGTAAAGATTGATAAATGAATGAGAAAAACAAATTATGCATAGCAGCTATGCAGTGAAAATTAACTTAACAAAAAAAAGAAAAATAAATAAATAAATAAACGAAGTTGCACTAATTAAGTGAAGAGACTATTAGAATACATGACTTTTCTATTAGTAGGGAGAGACTATTGTCACTCTCACTCACTCATCTTTTATTTAACTTTCCTAAAATACTCCTTTCTATTCTCTTTTATAATTAACTCAATATAGGTTATCATACTTCTAATTTTGTTAAAACTTAATATTATTATTAACCTTCTAAAAGAAAACTTCTTTAAATACATTTCATTATTTTTTATTCTAATTCTTTTTATTTTTTTAAAATACAAAATTAATTACTTTTGATAATTACATGACAATATGTCATCAAATATTAGTTTTTTTTTTGTATTTTAATAGTACATAATAATTAATTGATGCAAATAGGGATAATATTGAAATGAATTAATTAATGTTGTATTGAAATTATAAAGTGATAGACCTAGTACAGTTGGTAGTTAGTTCTTTTAAGTCATTAGTCAAAGGTTTAATTTCTAGTGATATGTATGGAGAGAATATTTTAACAAGAGGTAAAACTCATGTTTGTGAGCTCTAGTGACAAAGATAAACAAGTGAGAATACAAGGGAAAAAATGGTTAATATTTACCTATGTTCACAAGAAAAATGTTGGATTTTCTAAGACTGATAAACCTTATCCATGAAATCGTGATTTTGATTAACTCATAGTAGACAAAAAAACAGATAGTGAGCCTAAAAAATGATAATAGTAATAAACTGTGATAAATATATACTTAATAAATAATAATATAGGACATACATATAATTTGTTTCAGTTTTTAATTCTATTGGCTAATATTATATTGTTATTTTACAATATTAATATGTAGAAACAAATTTTGTTAAATATATAGATTTTATATAATAAAAAATTATTAGATAAATATGTGATACCAAGATTTGTCTGATCAACTAAATTTTATAAATTTTTTATTTATTTTATTCTTAAAAAATTAAGGCTACTTGATACGTTAATTTAAATATGTTTACCTGCACTACAATAAAAATAGTTTAAGTATTAAGAAAACTTTAAATAAAAGAATTCAATATATAAGTTTAAATATTTATATTATTCAACGTTCCTAGGATCTAGTTGAAGAACAGATCCATGGTATTCCTAATTTGAATACTGGTAGATGAAGGGAAATATTTATATTAAAATTTAAGTATAAGTACTTGCGCAATCTATTGATTATATAAAAATTTAAAAATGAAATTAATAATAAGGTTTAAAAAATAAGTAAATATTAATCAAACAGTAGTATTAATAAGTTTAGATAAATTATAATTATTGATAATAAAAAATAATATTAACTTTATTAATTTAAGTAACAAAGAAAAGTAAAAGAGTATTTTAGAGACAAACAAATAAAAGTCATTAATATGGGAGTGGTGATAGACATTTAGGAGCCCTAGTTATTATTATAAATAATTTTATACATAAATTTTAGGTTATATATATAAACACACATAATGTTATTTTTTTTCTAAACTTATATAAGATTAATTGAGTATTATCAAATAAAAAAAAAAATCTCTCTTTTGAGAGGGCCTTTTTTTTTTTTTTGTCATAGAGTGCTTGTGTACTTATATATAACGAATAATGCAGTCTTTTTTGGCCGTAAATGATGCATGTATTTGGACTTTAGTAGCCTGAGGGCCAGGAGAATGAGGTACCTCCCATCTCATAGCCGAAGCAAACAGCCTTCCAGCCATGCTGGCCCATAATGGAAAAGCCCAATGTTTAATATTTGAGGGCTTGGTCCAAATGAGGCCTGACTAGTCCAAAACAAATGAGGCCTGCCACTTTTCAAAATAATCTTGGCATGGAGACCCAACAGTCATTTTTTCATGATAGAAGCGTACACAGAAGCATGACAAAAAACAAAAAACGCACATAGAAGAGGGTTGCACATGACCAAGACAACAGAAGAAGAAGAGGGTTGCACCATGCCCACAGAAAAATAAAACAGGAAGCCAACTAACTAGAAATTTTTTAGGTGTTATTGGCGCCAAATGGGATTGTGCTCCAATTATTTATAGTGACATTTTAGTTTTAAGTGGTAGTTAGTGATGGGTTCTCTGTTACCTGAAGTTAAAATATCACTCTACAGATAGTCCAAGTACAATCCTAGTTGGTGCTTCATCATCACCTAAGGATATCTTCTAGTTGCCTCTAAACACATGATGCGGTTACTTCATCACCTTGTTATCTTGACATACAAAAAGTGGGACACCTATTTTTTACTATTAGATACGATGATGATTCTCACTTCTTCTATTGTATTCAATAGTAAAAAAGTAAATGTCTCAATAAATTTCCACTTTTTGTATGTCAAGATAATAAGGTGATTACTTCATAGTGGTTTCTCTGCTAGCCAAAGAAAAACAAGGGTTTTAATACCCATCACAAGTGTGCCAATAATATTAAGCCATGTTTTAAAAATTGGCCCATATAAGTGCCTATATGGTATATTTTTGAAAATTATAATAAGGCACACATTCTCATCTAGGGACATATTTATAAATTTAATTAACGTATCTCTTTTATTTATTAAAAACTAGATCTGGATCAAAGTAAAATTAATTAAAACAAAAAAATAAAGATCAATTGAAATAAAAATATAAAAAAAGAAGAAGATGAAGAATCAAAATCCCTATAAACAACTAATAAGCAGAACCCAGATTATCTACCATTTTTTCATAAATTCTCACTAAAATCATTGAAGTATCCCTCTTAAAGTTTATTATGATCATAAGTTCATATTTTATATATTTTTAACTCTTATTTTATTTAATATCAATTTGTAGCCACATTTTCTTCCTCAAGAAAAAAGATGGAAGAAAGGATAAGGATGATGAATTTTTTTTCATGCATGAAAGCTATTTACGAACATTTACTCGAATGACTAATACTTATGGATCTATTTATTTAATATAAATCTTTAGCTATTTCTTTATTCAAGAAGAAGATAAAGTAGCAAAGGGATGAGGTGATGAAGTTTTTAATCAGTTTGTCATATATATATATATATATATATATTTGTTATTCATAAAATCTATTTTAATAATATATTTTTATCATTTCTTGTGGATGCATTTTGATAATATCATATATATATAATCTTATATATTGATACACGATTCTAGAGAAAATGTTGGCTTGATTTTGAAGAGGTTCCCTTTTAGTCATGACTAATTGTACATTGCAATTTTTAGAGTAACCAATTAGAGATGATTAAAGATTTTCATAAGCAATGGTGATTCAAACAATAAAATATATATTAAATGTTATATCATAAGTTGATCAATAATTAAAGTATAATTTATGGACAATTTGTTTTGTTATCTACTTCTTTATCACATATATATAATTTAAAATCGCGTATCTACTAAATTCAGTAGTCCATGCAACTATGCGAGTCACAGTCTAGTTTTCATGAACATGTGAAAAGTGTTTCCTAAAGTATCTGTTTATTCAATACATAATTAGATTTTAGTAAATTTAATTAATTAAAAATTAGTATGCTAACAAATAAACTAAATTGAATTTTTATCTAACTGGAATATAATTGAGAAGAGAGTTAGTTAATATTTTTATCACCTTACATATGATATGTTGGAATATCTAATCCCTTCCTATGCATGCATGTAGATAGCAGTGTAAGCAGGCTAGACCACTCGTTGGAGGCTTTCCCTACCTACATTCAGCCTAGTTTGACCTTGCATATTTAATAAATAAACTAGACTTAGGCTTTTCAAAAAGTCTTTTTAGCTAAACAGATAGGCTTCTATAATAAAAATAGTCATTTAGGTCTAAAATGGTCTACTTATATTATTATTATTTAAAAATATAATGATTATAGAAATATTTTAATCTATTTAAAAATATATTTTTAAATTTAATTAATAAGCCTTTAGTCAATTTAAAAATAATTTTGATATATATTTAGAAGTCCTTTGACTTATTTAAGAGTTAAATGTTTTGGCTTTTTTTAAAAAAATTGGATAAATTATATTGACTTTCCTAGAGTTTGTAAGATAATTTCTTGACACCCCTCTATCATATAATGAACAATATATCTAAAGGTAGGATTACCCACAAAGAAAAGGAGTTGGCGTGAATTTCACCAAACCTTAAAGGAGGTAAGTATAATTTGGCTAAAAAATTTATAATCAAATATGCCTTCAATAGGCTTGTGGCCAGGTCAAGCCAGGCTTTTAAGAAGCTTAGGCTAAGGCAACGAAAAAAGCCTATGTCAAGTAATAAACCCGGCCTAGGCTACCTTTTGGCAATATATACCAAGTCTAGTTAAGTCAAATCCTAGCCTAGTCTAATCTACTTCCACCCCCTACATGTAGATTCCTTGTTCATATTACTTTGAGGTTGACTGCTAGTCAAATATTAAACACAAAGTTAAACCACAATGAAGTAAGGTGGTTGCTGTCATACCCAAAGAAAAAGAAGGGTTTTAGTACCTATCTTAAGATGTTCGGCTTTGATTTTCAAAGTTACTATGCATCCACAGGAACTTCACATATAAACTTCACCAAATCATGGGAAGTTACAATATACATATATAGTAACTCCCTCAAACTCTATAAATAAAGGGATGGAAATGAAGGAAAAGCATCCAAGCTGAATGCATTTCTCAGTTTTAGAAAGAAGTAGAGTATGCTTCTTGTAGTGAGAAAATAGAGAGTGTATGTAAGAAAATTTCAAGAGTGTAGTGTGAGTATACACTGGGGTTTTGGGTATATTTTTTAAATCTCTGGAATACTATAAATTGTAGTAGAAAGAGTCTCAAGAGATACATTATATTGTAATTACTCATAAATATAGTGGAATATTTTTAGAGTTTGGCCTGGTTTTCCCTTAAAATTTCAAGGGTTTTCACGTTAAAATATTGGTGTGCTGTTCTTTGATCTATTTTGTTGGAGTGAATAGTAATGAGACTATTTATAAATAGTGAAGCGGGTCCCACTGTATAGTACTACTCATAATAGTGATGTGGGTCCACCTGAGCAATATAAATTTCACTGAGGACTATTCATGTAAATAGTGACACATAGGTCCCATCTATTACTATTTATCGTGCTTCATTTATCCGCTACTCTCCATAAATTTGGGCGCGCTTCCGCTTATATCCATAAAGTATTTATTACACTTAGGGTGTACCTAACTCTTGATATTCCTAATAAGTGGTATTAGAGCTTTGGTACAATGGGATTTATTCAGTACTCTGGTTTAGCTGTCTGATCTTGTATCAGAAAATAATTTCTCCTTGGTGCTTGAAGAGCCACTTGGTGTCAAATCGAAGATGTTGATGCCAAAATTTGAAGTGAAAAATTATGATAGGTTGAACAACTTCTAGACTATGGAAGCTAAAATTGCAAGCATTGCTAAATTAGCAAGGTGTTGCAAAGGTGTTAGAGGGTTGTCGGAGTCATTACTGATGATAAGAAGGAGGAGATGATGGTCAAAGATGAGTACAATACAGTTAAGTCTTGCGGACAATGTTCTGTGAGAAGTCATGGAAAGAAACTGCGATTCACTATGGAAGGCTTTGGAAGAAATATTTCCGTAAAGACCTTGTCCAACAAGCTTTATTAGAGGAAATAATTGTACACGTTTAAATAGTTAGGAGGAAAACCAATGTAAGAATATATAAGCGACTTCAACAAGATGATCTCCTATGTTGGAGCAATTGGAATTAAAGTAGAAGATGTTGATCAAGCTATGATCTTGTTGACTTCACTACCTCAGTTTTATGATAATTTCTGTGATACCATACTTTATAATAGATCCAAATATCTAGATAAAAATGTGAAAGAATCACTGATGATAAAGGAGCATCAGAAGTTAGTATCCAGATCCATGCCAAAGATCTTGCAAATGGGTTATTCATGATGAGAGGACATAGTTAAGAAAGAGGATCGGGAAGTAAGAGCAAGAGAAGATCAAAGTCCAAAAAGCACAAGTCTGTAAAATGCTTTCTTTATCGGACATATCAGAAGACATTGGCCAAAAAGAAAGGATAAACTAAGAGATTATGCTACTATAAAAATTGAAAGTTCTTATGATAGTGATGCTTAATGCTGGTTCTGTTTAGCCTGTCAGTATTCACAGATGATACAAGAAATGAGTGGATCCTGATTCTGGCACATCCTTTAACATAACACCTAATCAAAACTTTTTCTTATCCTATAAAAAGAAGGGAGGAAAAGTTAGATTAGGAAATAATAGAATAATTTTGATTGTAGGTGAAGGAGATATGCAAGTAAATTTGGATGATGGTACTAAAATGATATTTCAAGCATGGCATGTACCGAAATTGGGTAGAAAGCTGATCTCGTTGAGTGCCCTAGATAATTGGGATACAAGTTCACTGGAGAGGATGGCTTCTTGAAGGTATTCAAAGGCTCGATGGTGGTATTGAAAGGAAAGCTAGGACGGAATCTATCTATTGCTGGGAGCACAGTCGATGGAATTGCTGCGTTTTATCCTCTGAAAGAAATGATGATGCTACACGATTGTGGCATATGCGGCTTGGTTATATGAGTGAGAAAGAAATGACCATATTGCTAGAGAGGCCTGAAAGGCCTGAAGAATTGCAAACTTGGTTTCTGTGAAACTTGTATTTGGAAAGCAAAAACGGTGAAGTTGGATTTTGGTAAACACAACAGCAAGGGAATGTTGGAGTATCTACTCAGATGTTTGGGGTTTAGTCCCTGTTAACTCTTTAGGTGGAGCTCATTATTTTCTAACTCTGATGGATGATTATTCCAAGATAGTCTGGATTTATTTCCTGAAGAAAAAGAAGAAGTGTTCAGCAAATTCAAACAATGGAATGCCATGGTCGAGAAGCAAACCGTAGTCAGTCAAGAGAAGAACTAATAATGGTAGAGATTTGCAGGAAAGAATTTGTAGAGTTCTACAAAAATACTTGTGTAGTGAGGTATCATACTATACCAGGAACACCATAGCAAAATGGAGCTGGAGAATGGATGAACAGAACACTTCTGGAGCGTGCAAGATGCATGTGAATCAATGCTGCACTTCCCAAATCATTTTGGGCTCCGGCCAATACAGTTGTATACTTGGGTAAACAGATCTCCATCAACTGCTATTGATCTGAAGATTTCATAAGAGGTATGGTCGATTGACCTGGAAACTATTCTAATTTGAAGGTATTTGGTTGTCTTGCACATGCCCACATGAGTGATGGTAAACTTGAGGTGAGGACAAGAAGGTGATATTTCTAGGGTATGCACGAGGGGTAAAAGGCTACAGACTGTGTGTATAGAGAATGCAAGTTCACCTAAAATCATTGTCGAGATGTCACTTTTGACGAGGCGGTAATGCTAAATCAGGAAGGAGTCTAAATTAGATGAGAGGTAGGAGTCATGTTGCTAAGAAGGGTGGAATTAGAGATTGATTGGGAAAGTAAAGTAAGAAAATGATGCAATAGATCTGCCGAGTACTTCAAGTTTTGCTCAACCTGAATTAGAACAACAAGATGAACCTGATTATGAGGAGGCTGATCAACAAACCAGAAGAGAGCCATACAGGATTGCTACTGGAGATAAAGGCGAGAATTTAGAAACTAAAAAAATGGATTCGCCCGTGCACTTGACTCATTAGATGTAGATCCTATAGTCTTTGCGTTGGCTATGGAGATGGTGAGTTGGGATGAACCATGTAACTACCGTGATGCAATAGCAATAAAGAGTCGAAGTAGTGGCTGATAGTAATGAATGAGGAGATTGAATTCTTCAGAAAAATCAGACATAGGAGCTTATACAACTTCCAAAGGGGAAAAGAGTAGTTGGTTGTAAATGGGTCAACAAAAGGAAAGAAGGAATCCCTGGCATTGAACCTCCAAGATTCAAGGCGAGACTAGTAGCAAAAGATTATACTCAGAAGGAGGGTCTTGACTTTCATGAAGTATTCTCTGAGTGAAGCATAGCTTTATTCGAATCCTATTAGTTATTGTGAATACGTTTGACTTGGAGTTGAAATAGCTTTGATGTGAAGACGGCATTTTACATGGTGAGCTAGAGGAGTCTACATGAGTCAGACAGAGGGTTCTAGCTCCTAGTAGGAGAACCATGTTTGCCTATTGAAGAAGTCATTATATGACTTGAGGCAATCCCTGACGAGGTACAAAAGGTTTGATGCATTTATAATTGGTACTGGTATAAGCCAATATGATAATTGCATCTACTCTAAGGAGCTTTCAGATGGTTCGCGAATTTATCTATTGTTGTACATATATGATATACTAATTGCAAGCTCAAAACAAGGCTGAAATTAGTATGTTGAAAACTCAATTGGGAAAAGAGTTAAGATGAAAGGCTTGGGTGCGTAAGGAAAATTCTTCGAATGGAGATTCATATAGCAGGATGTTGTGAGGTTTTGCTTGACACAACAAAACTATATTATGAAAGTGCTACAACTTTTCAATATGGATCAGGCCAAACCAGTTGGCACTCCATTGGCTGCACATTTTAAGTTATTTTTGAAGGAATGTCCAAGAATGAGGAGGAGGTAGAGCACATGTCTCATATACCTTACTCTAGTGAGTTGGGCTCATGTATGCTATGGTATGCATTAGACCGGATCTTTCATATGCAGGAAGTGTGGTAAGCATTATGAGCAAACCTGGAAAGGCATACTAGGAAACTGTAAATGAATCATGCGGTACCTGAAGGTTTACCAATGTCTGTTTGGTGTTTGAAGGTTAGAAGAACTGGAGTTGTGGAATATTTAGTGATGCGGGTTATCACTACCCGCAACAAATTAAAATAATTTTAGTTACTAAATTACACCAAAAATGAAGTTAGGGTGTAATCCAGGTTGTCTCACAAGGAAGTGCATGACAAGGATTCCAACCTTGAGAATGAGGGATGTTGAAATTGCTAAGGAGGATTGGGATTGGAGTTGAATATTGGTGATTGGTCGCGTTAGTGTTTTTCGAATTTGTTGTGAGATGTGTAACAATCCCTAATACCTCATTTTTAAGTCCTGTAGCAAAATTTAGGGGCTAATAGAAGAGTATAACTCTAATGGCGCTAATGGAACAATTGAAGCTAATGAATTCTAATTTTTTTTAGATTGAATTTGATCTAAAATGCATTAAGGTGCTTGGAGGAAGAGTTTCAATGAGTGAACAACTTTAAGAAAACTAATATATGAGCTTTATTTTACGGATCATAATTCATTAGACACTACTGACATCAAGGAAAACTCACTAAAAGGAAAATAAAAGCCAACCTAATATAGTGAGAAGATGAGATAAAATGAAGAAAATGAAAAAAGAAAAATAAAAGAAATTAATGGATCGGAGGAGGAGTAACTTGCCATCATAGAAGGGATTAATTATCTCCATCGACGGCTCTCTAGCAAATCTGACAAAGAGGAGTGCTATTTTGAAGTTAAAGAGGTAACATTAGAGTTTATAGTTAGAGATACGATATAAATCAAATTAAAAACATATAAAATATGGCTAAGAGTTTCTAAAACAAATTATCACTAAAGTATTCAATGAGATATGATACGATTGTAGAATCAATACGTTGACTATCCGTGTATCATAGTCTTTTAAGACATTTTTACCTTGATTGCAGTATGATTCTCATTAGTTGAGTTGTATCCAGGTTGTACCATTTATCTATCATATATTTTAAAAATCTAGAGTCCTTTTTTTTATTTTGTTCCTTTTTGGCTAATGAAATTGATCGAGCTCCATGATTGCTGTCACTCTCAAACTATACATAACAAATTCATGTCAAAGCAGTTCAACCAATAGGTCTCGAACTCCTCATCGCTTTGTTATAAGTCCTTTGTGGAGACCCTCCAAGTCCAAATACAGGACAATGACAAGAGTGCACAAAACCAGCATGCATGCATCTTCTCGTTGCTATGCTTTAGTTAGACAAAAGTCTAGACATATGGGTTTAATTAACAAAAAGGTATAAAAGTGCAAGAGCCTATCTACAACCCTCAATCATTTTCCAAAAGTCAAGCACATATACTTTCTAAATTTATATATATGTAATATTTTTCAGTACAATTTTTGAGGAGTTGTTATCGATCAAGTGTATGTCTTTTAAATATTAGTTACAAGAAAAGTTAAAATACATTCTATATTTGAAAAATATATCAGTGTCCTTTTAATGATGTTCGGCAAACCGATGGGCATATAGAATAATTGGTAAGTGATTTTTTAATTTAATCAAAAGTCTTAAGTATAAATCTAGGATATATAATTGTGTTAAAACTCGAAAAAAATATTTATCCTCTTATTAATGGTTCTATCCAATTTGAGTAGAATTGTCATGTGATTTCGATATGAAGAAAAGAAGAAAAAAAATTCGAGGAAAACCTGGATGATTACTCAACACAATTATTGAACGCAGCAGGCTAGGACCTAGCTAGCTAGAGTTAATTCCCATTCAATTAGTGGTCTAACATGGCCAACCACAGATTGTCATGTAATGTTGCTTAGCCAATTAAGGCTATGCTGTACAAGCACCTTGTCGGCCAGGTTCGTTATGGGCTATATCTTGATACGGCACTCTGGAAATCTAAGCATCTTTTGGTTTGAGATTTTTATTTTCAATTTTTATTTTTAATTTTTAAATTTTTCAGATTTTATGAAAAATTATTAAAAATTTTAAAAATTATAAATTATAATTTTTAATTTTTAATATTTTCCTTATAAAATTTTAAAAATTAAAACTGAAAATTCAAATCAAATATACCATAACCTTTTATACGAATTCTTTTTCAGCTCTTTTTGAATCGTTATACAATTGTGCTATTAGCGTCCAAGTGAAAAGTACGTATCTGAAGAGAACCGAAATTTTTAAAGCAGCCCATAAGAGAGACATGCAGACCCCCTGATTTCTTTTCTAATTGGTATTTCTTGGAGGCGGCATTTAACCTGGACCTCCTTTGCACAGACCATGACGGAGCAGGTGTATACAGCCGTTGGATTCGCGTGTAATTTGAGGATGTGTCAGTAAAGGATATGTGACACCGGCTAAAGTAGAAATGTTGAAATACTTGAGAATTTTTAAATCCACCCAATGTCTTCTATATAATACTAAAGTGAGAATTTTCAAATCCACCCTTAAAAGTCACGTTAATATTTGTTGGACCAGACTTCTCATATGTATTAGTAGTTGGTGGACCTTAAATATTCGTTACGTAATTTAAATACACGCCTAGTTTTTACTTTTTTGTTTTTATTTATTATTTCCTATATTATTTATTAAAAATTTAATTTTTATACATTAATAATATAAAAAAATTTACACTATTATTCAATTATGTATTAACGTATTAGTAAAAATGATTATGTCTCACACCCACTATTTAAAAAGTCATATAAATAGAATGATTTAATTAGATGATATTATAAAAAAAATTTACATTGTCAATTTATAAAAATTAAACTTATTTATTAAATAAAATATTTAGTTATTTGTATTTATAATGATTACATATAGTCTGTATTATCTATACTAAAGATTAGAATTATTGTATTAGAGTCAATTACTTCCTTTTTCCATTTATAATTAAGACTAAAATTTTAAATTGAACAATAAAATAAATTATCTATTTTATTACTAAAATTTTTACATACTTCTATGCTTTTTTATATATTATTTCATCCTTTAAAGCCTTTTCCCTTCTTCGTCTTTAAAATTCTTGATTGCTAAGATATTATTTTAGTGAGCTTTTATGTTTTTTTTTATTCTTTATTTTTCATTTTCTACTTGATCACACAATTGTATGATTACATATGTGTTTCTCTTTCTAAAATTCATTTATTTTTATGTCTTACTATTGTTGTGAAATATTATTCATTTATAAATGTCCATATTTTTAGTTGATTCAATTAAGATTTGATTAGATTAGATAGAATCTATTATGATTGATGTGATAATATATCTTTCTTCCTTTGGCTATAAATAGCCCTTTGAATGCTCTATATAGAGAACCTTTGAAATTATCAATAAGACTATTCTTTCTCTTCTCCATTATTCTCCTTATTCTTATTTCTTACAACACATTATCAACTTATTTTGCTCTTAAGTGAAGAAGCTCATTAATACAATGCATGCACAATTTCTTCTTCTAGGATTCTTGGTTTACAATGGAAATTTGGAGAGCATTCGATACAAGCCACAATTTTTTCCTAGTGCTGCTTATAGTTACGAGGCACTTGTTCTTGGTTGATTTTTCTTTCCCTATATTAATATTATAGCATTGGATATGTGGTAAATAGAAAGGCTTGAAGTAAAACATCCTAAACATAATTATCTTGAATATTATATGTTAAAATTCATCTTCACTAAATGGGTCTTAAGACTAATAAATAAGAAAATATTATATTTTAGAAGAATTGTACAAAATAATATTTTTTATGGGTCTTGGAGACACCATTAAAAAAAAAGAAGTGAATGACAATCATTAAAAATATTGCATCCCTATATCAATATCTACTCCTTATACTTTATTCCATTTCTATACTATTCCTAGAAGTGAATGACAATCATTTCCATAAGTGAATGAGAATTATATAAAAAAAAATAGATAATCATTCCCTTAAGCAAATAAGAATTATACAGAAAAATGAATAATCATTCCCTAAAATGAATACATTCTTATTATTGAAAATTATCCGAAAAATATAATTGATTTCTTCCTCCTTTTAAGGAGACTTGCATATTCCCATAAGTGAATATGTCAAAAGATCATTCCATAAAATAAATAAATCTATTATTCACATCACCTAAAATGTGTGACATTATAGTTTCTAGAAGGAATATTTTCATATTTATATTCCTCGAAGTGAATGTATATATTAAATACTTATATTCTCTTGAAGAGAATAATATAATAAGTTTATTTATTTTCCTTTTTCACTAACTTTATAAAAGATTATGTCTAAATATTTTTAAAAGATCAAGCTGATTTTTTGATAAAGTATAAAGAAGAATTGTGAGCCCATATGGTAGCACTTGCAGTTACATTGTGATAAATATATGTTAAAAAATATTCTTGACTTTAATGTACCATTTCAATCTACCATTTAGAAAATCATGCACATAAGAGAATTTGATTGAATGATAATATAAAAAATTAAACTTTATACTATTAATATATTTAAATTAAGAGTTTAATTTCTATGTACTAACTTGTGTAAATTTTCTTTAAATTGTCATCCAATTGTGTATTGTCACATAGTAAAGGTAGTTAAGTCATTCAAATAAAATGATTTGATTGGATAACAATGAAAATATTTTTATACAATCAGTACATCAAAATTAAAGTTATTTTTTAATCAATTTTCATACTATGTGGGTTTCTGAAATCACTATATTTGCAAGTTGATGATCCTTTGGTATGATTTCAGAACGATAGCAAGCTTGTCAAAAATATATGGGTTTAGAGCTTTTAGAGTTTTTCATATTTATTTAGTTTATGTGCAAATTAGTTTTAGATAGTAACTATAAATACTAATTTATTTAAATTTTAAATCAACTTGTTATTTCCTTCATGATTTTATATTAGCTTCCATGAATATAAAGCATATTATTAAAAAAATTAAATCTCTATATATGAAGCATTTTAAAAGTTAATAACTAACTATAACATTAATATCTTATATAAAGCATATCAACTTATTTTTTAGATTATTTTTAAACTCAATATTAATATAAAACATATTAACTATACTAAATTAATTTAATAAAAAATAAAATTATAAGAAGATATTATAAGCCCTTCAATCATTTTTTCTTATCAATTTAAAACTCATCAACAAAGTTGATAGAAAAAAGAGTGAGATAATCATATTTTGTTTCACAAAAGAGTGAAAAATGAAATGGAAATAGAAAAAGAATATCCCTACAAGAGCATACCCAAATTGATTTGTTTGTGAATAATGTTGTTATGAATGGACATGGCCCACCTGGGAGAACTTAAATAGTGAGGAGTTGGTTGATAGTATTAAATAAATTTTATAAATGAAGACCGAAAGTAATAAAAAAATGAAATTAGTGTTGAGTTTTGGCATTTTGTACATATGTACATATGTTCCACGTAAAAGCTGACACACGAGGAAGGCAAGGTACCGTGCGTTGTCAAAAAGCAAGCACACTACCCAATGGTCCAGTTGGTCAATGCCTTCATTTATACTGGGGCAACAACTCAAATACTTGTGTGTATGGGCAACAAAGCCAATATTTCTATTTTGCGAGGAGAAAACAAAAAGTTAGAAAACAGAGCCTATAACCGGTTAAAATTAGAGCCTCACGGGGAACCAAAACATTTGAGCCCCATTCTAAAAGTCACCATTTCTTGCAAGTGACTTTAATTTGTTTTATTTGCCTTTTGGATTTGACTTTTATGATGATAGTTTTATTGACAAATTATAAATTAATCTCATATATTTTAGATTTCATCATAAATCTCATATTATTAGTCATTAAATAAATATTATTTTTATTAAATAATTTAATCTAATGATTAATAAATAAAAAATTCATAATAGACTTAAACATTTGAACTTCCTATAAAACCCGCCTAATTTTATTTACTCAGACAGCACTGACTTCTTCGACCAAAAAGAGACAGCACCGTTTCGCGTTGTGGTTTATGAATCTTTTTCTTTTCTTTTCCCTGATTGCTCGAGTAATCTAATTTTATATACCTTCTTAGTGTTTATATATTGAAAAATACTTACATACTCTTGGATCAAGAGAAATCATTTACTCCATTCTATTTATAAATTGGTATACTAGTTTTATTTGTCATTATTATTTCTTATTTTTTTGTATTTTTAATATAATGATTAATGTATCAATTAATAAATAGAATAGAGTAAATAATTTCTCTTAATTGTAAAGATCGTGATAACAAATTATCTTTGACCACTAATTGGGTATGAAATTATCAACACGTTTCCTTTATTAAGGATGTGTTTATTTCAGGTTTTGAAAAAAATATTATAAAATTTAAATTTTATATATAAGCAAAAAAGTTTAAAACTAATATTTTTTAAAAGTTACTAATTTTAACTTCTATGAAAAAAAACTAAAAACCTTTTTAAAAAATTAATTAATTTTTAAAAATTATCTGAATATATGAAAAGTGATTTTTGGGACAAAAAAATAATTTTCACCCAAAATAATCACAAACAAATGCACCCTAAACCTAAAAATAGTATACCGTTTCTTTCAAGTTTCAATTGGGTATATTATGTTTATTTTTTCTTTTTTTTTTGAAACGTTATTTATATTATCATCTATCTGACATTTGCTAACTCATATATTCCACTTAAATGAGTACACCTCATCCAATAATAAATGATGTAAGTCAAAATCATCTCATATATGATCAAGGACAAATAATATAACTCTTTTTTTCAGTGGAGATGTGCAGAAGTGCAGCCATGGATGACCAGGACAAAGCGAGAACATAAAGTAAGCTTCATTGGCCATTATTATAAACGCATCTAAACAAAACGGGCGATCTTTATATGCCACAGAAAAAAATGTTATATATACATATATTATTTAATATTCAAAATTTTAATTTTGTGAATTATCTTAATTTTTTAATTTAATTATATTTTCAGGAAACATATGAACTTAAAATAATTCATATCTTTATTGTTTATTTAATTAGAATGGATAGTTGCAAAAAACAGTAGAACCTAATAATATACCTACTAAGATGACATAGAAGTGTCTAGAATAGAAAGATGACATAGATCAACTCACAAATTGCTTAACAGGATCGTGGAGTCGAAGAAAATGTCAAATAAATGGGGGAAAATTGCTTTAATTCCTATATATATATGGATTAAACTCGTGAGTCATACTGCAAAATTAAATTATTGGAGAGCATAATTGAGTAGTAGAGATTGATACTAGATATTCACATTGATATTATACAGAATTAGTTTGGTTTTGCCAAAGGTAAACCCTAACTATACAAGATAATTTGCTGCATGTTCCTAGCACAAAGTGTTTCATTGTTTGCTAAAGACAATCGAGTCTCTTTTTTAATTCCATTCTAATATTACTATGTTAAATGTCAAAAAACCATGGACAACTCTTCAAGGCATTGTTGAAAATGGCTTATTCAAGTTTTCAAATTTGTGTCCTATTAATGCACATGTTTCTGTAGCACTAACGTCAACAACAAAGGAATGAAGATGCAAACTTCCATCTTTGGCACTCCTCCAAGCTAGGTCCCCTTCACCAGCTATTGTGTCTAGGGTGTTGAAGTCATGTAATCTTCCATTTTTTGTTGATTAATTCTTGTGCTCTACATGTTGTTTGGATAAATTTCATCATCAAATTTCTTTTTCTCCCCTATGCACTGAATAGTTTAAACCTTTACACAACTTGTGTATACTGACATTTGGTGTCTTGCTCATGTATGTTCTGATGCGAGCTATCGTACCCAATAAATTAAAAATATTTTAATTACTAAATCACATAAAAATACAGTTAGGGTACAATGAGGTTGTCTCACGTGGAAGTGTTCTAATTAATTCAAAGGATTGGGGAGGGGGGTTTAAGTTATTTGAAAGCAAAATTAATTTGAGGGAATATTAATAGAAGAATTACATGCACAAGGAGTCATTCTGATTGAGAGTTGTTCAATCATTGGTTCAAAAGATAAATTCATAGCGTGGTTACTTTCATTAGTTATGTTTTTACACAAAATAATGCAATTCTACTTAATGGTCACACAAACACACTCCTACTAAGGATTTGACTAACATATGAACTAGTGATCCACAATTATGATTCTATGAACCTATGTCAATTTGATATTAAATTACAGCAACCTAAGTTTCAAACGGAGTTAATTTCAATCCCTTACCAAATGTGTGTAAATTAATCAATTGACCAAATACCAAAATGGAATCCTAATTGTGCACAGGAAGAACACACAATCAGGCAATCCTTAGAAACACAATTGTAAAACATCATACAACCGATATTAAAGAGAGATGATAAAAGGGAGAGAAAAAATCAACCATAAATTGCAATTAAAATTGGAACCTCAAGAACAATCTCAATCTTCAGTTATCCTTGCACAAGATAAAATGATTACTCGTCCATAGGTGGACGATCACAATCAATGTTAAGGAAGAATACAAATTGCAATCCCAAACAGGAGCTAAAACAAGGATTGGAAGCTTCTAAAACCTAGAGAGAGAGTAGAGAGAGAAAGTGCTTGAAGACAAAAATAATAACAATGAGTGAAAGGTGTCTACAATGTTTAACTTATTCCTATTTATAATGTAGCACAAAAAATAACATAAAAAGTGGGCCAAATAGGGTTAAATTGTGCTTGCTAATGCTTAGCTACAGACATATGACCGTTGGGGTCATTGACAACTAGGGCAGTAAATTAAAAAATCTGAACTTGTGCCTTCTTTATCCACCGCCAGGGCGGTCATAGATGGGTAGTCCACTTGCACACTTCTAACCCTATTTTGAGACTCAAAACATTGAAATTAGCTCTTGGACCTATAAATAGAAGTTGTAGCCCTTCGAATAAGCTTTCCAACGCCATAAGAATTACCTCAATCAAATATCTGTAGCTCCAAATATTGGCAAAATACGAACTAGAGGTCATCCTGGACAGCATTAGAACATTAGCAACCTTTAATCTTGCAATTTGATTTTGACCAAGATGCTCTTAAAATTGGGTTTTGAGCTAAACATAAAAGTTTTATAGGACTTCTTGAGCTTTCCAAAATATTTTTATTTGTCTCAATCTGACCTTTGTAGAGAGAGATACAAATTTTTTATTACAATACTTCCTGAAATGAGCTCCAAAACTCTTTTATTTAGCTTCCCAAATTCTCCCAAATTGAACACGTTATAAGCTCTATGCACCTCTATGGTCTTCATACACCAACCTGGGAAGTCCTTAGAAGCAAAAAACACTAAAAAAAGAAGATTAAAAGCACATGAAGCTGCAAAATGTATTTATTCATTAAAATAGCACACTTAACCATGATTTCACTCAATGATGCATAATGAGAACTAAATCCAGATCAACCAAAAGTCAATCATTTTAGCATACAAAATGATGCAATATGCCTAGAGTGTAGAGGAAAAGGGGTGAATGAATGCAACATATCATGTTCCTATATATATATATATATATATATATATATATATATATATATATATATATATATATATATATATATATATATATATATATATATATATATATATATATACTTTATTGATGTCTTCTATTCATATAGATTATTGGCACTTAATATTCACATCAGATTCTTAATCGATTGCAAGTGAGCTAAAGATATATGATATTCTATTTTTGCAATTATCAGGATTCTAAATTAATTTATTTTTGTCAATGATTAATATGTTCATTAACTATATTGTCAAGAACCAATTCTGGTTCTCTTGATTAACTTATATTTTTAAAATTATATTAACTTATTTAAATTTGTACGAAAATGTTATTTATTAATCTATGTAATGTGAACTTTTAATTCATTGTCTAAATTAATAAAATCTAATGTTTATAAAAAATTATTGATAAAATAAGAATACTAAAACTTATTCTTGTATCCGTAAACCACCACCTGAAAGAAACTGAAGAGTCATGTAGTCCTAAACTAAAATATTAATTAATTTGAGCGTTACATATTAAATTAATTAGCATTTTAGTTGAGGATGTCACGACCCGATTTGGAAACGTGACTGAAAGTGAGGGATGGGTTCTACGTAATCCTTCTACATAGCATGTCTCTTAAATGCATGAAATAACATAATTTTCAGTCTTAAAACATAAATAAAGCTAACTCGTTATCATATTCTCTATTCAAAACATAGCATTTGATTTCTTATAACTAAAATATTTTTACACATACAGTTTGAAAACGTCTTGCTCAAATCAGCTATTCGCAAAGACATAAACTATTTCATTCATGAACTAAGTCGTATCTGAAAATTAGTTTAATACTTGAAAACTAAATTGTGAATATATATCTGTCTTGTTAAATAAATCTTTGATCACAAACTGAAATAAAAATCCATACCTAATTTCTGGAACATATAGGGATATACACATATTCTAAAAATAAATACATAAATCTGAATTAGAATGCATAGTTCAAATCCTATCTGCACATCTATTGGAGAACTCTAATATAACATAAACCTAAACTAAACCTTATTGCAACGTAAAGCTCAACAGATATACATATATATAATCTCCGAAGTTACTCATTTTTATAGGTCCTCATAAGACCCTATATTGAACACCTAACTAGGTTCCATCTCTAATTCCTCTTATAGGGTGAGATTATCCTCTGTAGATTACTTGGTACTAAGGTTATTGATCTCTTATAGCCATTACCTCACTATCCGTTTCTCTATAGCTACGTCTAAAACTAATTTACCATAAACTAAATAACTCTTGAAACTCTTAAAACTCTGAAACTCTAGATTCTTATAACTCTAACAATCTGACTTAAGTATAACTTGACTATGAAATCATGTCTAAGAGAATCAGGAGCTTGTAGGCATTGCGGTTTCAAAAAGCCCATAAAATATGTATTTGACAATTGCTATGAATCATACTGGGTTCTATATTTTCAAACTTGATAACTCTAAAATCGTATTTCAAAACAATATGGTTCATAATCATGGTAGCTGTGAAATCATAATAACATATTTATTCATGAGGATAAATCACACTCTGTCAACATTTTTCCAATATAACTTAACTCAATATTTTAAAAGCAAAATTTGAAATCCCAATACTTGAAAACATGGTAAATATCTTAAATCAATAAAAACGCATTTGACAACTTTAATGACTTGCTAACTTATGTATTTTCTAGGAATCTCTTCAAGGAAATATATAAAATATTTTCATGGCATGCAACAATCCAATCATGGTCCCATGGTTTTCTTAAAACATATTTGTCATACTATAGTAAAAAATCATAATTTTTGCTACCTTGCCATAACTTGCAAAATCATATCTATGCATATTTTCATCTCTAATTTTATGTTTAACAATCATCATGCATAAAACATACTCATAATGATTGAAAATAAGGTCATGAGTTTAAACTCATTCTGTTTGGGACTTGGAGTGTGTGGGTACTACCAACTTGATCTTGAAAGTTTGGAATTGCACTAATAATTGTCATAGAGCAACATAGGCACATGTAAAAATCTATGATAACTCTAAATCAACTCTGAACATTGGGAGAATACCTCACTTGACAACAATGAGAAATAACAACACCCATATCATGGAAAGAAGAAGAATCTAACATAAACCATTGCTAAATCCTTACCTCAGAGCTTGGAGGAAGTAGGATTGAGTATGGTTGATAATGAAAGGGAGGAGAAAGATTGGGGCAAGGATTTTGAATTTACGGGTGAAATGGGAATGGAAGGGGTATTTATAGGGGTAGGGATCTCATAAATCGAAACGCATCGTTTTGGCAAAAGCATGTCGCCAAGCAAGCTTTCAGCTTTCGCCAGGCCAGCTCATCAAGTTCCAAAACTACCCAGGGAAAACGCTTCTCTAGACGAACTCATAAGCCTCGCTTAGCGAGATCTCAGCCTCGCCAGGCAAGCTCCTGCAAGTTCCAAAGCCCTTTAGAGAAAGCCTCGCTTGGCAAGGGAATTAGCTCGCCTAGTGAGCAAACTTGACAATAACAAATCTCTTCTGCATTTTCCATGACTTTGGTGGTTCGGGCCTTTTTGGCAATGGGTAAGTCCTGGAAATCCTAAAGCGTCCTAGACCTAACTAGGGACATGCTAACCTTATGTATTACAGAGGACTAAGCACGTGTGCACTAAAATGATGTATAAATTGTTTGTTTATTGATAAGGGGCATCTATGCCACTTATCTTGCTACCAAACCTTAGCTTTTTTCATGAGTTTTACCAAGTTATTGATGCAATTAATAAGGATTTTGATTTACTCCTCATTGTGTGATTTAAATAGAATTATTGATTTTTGCATTGATTTTGGAATAAATTGTAATTACACACTGTTGTATTTGACTTGTCTCTTTGAGTATGGTTTTGTGCATAGGAGCTTTGGATCAAGTGCAAAATGTCAAAAACAAGGTTGTTGCTATCCTGATGCTATCCAACTTGACCTTTAGTTAGTATTTTCTACATATCTGGAGTTGTAGATGTCCGATTGAGGTGATTTTGGTGGCGTTGGAGAGCTTATTCAAAGGGAACAATCTCTATTTCTAGTGCCGAGGACAGATTCAGATGTTTAATGGACCAAAATGACCAAATACATGAAGACATCAGTCTCTGCGTGCAGTGCTCAACAAAACCCGAAAAATGGTTTTTATCAGCATAGCTCACGTGAGCACTGGTCATTTAGCACTATAGTACTCTGTCAATGATGCAGAACAGGTCATTAAATCAGTTTTGGGCCCCACTTTGGCCTAATTTTAGAGAACAATATTTAAGAGATTGTTAAGAATTTTACCCTAGCTTTTTACTCGCTTCAGACCTCACTTTAGTTGCTATTATTCTCTCTACATCTCCCTCTTATTCTCTCTTTTCTCTTTCTAAGGGTTCCATTGGTGAAGGTGTTTTATTTTGGAGATTATGGCAACAATTGTTGCTATTATTTTCAGTTTCTCTTATCTTCATTGTTGTAATCCTAGTGATAGAGGAGTAGATTTCTTTACTAGTATAAGGGTTTCCGATGGATTGGAATAATGTTTGAGACCCTTTGTTTATATTAAATGCATTGGTTTTCTTAATGTTCTGCAATTTTTATTTCTTTAATTATTGTGGTGATTACTATAATCTTTATTGGGATAACTAATTGACGATATCGTTTAGAGAAACCTTTGGGCATAAATTAATAGATCTATTGGTTTATGTTGAGGGAGAACATTAGAATTAATTTTCCAATTAGCAGTTAGGCTATAGTTGGCTCATTAAATTAATTTGATTTCTAAATAAATTGGCAATTGTCGTTTATTAGTTATTTGCATTGATCAAATTCTAGATGTTGATTGATTACTAGTAGAATTACTGGTAATTTATTATCAATAGCCACTAATGGATTTAATATTTGGTCAATGATAATTAATTTACAATCCTAGAATATCTTACACTAGTGCCTTATCTATTATTGCTATTATCTTTCAATTTAAATTAATTGTTTTAATTCTCGAAACCCTCAAATCTTCCCAACTAAGTATTGAAGCCTCCTTGAAAGACGACCTAGGTTGTACTCTTTACTATATTTTTTATGCAACTAAGCACTTTATGATTTAATTTGTTTGTAAGTCGTTACAGCTTTATCATTTATCCATCCTTAAAAAGGGGGGAATTGAAGATTGGTAAACTTGTAAAGATGTAAGCACGTTCACAAAAAAAAAATGATGTAAGCACTTTGAGAAAGTCGTAGGTAGACAACAAGTGAGTTATGCACATTTAGGGTATGTTTGATTTCAATTTCCTATTTTCAGTTTTTATTTTTAATTTTTGTAAAGGAAATATTAAAAATTGTGAAAATTATAAAATCCAATTTTTAATTTTCATTTTTAATTTTCAATTTTTCCTTTATAAAATCCTAAAGTTGGAAAACTAAAAACTTGAAACCAAATCCATCAGGCCCTTAGATTTGGATTCTCCAATCTCCCAAATAACTTATTTAAATTGGGATCCTACTTATTTGACAATTGGTATCAAACTATAGCTATATTCCACCGCTCTCATCAATTCATGTTCAAGCAACTATATAAAGGAGTATATATCCCTCTTCTCTTCCCAAATATGGCGCCCCACCTCCAATGTACTCCCATTTTTGTATCAGTAGCTTTTAATTTTCCCATTACTCTCACCAAATTAAGTTGTCATACATGTGCTTTTAATTTCCCACTACCGAACTTTTGGCATGCAAGTTCAAAATAGTAGCAGTGATTAGCTTGACACGTACACTGCACTAGTGACACCATGCAAGGCAAGGAAATCTCAAGTAGCCATCAAGTCAATGAGCACGAGTATAACAGTATGCAATTTTTGGCCTATTAACAGGTGCTATTGTGTATTCGGACTGTGTTGGGAACGTTGAAACACTAACATAAAGTTATGTGATTTTTCAAATTATCATTAACTTCTAATATTTGATCTTTTATATATGTTTATGCGGCTCAACTATATTCATAACATTTATAATAAACTAATCATTTCACTTGATACGCATATAATTGCTTAATTCCTCTAATTTTTTTTTCAAATTTTCTTATTAAACAAAAAAAATCGTAGGCAAATAAAATTTTATATAATTTGTAGGAAATGAGAGTCCAGATATAGACTTTTTTTTGGGTCAGATAGGTAGGTACTATATAATAACTACAAACTTGAGAAATGAAATTTACAAATCTAAATGTAGTATAAGTATTGGGCGAATGCTACAGTGCTTCCTACAAACTTAGTAAGGAGCACCACAAAATTTGCTATTTGATAGATAAGATTAGAGCATTTATTGATGCACCAATTAACTATTGTACATTTTAGTAATTCTATAATTTTGGTCAAACTGTTAAATTGTGATTAATTGTATTTCAAAAAATGACAAAAATTTATATGTGATTTTGGTAAACTGCAAAATGAATTATTTAATTTCAAGATTGTATAGATCAAATTTTATTTAATTTTATGATCACACAAATAAAATTTAGAATGACTACAATGCATTATGTGTATTTTAAATTCAAAGTGACCAAAACTTATCTGTATAATTATATTCTAAAATATTCCTATAAAATTCTGTTCAATTTCAAATCACATGGATAAAATCTAAAAATTATTATTATGTATTATATATAAATGGTGTATTAATACACCATTCGATCCAATCCTTTAGATTTTTGGGCGTGCAATGCAGCTTACATCTGAAACAACGTGTAATATCCGAAATTTATTTCAAAAATTTTATTTGAACTTTATTAATCAGAACTTCATGAATTGGATGAAATTAGTTTTAATAAGAACAACTTACTAAAAAAAGTGAATAGTGACCATGCAGGTCTCGGCCCATTGGGACCATCAAAACCCTATAATTAGGCTCCAGAGATGCCCAAGGCTGAGAAAATATAGGATAAATGTTAGAAATAGTTATGAATGAATATTTTAGACATGGAATTAAATTTCAGACAATATTATTTATCCAGAATTGTATTTTACCCATTCAATAAAATATCGATATATGATTTCTTACATTGTATGAAACTTACAGTGCAAGTTGGACGTCTCATGTGACAAGTGTGTGGCATAGAAGAAGCCACATCATTTCCTTTTCCACTAGCCAATAGGAATCTTACAAAAGTTCATCTATTTATCTTAAGGAAACAATTTTTGTGATAGAAATTATTTCCAACATAACATATAATTAATATCACAAAATCAAATTTTTCATCCTTTTTCTCATGATGAATTTCAGCCAGCAACCTCCCCTACAGCTATCTCCATGTTCTTCTTGCTTCAAACCCCAAAACCTAGCTTCCATGGCCTCAAAGCCTAAGCTCAAAGTCACTAAAATATCAAGATTCCTTCATTAAACTTATTCTACTCTCTATAATTTACAAAGCTAATCAATTATAATTTTAATCCATCACTATTTTTCCACTTTGAGCCATCATACTTCACTGCAAAAGAGAGGATTAAGGGCTATTTGGAAGGATTTTGAATAAAGAAAAGTACTTGGGGAAGATTGTTCTAAGCAAGGAGCTATGAAAATTCAAGTAGGGTTTTTCTTAACCTCTTTTCTTCAAACTAATTCTGAAAATTATTTGAATGATTTGGCTTGAGATTTTCAATTTTATTGAATGTTTAGACATGGATATTGATGTGTTTAATTTGGTGGAGTGTTTGGATAATATTAAAAAATTATTTTTCTCAAAATATGTTATGAACTATGTTGCTAAAATTCGAATTTCAAGCAAGCAGCTGAAATTACGATTTTTCTTACTAATTAGAGACTTTATTTTAAGCTGAAAATTTTATATGATGAAGCTAACATGTTAAGGTGTTTGTATTTTCTTAAGTAATTTTAAGCACTTATACTATTTTTAAAAATTCAAGAATTGAGCTTGATCAAGGTTTCCATCTGATAGGAAAATTTGGAGTACTGAATTTGTCTAATTTTATTACTATATCAAATTATCGAATTTTTATCTAAAATTTTTACAGGATATTGAGGACATCTTATAGTCCAACCCTGAATTTTTGTAGGATTTTATTTATTCATTTGATAGGGTAGTAAAATCAAGACTTTTAGCCTGTTGGTTAAATTGAGTAGTTTTGACCTCTTAATTTGTAAAATTTTGTTAATATATCTAGAAACCTTATTTTGCTTTGAAATTTTTACAGGGTCTCATAGACATGTTAAACTAACTCTGAAAATTTATTTTGCTCTATTTTGATGAATTTTATTATCTAATCCATAATTTTCTTTAGAATCAAAATTTTGGACAACATGCTAAACTAGTTGAAATGATTATGACTTGATTTCATTTATGCTATGTAAACCTATTGATGATGTTACACATATGAAAATGTGAGTGCTTATGATAAATGCTCCTATATGAGAAGGAGATTGAGATTAAGGCTTAAGATCATGAGTACTATGTGTGCATATATAATCAAGATGCCTATTCAATTAAAATGCATATATGATTGTGATTCTTGTATATGTGACATGGAGCATAAAAATGTTATGTGCATGTAAATGTGAACACTTACTAAAATTGCTTCCAAGAATGAATATGTCGTATTGGGTCAAAAAAGTGAATCCCTTGAGCGGGGAGTAAAGTCTACCCTTGAATTGAGTCAAGGAGTAAACTTAGCTATAAATAGATCTCGTGTAAATTGGAGAGAAAATTCAAGGATCATGTATAGGAATGACTCAGCCCTACGAGGAGAAATAAAACCTGGCTAGGAATAGATCTGTGTGTATTGGAGAGAAAATCCAAGGATCATGTATAAGAATGACCTTAGTCCTTAAAAGCACTTTATTACCCAGGAGTAGAATAAGCCACCATAGTCAAGAGCCAAGACAAGTCTTAGTAGCAATTGCCTAAGTAGTCCTTTATACTATGTGCTAAGTGAATGATTTTAGAATTTATGTCGAGACCAATATGTTTAAGTTGAAACTTGACAATATATGTTTTAAATGCTTTATATGATGATATCCGAACAAAGTAATTATGATTAATGATGATAATGATGTATGTACATTAAGGGATTGAATGATAAAAAAACTCACTTCGAAAGGATGATTTTGAACTTTAAAATGAACCTTTGATATGTATTGTATGATCATATTTTGTTAATAAACCAAAATGACTTGGACGATAATGATGACATGGATTTTACTATGTATTTGGGGATGCCCTACTGAGAATTTTAAAATTTTCACCCCTATGTTTTGTATCTCATGTCGTCTCCAGATTGATCTAGAGAACAATGAGGTTGCTATAGGGAAGACTCAATTTGCAGGAGTTCAATAACTTAAGCTTTTATCAGTTGTATTTATTTATATGTATATGTTTGTAAATGTACTAGAAGACATACGTACATTAAAGCTCATAAAAGAGGTTTTTCTTGTATTTGACTTATATTCAATAAATACGCGTTTCTTTGTTATATATTTTAGTAGAATTATGAATTGGTTATTATATGAATCAATCAAATTTGCTATAGATAATTATGAAAGGTTCATTTATTTATAAGTAACAACTCTTGAATCTAATGTCATGACTTAAGGATAATATTATATTTGAGAGGATGTTACACAATACCTAATTAAGCATGAAAAATAATTTGTGTATAATATTTTTATACAATATATTTACAACATAGGTTTAAAAAACAAATGAGGTAGTGGATCATTTCAAATTTTTCCAAAATTTACCACGTTCTTTTATGTTTTTGCCTATGTTGTAAGAATATTGTGTAAAGATGTTGTACAAATATCATTACTGATTAAATATTGCATTTTTGTTAAAACTTGACAATTATCAAATATGTAGTTTAGGGTCTCTGTCACGACTAGCCATATGATGCACCACGTTAGCTATGTGCACCATTTAAAAAAAAATAGTCTACGGTAGTCTTTTCTCCTTCCTCCGTTCTATCTTCTTCTTTGCCATTTTTTCAATACTCATCTCACATTTCTCACCTTTTCATCAATGATTTTCGTTCCTTTGTTTTTTTTTTTTTTGGTGGGGCTGTCTTAAATCTGTAAGGTATCAGGCTTAGGTGATGTAGAAGATGAAAAGAGAAGAAGAAAAAGTAAAAGATAGAGCTCTCGTATGAGAGAAATTTGATTGATACTGATTCTAATTTTCATTACACTTGATAATGGATCTCATGGTGTATATATACAACCCACTAAGTCATCAACTAAATAACCAATTTGATTATATCAGTTAGGCCAGCTAAGCATCATAACCACCTCTAGCTAATACTCTTATCATCCCCCCTTAAGCTTATGGATTGGATATTTGTAATCCTAAGCTTGTTTCTGAAATCACCAAACAAAGAGGAAGCTATAGGTTTTGTTAACACATCTGCAACCTGTACATTTGCTGGAATATAACTAATACAGACATGACCCTTAGCCATATGATCCCTAACAAAATGTAAATCTAACTCAAAATGTTTAGCTTTAGAATGTAAAACTGGATTTGCAACTAACAAAACAACACTCAAATTATCACAATAAACTTAAGGCACCTGATGAATCGGTTGAGATATCTCATACAACAAATTTCTCACCCAAAATATATTAGCTATACTACTGCCACTAAGCTACGATATTCAACCTCTGTGCTAGACTTTTGCACAGCATGCTGCTTCCTGGATGCCTAAGAAATAAGATTTGGACCAAAGTACATACAATAGCCACTTACAGACTTATGATCATCTGGCTCACTACCCCAATCAGAGTCATTATACCATGTTAATCTCATATCAATGCTTTTCTAGATATGTAGTCCATATGAATCCGTGCCACTCAAATATTGCAGTATTCTCTTAACAATTTTCCAATGAGTCTCGAGGGCTTTTTGCATAAATCGATAGCTTCAATTTACACAATAAGCCAATTCAGGCCTAGTCACTGTTATATATTGCAAACTCCCTACAGTAGACTTGTATAAGCCTGGATCTGTGAATTTAGCATGTGCAAAGACTGATAACTTGATAGTGGAAGAAAGTGGAGTGGAACAGGCCTTGCAACCAGTCATTCTAGCTTTTTGCAATAGATCATGAATGTACTTGGACTGAGATAGGAGTAAAACCCTTGTAGTTGTGTGTTTGACCTCAATGCCAAGGAAATAATAGAGATCTACCATATCTTTTAAAGCAAACTTTGCATTTACCTGTGCAATTAGCTGAGAAATAACTCATTATAGCTTCCAGTGATGATGATGTCATCCACATAAATTAGGACATATGTAGCAGAAGTATCAATTACTCTAGTGAATAATGAAATATCAGACTAGGTGGGATGAAAACCAAGTTGATATAAAACTGCTGACAACTTCTGATACCGTGCTCTTGGAGCCTGTTTTAGGCCATAAAGAGCTTTGGTTAACTTGCATACAAGGTTGCTATCACCCACTTCATAACCTTGAGGCTGCTATATGTAGACATCCTCAGCCAAGTCTCCACTCAAAGATGCATTGTTCACATCTAGTTGCCTTATAGACCAAGACTTAGAGACAACTACCGAGAGAAGAAATCTAATAGATGTAGACTTCACAACGAGACTAAATGTCTTTATATAGTCAAAGCCATGCCTTTGATTGAAGCATTGAGCTACTAACCTTGCTTTGTACTTTTGTAAGGATCTATTTGAATTGAATTTAGTTCTGAAAACCTACTTGCTCCCAATCGCAGTTCTTTCAGGCGGAAGAGAGACTAGGTGCCATGCTTTGTTTCTCATAAGGGCACTATACTCATCATCCATAGCTTGTTTCCAATGTGGAATAGCTAAGAATTGCTTTGCAGAAGTAGGTTCCAACTTGGCATGAAGAGCTTTTGGCTTGAACACTCCATCTTTAGCTCTTGTGAGCATTGAATGACCATTGGCAGGAACAACATTCTTGGAATTATCATACCCATTTTTAGGCTTACTTTCCTTAGCACATGATTGCTTGGTCTTAGTTGAGACAGCGTTTTCAACAATTTTGGCTTCAGATGCAGGAATAGGTGATGTAGTAGATGAAATCTGTGTAGTAGTTGATGTAGTATATGAAAGGAGAAGAAGAAAAAGTAAAAGGTAGAGCTCTCAGATGAGAGAAATCTGAGTGATACTGATTCTGATTTTCATTACACTTGATAATGGACCTCATGGTGTATATATACAACTCACTAAGCCCTCAACTGAATAACCAATCCAGTTGCATCAGTCAGGCCAGCTCAGCATCATAATCACCACTAGCTAATACTCCTATCAGAATCTTGAGCTTGTCTCATTTCAGATATGGAGGATATGAAATCTGTGTATCCAATGTTTATCAAATGACATGAAACTAAAAATAATTTATATTGCCGCCACTTCAACCTCATGTTACCCTCCATTCCAACATAAACACGATGAACGTACACCTTAGAAACGAAATAAAAGGTATCCATTCTGTTACCACCAAAATGAAAGTGGACTAATTAAAGTAATTAGGCCCGATGAGGTTTATACTGTGAGAAGTAATTGGGCCTATAAACAATGTCACGGCTCATTAACTAATGTGAATGGTCACGGTACAGGCCACGAGTCACAACAAAGGGGCGTGGAAGTAGTTACAACGGCTAGGGAGATACCCTGGTATTGATAAGCCATGGCAAGGTTAGACGGGAGCAGTTTGTATCAATAGAGAGCATGCTATGTCAGTTACAAGCCATGACAAAGGTTAGGCGGGAACGGTTTCAACATTTGGGAGCATGTGTTTGGAATGGAAGGTTATAGCCGTGGTAACCATTTAGTTAGAGCCATGTTAACTGTTTGGCACATGTTGAAATGCAAATTACTTTAGAAACGGTTACCACGGACAATTGTTTAATTGAAACGACTTCGAGATCAATATAAAAGGATTAAAGATGGATGGAAAAGAATACAAGTAGTCACATACATACATATTTTATCACTTTTGTCTTAGTTTACCTTTTTTCTTTCCTCTTAAGCGTAGTGTAGTGTAGTTTATCAAACTTCAGATTTTCTGTTTCCATGTTCTTTAGTTTTGTTATTGATGTTGTACAATTTCATCTATTATTAACCAATATTCCTTCTTTAATCCTAGTCTATAACTTATTGTAACTTGTATCTAAAACCCTAAGGGGTATTTCCTTCCTTGGTCAATCGCGCACTTAATAGAGGTAATTTTCGGTTGGGTTTTATTCTTGGTTCCGAACCAAATTTTACCACACACAATCTAAATCATCAGGACTTGCAATTTTTTTTTAACTTACACCCTTTCGATCCATACTCTTTGTTGAAAAAATAAGCTTGAACCTTTTGTGTATGTGTTGTTAATTCGTAACACATACTTTTAATCAAATATCTCATCCCGTTCGAACTCAAACGAAATTCATGGATCTATTTCTTCAAAGTGTTGGGACTTGGGAGTGGCCGGGGATGATAACTCCATTAACAATGTGCGTTGGCAAGCAGCAGAGCAGGGCAGGGGCGCAGTGTCAATGAATTGGCAGGAGGCGCCATAGCATAGGAGAAGCCAGCAATGACGTAGAGTGAAAGAGAAAGTGAGAAAGTGGATGCTGGTGCAGCGGTTCACCATAATGTATTTAGCCACATTTTGATATTCATTCAATGTGACTAATCTTTGACACATGATGCACCATGTTTATATGGTGCATTGCAGAACTGGCCCTCTGTGACAAGGGAATAGCTGATTTTGGATTAGTTTGGTTAGGCTTAAAAAAATTCTTTAAAATAGAATTAAAAACAAAAGCAGAAACATATTTATAAAGCAGGAGACTGTCGTAAATGCACTCCAATAAGCAAAGTGTATAATTTCGTTTAACAACACTTCTAAAATTTGGCGAAGTTCGATGGAAACTGGAAAGTATAACTAATATTATGTAGTTCGATTTTACAAATTGTGGATAATTGATAAGTCCATTTAGTAACATCATATCTCTATATGCATACCCAAAAAAAGTAACATAAATATATATATAATGAAGATTAAAGATTAAGTGTCACATACTTACTTCATTTAATAGCTTTTTTTGAACATGAAATTATATCAATTCAACCGTTAAATTTAAAATTTATACTAAGTGGATCAAGTATATAAAGTTTTATAGAATTTGAAAATGATTTGATAGTTCATCATTTCATTTTATTTTAACAAATAACATATTTTTAAAAATATAAATAAATATCGACTAATAGATTATGTGACTACTATTGTCCAATTTTTTTGAAATTTTTGCATGCTCAATCATCAATATAATATAGCATAAATCAACAAAGGTTAGATTAATTAAATTCAATATGAATGAAGAGTTATAAAATAGAATAAGTGTGCAAGACTTACTCCTGAAATAACATATTTATACTCATATATATATAGGGATAGGATTAAGTTACACCAGTGTAATTTTAAAAAAATATTATACTATTGAATAATTTTTTATTGGTATAAATTTTTACAAAATCCACCATTGGATTAGAAACTCACATTCGTATAGATCAAGTTTATAAAATTTTAAATTAATCTAAAATTATTTACCATAATTTTATATACATCGAAATTAATGTAATATATATACTTAAAATGACCAAAATAAGAGTTGTATGATTGCACTATTGATGTTCAATTTTTATTAAATTTGACACAATTGATCTTTATGATAGGTAATTGTAATTTAATAGTTGGATCGATAAAAAATTTATTTTATTAAAAGTTATAAGTAGTGTAACTTGATCCAAACCTATATATATAAACACACACACACATCAAATTTGAAATGAACTCTATGTGTACGATAAAAGAAAGATATAGAGGTGTTTGAACAGGCTCAGCCCTCTCATTTAGGTTCAACTCGCCAAAACAAGGTAGTAGGGTTAGCCCGTCAAAATAAAATAGGTCAAAGGTCAACCTAGCCCACCCGGCTAGCCGCCTAAAAAATAAAAAAATTTCAAAAAACTATTTTTTAATATTTTGATGAATCTTTTTAGGAAAAAGTTTTTAAAAAATAGTTTTATTTATATATACTCAATTTTTCAAAATCCATGACAACTATATATCAATTTTGATTAAAAATTATTATTATTATTAATAATGTTATTTATGAGTCATGACATGTTTTTTTTAAGTTTTAATTTTAAATAAATAGTATCAACTATTATAGTATTACTATATTAGTAAATATATATTTTTCTCATTTTTTTATTAGTAAATTATAAATTTTTTTCTAAAAAAGTGATTTGGTCCACAGATCATGTCCATCCTAATCCATCTAAATTTGTGGATTAAACGTGATGGATTAGGTAGGTTTAAATTTTTCGATGGACCTAAATGTGAACCCAACTCACTAAAAAAGCAATTTCAGCGGACTAATCGAGCAGGTCCAACTCATTTTCACATCTTTAGAAAGATACTTTTACCGGGAAAAAGGTCGACTATATATAAAAATAAAAAATCAATCCATTGAATGTACCGTGGCTCCCCAGAAGAGAGAGAGAAAGTGGAGTGAAACAGATGGTCTGAACAATCAATCCATCCATCCATCAATCAAATTTTCAAAACTGAAAAAGAACCAAACAGTTGCTTGGTTGCAGTGGGTGTGGGTTACCCCTAGGAGCAACAGCTAGCCAAGCCTAAGACAATAACACCAATCAACAGGCAAACATTGTCAAGAGACATATAACCTCCAGTACATATACGTGGCTTTTTTCAATAGTATTTTTAATTATGTCTGAAGTATAAAGGACCCGGATCAAGAATTCGCAGAATAACAATGGTATGGAGGAGGATGGTATGTTTCCATACCACAAATAAAATGGTATGTTTTACTTTTTATATTTTCATTACTTTAAATACAATTTTCAAAAAGAAAAAATAAAAATAAAACCAAATTAATAGATCCTATATTAATTAGCTTTTGTTTGGTTCAAAGGAGAGAAGCAAATGAATACATCAATAGAATATTTCGCCTTCTTTGGACTAAAGAAAAAAAGGGCGGAGTGAAAAAGAAAAGTGCGATGAGATTCACAAAGTTTTCAATCCTAACATTTATGAGAAAATGAAAGTTCTGATTATTATAATGCGAAATTATAAGTATATATTCTTATAATTTATTCTTTTGCCATAAAAGATGATTATTATAAAAATTATTTATATATAACTACATTTTATTTTTTCACTTTCTTTTCAATTAAATCAGAACAAAAGTATATTTTTTCTCTCTATATTCTTTCTTTACATTTTCTTTTATCTTATTCTCTCTTCTTATCCACACAAAATATAAATGTTTTCTTTCTTAAATGATTGGAAAAAAAACCCTCTATTTTTATCACCTTTCTTTCCTTTCTATCTTAAATTATTATGGAAAAAGTGGGAAAAATTTCAACTTGTAAATTTTAATTGAATTTTAACTTTTAAATTGTCAATTTTGATAAGAAATATCATTATTGAAAACATCATAAAGTCCTAGAAACATAATAAAAAAGAGGTTTTAATTACTTGAGCTTGAGCCTGAGCTGAGATAATTCAATGTAACTATGCCAGCTGATTATTTATTGTGATGAGAAGCAATAAGTAAATCAAAAAAAAGAGATGAAAATAGTTTTAGGGTTGAGAAGCCTAGCAGTGAGCCCATTGTGGACCCAGTGAATGGAAAGGAGCTAATGCATGCGCAGCTTGCAGTAGATCTTGCCCTTCCTAATCTTCCTCGTTGCTTCCCACTTCCAAGGATATTGTGAGAGAGTGCTAGTGTGAATAGATTTAAAACTGATCGATGATTGACTCTTGAGATATTGGGCCATTGGTCACTGATTCAACCACTTGGTCACTAGTTTAACCTTTGAACCAGATTTATACAAAAAAATGTAAAAATATATAAAAATTTAAATTAAATATAATAAAATGATAACTAATTAACAAGTTGATACACTTTAAAGGATCCAAATACAAAAACATAAATAAATAATATAAATTTCTAAATATTGTTCACACTTCACAATCATGAATCGCAATTGACAAGTTCAAAACATAATTACACAAATAAACTCACAAAATTTTACATCACAAACTCACAATTCATGATAATTCAAATAAAGTTATTACATTTTTTTTATATATGTCATATTAGAATTTTTTTAAGGTTTAAAAAAAACATTATTTAGCAAAAACAAATCAAAAAATCAAAAAAGGGGAAAAAGTAAAAAAAAAAAAACTTCAACCCTTTCGGCCAACTGGCTGGTTCGAAAGGCAACAGATTTAATAAAAGATTGAGCAGTGGCTCGGATCAGTTTCATGACCGGTTCATCAACTTCCAAATGAACCGGCAGGGTAAAACCGATTTTTAAAACTATATTAGTGTGTTTAAAAAATTGTGAGATTAAAATTATTTTAATAATTGATTATAAGCATAATTGTCTTTTTTAAATAACCACCTATGTGAAAAAGAAAACTTTGGGCAACAAATGTTTGAACGAGGGTTAATTGTGTTTGGAAAAGTTGATAGATTAAAATTATTTCAATAATTGATCATAAGCATAATTTTTTTATAATCAATTATGCGAAAGTCAATTTATATTTAAATGTACTAATTTAAAAGTAGTTTATGTTTGGATGTATTACCGTAAACATAATTTTAAAGTAATGGGTTTGACTTATAGTCAACAATTTAAAAAATTTGCTTACATTTATAAACTATTTTCAACTTAAAGTTATAATTTTCACTTATAATTTATTGTCTTCTTTTTACCTAGACAATATGTAATGATTAATTTTCGGGTTTTATTGACCATTGCTCTAAGAGTAATAGTCAAAAAACCCACAAAAATAAGTTTTAAGAGTTTTGAGTGATTCACATACATTGAAAATTTAAAAGTGTATTTTTTTAATGTAAAATTTTCTATTTTTTATTCCTTAAATAATGCCTTAGGTCCACGTATTCTGAGCTAGGCCTAACACAGTTTTCTGGTGCCCAAAACCGATACCTTGAGAACGATGTTGATGTTGAAGTTTACAATATTATACAAAACGGATCTAATTGTAGAGAGAAATCCTTACTACGGCAAGGAGGTTAGCCTCGTCGTGTCAGCCAAGCTCACTGGAGTGAAAAACGGGGTTTAGCTGGCTCGGGGAGTTTGGCTCGTTGTAGCGAGGACCCCGATACCAAAACAATGCAAAATGATGCTGTTTTATTTAAATGGAACCCTACCCCTATATAAACCCTCTTCCATGTGTTTTGGGACGGATTTTGAACCCTAACATCCTCCCTCCTTCTCCTCCTCACTCTCATCCTCCATCAATCTTACTTTCTCCAAGCTTCAAGATAAGAGATTTTTTTAATAGTTTATGCTCTCTTTCTCTCATTCCTTCCATGTTCTTGGGTATTGGTTATCTATGTTCTCCATTGTTATCAAGCAGGGATGCTCCCTCAATATTGTTAAAGCTGGTTTAGAGTTGTTATAGATTTATTCACGTGTCTATGTTACTCTATGGAGTTGTTGATATCATTTCAAGTTTTCAAGGTCAAGTTAGTGGTACTCACATACTTTTGGCCCTAAATGGTGAATGAGTTTGAACTCATGACCTTAATTTCATCATTATGATCATGTTTGTAGTATTATGAATGCCACATATGAATTTAAAAGTAAAATATGATATAGATATGATCATGCAAGTTATGATAAGTTAGCAAAAATTATGATTCTTGACTATAGCATGAAAAATATGTTTTAAGAAAACCATGGGACCATGATTAGATAGTTACATGCCACGAAATGTTTTATGTATTCTTGAAGAGTTTCTTTGAAAAATACTTGTGTTAGCAAGTTATTAAAGTTGTCAAACATGTTTTCATTGATTTAAGAGATTTGCCATGTTTTCATGAATTATTTCAGATTTTGCTTTCAGATATCTAGTTAAGTTATTTGGTAAAAAGATGTTGAGAGTATGATTTATATTTAGGAATAAACATGTTATTATGGTTTCAAAGTTTTTAAGATTATGAAACATGTTGATGAAATATGGCATTAGAGTTATCAAGCTTATGAAAGTATTTTTGTTGAGATATAATTTAGAATTTCAGTTATATAAAACTTGAGAGTATGGATCTCTATATGATTCACAAGTTTGGCTACATACTCAGTGGGCTTTTGAAATCACAAGGTCTCACGCTGATGATCCCTTAGACATGATTTTATAGCCACAATTATGCTAAGGTCAGATTATTAGAGTTACATGAATCCAGAGCTTTAAGAGTTTTAAAAGTTTTAAGATGTATTCGATTTATATACAAACTAGTTTAGACGGTAAATATAGAGAAACCTGGAGTGAGTTAATGGCTATAAAAGATCGTTAGCCTTGATACCAAGTTATCCACTAGAGGGCAATCTCGCCCCTGCACATTTAGAGAATGGAACCTAGTTAGGTGTCCAAATTCGGGACCTTGAAAGGTATCCATAGTGATCAAAGAAATTCCAAGATTATTATAATTATTATTATTATTATGTACATATTTATCATGTTCAGAGTCCTCTCTCAAGGATTTATGCATCATCAGTTTGAGATTATTCCATAATAGATTATGAATTTAGACAAGCTTTCCTATGAATCCATGAATTTAGAGGTGATTTCTACATAGCTAACTATGTAAATATTTGAAATGGTTTTGTTATGCACGTATATTATCTTTACATCCTGTTGGTTGTCTTATATTAGTGATAGGTGAGAATCCACTCACTAAGTCCATTGACTCACCCTTCTCCCTTTCTCCTCAGTTGGGATTCAGTTTTGATTAGTCATCGTTCTAGTAGACGTAGCTATTTCCAATGGAGAGATTTACTTTGAAGTAAGGCTTAGCTTAGGTTCATGTTAGAAATTAAGTGTTATAATAGTTGTGCAAATAAAACTCAAACCATGCATCCTACTTTAAAATTATGTATTTATTTTAAGGTTATGAGCATCCTTATATGTTTTCAAATTTCAAGCATTGATGTGAGATGTAAATTGTAATCAAAATTTATGAAACAAGCTAGAGATGTATCCACAACTAAGCTTCATGTATTAAACATATTTTCAAATTTTGACTAAGATCATGAAATAAGACAAGTTTACAATCAAGTGTGTTGAAATAGATCAGTTTTATGAGATCAATTATTATGATTTAAATAGAGAAATTGATATTGATATAGAAGAAATCATGTTTTAAATCATAAAAATCATGTTAATTTATGCATTTGATGAGTCATGCTACCCAGAAGGCTTATGTAAGGACCCAAACTCCTACGTGTTTGTCATATTCCCAAATCAGGTTATGACAATCAATTTGAACGGTTAAGAAATGTGATAGATGTTGATTTCCACACTTTCAAAATTTCAGGAATAAAGTATGCAAACTTATAGTTTAAGGGTAACCTATTTTCTCTAAAAATATTTTATTTCTTTGATTTAAACATAAGTTTAGTTTCACATTTTCTTAATAGTTTAAGAATTAGCTCTCAAAATAAAAATCACATGAGTTATGTTATTATCAGCTATAAAATTATTATGTTAAAATTTTGTCTATTGCGAGTAGAAAATAAGTGTATTATATTCATTGAACTTTTGTTCACGTGCAACTCAATTTCCTAAACTTTCTTAAACATTTATTGTTTACATTAGATAAAAAATTAATACAATGATTGATTTACACGGGTTAAGAAATGTGATAGATGTTGATTTTCACGTTTTCAAATTTTCAAGAATAAAGTATGCATAACTTATAGTTTAAGCGTAAACTGCTATTTTCTCTAAAAACATTTTATTTCTTTGATTTAAACATAAATTTAGTTTTACATTTTCTTAATAGTTTAAGAATTAACTCTCAAAATATAAATCATGTAAGTTATGTTATTATGAGCTATAAAATTAATATAATAATTAAGACTCTAACTTTATAAAATTGGATAATAAAATACAAACATTGTTGAAATAAACTAAATAAAGTATTATATGAAATAATTTTTTTAGGATACTATGTTCACTTCTTTCTTTAAACTTGGTCATTACATAATTAAATGTAAAAATTTATTTTTCATTAAAAAATCAATTTACCTTTTTTCAATTCTTAAAATAAAATTATAAAAATTATGATAACATGAAAAGATTAATGTAGTTTTTAAATTTTATTCTATTTAACTTAGAAAAATAAAAGATAACTATTCATATACAACTAAATTATTACAAATTAAAGTGAATTTTTTTCTTTAAATGGTAGAGTGAGTTTTAACTATAAATTAAATTGTTATTTGAATCATATAGCAATTGTAAATTAAAATATTTTTTATTATAAAATATAATAAACTATATATATATATATATGTAATAAGTGCAAGTTAGTGATGATATTAAATACAAAATAGATATAAATTTATATATATATATATACAGAGAGAGAGAGAGAGAGAGCGATATATATAGATAAATTAGTAATATTTAATTTGCTCAATGAATTTTTGCATTGTTGTTGAAATTAATGTTTTATTATATACTTAATATTTTATAATATTTTTTAAACCTGTATCTTATACTTAACCATCAAATAATTTTTAATTTGTAAAGTTATACATTTAAGTAATTTTTTTTATTCATTTAAAACATTTATTTATTTGAACTAGTATTGAGTGCGTCGTGACTTAATTTTGCACTTTTATTAATTATCATGTATATAAAAACTTAAAAAAATGAAAATTTTATTTTAAAATATAATGTAATCCAATATCTACAATAATCCAATCTAATTTTGGTTTGAATAGTCTGGTTTGAATATATGTGGAAAAAATGAAAATGAAAAATGTTTAAAAAATAATCTAATTTAATTTAATTAATTCAAATCATGTATATTTTGAACCAAAAGCAAATTAACTTATAAATAATTTAATTCATGAATAATTTTTAAGACAAAGTATAAATGACAATGTTAATTTAAACAACATATAATTTGGATTTTAATTGAAAAAAAACGTTGGTCCGACCTATATGGGTCCAATGTGTTGGGAAGACGCTAGCAGGGTTTCACCTGCTGCTTTGTAGCCTCTGCTTTTGGCATCTTGGAAGTGTACTTCCATCACTTTCAGGTCTTTCCGCACGTGAACTTGTCCCGCCATTTTCTTGTTCTTTCAGTTTCTTCAAAAAGATTCAGTCATGATGAATTTCATATACCCCATTTTACACATACACAAGGAAACGTATTTTTAAGTTACTAATACGTTAATTAAGATTAACAGCTCTGTTTTTGAAAGATTTAAAAGCGTAAAACAGTCAAGTCAAGGAAGCTCTTCATGTATCAAAGTAGAGATGTAAAAAAGGATCCATCCGTTTTATGACCCCTGAAAAGCCCTGAAAAATGGGGCAGAGGTCCTGTCAAATAAAATGACTAAAATTAGCAAGGACATTTATGGTGAGTTGTCAAGTTGCGGGTTCCAAAAAATAAAAAATTTTAAAAAATATTTTTTAATATTTTAATAAATTTTTTAAAAAAATATTTTAAAAAATATTTTTTATTTATGTATACCAAATTTTTCAAAATTCATAATAATTATACACTAATTTTGACTAAAAAATGTTATTGTTAATAGTGTTATTTGTGAGTTATGACGTTTTATTTTTAAGTTTTAACTTTGAGTAAATAATATCAACTATACAATGATACTATATTGGTAAGTATATATATTTCTTACTTTTTTTCTTTTAGTCATATATTTCTTACTTTTTTATCAATAAATTATGAATTTTTTTAAAAAATACAAAAGTCTTGTCTGGCCAACCCGCCCAATCCGCAGTCCAGGTTAGCAGGTGGGTTAGCGTTAAAATTTTTTGACGGGTTTAAAACTTCAACTCAGTTCGCTAAAAATAAATTTGAACCAATGGGCTTTTTGACATCTCTATATCAAAGAGATGCTAGCATTGTGGTACATCGTACACCTTTGCGGTAAAGGTGAGTGTCTTCGATTACCCACACTTGCAAAATGATGTTAACTGCATGAGGACGAAAATTTCTACCCGCCCCACACAAGTATATACCCATCTTGTCTTCAGATCTCGCTTGGTTGGGGATCTGTTGGTGATCTTTCCCACTATTGTTGTTGGGAAGGGTTTTGAAATGGAGGTTGGTTAGTTTGGGGGGTGAAAGTGTGGTGTTTGGGGATTGTGATGAAAGTCATGGTGAATTTTATTGTGGAGGAAGATGAGTTTGTGATTATATGATCCTTGAATCTCAATAATTAAAACTTTAATCCAACAGATGATATTAATTACAATTAAAATATTGATTTTTATTTTAATATTCTTAAAAATTACTTGAGGAATATTTTGTCTATTTTACCCATTAATTCTTTCTCAATTCTCTCACCCACACAATCCCTTTTCTAAAACCAGGTCCACCACCACCCCCTCCCAAGAATTGCCACCGCACCGCCACCACCACGACCACCTCTCCTCACACCCTTGCGGCAGATGGCCATGGAGGAGGTTTGTAACACCATAATTATTAACCCTTATGCATACGTCATAATTGGCCAATCATCGAAATTTTTACATTTTGGTTTCGTATTTTAGTCACTTGAAAATACTCTTAGCGAAAAGCCTTGTTCGTCAATGCATAATTAAAACTAATGCAACTTGTGTGAAAAACAATATTTCCATAATAATAAGCACATAATAGAACAAATTATAAATAAATCCTAGGTAAAGCGGTAATAAGTCTAGTCTCGAATACAGTCTCCGTAAGGCATAAAAATTTCAAGCTAAGGAGAAAAACATAAATAGGGATCAATGGTTTACATGTTCAAGAGACAAGTACAAAATATGCAAAAGATAATAATAAAGTCTTTAAGCATAGGTTAGCTCCATAGTCAAGAAATCAAGGGATTTTAGCATTCTAGTCCACTTGGCTTCTGAAACGACACGAAAAAGAAAAAGCGATGAGAATCCAAAGGAATCTCAATAATTAAATGAAAATAGTATAAGTGTCATCGTTATCATCTTTAATCACTTCGGTTTAATTACAAAAATAAGTTAGCATACTTTAGTTTATTTTAATTAGTTCACAAATAAAAGTCTCAAAGTGATCCACATTTTAAGTCTTGTAAAAATTCTTGATTAACAAATAATAATCTAGAAAGCTTGCCATTATTGTCATATAAATCACATAGAGAGAACATGGATAAAAGAGTAAAAAAATCAAGACATCATACTTTCTCTAGCACTTTATTTAGTAACTTTAATTCTTTTAATGCATCACCTTCTCTCATGTCACCTAAACCAACCACATCACCTTTTCCAGCGATTTTAACTGTCACCTAACTCCGCATCACTTATCACCTAGGATGAGCTCAACCTAACTAGTCTAGATTTAAATGGGGATAAAGGGGAACAACTTCATTTAATATTAAGTTTAACTTTATAATCTCACTTTCCAACATCATGTAAAAATCTCATAGGTTTTTAGGAGTGTATATACATATTCTTTGTGTATATCAAAGATAAATAGTTAATAATCACAATTCAGTCAAGTATGGCATATAAGTACAATAAATAGTCACAAATCATTAATAGATAACTAAGGATAATTTATTTTTATAGCATCACAAATAATAAGTTTTTTTAAATAAATTGGCTTGAGTTTGATAACATAAATAGCTTGAAGAGCATTATTTTTCCTTTCTATTTTCCAAATGTTTGTGAAAAACCAAGACCACCTTCCCTTGGAGCGTATGTTTTAATAATTTATTTTCAAAAATCTTAAAACTTCTAATTTTTGCTAAAGAGCCCTCAAATTTCATAAAATTTACAAAACAACCCTCAACTAAATTTCACATCCAAAACAGGTTTTTCATCCTAATTCTACTGAAACACAGTTCTGCCATTGAAATTTTTGGAATTTACACAAAAGTTCCAAACTTTTGAGAAATTACAATTTGACCCCTTAACTTTACTAAAATTATAAAATGACCCAAAAACTTTTTTTTCCTTCTAAACACATACCTTACTGTTCCAGAACCCATTCTTACAGTTTTACTCTCTAAAGATTTGGTTTTTGCAGAAAAACTCCTAAACTTTCTAAAATTACATTTTGATCCCAAATTTTATATATAATTACAAAAATACTCAAATCACATGTACCCGCTCCATTTTTCATGTAGATTCCAAATATGTGGTTAGTTTTAAAAATAACATTTTCCTTTTGGAGAACCTGCCTTGGCTGAACCTATCCAAACTTTTGTAAAACTTTGAAACATAATATCATGTTGTCTAGAAATTTTAGTCTCAATAAAAAATATAATTAAGTTACAAGCATCATAAAAACAGAGCAAAATCATTTTTCAGATATAATTTAATATGTCATGAGGCCCTGTAAGAACTTCAAAGTATAAAAGATCTCTAGCTATATTAACAAAATTATACAATTTCGAAGGTCAAAAACCACCTGTTTTTAATCAACAGTCAGAAAACCCAATTTTTTTACCCTATCAAATGAACTAAAATTTTTTTTATAAAAATTCATGGTTGAATTTCAAGATGTCCACAACATCCTGTAAAAATTTCAAGTTAAAAATAAATCATTTAGTATAGTAACAAAATTATACAAATTCAGGACTTCAGAAATTATTATTCATGCCGAAATTCTAACCTTCTCGGTTTCTAAATTTTTAAAAATAGAAAAATTTATAAAGATACCTCAAGAAAAATACTAAAGATACCTCCATATGTTAGCTTCATCATATAAAAATTTTAGCTCAAAATATTGTCTCCATCTATGTGAATAAAATCATACAAATTGAGCTGTCTGCATAAATCCATAATTCTAGCAACACAACATACAATTTCTTTTGATCTTTCAAGCATAATCATTCGTCAACACTCAAGCCTTCTTGACAAAAATTAGAGAATAAGATAAGATAAATAAGTTTGAACAAAAACCCCTAACAAAAGATGATTTTTACTGGAGATCAAGGTAGCTACAAGCTCCTTGAAGTTTGATCTCCCAAGAAAGGAAGCAAAAGCTCTTTCTTTCCTTTGACCACGAATTTTGTTTGCTCCAAATCAGGTGGGAGGAATCTTTTTCTTGAAAAACTAATAGTGAATTTGTGTTTGTTAGGTGGAGAAGCTATGGAAAAGTGTATTTATTTGTTGGATTTGGTGGAGAATTGAAGGATTATGGGGTGGAAATGGTGGAGGAAGATGGTGGTGATGGAGGATGAAGATGAGAGAGTTTGGTGGAGTGTTTTTGAAAAATAAAATGATGTGATAATGTATGTGAGTGGGTAGGTGCCATTGCATACCAATAATGGGGAGTGGGTGGTTGAGTTTTTTATTTGTTTGTGAGGTGGTTGAATTAGGTTTTAAGGGTATTTTAGGAATTAGGTAAAGATGTGGGATAGATTAGGTAGAAAATGTCTTAAAAGACAAGTGTAGTGATTAGTGATATCATTAAATCTCTGTCATTATGCCACTACACTTTTAACTAGTGGTAATTAGATAATTAGTAACTTTTTTGATATTCTTGAACAATTAAATGCACGTTATTTCCTTAGTTATTTTGATTAGGCTTAACTAGCACTGTCTAGGACAAAATGGTAATTTTACATTAAAAATCTCCAAGACTCATCCGAACATCAAATATCCCCTCAATTTAACATATCAAATTCCAGGCTAATGACCGGGTCTGGTTGTCACTTAATTCTTGTTAAATTACCACATGAGCATTTTGATAATTTTACACAAAAAATTTAGGAATTGCAATTTTCACAATTATTGCTATCTAAAACACATATAGTCCTCTTCAAATATTAAACTAAACCTTTGAGGATGACTGAGACTAACTGTCCTTTATTCTTGTGCAAAAATGATCTTAGGGGTATTTTGATCATTTTGCACAGAAGAAAATTCGGACATTACAAGGTTCATCGCCCATGGCTGACATAGCTGCCTTCAACAACCCCACCCGCAATTTGAGGCATAGAAGAAGACAACGAGAACCCCAGCAAAAAACCATGGAGGCACAGAGCAAACCTTGAAGAAGTTGCTAAGAAAGGAGAAGTGTCTCACTGAAATGATGGGCGTTGTAATAAAACTCTCAACCCTATGCCACCACCTCGTTGCAAGATGAAAAAATCGACAGTGGAAAGTTTGAGATGTGGCAACCATCGTTGGAAGGCTTCTATTGCTTTTAATTTCTTTGTTGGATGAGGTTAATATTTTTGCAAGTCCATGGTGATGGTCACTGCCATGCCAAAGATGATATTGGTTGCAGATGTGAGGCGGTGGCCAGCTAGAATGGGGTAGGGGATGTGACTGTGTTGGAGAAGTGAAGTTGGGGGAGGGTACAATCGAGTGAAAGGCAAAGAAATGAGGGTAAAAAAATCAAGTCACTATTAATTTTTTACTAAAATATCATTAAGACCACGTGATCCTAAATTCATTTTTTCCTATCATAGAATTCACCTGAAAGTCATTACAAGTTTTCAACTAGGGGAGGTTCTTTTTTTATGTTTTAGTTTGGTTTTAGGGGAAGTGTGGTGGTGTGAGAAGTCAAGAGCAGACGATGGAGGATGAAGGAGTTGAACTTGTTGAGGGTAATTTGGGTATTTTATAAAATTATTTTAATAAATATTAACCTAGTTTATTTAAGAGTGACAGGGATAATTTTAAAATCTAAAAAAGATAAATGTAATATTAATTGATGTTAAGAAAGATTCCTATAATTTGCCCTTACTATATTTTCAAAGCAGTATGAATGAACCTAACTTGTAATAAAAATAACGTAATTAGTGGTATTAAAAATAAGTGTTTATCTAACCAGTTTGTGTTAGGAAGATAAGAATTTATATTTTTAATATGTGTGGTCTATTCAAAACTTCTAATTTTTTTTTAACCGTTGTCCTTAAAAAAAGCAATTGCATCACTCTTCTTTCAACTCGTGCTCTGAGCGTCAGCCAGCATCGTGTAGATCACAATTCGAAAAGGCACAGAACACAAGTTTTGTACACCACATTTTTTATATGCCATATATATATATATATATATCAAAGGAAAAACCCCGTAGCTCCTTCCTCTCAATCGGGAAGATAATGGAAGTACTTTAATTTGCTATTATGAGAGAACATAAATGATTCTAAGACACTTATTAAACTTGCTTTAATACTTTTATTTTTCTTTCTCAAGATATATGCAATAGTGTGGATGAGATTGAGGAGCAAGCTAAGTAGACAATATATGCCAAGGTGCCTTCCTTCCTTTTTTTATAAGTCTTATCATGCCAATTTAATTTGTTTAGTTTATTTAAAAATTAGAGTGCCAGTCTTTGAATGGATGAATCGAATCCTTTCGTGAACATCCAATTAAAGATTCCTTTAATATATTCACAAGATAAACGAACAAAGGAACCAAAGATTCGTCTGAAGGACCAGTATGCGGTGATTTTGAATTCTGTTTGAGGTATGCTTACTTAAATGAGTAAAGTATAAGGTAGATTGTCTCCTAGTATATTTAATTTCATTCACCATGTCTGATTCAGCTTTTTTAATTTAAAAACTGAAACATACGCATTAGTCTCTAAATTTTTATAGAATTGTTATATATATATATGGTTCAAATCAAATTATTTAGATATGAATGTTATAATTGTTAGCTTTATTTGATTAGTGTCACCTTTAGAATTCAATGAGCTTAACATAGTAACCTATGACACTTATAATGAGCGTAGGCTCTCAAGTTTGATGGGATTATGAAAAATTTTAAGAAAATAAAGTTGTATCATTATTAATAGTTATAGTCTTTGGTTTAGTAATAAGCACACCAATTCCACAAATGCTTATCGAAGTGAGATCATGGATTCAAATCTCCTGGCTGACACTAGGAAGGAGATTGTTGGCTTTATATAGTTATTATCATCCTTAGAATTTGCTCTTGATCCAATAATAACCCTATAGGTTAACTTTACAAAGTATTTTTTTTTCCCCAATTGATCAAACGGAGTGAAACTAATAAAAATAAGTTAGGAAGTAAATTAAAGAAGAAATTTAATTTCTATGTATTGATAGTATAAATTTTTTTATATTGTCACCAAATAATGTATTGTCATATAAAAAATGATTAAATCTCATATCCACTACTTAAAAATCATATAAATAGAATGATTTGATTGGATAACTGTCAATAAATATAAATCTAACCCTTAATGATAATAAATGCAACAAAGTTATTATTATTTTTTTGGTACTGCTCGGAGGAGATTAATGAGTCTTGTTTTGGAGTTATATTGTAAAAAGACATTGCTTGGGAGTTATAATTTTAGTTTTTGCCGTTCCTTTTTATTTCGCCCAAATTTAAAAGGGCTAAAACAGAGACCTTAACTATGTTTTTAGTATTTGAAAATAAAATTTATTTTAGTTTTAATTCCTTAATTTTTTTTATTTGGCATTGATCCAATCTTTTTAAAATTTGATTTTTCATCCTGTTATTTTTTTTGTTCCCTATATTTTAGCTTGTCACTCACAAATATCGAAAACTTTGAATTTTGAATTCGATTCCTATATATATTTTAAGGATTTCTTTTGGTTCAGATAAATATCACCACTAAATAATTGGACTAACGCAACAAATACTAAAACCAAACATTTTAAAAAAAATTGGGTCAAAAGAAATTTTTTTTTATTAAAACCAAAATTTACACTAAAAATATATTTAATTAAACCAAAACGAGACTTTGAGGAAAAGAAAAAGCACAAGAATTGTCTCCCATAAGTTCCTTTTGCTCCTCTATATTAAACTCCCAAATTAGGAAACTTCTTCCCTTTTATCTTTTTTCTTTCCTATTTTTTCTTATTACTTTCCATCCAAACAGATACTCTTACTCTTTCTTTTTCCCCATAGTTATAAAAAGGTTAAAGAGACAAGTAAATAGAGCACATAAAAGTCTCTATGAAAAGATAAAACTAGAAAACATCACAGTTTAAAAACTGATAAATCCTACCACCCAAAACAATGAAAATGTAAAAATATACGAGATTCAAAACACAAAAATGGCTATATTCAAAACACATAAAACAAAACCTAGCATCACACGAATGTTGACAAATGACGCACCTCGAACCCCACATAGACACTTTAGGTATAGCAGAATTCACCAATGCCTGAACCAAAGTCTGGAAAACACAACGATGGCACAGGCATCTCTAGTGCTACAAACACAAATTGGAAAGCCCACAACCAGTGTCATCAAAACACCGAATCACCAAAAGCAAGCTCTAATCAAACAGCAAGAAGATCCACATTACAGTTAGCAATGATCTTCAACAACTCAAACCAAAAGCAATGCATGACATGGTCAGCTTGTCTCCGATCTATACCCATAATATTGATGAATAAGAGGAGAGATTTATTTATTTATTGAGTTTAATTTTCACCTTTTATAAGCATGATTCTTTTAACATTATTATTTAATAATGTCATTAATAAATTAACTATTTAATCAACTTCATATTCCATTATTTGCTCTATGAAATATATTATGATGTGTACTGTCTTAAAAAAATATTACGATGTAATACCTTTTTGAGTAAAACCATAAGGGGTGAGGCAAATTGTCGTTTATGCATTAAATTAACCCCTGGTCACAAAATTCTTCTGCCGGAATTTGAATTTTATATTATAAATTTTATAATGATACTCGATCATAAACCAGTAATCAATTTCATTTTCTCAGCCTAAAACCCAATCGATCTAATGGTAACAAGCAAATCCAAATCGTTTTCTATGTAACTGATACCTAAATCATCCAAAAAGAAAATGAAGAAGACGCACTGCGGATATCGAGGTTGAGGTTGCGGAGCTGATGCTTCGAGTTGCTTGAATCACATCTACAAAATCACAAACAATGAAAGAAAAATCAGCATGAGGGAAACCGGATCCACAAATTGAAATCGAGTATGAAAATGGTGAATTTGAAAATCTGAGAAAATGAAAGAAAAACTAGGGAGATGAAGCTTTAATGGATGAAACATTTTGAAGAGATGAATCGGTCTCGAAAATCGCTCCTCCAGAAGCTCCGTTCCGATGACGCAATCGTCCTCCACTGCGGCGTTGAACGCCTCGAAGCCGACGGCGATGATGGCGCTGCCGTCCTGCGTCTCCAACAGTGGAGCACCTCACTGATGCACGCGATTTACCCCTTCCGGAAAATCTGTGTGATTGTGCTAAAGAGAAAAGAAAGGGTTTGGTTTACTGGTAAAATAGAAACTGAGAAATGAAATATCAAGTTAATACCTGTGGCGTTTTAAGTTTTAGCCCCGCTCCCTGAGGCGTGGCTAAAAAATGTGGGATATCACCGCTTTTTTAGTAGTGTGTCTACATGAATTCTAATTTATCATAAAAATAACGTGTCTGAATAAAAAATAAAATTATTATCAGCAAAGAACACAACTTATGAATTAAATAATTTAATTCATAGTTCTGAATAGATCACCTCCATATATTTATGCTCTTGCTATTAGTTATATTTTAATAGTTTTATGTTCAAATCTTATTGAGAGTTAATGAACCCAAACCCAAAACTTCCCAATTTTGTAATTGAGTGCATGACACTGTTAAATTATTAATCGTAGTCCCAAGAAAAAAGTAAGTAACAAATGTTGTTATCTTTTAAATAGTCTGTGCTAAGAGGTTTAAAAGTTATTCATTTTTTCAGCTTTCACATATTTATTGTCACTCATCTTTTAGTATTTTTATTCATATATTCCAAAACTACCCTTAATTAAGAGTTAAGAGCTAAAATTTAAGAGTTTTGTTACATTCTTGTCTATTGTCACTCCCATATTTTATATTATATTTCATAATTATACTAATTAACATTAAATATAAAAATTAACTATTTTTAATTTACTAGTTTTAAAATAGAATAAGTCTTTCGCACAAGCAAAGTAAGATAAGTGTTTATATATCTCTGTTGTGTTATATTCAAAGATTTTTTTTTTTGAGATTGTATTTTTAATATATTTAATTTGGATATTAGGATTTTTTTAACATTTCAATTTTCCCTATAAAAATATATTTTAAAAATTTGTCTATCATCATTTAAATATTACTAATTAATACAAAATAAAAATAACTTTAACTAAACTTTCAACTCATCACCAGAAACTATTAATTTAACATAATGATTAACTTGAATTATAAAATGTAATAAAACAAAATTTAATTAACTTGTCAAGTTTAATCAAACAAAAATATAACATTCATAAACTATAGCAAAGTGTCACTCTTTCATATAATGGTGTGCTAGATCCTCATACTTGTGATAGTTGAAATACTTTTAAATAGTCTAACAGTGAGTTCATAAAAGTAATAATAAATAAAAATAATTAACAATAAAAAAATTACAAATCATAATTACACCAAGATATATAAGAAAAGAAGTAAAAAAATTAATTTAATGTACCCAGTTAGCTTTTTTTAAAAAAAATAGAACTAAAGAACAAAACATTATATTAAAAATTATTTGGTTAAGAAAAATAAAATTTGAAATTATATGTTTCTTTAATATTTATTTAATTATACCAACAATGAATGTTAAAGGATTTTATGTGGATAGTGTATATTACTTTTTTTTAGTTACGTTATTTTTTTATATTAACTCGACTTTACGTTGTTTGTATATTACAATTTGCTAAAATGTCTTCAACGTCATTAAATTTTAATTAAAATCGTTTTTAGAAATAGTCATTATTATAACATTTATATAATTATTGTATCAAAAAGTTTGAATAAATAAGTCAATGATTAGATCTAATTAATTATATTAAAAAATTAATTATTAGCATTTTTAATAAGAAGGATACTATAGAGAAATCAACTAAAACTCACTACTAGAAGTAGGAGTGACAATAGATATTTGGTAACACAATAGTCACTCCCCATCTTTTCCTTTTTATATGAAGAAAGTTATTCGCTCGTCTTTGGTTTTGCAGCTGATAGAAGGAGAACACAAGATTTGTCAATTAAAAGATTAAAAAAAATGAAAGTAGATAATTATTCTCAGGGTTCTTCTATTTTGTTTCTTTGAAAAATCTATATTATTTTCACTTTTTAACTACTTTTTAAAATAAAAAAATACATGATCATTTCCGTTTTAAATTTCTCAACCATATTTTAATATAAATTTAATTTATATGCACTATCAATAAAAATATATATATTTACACATATATTTAATTAATAATGTATCATCATATCAGTAAAAAAATTTGATTAAGTTCTACTCATATTTACTATTAGATGAGCTGTGTGACCCAAAATAAATGGGATCCACACACAATTCAATATTAGATGAGAGTATGTTGATACTATGTCTCATAAATGTATGTTAAAATAATATTATATTATTCTTATTTTAAAAATTTTATAAATAAAAATATAGATTGATACAATATAAAGTTCTTTTACACGATACATCAAAATTATTCTCTTTCAACAAAGATACTGACTAATCCTTATGTTTTAAAGTAACAAGCATGATATTCAATTAAAAAGTAAGAACAAAAGTAGGGATGGATTTATACCATGAATTATGTTACAGTTAATTAAGAGAAGAAAGTTGGTTCCAGATTTTATTATTGGTGAGACAAAGCAAAGTGGTTCAGTTATTCAAAAATTAAAATAATATTTGTTTGTTTTATGATTAATTCCATGTAAGCAGATCAATGATATATTTAACATTTTTCAAAAGTTAGAATGGTTCTGTAATAATTCGGAGTCATTATTAAAATTTCGAATTTTAGAGTGTTGCGACCTGCGTTTCATTTAATTATCATTTCTTAATTTAAATGGCATGAATAATTATCTAAAAATCACGTTCTTCCTTTTTTTGGGTGGATAAAAAAGAACGTTCTTATTATACAGTAAACAACATTTTTGTTTAATAAAAAATATTTTTGCCTCAGTAAATTAGTTCAAATAGCTGAACAGATATATTTTAATTACGAAAGCAATGCATATATGACAAAAAAAAGTCAAATTCAAATGATTTGATACTTTTCCTTATAATAATGACAGAAAAAGGCTTGAATTTGTTTTAATTGAAGATTACATGATGTGTTTATACCTTATGATTGTGGCATTACTCCTTGTTTGGAATTTTGGGACATGGGCATAATCCTAATTAAGAAGACAGCCTTTTGAACGTGTTTCAAACGTAGTCCATATGGGATTTATTTTACATTTTTCAAACTAAAGTTTAAGTTAATCATTTCTCAAACACTTCAAAATTTTCACATATACAAAACTCGACAACTTTCACTTATCAATATCGCATTCCCATTAAACGGCGTATTGACTATGATAGGAACAAAAGGGGTGAATTGGTTCTATATATAGTTCAATAATAGAGCATTAAGACAATTAAAAATAATCATCTAATGTAAAAATAATAATAAAATGCATAAAAACAAGAATGATAGGGATGAGAAGATTGCATGAGTGAATTTACCCTGGTTCAGTCACAATGTGTGATGTATGTTCAGTGATCAAGCAATAATTTAAGATTTTCTTTACTTGTTGAATTTTTTTTTTGTTTTAATAACCTTGGACAAATCTTCCTCTACTCAATCCCAAATAGAGTCTTATGTAATTTCTTTCTCACAAAACAAACCACAATAAACCTCCCATATTTCAAAATCTAAATAGAATACAATCTCCCTCAAATAAAAGATGCTTTTATGAATAAGGTACAATATTTACAACAATAATCTCTCTAAAATAGATAAGAAAGTAAAAGCTCACAACTAAATAATGAACAAAATAAAATTTCAGTTCTAGAAAATCTGAGAAAGTTAGGGAGAACTAGGTTCTGTAATTTGCTTTGATTATTAAACATCAAAAGGTTTATCTTTGTCTTCTGCAAAAATTTTGTTGGATACTAAACAATTTTCTTTTATTCAAGGAAATGTGTGTCTATCAGTAAATGGTGTGAGTTTTGATGTGTTTGTCAAAGAGACTAGTAAGGAATTTAGTCCTTGGCCTATTGGAGTTTATTCTAGGATTAGAAGCATGGAAGTGTTGCAAAAGACTTTTCCTATTATGGGAGAGGAGGAGTCCAATTGTTCTCCTGAAGAAGATGAGTAGAATAATCAAGGAAATGTTTTGGAAAATGTGCATGAAATTAATGTGGGAGTATTCGACAATAATGGGGCTATGGTGGAGGAACAGTTTTCGCCAACCAAAAATGGTGCTAATCCTGATGCAATTTTAAACCAAAGTATAGGTGCAGAAGGGTCAAGAGACAGTCTTGGAGATGACAGAAGGATCGAAGAAATTATTGCTAGCTTGGGCCTGAGTAAGAAATGGCCCAATGGCAGTGAAGCATATGCTAAAGGTGGACTATCTCTTGCTTTATCTAATATTTGTTTTAGGCTGAATGATGCGGCTTGCTCTAAACCGTCAGGTTTTTAGAAGGTGGTTTCGGGCCAAGCAATGGTTATGGCTAAACAATGTGCCCCATGTTTGAGAACCCTTGATGTAGTTGTGTTGGTTGACACAAAGAAAAAGAACAAATGTGGAGGACCTATTAATGTTGAGGAGGAGTGCGGTAATGATGAAGATAGGATGATGAAGCCTTCGGTCCATGGTACAGTGATCAAGATGGACCCGTGATGTTCGTGGCTCTACTATTGCGAAGATGGTAGGCAACCGGCGGACCTATGGTCGAGGAGGAATGATGATGAAATTGGGTCAATGAAGGCGGGCTCTTTGTGCTCTGAACAGATCCACATGAGATTTGGCTAACTGGCCGCAAGATTGGGCTATCCTTACAACATGAAGATGTTGTTATCCAAGCAATTTTAGATGACCAAGATGATGGCAAAATACAGGGTGGAAGGAAATCAAAGAAAAAAGAGGCAAAGAAGAAGAAGCAAAAGCAAAAGCCAAATGGAAAAGGTGAGTCCTCTTAATATATGAAGATCTTATGTTGGAACTTGAGGGGTATAGGGGGTAGAGCTAAGAGGAGGGAAGTTCATAAGTTGGTGAGAGTGTATAGTATTGTGTTTGTAGGGTTGATAGAAACTACAAAGGTAGGGTGGGTTGAGTTTGAAGTTCAAAGTTTGTGGGACTCTGATGATGTAGGATGGGAAACATTTATATTCAAGGAAGAAGTGGTAGTATTCTTTGCATGTGGGATAAAACAATAGTGCTAATGAGACTATTTTGAAAGGGGATAGATGGATATGTGTTAAAGGTTTTTTTAAAATTAAAGAAAGAAGTAGCGATAGGAGTTGTCTATGGCTACCATCAATGTGAGGATAAAATTAGATTGTGGCAACAACTGGCTGAGGTCAAAGCAATGGTGGATGTCCCTCTCCTGCTAATGGGTGATTTTAATGAAGTTCATCATCCTAAAGAGAGGAAGGGATGTTTAAGTGTGTCTAAGATTATGGAAATTTTCTTGGGATGGGTTGCTGATATAGGTCTTATAAAGTTAATGTTAGTTGGCAGGAAATACACTTGGCGGATGGGGTAGTCATGCAGGAGGATTGATAGAGTTTTTGTGGATCTCATGTGGTCACAAATTTTTAATAATCTCAGGTTGTCGGGCCTTAATTGCTCCTTGTCGAATCATATTCCTTTGCTGATCCAATCAGAATGTTGATTGGGCCCTAAATCTTTTAGGAGTTTAGATATGTGGTTTTCCCACCCAAAGTTCCTTAAATTCATAGAAGAATAGTGGAATAATAGGGGAAATTTTGAGTTCATGCAAAAACTACATTCCTTGAAAGAACCCATAAAGACATGGAATAAAGAGGTATTTAGGAACTTTAATTTCAAGATAAAACAGTTTGAGGATGAAATTGAGGTTGTATCTAAGGCTTTAGAGGATGGGTGTGATGTGGAAATGAATATAGCCAGATTTACCGCCCTAAAGGCACAAGTTGAAATGTGGTATGATAGGAAAGATTTTTATTAGAGGCAACATTCAAGGGATAGAGTGTTAAAAGAAAAAGATAGAAATACTAAGTTTTTCATCCCATTGCCTCAATTAGACATAGGAAGAAAATGATGGTTGAAATTAGGAGGGTTTGAGAATACTTAGGTCTCCAAGACCTATTAAAGCGGAAGTGGGAGGTTTTTTCAAAAACCTATACCATCAAAAGGAGAGACTGATTATTGATTTCGAACAAGGTTTGGTTAAGCAAATATCTGAGATGCAAGGAACCTTGAAATTATCCCTAGCAAATGAGATTAAAAGGGTCCTGAGACTGTGAGTCCTCTAGGGCCCAGGTCCTGATGGCTTTAACTTTAATTTCATAAAAAAAAAAGTTAAGAGCTTGTGAGTAAAGATTTACTGAAATATGTGGAGGAGTTTTTTTTTATCACAGAATGATGCCTAGGAAGGCAAATATGACATGGGTGGCACTTATCCCAAAGGAAGGTGAGGCTTGTGAAGTGAAGGATTATAAGCCTATTAGTATGATAGGTTGTGTTTATAAGGTAAATTAAAAAATTATGGTCAATAGAATGAGGGCTGTTATGGATGGTCTAGTGGGGGAGTCTCAATCAGCTTTTTACAGGGTAGGCAAATCCTTAATGGGGTTTTGATTGCTAATGAGGTAGTACATTGGATCCGAAAACATGAGAAGAAAACTATGTTGCTTAAATTGGATTTTCGTAAAGCTTATAATTTAGTTAGGTGGGTATTTGTGCACCAGGTTGTAGAAAAGATGGGATTTGGAGGTGTTTGGCATGGTTGGATTAGAAGTTATATTTTTTCAGCTGAAATGTCCATAATGGTTAATGGTTGCCCCATGAAACCATATATATATATATATAGACACACACACACACACACATGAACTCTCATTGCGAATTTGTCAATTTGGCATGTTCCTAAAATTCAAGTTAAAAAAAAAGAGATTGAAGGAAGATTGGAACTTTAACTGAAATAGGGGTTGCATGTAAGGATCATCATTTTCATTATGTTAACTACGGTCATGATGATGATGATGATGATATACAATAATGTGTTGGCTAGATCATGTTTGCTTGTACTTTCATTTCTTTTTATGTCTTCAAAGATAACCAAATAAAAAGGTAACTACTTTGCTGAACCAATTCTTTGTATATTTTCAAATGTAAATTCTTTTGAATAAAACTTGAACTATTATATATTTGATAAATTTAAAACTAAGATGGATTTTACTCCTTGAAACTTGGCTATAGTAGAGTAGGATTGAAGTTGGCAAGAGTGTAGGAAAATCAGTTAGGATTGATATCTATTATGCATGTCTAGTAGATGTTTGATAAAAGTAAACTGTGAATTATTGCAAATATCCTAACAACTTGACTTTGATCTCACTAGTCCTGCATACAATGTTTTTCTTTTGATTATAGAAGAGGTAAGTTGCATTTGGGATATGATGTGTTGGAAAAATTGATTTAAAGATTTGTTCAAATTAGTACTTTTTACATTTCCTTATGATCTTGTTATTACTCTATGTTGGTAAACTAAATTTGAGAACATGACCTTCTGAAGAAGAATGCCTAAACTCAAAGAAGACCATGAAATTGGTCATAGAGTACGAAGAACATGGGCATGGGGACGTCCTTGCCCATTTGTGAGCTTACAAATAGAATTGGTTTACATGCCAGAAGAGGAGAAGAAGGGAATGACAATAGAGATTCAATAAAAAGAGATTTTACTAACTAGAGACAACTTTACAAGCACATATGAACTCTCAAATGTATATTTTATGAATTTATAAGTACGAAAAGGTATATTTTTCTATAACTTTGTCACGGCTAAAAATGACATGGTTTTCTATAGGAATAGAAATTTAATTTACAATTATATATTGTTTCTTTGATTTCTTACGAGATTAGTATCTCATTTTTTCCATGTTGTTTTTAGATCAGGAAAAAATGCCAAGCTGTAAGATAGTGTATGAGGTGGTGTACTAGTGGGTATATGTTGCGGAGTTAGGCTTATATGTACTAATAATAATAAAAATTGAAGCAACCACCTCAGAGCCTTATGTAGCTAGCTCTAAGTGCAGTATGTAGTACCTTGAATTGTCATGTATTATGCATCTCTAGTCTTTTTGTAATCAGGGATGTAAGGGTGCTACATGTAACAACCCAGACCTCAAGTGATGCAAATATTATCCTTTTTGGGGCCTCGTGCCCTTCAGGATTTACTCTTATCCCCTTATGGGGAAAATGCGTTTGCATGGGGAGGTATCCACACCCTTATGAGGCATGCTTCGTTCTTCTCCCAACTGGGACTCGCTCCACCCCCTTCGTGGAAGCCCAGCATTCTCGTTGGCACACCAATCCTGGTCGGCTTTGATACCATCTATAACAGCCTAGAACTCCAGCAATGCAAATATTGTCCGCTTTGGGGCGCCCATCACGGGTTTGCTCTTCCCTCATCGGGGGAAAAGGCGTCCGCATGGGGGTATCCACACCCTAATAAGTATGCTTCATTCTCCTCCCTACTGATGTGGGACTTGCTAATAAGTATGCATTTATATACATATTTTATACCCTATTCTTAGTGTCCTAGTTCTCTTTTATGCTTAATTGTATGTATTTGCATCATGCTTGAGTTTGGATATTAAATTGAGCATTAATGAGAATTTCCTGCATAATTGCATTTTGAACACGTTTTGTATTTTGCAGTTAACTATAGTTATGGACCTCTAAAACTTATGATCCTTGACTTGTAGGAAAGCTAAGAAGATTATCTACAACTTTCATGGAAGCTCAAAAGCCAGATCAAAAGTCTATCTAGTCAAAAAAAGCCCGGAAGTCATAACTGAGGTGTTGAATTTTCATATTAGGCATGCTTCAATAATCAAGGCATATCTCCCTTATCCTAAGTCCAAATGAGGCAAATAAGGTATCCATATTTAATAGAAGAAAAAGATCTACAACTTTCATGAAGACACCAAGAGCTAATTCGGTGGGTCAGGGGTCAAAAATCAAGAAAAGTCGATACAGCAGCCAGGGTCACTCGACCCCTGTCCTGCCGTTCCAAATTTTTTGCTTAGAGGGCTCGCTCCAGAGCTAGAGCCGCTGCAGCGAGTCTTAAAGATTTATGACAGTGTTGTATGTGTTTCAATGAGTTTTTGGATCTTTAAATAATCCCCAAGCTCTTAGAACAGAAACACACGACCCTTTAGCTCAAATTAGGTTAGGTTAGGCTAGTTTTAGGAATTTTCCTTTCTTTCTCCTCCTTCTTCCTCACCTCTTCTCCTCCACTCTCCTCTTTTTCACCTATTCTCTTCTCTTATTATCTCTTCTTCTCTTTTAGGTTTAATTTATTTTTTTATTTTAGTTGGTTGTAACCTCCATTAATGGAAGAGTAGTCTTGTAATTAGAACCAAGGATTTTCTATAGTTCAAAGATTTGTCTTGAGACTTCACGACCTAATTTAGGCACGTAACGGCACGCAACATCTCATTCTCACATAAGCCTCGAGACTTGTGATGCTTTATATGCATGCTCTGTTCGTAAAAGAAATCCATGAAAAATAGAAAATTTCTCTTTTTCTACATACAAATCACCTAATTGTTCGAAATAATCAAAATCGTTTAAAAGTTTAAGTCAGAGTTTTCATAATATGTCTCTAAAGTTTGAAGCCATAATATACATATGACAATAAATCACTCTGTTCCAAATTGTCCATGAAATTAGCATACATAAGTTATTAGACACAAAACAACACTATACTATCTTAATATGTAAAATGCAAAATGTGATCTAAGGTCCGAGATTCTGCCTACTTACCGGAGCACTTTAAACGAACCCAGAATGCTTGCCTTACCCGGGTGAAGCTTACCATTTGACTCTTTATTCTGGTTGAGTAGAATTTGTAGTAGTAGTTCTATTCTAAAAGTAAGAGAAATGAGAGGGTGAGTTTTGATACCTAAACTGAGTGAGTGAGCCCTCACCTCAACTCCCTTTCATGGGTCACCAAAGGAACAATGCATGAAAGGAGTCATAATAACATTAATCATATTCAAAGTACTTACATAATTATATATATATATATATATATATATATATATATATATTCAAATTATCATTTCATAACTCAATAAAAGGAATTTTTCAATTTACTTTCCTATCTAGTCACATAAAATCATAGTGTCGTAGCTCCTAGAGAAATAGTAATATCTAGTCTGATCCGTCTAGTCTACGGGTGCCAACACGGGCTCCACCCTCTAGATTTCATTCCTTCCCCCAACACGGGCTAAGGGAAGAACATGTGTTTTCTGTTATCTCTGGCTTAGGCATACTTGGTACCAAGGTTAACGGATTTACTATCGTTAACACAAGGTTTCTCCAGCTATTATAAATCAATCGGAAAATCCTTAAAAAAAACCTTTTAGTTCATTGAGCTTCGAATCTGTTTTTAATAGTTTGACCTTAGTATAACTTGGCTTTGAAATCATGCCTAAGGGATCACCCTCTGTAGACACTATGATTTCATATCCCCAGAATATATAGCTGTCAACTGTTCTAATCTTAAAAAATCAGGCTCTAAAACCATTTAGTTCAATATCTAAAACACCTTTCATTGTCCAACTTGTCATACACTCAAAAACTCAATATCATGCTTCAACTAGCAAGTTTGCATCAAAATTCTATTTCCTTTTCTAAACTTCATATTGGGTTATAAATCTACTACATATACCTAGACCAGTTTCAGGATCCATTGAAATAAGCATAAAAACCTCTAACAATCACATGTATCATCGAATTAGTATAAAATCAGGATAACAACTATGGTCCTGTGAGTTTTATCTGAAACATGTTTCATGCTCTAAACCAGGAGTTATAAACATAGAAACTAGCAGGTTCAAATCCTTCAAATCCTTATCAGAAAATTATATTTTTCATGAAAATAAGTGTAATGAACAACATAGAGATTACAATGCGAACCCACTCACCTGGAGGGTTGAATAAAGAAGAATTACACCAACAGAACTCTTGGGAACAAAATGACAGCAATATCTATCATGGAAGCAATAGAACTCTAAATCAACCTTTAAAACCTTAAATACTCAAATTCCATCTCTAACAAGATAGAGAACCTCTCTTTCTTAGAAAGCATGGAGAACAACCCTTGAGCTAAGAAAACTTGAAGGAAATGAAGTAAAACTAGCAAAATAACATACCTTTAAGCTTGGAGGATTGAAAATTCTAAGTTAAACTTGAAAGAGTTGGAAGAAAATGGAGTTTTATGAGTGAAAATGGGTTGGAAGAGGTGTTTGTTCGAAGTTGAGAGAAGTTTGGGGGAGGTGGGTGTGTCCTGGAATGGTCTGGAGCCTGAAATGGGGTTTTTATGTTCGCCTGGCGATCCTTGCCACCTTGGCGCACTGACTTACTCTCTCTTAACCGCCTGAGCGGTCTCCAAAGCTCCAAACATCGAATTCACTCTCGTTAATCGCCTGGGCGGTCACATGATCGCCTGGGCGTCACATGACGCCCGAAGGCTCAGATGCTCTAATATGATATATTGGTACTATCCCACTACTCACTTATTTACATTTCTTAATTTTAAGTTAATTCCATTAACTTTAAAACATAAATGTAAATAGGGAAATACCTCTCATTTGGATTCAAATAAAATATTAGAAAAATCAAAATCTCAACCAATCAAAATCTAACTTTTGGGTTTTAGTTCAAATTCGGAAAACCTTATGATTTCGTAAACTTGTAAACTAAAAACGAAGTACTTAAGGGTTTCATAAAATTCGCTAAAAATCACCCTTCAACTCATTTTCTCTAGGGAACAATTACGGGACTTTTGGTCCCAAAAATGGCTCATCATATAGCCCTCCAAGGGCGTGTAGGGTAGACTTAGCGAAATTAGGACCAAATGACAGAAAAGGGTAATCAACACCCTTGTTAGTTTGAAAAAAAAATTTCTAACCTTTTTATTTAAAACCAGGGTATTACAGAGACATTGTCCAACTCAATCAATATATGATTTGGTTTCTTTTTCCTATTCTCTTTATATTTCTTCCATCATTTGTGTATTTACATTGATTGATTGATGAATTATGATTTGTGGGTGCATGGGTGTGCTAATCTTAGTTTTAAAACTTGATTGTATGATTATGAGTTAGGCTCCTTAATTGAGTGAGCTTGATTATATCTCTTTGAACGTGATTGTGGGATAGGTTTTATGGTTAGGCATATGGTTAAAATGAACCTTGATTGTGTATGCTAATTCATGATTATGGATTGAATGCATAATTAGGGAGGTTAATTGAGCATAACTTGGTTGATTGATTAATGAATGCTTGGTTGACATAGAAAATTAAGATTAATTCTTGATTGAGAATTAGGCTTGCAAGTGATGTTTGATTTGGCATGCATGTTTTGGGTTTTTGAGATCTCAATAATTCAAGTGTGTATGTTAGCTAATACTTAGTTAATTGCATGATTGTATGATTTGCTAAGTTGGTTGTTTGATTAAACAATTAACATGAAAAGTCACCCACCATGTGTTTAATAAATTGTGCGTGTCAATGATAGATAAATCCTAGGCCTTTGGAATCATTGTGCTAGTGCCTTTATTATATTTAGATTTTTACTCATTTAATGTGTTGAATGCTATTTCAAACCCCTTATTTCATGTAGTCTATTAGTCACCAATATCATCGGGAAATGACTCGAGTTGCACAATTATATACGTTTTTAGTGCAATTGGTTTTAAGTAAATTTGTATTTGCAGAGCTAGAATCATGACACTCTAGTCTCTATCACTCGTCACCCCCTAGAAGTCCAACGTCCTCAATAGCACATTGATAGGACGGGCTCTTACTACTTCACCCAGACCTCTGGTGATAGAGATATTGTCTTTGGGGCCTTGTGCCCTCATAGTTGCTTTTCCTCCTCGTGAGGGAAAACGCATCTCATGGGGAGGTATCTACACCCTTATAAGGCATGTTACACTACATACCTCGAGTTTTTAGTATGAATGACTTTTCGACATATGTATGTACACATAGCACTTTTGACAATTTGATGTTAATAGTATTAAAGTAGCATGTATAGTATTTTGGTAATCACCTATTGTGAAATACAATTTGGTGATAATCAATAGCTACGAATCATGAAGCTTCGATGTATGTTGTGAAACTTATGAGAAACATAAATACAAGGAAGTTATGTTTAAAGTATAGATGAAGGTTTTCCCTTTATCCCTATTCAAATCTAGCAACGGCTAGTTAGGTTGGGCTTATCCTAAGTGATAGGTGATTCAAAGTTTAGGTGGCAATTAAATTGCCAGAGGACAGTGATGCGATTGGTCAAAGTGGCATGGGAGAGAGTGGTATATTAAAGGAATTAAAGCCACTAAATGAAAATGCTAGAGAAAGTGTTATGTCTTGATTCTTTTACTCCTTTATGCAAGTCTTATTCTATGTGATTTTATGTGCTAATAGTGCTATGTTCTCTAGATTATTATTTGTTAATCAAGAATTTTTATAAGACTTAAAATATGTGTCACTTCAAGAATTTTATTTACGAACTAATTAAAATAAACTAAAGCATGATCACTTATTTTGTAATTAAACTAAAATGACTATAGATGACAACGATGACACTTGAACTATTTTTATTTAATTGAGATTCCTTTGAATTCTCACCCTTTTTCTTTCTGTGTCGTCTTCAGTTGAGCTAGCGGACCGGGATGCTATAGTCCCTTGAGTTCTTAACATTGGAACTAGCTTATGTTTAGAGACTCTACTATTATCTTCTGCATATCTTGTATTTATCTCTTGAGCATATAGACTATTGATTCTCACTTATGTTTTCCTCATTTTGAGAGTTATATACCTTATGGATGATTGTATTGAGACCAGGCCTTATTCCTGGCTCTTAGTTAGGATTTATTTATGGTTTGTTCTTTATCAAGATACTAAGCTATGTTCATGTGGTTGTACAAGGTGTGGTTATCCTTCATGGACCCATGTTCTCCTATGATACATTTGTACCCCTTATCTATGTTATGATGTGATGGCATGTGTTGTTACATGTTTATGATATCTAGGATTTGTTCTGAATATGCTTATTATTATGGAACTGTTGTTCCACTCACAAGTTGCGTTAGTTTTTATTTACGTATTAACGACAAGGCTTTTGTCCTTTTAAGTTTTTTTAAAAAATTTATCCACTATTTTCTGCTAAAAGTATTTTCAAGTAACCTATAATCCGAAATTAAAATGTAAAAAATCTAATAATTGGCCAATTATGACGTACACATAAGAGGTTAATTATTAGGGTGTTAAAATTTACATATATATTAGACAAGTGCACATATATTATCCAGGTGTGATTGATATAGATCATCTTTTAGATAAGATTTAGCACATTCTAAAGGTGGAATCATGAGCTTCTTAGCACCTAAACTTACAGAATCTTTTAGAGCTATATTTCAATTCCATTTCTTACACAAAATAGCTGAAACATATATAAAGTTCTGGTTTGGACAGCAGCTGTATTGTTTGGAATAGCTTAAGCTCTGCCCATCTGTTTAGTGTGAGGGTTAGTGCATTTGAAAGCCTGGATGCAGGTCTAACATCATGCAAAGTTCCAAGCCTTTTGAAGCATTCATGTATTCACAATATGGCTATAAAGTTGTTACATATCTGCTGGTTTTTATTCCAGAACAGCTTTTGCATTTTATTGTCATACACTCTCTATACTCATCCAATTATGATGAAATTTGAACCGTTTGAAAGCTAAGACGCAAGGCTAACACCCAGCTTATGTCTAAAGAGTCTGTTCACTTGCTGGAATTTTTGTTTCTGCTGAAACTTTGCAATGGATTTTGAGGAGTTCTATGACAGTCAATCCACACCTCTTTTAGAGTTTCCATTCCAAGTAAATTTTTGAATTTACACTCAATTCCTTACAAGTTCAGCATGCTTAGGATCATGAGTTTTTTTAGATTTCAAACTGATTCATCACATGTTTTGTAAATGCAAGATGGAAAGAAAGAACTTGACAAGATTAAGATATTTTGATATTTCTCCTTTTTATTTGCTAGAAATAAAATGGGGTTAATGTAGGAAAAGAAAGCCATAGTAAGTCACGGTAGTACCAGCCATGTACACAATAGAAATACCAAATGTATGATTCCATTCTAGTATTAGGAATTGTATTCTAGTATGTGGAAGTGATTTGTTTTTGTAGCCTTGAAGTACAAATTTTACACATATATATGATTTAGAATTAAAACTACCTACATGGTTTATTTATTTACCAGCAATATAACCAAGCATAAATAATATCATAGATGCGCATTCAAAGGTAATACAATTTGGCTAAAGATGTTTCGAAAAAGTACAGGTCCTAATACTACGATAGGCACGTTCGAGATTTTAAGATGGGTCGTTACACATGTAGATGTTCACAATTATATATATGGCATAATTTCCATTGTTCTTAACAAGACGTCCATGAATGTTGGATCTAAACATTGATCCCTTCTTTTTTAAATTAGTAAAATGTATTCCTCAATTCTCATTATTGGTTTACATGTGTTTTAGTTCCTATAAATTTACAGCATTTTGTTTAATATTTATAATTTATAAAGTGAGAGGAAATTTCTTAAACCAAACCTGTGCACGTGTCATATAATTACATCTAAAATACTTTAGTAACTCACATGTCATATTTACATCTTTAAAAACGAATTGAGAAAAAGGCTAACATCATTTTTTAGATCCTTGATCCAATTTCAAGGTAATTCATACTTAAAATGCTCTAAATTTATATACACTAGAGTGCCAGTCAATCTATATTTTTTATCTTTTAAATATTAATAAAATTAATATTTTTATAATAATAAATTATTAAATTTTACTAATTTTTTTGTTTGTAAATGACTTAAGGTGATATAATTTTTTTTTTCAAAAGAAGAACTAAGTTGGAAAAGAAAAAATATAGGGAAGATTTGAATTCATGGACATCAAAATAAAATTAAATAAAATTAGGAGACATTAAAAAATAATTATAAAAGTGAATCATCTTTATTAATAGTATAGATATACTCATGTGTAATTTTTTTTAGGTATGTATATATACATGTGTATAACATAAAATAATAAACCAACATATCACTTTATAAAAAAAAATATCACTAAAAACATGCATCGAAAAAAATTATATATCAAAAACAGATTTTTTTTATAAAGATTAACTAATAAGTTTTTAAAGATTAAAGAGCTAAATTAATAATTTTATAAAGATTAGCTTAAATCACAGTAGAATTCCGTTATTTTTATCATATCATATATCATATTATATATTATATATCTATATCTAAAAGTAATACTATAAAAAATCTGAAAAGTCTAAACTTTTTATCTTCTGCATACCAAAAGTCTAAATTAATATTTCCACCCAAATTCGTTAATTTCCTTTTCCTCCTCCAACTATAAAGTAATTACAACAATTAAATTCAAATTCAAGAATTTCTAAATCCCTTTTTTAGCTATCTGCAATCATTTCAAATGTTTTTAACTCTCCACTTAGTTGCACAATATTCTATCCGTTGGTTGGTTTCCAAAAAATGACATAGTAAATTTTCTCTTCCCCACAACACTTGCTCTTAAATTTTCTATTCTTTGTTTTAATTTTTTTATGTGATTAACTTAAATTTTCTATTCTTCCAAGACTTGGATGAAACAAAAGCATTTTAAAACATTTGCATATTAAATCCCTAAACAATATCGTACTAAATTTTAAAACAAAAACTAAAAGAATTGGACAAAAATATATTTATCATAATAATGAAAATAGTTTATAGATTAAATCAAATTTGAACTTCATATAATTCGTAAGATCCATTATTTTTTAAATCTTTAACAATGGTCTATATGATTTTACTGTCTTATTTATCTAAATTTATTTTATTTATCTAAATAAACTTCTTCCTTTCTGATGGCATCATCATATCATATATCTTCATATATCTATATCTAAAAATAGTACTATAAAGAATCTGAAAAGTCTCATCTTTTCATCTTTTAAATATCAAAAGTTTGAAAGTATTTATTAAAATTTCTTTCTTTAAAAAACCTAAGTTCATTTGCCAAATGTATTTATAACATATTTGAGGTGTACGCTTTGTAAATTGAGGATATGATTATATAATAAAAATGTATTAGAAGAAAAATATTTAATTCACTCAAGCCCCATTTTATATTTGTTAATTAATATATATTTAAAAAAAATCTATCAATAGTAATTTAATATTTTGTAAGAAAAATAGTAAAAAAATTATATAATATGAATTAATATTTCATAAAATAAAGTATTAAATTTTTTTTACATAAACCAATATATTAATTAAGGTTACTTCAATTTATCACTAGCTAATAGGCTAGTCAAATTTATATAACTTGTAAATTTTTTTAAAAAGTATTATATAAGTTTATATAATATTAAATTAATCATAATTTAGATATTGTTCCTTGTGCAGCTCATGGGTACCATCTAGTACATTCTGATATTACTATAAAGATAACTTTTTATAGATTTATGTATCGAATTAATAATTTCTTAATTTTATATATTAAAATAAAGCATACACATAACTCCAAAGACTAAAATTGACCTTTAATCGATATTATTCACTCATAATTCTTACCGTATACATGCTTCCATGTTATTTTTGATTTGAAAGCATAGAACAGGTGTTGACAGGTGACAATTCAATACACAAAGGAGGGGAGGGGGCGAGGTCTAGTATATAGTATTGGTTGGCCTGGAGACAACCAAAACCATGTCTCCGTAATTTGGGAAGTTTTGTAAGCCCGCACGCACCTGATCTTTTAATTTTTTCTGGAGATGTGATCTTTTTTAATTATTATTATTATTATTAGTTTTTTTTGTCTAAATGAAACTTTGTATGGTTAGCCAAAAAAAAAAAAAAGGGACAAAAGATTGAAGCAAAGTGAGGAGAAAAGGACGATAAATTGCAGACCCTTGAAGAGGTAAGTCTACGGAGATCTTCCAACTTGTTATTTCTTCTTAGTTCACCTCTTCCTTCTTCAATCACCCCCTCCTATTCTTCTTCTAATTCTATCTTTATTCTTCTCCAAGCTACATGTTAAGCCAAACTCAAGTTTTATCCAAATTGAATGTCGATAATTTTACCATTTCTCTAAGTCCTCTTCCTCTAACTAAACAAAAGTTAACTTAATTAAACTATTATTACTATTATAAAACTAGATAATCTTCCTCATTTGTTCATATATATATATATATAGCTTTTCGGATGATGTGAGAGTGCGGCGAGTGATATGGAATAATAATAATAATTTATTCTGTGTGTTGTTATTTTTCTTCTTCTTCTTCTTGAAGACTGCCGCAGCAGAACCAGAAAAAATTGTGATAAGGAAGCCAAAACGCAGCGTTTTGGTGTCCCCTATACACGAGCTCTCTCTTATGGAGGAAATGTACGGAGTGCCGTCCACGGTGGAGTACGCCGACAAGGCCCTCATGACGCCGGAGACTCTGATCTTCCCGGCGGACTACCACAGCTTCCTCATGTCCACCTCTTCCTCCTCCTCTGCCGCCGCCGCCTCCCGGATTCCCATGTTCGGATCGGACGACCTCCTCTCGGCCGCAGAACCCTCCTCCGCCGCCGCCGGGATTCGGCGGCAGGCGGAGGAGGACGAGGCGGTGGCGTCCACGGTGATGAAGGCCAAAATCGCGTCCCATCCTCACTATCCTCGGCTTCTCCAAGCCTACATCGACTGCCAGAAGGTGATATATAAATAAATAAATAATAGTCGTCCGTTCATCAGTTGCAACCGTGATTGTAACCGTAACTGCTCCCGTCCCCCAACGGAAAGAGACAGTTATAACAAACTTAACAACTTGCTGTTGGTTACTGGCTGCAGGTCGGGGCGCCTCCGGAAATCGCGTGCTTGTTGGAGGAAATCCGGCGAGAATACGACCTTTGCAAGAGGGACGTTGTTTCCACGTGCTTTGGAGCCGATCCAGAGCTCGACGAGTTCATGGTCATGGTCCCCCCCACACTTAATATTTATTTATTTATTGTGACTAGAGATACAACTTTTCTCACGGATTTTATTTGTGTGTTTGTTGCTTGCCATGGGTAGTGAACATAATCCTTCTTTTTTTTTATTTTTTTCGGCTTTGTGGTTATTGCAGGAAACGTACTGTGACTTGCTGGTGAAGTATAAATCAGACCTGGCTCGGCCTTTCGATGAAGCAACAAGCTTCCTTAACAAGATCGAAATGCAGCTCAGCCACCTCTGCTGCACCGGTGCTTCTGTTCCTACTCTTTCTGGTTAGTTCTCTTTCTCTTTCCGGTTAGTGAGTGTATTTCTTTTGTTTTCCGGAACTCGATGTTTCATTGATATCCGTGCAACCTGCTATCTTCCCCTTTTTTTTTCCCTCTCTCTCTCTCTCTCTCTCTCTCGCTTTTGTGGAGAAGCAAAAATGGGTGGAGTGGAGTTCTACACGGAGCATCGTCTATGGTTGCTTTCTTTGATCTACCTGGTCCTTATCCCTTTAATTTCTTCTTTCTTTTTTTTTCATGTGAAGGAAAATCATTGGTTGAGAACATGAATAATCCTCGCAGAATAATCCAACTCGGTTGCAGCAAATACCTGCTCGCAACAAGACACGACACGCAGCTTTTGAAGTAAAATAAGGAAAAGAATAGAAACCCTAACACAATCACAAGGCCTATCTCTCTATCTCTCTGTCTGTGCCTTTGGTTTGTGCATGACTGTGCCGCTGCTCTCTTTCTGCGCATTTAATGTTAAACTTTTAAGATTCGCTATTATTTATCATCTTGTATGCTTTCACTGTTGAGACTGCAATCCATGCCTTCTTTCGTTTGTTGGAGAAAGAAAGTTTTGGATTGTTTAGTCATTCATGGACCATGGTTCACCATCGCTGTTTTAACCTTTCGCCTTTTTCAGTTCCTTCTTTATCTATGCGGGTCCTTGAATTGAATTAATTACGACCTCCTAGGGGCTTCGTTGGACTTGTTTGTTTTGCTTGGCGTTGTTCTCTTCGCAGTTCCCACTCTATTTTTCCTTTTGTTTTGTTTTCTGCTTCGTACCTGTGAAGGTCAAGTTTGACGAACGACGGATTTTCAATTCATGACGTCTCAAATAGTTGCCTCGATATTACGCACTGACCAAACAAGTGATGATGTTTTTCCGAGCACCCAGTAGTCATAAATGAGCTTTCGTGCCTTAAATGGTTTCTTACGTATTCCAGCTACTACTATTAGTGTAAGCTTGTTTTGCACTTGTTTCTGGTCAAAATTAGTACTTCCGCAGAAAATTCATCCCAGTAGAGTAATGCTCTTGTGCTAATGCTCGCAGTAAATGCTTGGTTCCAATTTATCAGATGTTATGTGCTCGCAGTCAATTAAATGGTTCTTGACTTTTATTTTGGCCCGTTAATTGTTTGATTGTTAGAGCATTTCCCTTGTGATAATACCAAATGATGCTGGTAGTGCGTATTTTGAAGATGATACCATTGTTTTACTAGGTTTTGATAACAGCTTGAAGTTATTACTAGAGCATTTTTAAGCTATGTATGAACTCAATTGTTTTCTGGAAATCATTACATGTGTCAGTCAAACTCACTTCTATTTTAATGTGAAATTAGGAGGCTATAAAAGAGTATATTATGCTTGAATTATTGTATGGTTGTGGAATAGTGTAGTTGAATTGCTATGTAAACTTTGAAATAGTGGAATCTGTAAAGAGCATGTTCTTCAAATTATATTTCAACGTATGTTCTTAGGGCCGTTTAGTTTATCTTCTAGTAGAATTACTTTTGAAAGAATTAAGTTAAAAGAATTACTTTAAGAGGAATTACTTTTAAAAGAATAATTTGTGTTTGGTTTGATTGTATCAAAAGTTAAGTTTAAGAGAATGATTTTTGTTTGGATAGGATAAAGTAATATTACTTTTAGTTATCAATGTGAATAATTGTAATATTCTATCTCAAAAATACTTTTCCTAGAATAAAAAGTACCATTCCATCTGTTTCTATCAAAATTACTTTTAACCGCCATATAATAGAATGAACTTTTAACAAGAAGACGTTAAACCAAACACAATCAATATTGTAGAATCTCATTCTTATTTTATAAGAAGTATTTTTGGCTTGCTCAAAATGCAAACCAAGCAAGCACTTAATGAGCATGAAATAGTCCTTCGGCATCAAAGCACGTTTCCCATGTAATATTTTATCTATATCCCTTTTAAGGTCTGTGCGAATTTCATTAATATAAGTGGAGAACTTTCTCCTTCCTTCCTGTTTCTCACAAGAAATCTACATGCTTATGTTAGTGTCTAATATAATAACCTTTGGATCTACCCTTTTTGGATTGGATGAACATAACAAGATCTGACAGTATTGACATGCAATTTGGTCCTGCTTTCGAACTTTATTAGTGTATCGAGTTCCAATAGAGAGCACAAGTGATGCATGCTGTGAGATAAGCAATGCCCATTGGGAATTGTCTAAGGAGCTGATAGTCTGTCTGCAGCTAAAGTAATGTCAGATTTTCTTTAAAAGTGGGAATTAAATGGAAAGTGGCCTTGGGTTAGTGAAATACTAGTATGCTTATGGAGCACTAGTTGGATGTGCTCCATACATATATATATATATATAATAATAATAATAATAGTAATAATAATAATACAGTGACATTTCACCAAAGAGTGAAACTTAAAAATTGGTTCCTAGTGTGAATGTCACTGTATTATTGGATACAGAGCACATCTTGTTGGTGTTCAAGGAACATGTGAGTATTTCTCTTGGGTAGTAAAATTTGAAGAATGAGGCTCAACACAAAATTGTTGTTTAGGTTATATCTTGCTTGACATCCTTTTGTTCGAGAAAATTAATTTTGTGTATTTTCTAGTTGTGAATTAAAGTTTTATTCCCATCATCCTTGAATAATTGTCCAATTCAAAAATTTTCTTTGTCTAGAAATAATTGTCTATTTACAAAATTCAAGTAGTATTAGTTATTTCTTTCCAACAATGTCTTTATTAAATACTATTGGAGGAGTAGAAAGACATAATGGAGGAGAAAGAAGAAAGTTAGAGTATTCAAAAGAAACAAGGATAATATAGTCAATCACTGTTAACTTTTTCTGACATTGATGTTCTTCCAATCATTTTCTTAATTCTAGTGAGCATTTAAAATTGGACAATTATTCTAGAATGGAGAGTAATGCATTGCCAAAATAAATTAGCAGCTGATTAGATACTAATGGTTTGCCTTTCTTCTCTCCCATATAGTTCTTCTCATTAATTATCTGTTAAATCTGTGATTATGTTTCCTTGTATAATATTCCATCCTATGCAAAACTAACACATCCCGAAACAGAATATTTATTTTTCTGGTTAACAACTTTTATTTGTTTATATTTTTTTCTTGGTTACTGAACTTTATCCATGCTAAATAATCAGTTGCAACTCCTATACTGATTAGCTAACTGAGGAGGCTGGCATACGGTGGATTCTAATAATATTTAAAGTTTGAAAGAATTTTTTATGTTGCAAAGTGAGTATGTGAGTATGTCAGGTTGGTTATGGTCGGCAAATATTGTTGTTTATGCTTGAAAGTACAAATAACCTTTTCAGTGATGGTTTAACACTTGTTAGTGGCTGTATTGCATCCTTTGGTGGATTCGCCTTCATCATTCTTTTCACAAACCTATATTCCTTTAACATTTGCTTCTGAAGCAAAGTTGATAGGATGTGGAATCCTTTGTTTCTAATTTCTTCTTTCTTTTTTTTTTGTTTTCTTTTGATTTTTGTATATCTTTTCCTTGTACTGCGTCCACTATAGGCGTCAAATTGGATCTTGTATTTTTAAGAAGCAAATTTTCATGTGCTCGGATTGAAAAAACTGCCTCTGGCAAACTTATGGTTTACTCTTCTATATTTGGGGCATTTGCGGTTTTCCGAAATGTAGGCTATTCTATTTATTCATTGTTGACATTTATGCTTTACTATCAAATTAATGCCGTTTCCAAATCTCTACTAGCGACTTGAGAAAATCTTTTAATTTGGGTGTTATGTGTTACCTAAATGATGTTCCCTAAATGTAGTGTTAAAACCAAATTGATCAATCTTTGGGATTTTGAGGAACGTTTAGAGTTCTTGGAAAAATATGGTTGATTCTTCATTAGCATTGTACCCTCTAACTTATGTTTTTGGGTAATGCCCTTATTGTAAGTTGAATTTAGGACAACCAGAATATCTCTATTTGGAACAGATTATATATATATTGTCGACTGAATACATTAGCACTAAGTGCTGAAGGAAATCTAGTACATGGATGGTTTATATAATAAGTCATTGCTTGAAATTATGGCTGATATTTTGATCTGAAGAAAATAAAGGATTCTAATGAAAAGGAATAAAAAACGTTGATGCTCTTTGCTTGTGTCATAGCTTTTGCATTCACACAATGATGGATGCATGTGTAACAACGACATGACTATGAAAATAAAGTTACCTTATATTTCCATTGATAGTAGGTGTGCTTTATTTGCAGTTTGCACTTTCCTCGCCTTCTTGATTCATGGTATGAGGGAGAGAGATTTTCACTGCTCCCGGTCTTTTTTGGTGTTTTATTGAAGTAGCAAATAATGGTGGGTGCATGGGAAATAATAATTTTTTTTTTTAACCATGCTGAATGTTTTCACGAATTTGGTGTAACTTGTAGAGTAGATTGGATGTATTGTCCTTTGAATGCCAAAGATTAAATAGATGATAGGAAGAAGAGTGATCCTGTTATGTGCAGACTACCTGCCTATGCTATGGTACCTTTTCAAAGCTTAGAAATTGCAAAGCTGCATAAGCGTGAATGTGATGAAGGGGAAGACCATGGAGCAATTTATGGTGGGCACACCTTGATTTGAAAAATAAATAAATAAATACACACAAATATATATTTATATATACACACACGTTGTGGTTGTGGTGATTCTGGGGATTACTGAATGTAACCTTTTAGAAAATCCCGTGTAGAGCGGGTGATCTAAGATTTAAAACTTTCACATGCACTCCCGCGGTTTACGCTGTGATGTGGAGCAGCTTTTTGTTTGAGGGAACGTTCAATTGCCATGGCCATGTATGCATATATATCTTCCCCTTCCCCACACGCACTCTGGCCTAGTGTTTGTCATTGCCATTTTAGATATTTTGTTCTATTGTGGCCCATCCATCACGGTCCTCTCCTCTGTCACCGTCATTGACCCTAAGGACAATGCCACAAAAGCATTACACTTGTCGATCTCCAAGTACCCCTTCCTTTTTGATGAACGGGCCCCCTCTCTTATGGTGGAGAAAGCAGTCTTATTCTTTTGTGCCTACTTTGAGCTGATCATATTATATGCCCTTTCTCTGATGGATAGAATTTTAACGAAGCTAGCATTTATTATTGGGGACGATGCTCGTGCTCGGGCCATTATTAGCATGTTAGAATCTCCTTGTCTCACAAATCTAATCTAACATGTTAAAAAGCGGAAGGCGCACATGTATATATATACACATTTTTTTGTTTGCTAGTTTACTGCATGCCCTCATGGCACACACCGGTTTATCCAGCAGTTTAAGCAAGGTCCGTGAAAGACTAGGGTTGTGGTTTGGGACTGGAGGGGGTTCTGGTTGCTCGATCTGGTTGTTGTGAATTGTGATCATGTGTAGGTGGTCTTGCCGTACCGTTTGCTTCATTGTAAAACTCGAGTCCCTCTGGTTTTGGGCCCCGAATGACAATGGATGGAACCAGGCACTGACACTGATGTGTTCTTTTTTTGTTTTTCTTTTTCTTTTCCATGCCTTTCTTTTTTTCCAACCTAGGTGATCTGGTCTGGTGTGTACAGTGTACTCTCATGCGATGGTCAATTCCTTGTCGGGATTGAGTGGGTGTCAGATGCAATTTGTGGGTGCTTGCTCGTGGGCTACTAGTTCTGCACTCAGCATTATTCGCCATTTGAGAGAAGTAGTTAAGCTGGGTCATAAAATGATTAGTGGCAATGGTTTCTCTCTAGGATTAATTTATGTAAGTTGACATTATAAAATAAGAGGGTCTCTAAGGAAAGAAAGGGAAAAAACAAAGAAATAAGATCCAAGTATGTCAACAGTAAAATTAAAAAAAAATGTTTTTTTCAACTGCATCTCCTTTTCCTCTTTTGGTATACGCAATAGCATGTACTTTTTTATATTTTCTTAATCTGTATATGATTAGTGTCCATAGAGTTCTATTAAATAAAACCAGTAGTGTTCGTGTTATATATATATAGAACTTAACAATCTTTTGTACTATATATTGTCTTCTTTTACTCATTGTTCCTGAGTAGTTTCATGCTTAAATTTTACCTAATAACATCATTTTTTTGGATTGCGTGTTAAGAGTGATTCATAGTTATACGACTTTCGTGATTTTTGTTTCTGCTATTACGTATTTGGCTAGATGATGGGGGTGTGTCTTCGGACGAAGATTTTAGTGCTGGCGATGGTGATGCTCAAGATGGTCAATCGAGGGGTGAGGACCGTGAGCTGAAGGATAGGCTTTTACGCAAGTTTGGGAGTCACATTGGCACTTTGAAATTGGAGTTCTCAAAGAAGAAAAAGAAGGGTAAGCTACCGAAGGAAGCAAGACAAACACTGCTTCAGTGGTGGAATGTTCACTACAAATGGCCTTACCCTACGGTATGTTTCATCACACTACAAATTTCATTCCGACACCACTCAACTATTTGAGCACTTTGCTTATGGCGCAATTACTGAACAAGAAATGCTTAGCTATTCTAAGAGTCTATATATATATATATATATATATATATATATATATATATTATGTGGCATATCAGTCTATTGAACTTGAGACTAGGCTCACAAATTAACTATTTTCCTTGGTCATCATATATATCCAGGAGGCTGATAAAATTGAACTGGCTAAGTCAACAGGACTGGACCAGAAGCAAATTAACAATTGGTTTATTAATCAAAGAAAGCGTCACTGGAAACCTTCTGAAAATATGCAGTTCTCTATGATGGAAAATCTGACTGGACGGTTCCTTGCTGCTGATGAATGTCAATGAGCTAGGTGCATGTACATCAAGTACATTCTCTATCTCTAATGTATATCCTGAGTAATTAATTATTGCTTGTATTTTCTCCTGTAAATTCTAAATTAAAATTAGAAGCAGGTCACTGGCAGCAAAATGCGTAATTTCCCAAGAAGAGAATGGGAAGTGATCATATATAGTAGTAATTTGCGTCAGTTGTATTCTTGATAAATGACTGCTGACATTGTGAATGAACGCTTATACTTATGTTCATTGTTGTGGCGCCGTAGCTTGTTGCTGCTGCAGCATTGGTTCGTCATTTTGCGTCTTCAACGTGTATCAATATATATAATATTTATCTAGCCTAGCTAGGTAGAATTTAGCACCTCGATGTTAACTGGAATCGGGCTTTGTATAGAGACTCAAACTCGGTTTCACGGGCATTGTTTCCGGTTAGAGTTTTTCGTACAGGTTCCGTTTGCATATATAATTTATTCAAACATTTATGTCAAATGAAGTTTTGAAAAAAGCTGAAGGTGGAATATTGTAGTTTCCATAATTTTTGGTATTTTTTTTACAACATTCAGAAATGAAAATGATAAGTGAAAGTTGTTTTCTGAAATCGAATGCAATCTTTACATACGAATACAACCTCTCTACTTGTACTTGGTTGATGTGATTGGTTAGGATGGAGATAAAAATTGTACGGATGATTTGTGTTATTTAACACAATTTATCTATGTAATTTTTTATCCAATTTTTATCCTTTAACAAAATACACCTTGTTATAATGTGATATTTGGCTAGTTTAAATGACATTATTTTGATTAAAAAAAATTTTATTATAGGTTTTTTAATATTTTTATATATATGATTTGGTAATATTTTTAGAAAAATAAAATTATTACAAAAATTTTAAAGGAATTTTTAAGAAGTTATAATTTTTCATTTTTTTGAAAAGCAGACTTTTGATATTGTTAAAAAAACTGTTTTGAAATAATTGGGCATAATAAATCCACCAATAAGATTAATAATCAATAGATTAAAGTGTGTTTGGGAAAAGTGTGAGATTAAATTTATTTCAATAATTAATTATAAGTATAATCATCTTTTATATAATCAATTATGTGAAAATTAAATTGTGTTTGGACGTATTATCTTAAAAGTAATTTTAAAGTAATGTCTTTCTTTAATTGTATCAAAAAATGTTTTTATTTAGTAAACTAAAAAAATCTATGAAATTATTTGTTTATATCATGTAATACTTGGCACTTATGATTAATTTGATAAAGGCATTATAATTCTGAAATAATCAGATTCTATTTCTAATTAAAAATTTAAAAAAAACTGCTTATGATCATTATTTATTTTTCAACTTAAATTTATTAATTAATCTATTTTATGATTTTCCCAAATATGATAATTTTTTCAAAAAGGAAAAAACATTTGTCCTGAAAAAGCTGTCTCTTTGTGATTCCAAACATTTGCTTAACGTTTTAGCTCTTATTACTGCAATATAACTAATTAACTTTTCTTTCAATCAGCCTAGCAACAAATTGCAAGAGGGCTAAGCAATAACCAATACAAGATGTAACCAAAAAAAATAACCAATACAAGAAAATGACTAAGATTTGACCAAAAAAAGAAAAGAAAACGACAAAGATTATTTCTTATTTGACTTCACGAATATATATGATCATTTTCCCTTAAATTTAAATGTGCATATGCATATAAAAAGATTGAAGTATAAATTACAGTAAAAATTCTTGGTTGATTACATACTTTTTTTTATATTTTATTACCATTAAATTAATAACAAAAAGAAGAGTTGTGTTTAAAAATAATATATTAATCTAATAAAGAAGTCACATGTAGCATCAAAATTAGAGTACTATATATATCATGATCAAATATTGAAATGTTGAAAATATTGTTTTCAAAATATAAATACTTCAAAACAAAATTTGATAGTACTTTTTTAAAAAAATTGTTAAATAACCCACTTGTTGAGTTTTTTTTCCTTGAAAAATGATTTCTTTTAACATTTTAATACGATCTAAGTACTATTTTTTGGTCCAAATGTCATTTACAAAATTGCTTTTGTATGTGCTTTTTAATAATCTTATGACTTAAAAATGTACTTTTATATTTTCATAAAAAATAACAAATTTATAAATATTTTTAAATATTATATTCTTACATAAAATAGGTGTCACTTAAATATTAGTTAAAAAAATATTGAGATCCACTCTTAACTAATATATAAGGAACATCATATGGTGTCCTTTGAAAATATCCCCAAAATAGTATAAATTATATTTCTCCCTAACTTATTGTATCGATTTGGTAGAAAGCAAGAAAAAGAAATTGGATTTGTATTGATCTGGATCTTGTGGATTGATAATTGATAATTGATTTTTTTTTTTTGAACTCAAGATATCTATTGTTGAAAATAGTAACTAATCAACCCAAGACATAGAGTTCATAAATATGAGTTTTGATTTTGGTCATGATACCTTCTTCATACACTGCTAGGATTTATACAACTAATCATATCCGGTAACTAATTGAAGTTATGTTAATTATATTACGCACAAGGTTGCAATGTTCTATCTGATACTTGATTTCTTCATATCTTATTATCGTAAATGATATTTTGTTATTTTTGTCACACACTTATATGCTATTAAAATAAGAAAAAAAACCAAGTATCCAATTTGAACAAAAATCATATATATTCCTAAATTATATCCTTTTTCTATTACACCAATTACTTATTGTCACGTTGAGGATAAATATTTGATAGCATTTAAAATTTTAAAATAATTACTAAATATAGATAGCTCATTTTTCACGATAACAAATAATTAATGAGAGAGAAAATGAGACATGATTTATGGTTTAAAGACATAATTTTCGTCCATCCAATTCAACCTAATCAATGGTACAACAAAGGTTTAGGTTGAGTGTCAAATATTTCAAAAGATTGACCTAACTCTACCTTACTCACAATTAATTAGGCTAGCCTTTTTCCCTCTCAAATTAATATGTGAATACCTTATCCAAATGGGAAGGATAAAGTTCACATAAGAACTAAACTATAAGGACCAAGTTGGATTGAATGAGTTACTGTTAAAAGTTCTTGTGACATAATTAGTCATCTACTCACAAAAGCAAAAAAATATGAATCATGAGAAATTTTTAATTGTTCTTGGAGCAAAAGAAATTGATGTTTTTAATTTAGAAGATTGGGATGATCTCCATTTCCAATCAGAACCTCATATTTTCTTACTCTAAAGCTTTGTTTGAATGAGTGGAAAAGAGAAGGAACAAGAGGAGACAGAAAGAAATTGAAAGAAAATAACCATTTTCCTATGTGTGGAAGTGGAAGGAAAACTAAGAAGAAAGAATAAACGATGAAAAACATGTGCAATTTTTAGCACTCAAAATGACATAGGTTTTAAAAATAAAATTAAAAAAGAAAGACTTTTATACAAAATTATAAGGGTATAAGGGTAAATTGCCATTTAGTATTATTATTTTTTATTATTTTCATTCACTGTTTTACATAAACAAAAAATTGAAAAAAATTTCTCCTTTTATTTTCTATCCTTATATTTTCTTTTAATCTGAATACACTTAGGAAATATATAAAAATTCAATCATTTTCTTTCCTCTCATTTTTTTCTTTAGCTAAACACAAGCTAAGAGCAATTAGAATTTCTCATAGTTCCTATTGCTTTTGTGAATAAATGACTTATTTATTATTGATTTAATTAATTTATAGATCTCTATAATTTTATGAATTTTCAATTAAATTCTTATAGTTTAAAAATTTGCAACGAGGTTCTTATAGTGAATAAAAATTTGTAATTAGATCTCTATAGTAAATAAAAGTTTGTAATTAGGTCAATTGACTTAACTATACCATTACAAAAGTGTGAGACTAAACTCAATATCCATTGATTCTTTCTAATGTGAGAGCACATGTCAAAAAAAGTTAATAATAATTTCATATTGATACTTTCTTAGACTTAATCTAACTCGTTTTCTTTTTTTTTTTTTGTCCAATAATAAAACAATAAAAGTCTATCATGATAAGTTTTGGAGATAGTTTGACAACCTTATTAAATTTTTACTCTCTAAGGGATTCAAGCTAACCAATATGAAATTGACAATAGATGAATCAAGGAATATTCTAGTTAATTTTATATTTTTTGTAAAGTTAACTTTAGGTCATAGGAAGGTGTTAGGTTTCTACAATAAAAAAATCAGGGGTTAATGCATATGAAAATTCACAAAAAAGATATTGGATTACACAAACTAGAAATATTAAGGGTGTAAAGTGCACATAAATCATACTTTTACTAGTTAACAAAATTATGTTTAGGAGTTTTGTATTGTTTAAAAAGTTGGGCAAACTATGCATACGATTTAAGCTTTATAGTAAAACACATATTATTTTTTTAATTATAAGAATTTAATTAAAAATTCAGTGATACTGAGGATTAATTAAATCAAAAAGGTAAAAAAATCTAGACAACTTGGAGGAATGATACGACAATAATAATAGCACAACAAATACAACGCACAAAAAGACAAAAAGAAATGGAAGAGAAAATTAAGATGCACACTAAAGAAAAAAACAGAGCTCATATAGAACCCCTTTAATCCATAATCTTCTCTTCTCAGTCTCGTCAAAAATTGAAGGCAGCACCTTAATTTTGCTATCTTTTTAGTATGTGCTATCTTTTTAGTTTTTTTCTTTGGCGTGCACCTTAATTTCTTTTCCCATACTCTCCTTGTCTTTTTGTGCCTATTGTGCATTTGTCGTGGGGATGTCTTGCCGCCGTATCGCTTCTCATCCTACATGGGGGTTAAAATCGTGCGATGATGTGGAAGGAAATTCCAAGCGCAAGGTGGGAAGGGAGCAGAGAGAGAGAGAGAGAGAGATGGCAAGATTGCAGCTCCAACCAACACTCGTTCCTTCTTCATCTTTCTCATTACAACCAATAAGACCAACACCAACGCTTCGCTGCTCTAACGACCGCCAGGCGCTCTTTAGCCGCATTGCTCCTCTCTACGATAACGTGCGCCGTCCTTCACTCTCTATTCCCTCTTTCATCTTCTGCTCTCTGTGTCACCTCTTTCTTTCATGTAACTTAACTCCCCTTCTTCTTCTTCTTCTTCTTCTTCTTCGGCAGCTCAATGATTTGCTGAGTTTGGGTCAGCACCGAATTTGGAAGCGCATGGCAGTTTCCTGGACTGGGTACTTGCTCTCTGTTCTTCGCTTACATCGCTGCATTCCCCTGAAAAATGTCACCTTTTTATGTTTTTCAATTTTGGAACAGAGCTAAAATGGGAGACCGTGTGTTGGACGTGTGCTGCGGAAGTGGGGATTTGGCTTTTCTCTTGTCCGAGAAAGTTGGGTATCATGGCAAGGTTTGTTTTTTTGGATTTTCTTCTTCTTCTTCTTTTTATTGTGGTAGTGAAATTTTGGTCATGTGAATCTTTTGGGGGTGTAGGTGATTGGTCTTGATTTCTCGAAGGAGCAACTATTGATTGCCTCGTCTAAGCAGCACTCGCTTCCAAAGAACTGCTTCATCAATATTGAGTGAGCATGGGTAATTTTAGCAGTGTGCAAACGTTATGTAACAGCCTGCAGCTTATTCTTTTACACTTTTTTTCTTTTCATATTTAATTGTTAGAAAGTTTGCATGTTATCTAAAAAAGCTGCAAAATTTAATTAATCATTTCTTTGTGATTTTTGTTTTATGTTTGAATGATTGATGGAAAAAGTATGAGGCAATAATCTTTTTTGTTGAGTTGTAGGTGGGTTGAAGGTGATGCTCTTGATTTGCCATTTGCTGATGGCTGGTTTGATGCTATCACTATGGGCTATGGTCTCCGGAATGTGGTTGACAGGCGGCAAGCCATGCAGGAAATTTTACGTGTTCTAAAAGCTGGTAGGTTTTGTCTATTAAATCCAATCGATACGATGATTGGTGTTGTACAAACTTGACAACTCCTATGTTTTATTTTGTGTTTTGTTTTCCAGGCTCCAAAGTATCTATCCTTGACTTCAATAAAAGCAATCAGCTGCTGATTTCTACAGTTACGGTATATCTCAGTCTTAATACTTGTTGCTTTGTACGAGTTAATAGTGATAATCTCAATCTGCATAGCAATGCTATTTCATTTTGTAAAAGTCTAGTCAACCTTCCCAGTAAAAGAAAGTGCCTGGCTAAGGGTTGAGGATAAACATATCTAGAAGAGAACAGTAAATGAATTTATTCTTTGCAGCAATTTTCTTGTGTTCATCCGATTTATTGGACTGATTTCCTTAACAACATTTATGTGTGGCACTGCTTAAGCATAGAGAAAAATTTACAGTCCATATATGCAGATGGATATCAGATTGCCATATATTATACCGTTTTAACTTTCATTTTTCTTTTTGATTCCTTTGCTAAGTGAAGGTTTAACTCCCATGTGTTCTCTTCTGCTAGGAATTTATGATTGACAATGTTGTTGTTCCTGTGGCCTCTGGCTATGGCCTTTCAGAGGAGTACAGATATCTCAAGAGTTCAATAAGAGGATTTTTAACTGGTTTGTTTTCAATTGCTGGCTTTTATCTGGACAAACTGTTCAATCCAATATGCTTAATTATATTTATAAAAACCAGTATTTTAATATGGTTATCATGTTGTGCCCTCTCACCTCTGTCTTCTCTGTACTTGCCATATATTGAGAAGCTTCCTTCGTTTGGCTACATTGCATAAACTGCCAGGGTTGTTGGCAACGTGACTTGCTATTTCAAGTCCATTGATCCTTTCATTGAATGGTGCACAAGATTCGGGTAGTTCATAACCATGTTCAACAGTAGGAAGCAAGCAATTTTTTTTTCAAAAGAAAAAGAAAATGAATGTCCATTGATGGTACTCATGGTAGAACTTTGTCATATTGATTTTCTAATTTAAGAACCCTCCTCTGATGCAGGGAAGGAATTGGAGAAACTTGCGTTAGAAGTTGGATTTTCTAGTGCCCGTCATTATGAGATTAGTGGTGGCTTCATGGGGTGCTTGGTAGCCATTCGTTAGACGAGTTTGTGAATTGTCTTTGTCATCAAATAGAGCCCCCCTTCCCCCCTATTACAGACTATGTTCAAGTTGTAAGAACATAAAATCTGCAGTTTATTCAAGTGGATTACTTTTAAATAATGGCTGATGGCTGATACTGCATTTTATTCAGTTTGTGGATTACTTTTAGTCAAGTCGTAAGAGCATCAAAATGCTTGCAATACTGCCAAGCATTTTGATATTAATGGCTGATAGAAACTTGAACTAATTCTATTTGCTAAGATACATGTTCCGAAGCAATGCAGCAGTCATGTTTTCTTATTTCTTCATATTTTCTGTTTCAAATAATGGTTCTTTAAGATTAAGTTGTAAACCACTAATCTACTATGTATCAGTGCACTATCAGCAAATCCCATTTGCTCCTCTTATGAAATGCATGAACTGTAAGGCTTAATCAGCGTTTCATTTGGCAGATCAAAACACAATATTAAGAAGAGTTGTATTCAAATGTAGTAGCTATGAACTTTTCCATATCAGATTAAGCCAAAATTCTATAATGTATGTTAGTCATGGCTCTGCACGGTAGACACTGTTTTCGCCTCATAGTCCCATTGGAAATTTGGCTAAAAGCTCCCCATATTCGAAGTATGCATTTATATTAGCAATTGATGAGATACATTGTTCGGTGTCTTAGGTCTGGGCCATCTTATCTGCCAATCATAGACTTACTGTATGGAGTGTTTCTCTATGCAATCTCATGGTCACCCGGGATAAAAAGAGCTATGGGACATAGTAGCAATCGAGTCTGCTGCATTGAGTGGGAAAAATGGGTCACTACTGGTGTCATGCAGTTCCATGGTACTCTCATCTGCGAGGGAGCATCAAGGCCAAGGTGCTCCTCCTTCTCTGTTAGCATCTACAGTGTCTTTGACATAGTTGGTCGCGGTGAAAAGTTCTCTCGAGTGCATATCCTATGTGAACCACCCTTAAAATCTCGTTCTTAACATTGTTGCTGTCATGGCCATCCAACTGTAGATTTGGATCAAATAATTGTTTGGCAGTCCCTGACTGAAAATGCGTCCAAGCCTGATTAATGTACCCTTAAGTCTTAAGCATGATTAATGTACAGTTGAACAACAATAAAAACAATCAGCTTAGTGAAAGGAAAGATCTCCATAGCACTGACCAAGGCCAAAGTTAGTATCCGGTCCTGTGCCTCCTGCAACTGCTGTTCCAAAGCCAGTACTGCTCATCTCTTCACTGATTTTATCCATGGCTGGCTGCAATGAAATTTGGAACAAAGATAGTGTCGTTGTGCTCAAGCTGATGGCCATGGCCACACGTTATTTGGACTGTCTTGGCCCTTGGTTCTGCCACTGATAGTAACAGCGACTCAGTTATACGGAAAAGAAGGACTATTTTCTTCATTTTGGGGAACTGAAGCTTCCGATAGTAATAGTGACTCAGTTTCTGCCTGGATTGAAACAAGTGAGAACCGACGCGTGAAGAATTTTTTGAGATGTGAGGTTTTTCATTTGCGGGGAGTGAAAGCACATGAAACGAGTCAAGCATGGATACTATACTGCGGTGGCTAGCAAGTAAGCACTTTGAGAGTTGAAACTTTGAATGCCAAGAGTTGTAAAAAATACAGAGCGTGAAAAACACAGAGGGCTCACAAAGTCTTCCAACACCGACACTGGCTGCACATCTTCCGAATGGATCATGGCAAGAACCATCAAATAGCAAGAAAAACTCTAGCTCATGTGCCTGAAAATTTCCCCTAGTGTGTTACTGCGTGACATCAGAGAGAGGCGTTTAGAAAAAGAGAAAATAAGGATAAAGAATTGGGCTCACAATATAATACACTTGCCACGGTTTTTCTAGCCAATGTTTCTGAGAGTCAAAAGCGTTAGATTTTTTTTTTCATTAAAAAGAGGTCAGTTTCTGATGCATTGTGCATTAGAAAGTGTTGAATATGTTTTTTTTTTTTTTTGGTACATTGCAATTTTTAAAACCAATAAGCAGTAAACTTATGACCTTCTACATAATATTCATATTCTTTACCACTTGTCCAATCTTAGTAGCTTTACTCATACTTCTTTAAAAATTCTCAAATTTTAGCAGGGACATATGCCTCCAAATTATTGTGAATAAATCTGCCCCTGTTTATAAGAGTCTCTAAGATGGCTGATATACAGACAAGTGTCAAAATCACTAGTCATATAATTAAGTAGTAATGAGTCATGATGATAATGGTTAGTAATGTCTTGTAGTAGTGAAATGCATCGTCGCAAATGCAGAATATGCATCCTAGCCCTTCCCTTCAGTGGTATGCATAGTCCCTTTAAGATTTTTGTCCAAGATGCGCATTATCACTTGAGTTTGGCCAAGCGGAGTTTACACTAGTGACTCTTAACATGAAAGCCATTGATGAGTTTAATGCATTTCTTAAAGGTACGAATGTTGTTGGTACAATCGTTTTTATCCAGTTTGCTAAAGAAAAATCTTTCAAAGGTAATTAACGTAGTTCATATTGTTCTCTACAAGTAATTAGTGAACCATTATTGTTCTGCTTAAGAATAGCTTTTAATCTGCTTTGTTCTTTTCTCGGGTATTCTATTCTGCTTTTAAACCTAGTCTTTCTTAAGTAGGAGGAGTTCTATTCAAACGGTGTAATAATGAGCTGTTACATACAAGAACAAGATTAATCCAAAATTCTATAATGTACATATGTCAATCATGGCTCTATAGTATACACTGTTTTCTTCCCATAATACCATTGGATACTTGGCTTACCAGCTCCTGTATCCCAAGTATACATTTACATTAGCAATTTGTTAGCAACCTTCTTCAGTATCATAGGTCTGAGCCACCCAGGTTATCTGCCAATTATATGAATGTATGTAAGGAGTGTTTTTCTCTGCACTCTCATGGTCGGTCACCGACTCACCGCTCACCTGGGATAGAAAGAGCTATGGGACATAGTGGCAATTGAGTCTGCTGCATTGAATGGGTAAAACGGGTCACCACTTGCGTCATGCAGTTCCATGGTATTCTCATCTAGGAAGGGTGGATTAGAGGGAGCAGCAAGGTGCTCCTCCTTCTCTGTTAGCATCTGTAGTGCCTTTGACATCATTGGTCGCAGTGAATGGTTCTCTTGGGTGCACAGGAGTCCTATGTGAACCACTCTCAAAATCTCCTCCTTAATATTGCTGTTGTCATCGTCATCCAACTGTAGATTTGGATCAAACAACTGTTCGGCCGTTCCTGACTGAAAATGCTTCCATGCCTGATGTTGCCAAATTATGTTAAGATAAAAGTAAGGAAAGGACAGTTAGTGAAGCACTTAATGTACTCTTAACCATGATTAATGTAAAGCTGAACAACAGTTAAAACAAATCAGCATTTAGCTTAAGGAATCTGCAACTGACCACTATAACTAGGCTGTCTGAATATTCTGTTGCTTTGCTCCTATTGTTCTGTCTGCCAGTAACTATCTCTAGTAGTAACACCCCAAAACTATATACATCTGCCTTTTCTGTTAACTGGCCATGAGCTAGGTACTCTGGAGCCATATACCCCCTGCAGGTCCATGTGAGAAATAAGACACTTGCCTCTTACCCTAATTAGTTCAAATTTGTTATTAGTTGCCAAAAGATGCATTATGATCGGTGATACTTACAAAGTTCCTGCAATAGCTGTACTTATGTGGCTCTTGTCTTCTTGAAAGGATCTTGCCAAACCAAAATCTGCAATTTTTGCACGAAGCTTTGCATCCAATAGGATGTTGCTAGCTTTTATATCTCTGTGAATTATCCGTATTTTGGAGTTGTCATGCAGGTACACTAATCCTTCAGCTGTCCCAATGATGATTTCATATCTCTTCTCCCAATTCAATTCTCTTCCCTTATTTTTGTCTGTAATGTACAAATTGAGACATATTGTATTTAGTTCACACTGATAAATTGATAATCATTTCTAGTAAAGGTGAGGCGCCATAGGTATTGACTTGAACAAGTAACATTGGTTGTCTGCCCCATCATTTTCATATCTGAAAAGTAACAACCTACTACATAAATTCAGCAATTACCAAAAATGAAGCGATCAAGACTTCTGTTGGGCAAATATTCATACACAAGCAGGCTTTCAGGTCCTGAACAACTGCAGCCTAACAGTCTGACTAGATTCTTGTGTTCCACACTGCTGATTATGTTCACTTCGTTGTAGAAATCTGCTGCTCTATGTCTGTTGTTGAAATATAGCCTCTTGATAGCAATCTCTCTTCCATCTGGTAGAACTCCCTACAATAGCAAACTATAAGAGTGGGTTTGATTCGTTGAAATGGTGGATACAAGTCTGCAGATAAGAAAGCTACTTTATAAACAGTTCCAAATCCTCCTTGGCCTAATTTGTTTGCGTCAGCAAAAGATTCAGTTGCCTTGTCCAGTGTAGAGTACTTGAAGTTCAAGCTATTGTGGTGAAGGGACTTCGCTAACTTTTCTGCATCATACGAACCTGGAAACCGATGATCAGCAAACTTATTAAACATAGACATGGTTGTCATAAAACGTGATAATTCCTCAATTTGTTTATAGGACAAGACGAAATAAGCTCTTGGAAGGAAAGAAAAAAAAAGAATCGGTAGAGAGGACAGGAACTATGATTCAAATACCTAGCAAACACAATTGTTTCAGGCTTTCAGCTTTCTACATTGAGGGAAATGGGAATGGTTTGATTTTTGGCTTTGTCGTTCTCATTAACAAATACAGGAAAGGTTGTAAATAAGTCACTTACCTCTTCGTTTCTTTTGAATGTATCTTTGTTTCCATATGTAAACCCCAATAGCTATCCCAACCACCAAAACAATCACTGAGCTCACTACTGCAACCACTATCACTACCAAATTACCTGCACAGCATAAGTCAGCAAAATGAACTCATACTCAAGATTTACCACTACAAAGTGTGCAAATTTTTCTAAATTCAGAAATATGAATGCTGGATTCTTTACAATTTGGTAGACAACAATACAGAGTGAAGAAAACTGCAATCTATTTACCTTTCGAACTCCCATTGTCCTGTTCCTTGTGAAGAAAATCTGTATCCGAGTACCTCATGAAGCAGCCGGTGTTAAGCGCCCGCCCTTCCGACCAAGGCAAGCATCCCAATATGGAAGAGGATGCATTCTCAAGACATGCTTGCAAGAGCTTGTGTCCAAAGTCCTCCAACAATCAGCCAGAACATAGGCAGACTCGTTTGTTGTTCCTGATACAGCAACCTCACCCCTAGCATAGCCATCATTGTTGGCTGCATCTTGGACTGCTGTTAAAACTGCCTGCTTTGCTGCTGCTTGAAAACTTGAACTCTTCCTAGTTGAGTTCCCACATATAGCCTTGTCTCCTGATCCCGTGTATTCATGAAAGAAACTATAGTTCTCAGCCCTCATGAAGCAACCATCAAGGAAAATGCGACCGGCATTAAAAGGGTAGCACTGTGGTAGAACCGTGCGTGCCTCGGCATAGCATAACACACAATCAAGTAATGAAAGGTCTCCATAGCACTGAGCCAGGCCATAGTTAGTATCAGGTCCTGTGCCTGTAACAGCTGTTCCAAACCCGATACTGCGCATCTGTTCACTGATTTTCTCCATGGTTGCAACAAAATTCGGAACAAAGATACTGGTGTTGTGCTCTAGTTGATGGCCACATGTTATTTGGACTGTCTTGGCCCTTGGTTCCGCCTTTACTGTTGCTGATAGTAATAGTGATTCGATGATAAGGATAACAAGGCGTTGAGAAGAGATGAGAGGGACTATTTTCTTCATTTTTGGGATGATCCGATCTGAATCTCTTTCTCTGGTAGGCTGTTAGCAAGGAACTGGGGGGGAAAGGGAGGAGGTTTAGGATCGTTGGGTAGCAATATCAGATAAATAGATCATTCCATTTTTCCAGGAAAGGAAAGGAAAGGATATTTGTGATTGAATAAAAGCAAGCTGTAGGGAGTTGATATGTTATAAACCCAGTTGTTTGTTTTTACGCAATGATGCTCAAGCTAAAAATGGTCACAACATGCTTGGGGCCATGATTAGCACAGTTCCTATTTCATTGATGTGAAATTCGAAACCTCTTCTTGAAGGCAAAGAGGAGCTTCGGGCAAAAAATTCTCCATGAGGACTAACATCAAGTGTGTGAAAGAGAGAAGGGAACCCTATAGTCGGCACTTACCTAATTATGTGGCATCCTTGAAGTTTGAAAAATATTGCTACTCCTTTGGTCAATAATCATGGCCATTAAAAAGGTAGATATTGGTTATTTTCCCTTATTTATACAGCCGTACAAAACACTGGTTTCACACCAACTCAGATTTATGACATGCGAATGACGCTGGAAAATGAACAAAGACCCCATTTTTGGATATATATGCCTAAGTTCTGTTAATTATTGCACATCATATTTCACACCTCCCATTCATCAATCAGCCCCGAATAAAGTATTATTAAATTTTGTTTGGTCAGTAATTTGATCCTCATTAATTAGCGTTGGTGAGATCAGAGACTTGCTGTAAAAGAAACATCTGCCAATTTAAACGATGCAAGACAAGTAGTTTGTGTGAGAAACAATCAAAGCCCTTCGTAGTCTCTATGTGGAAAATGAAATGTCGGTATTGGATTAAACCTTAAAAGAGTTTATCTAACCTTGCCTATAATTTTAAGAAAGGAACATTTGCATTAAAAAATGAGTTGCGATAAATTTTCAATTTTCAATGCATTAAATATATTAAAACCTTTAAAACTTTCTAGTATTTATTTCCGCATCCTTTACGGGTGCCACTAGCAAAACCCAAACTTCAAATCTAGAAACCCCACACAAAATATTTATTCTATTCTATTTATTGATTAACAAACAGTTATTATATTAAAATTATAGAAAATAAGTTTAAAAATAAATTAATTTAATTATTTTATCTTTTATTAATAGGTTAGAAATAAAACATTATATTGAAGTAAGATTATTTTGATATTTTTATTTATTGGAATTTAATTCACATACCAAATATATGATCTGATTTCAATTTCTTAATTTTATTGGATTTCAATTCCTATGAAAATTCAATTTATTCTTTTAAATTATATAATTCAATTCAATACTATGATAGAATTAAATTTCAGATATTTTCAAATGCAATGAAGATGTGTTTTGAGATGTGAATTGGAAGGAAGTGTGAGGTGTTCTATTTTATTTGCAGAGAGAGAGAGAGAAAGAGAGTCGACCACGGAAATTGTGCTGGCAAGAAGCAACTTGAAAGTTGAAACAGTGAATTGGATTGAATGTGAACAGAGAGAGAGAACTCAGTAAGGAACAAAACCATAGAGACAGAGACAGAGCGAGCGAGTTCGTTGCAGTTACGCGGTAACACCTTGACTTTGAGTGGCACTGAACCCAACAGAACGTCCTTCGAATTTTCCATTTTCTCTGTTAATCTAGACTCAGCAGACCATCGAGTTTGTCCTTTGGCTTCATACGTCACTAACCACTTTCAATTGATTTTAAGCCATTTTCATTATATTATTTTGATATTATTCTTTTAAGCCATTTTCACTTTTCATTTTTAATTTATTATTTTATTTTTTCATATTATTGTGATTTAAATATATTTTTCTTCTTCCAAAAATAAATTAATTTTAATTTTCATCCTTGATTTTTTTTTTTTTTATGTTATAGTTCCAATATTTTACAAAAGATTGTAGTTTTTATTATTAACTTGTCTATGTTAAATGCTATGCCAGACAAGAGGAGACCACGCCTTTCAATCTTACATAATTTTGACAATAATCCTGCATGGTATGTCATAACCCTTTGTCAAAATAATAACTTATTGAACCTAACCCAAACACTTGTCTTACTCAAGTTAATAACTCATTTTGTAATAGAATTTTAACACTTACTCTTTATTTAATTGTGGGGTAAAATTTGAAGGAAAATTTTTTATAAATGAGATTCATATGTGAAAATACACATGCATCTATAAAAAATTTCTCATCTTTTTTATACATTAATCAAACATACTCTTAGAAATATAATCTAACTATCATGTAGGATTCAATCAATGGTGTGTTTCTTTTATTAGTTAGCTTAACATTTAACAGGCTATCAACATGGATTTAAACCAAACAATTTTTAAAATGTTTGAATCAAAACAAAAAAAAGGTACCAAAACCAAAATCCACTTGTTTTCATATTATTTTTTGTTTCTCATAATATTAATATTAACAATATATTAATATTAATAAATGGTAATATTAATTTCAAAATATTTTAATTAATCATCAATACATCTATTTGATCATGAACTATTTTAAATTTGAAATAAATTTAAAAAACCTTGTATAGGCATAAATTTAAATTTTTTTTACACTTTACATTTAGCCACGTTTACGAGTACGATGTGGCAGATCAAGTCTATAAATTAATGAATGTATATTATAAAAAAAAAAGGAGTATGTATTGAAAAAAAAATAAAAAAGTAACTGAATCTATGTTTGATGTAAATATTAAATTGATAGATAAATTGAAATATACGACCCAATATTGTGTTGTAGGATTGGAAGATGTAACCTTTCATCAGCCAGCTTGGAATTTATCAGAAACAACATATTATCGGTATAGACTAGAATTAAATAATTTTAACAATATTTAGACCAAAAAATAAATAAATTTAATGTACCAAAATTAAAAATGGATTTAATTTTTATACACTAATACCAACATTACAAAAAAATTTTACATATTATTTAATCATATATTATCACATCAGTCATAGTAATTGACTTTATACCCACTAATTATAAAATAATACAATTGAAAAAAATATAATTGAATGATTGTGTAATACACTCTTATATATCAATGCATAAAAAATAAACTCAATTAAATTTCACTTAATTTTTTAGCTACAAAATCATATTTATTTAGGCCTTTATTTTACTATGCATTCATGATTCAAGCACCGTTTGACTTTTTGTAAATTGGTGGGTGTGGAGTCTCATAGGAAAGGGACGCAATTGCATCTGGAAGTGGAACGAGACTTATTTTGGATGCGACTTTCATTCAAATACTCGATGCATCGAGTGTTAGAAATGGACAAGCCAATTCACTCATTTAGTATTCTTTTCTATAACAAGTTGACCCGCAATATAATATACATATATCTTGAACAAAACTCAACTGGGGTATTTTTATTTTATTTTTTATCGTCGGGTAAATAATATATGAAAAAGCTTATATAATTATATATCCTCTTCAAAGCAACTGTACAAGAAATGCATTCGGTTCTAAATGCGGGCAGATGAATCATATTAAATTCATATATGGTACGGAAATCATGTCACTGGTACTTCTATTCAAGAGGTAATTATGGACAAAGCCATGCTCTGTTATAATTGAAACCATATCATTCTGTCCAGCATGTTGTCTTTCTTAAGAACGAAAGCTTTGCCCACAGCTAATGATAAGAGCTCTTATATATATGTGTGTGTGTGTGTGTGTGTGTTGCATGCACTAAAATGTTCTGCATTCTGATTTGGGTCGTAAAGCCTCAATCAGACTTTCGGTCATGCTACACTCTGAAGACTGAGTGTAGTTGTAGGATCCAGCTTCAAAACTATCTGCCGCTACAGTAGATTTGGTGAACTCTGCACTACAGCGATTGAGGAATGGTGGTTGTGTTGGCTGAGTGATTTCATGATTGCCATTAATCATTTTCACTACTTCTGACATTGATGGTCGCAGCTCTGCGGATGCTTGTGCACAAAGCAGTCCTATCTTAAGGAGTTTGCATGCTTCCTCTGCTGGATAATTTCCCTCTAGGGTCGGATCTACAATGTCACATAGCCTATTTGATCCATAAAGATTCCAAACCTTGTACAAAACAAGAGGAACATTATCATCAGCCCATGAAACGTCTTGGAACTATGAGAAACGTGTATCTTATTAAAAACATAACAGAGTGTTACCGTGTGAAGCATGGAGATTGAATTTTGAACAAAGGACCTGATCTTTTTGCCAGATACAATTTCAATGACTAAAACTCCAAAACTGTAAACATCTGCTTTCTCCGTTAACTTCCCCAGAATTACATACTCCGGAGCCATATAACCCCTACATATGAACAAGAAATAAATGTAAGAGGATGGTCTAATGAAGTGTACATGAAGTTGTGAACTGCGTTGAAAATTGTATAGGAGCAAGAAGTCAACAGAAGGGGTTGAATCTGCAGCTTCATACAAGGTGCAAAAGTGCTTATAATCATAATTACATACTGGAATGTAAATTTCATGACTCAAAATACTTTGCCTTCTGTTAATTACTGTTTTATATAACTCATTACATTCATGCTTTGTAAAGGTTACACTCTTTCTTAGTTTTTGATCCACTCTGCATTACATAACTACAGATGGTCAAGCACTTACAGTGTGCCAGCAATTGTTGTGCTAATGTGAGAATTGCCTTCTGGGAATAATCTAGCAAGTCCAAAATCAGCAATCTTGGGTGTGAAGTTATCATCAAGCAAAACATTGCTCAATTTTATATCTCTATGAATGATTCTTATGTGTGATTCCTCATGAAGATAGGCCAAGCCCTCTGCTGTTCCGGATATGATCCTATGCCTAACTTCCCATGTCAACAGTTGAGAATTCCTTCTAACTGGAGCATATCAAAGGAGACATCAGTCACTAATCTGAAGTTAGAAGCTCATATTTTTAAGACCAGATTTAAGAAAGAATAAAATTATAACCAGAAAGGTGGTCATATAAACTCCCATTAGGCACATATTCATAGACAAGAAGGCTTTCAGGTCCTGTAATGCTGCACCCTAAAAGCTTAACAAGATTTTTGTGATGAATCCCACTGATCAAATTGACCTCATTGAAGAAATGATCTGCCCATTGTGTTGTGTTAAAGCTAAGCCTTTTTATGGCCACGGTAATTCCATCTGGCAGAACTCCCTATATTGATATATTTAAACATACAGTTACCCAATCTTTAAGCAACAACTTGGTGGGGAAAAAAAATAGAGAAATGTTACACATAAAAAAACAAATACAAAATTTTTAACAAAAATCATGATAATCATTTGATGAAATAAATAATCTAATATACTTATTTATTTAAAGGCCAACACTCATGGCACATCATTATGACAATAAAATTCTAACAAAATTTATGGATATCTAGTATTTTTCAAAATAAAAAAAAAATATGATCATAATCATAGATAAGATCAGAAGTTACTTTGTAAACAGAACCTGAACCCCCTTCTCCTAGCTTATTGGAATCATTGAAGTAATTGGTGGCTTCTTCAAGAACCTAGTATGACATATGTAGTTTGGACTCGTTCACTGTGTCCAAAAGTGCACCAACCTGTCTTCTTTCTGAGGTTAAAAAACAATACAGTAAATGTCAGTATTTGAAGCTTGAACAATCTGCAATAGTCCCAAATATCAAACATTGATAATACCTCTCCTCCGCTTCACTACATTCGTCATTACAAAGAAAGCAACCGTTACAACAACCAGCAGAAGAGCCACCGTGGCAGATGATGCAGCCACAATTATAGCAAGATTACTACCTCCTAACAAAGAAGTAACACATGGAATTAATCAAGTAATGAAAAGTTCTGCATAGCAATGCCTATCGCATGATTGTTACATGAAAAGCCCTTTTTCATTAGGGGGATCAACTATAGGAATTAAACGATGTCATTGCTTCCTATTGTAACACTACTGCCTGTGTTGTGCCTCATTTTAAATTTTTACATGACTAGCCTCAAGCACAGATAATAGAGGAATGTTAGAGTCGATGTTGAATGTTGAAATACCATAGCGATAATAGAGGAATTTTCATATATTATCAATTATCTTGCTATATTCTCCAAAATCGTAACTAAAATGGATCCCAATTATATGTATATTGATCTCTTGATGTCTAAAAGTGCATGTAAAACCTATATAAAAATAATATTGTCTAATTACTTAAGGGTTTTCCTAAGCGATGGGCACTAATAAATTAGGGATACTAAAACAACATGTTTTAAAACTTTTTGATAAATCTTATACTTTGAAAACATAAAAACTCAACTCTTTAACACAATTTTTTTTTGTTTCTTAATCAGTGGCCAGGTTAGATAAATCCTTATTAAAAAACCACATAAATAAGAAAGTACAACAACAGAGAGAAAGGGGAGTCTCCTAACCGTGGCACTAGCTAACTCACCTTGATTTCCTTGGCGACATTGCTTGAGTTGTTATAGAACTTGTGAGTTGAATACCTCAAGTAACAACCAGCATTCAACACCCTCCCCTCTTCTTTTGGAGTACACGACTCAATCCTACTAACAGCTTCAGCCAAACAGTTCTGGCAGGCACTGCCATTGACATACTTCCAGCACTGAGCCAACCCATAAACACTCACACTTGCTCCACTCACAGACCCCACGTAGAACCCATCATTCTTTGGTGCTTCCACGCTCAAATTCCTCACCAACTCCAAAGCATTGGCCTTGTAAACACTCACATCACCACCAAAATTGCTGGTCCCACACACAGTTCTATCTTGGCTGCCAAGGCTCTCATCGAAGAAGTTGTAGTCATCGTACCTTATATAGCAGCCATCAAGGAAGAGCCTGCCACCAACAATGCCTCTCTGAAATGGTGAGCACCTTTGAATCTGTGTCTTGCTGAGGGAGAAGCAGACATCACAATCTGGCCTAGAAAGATCCCTCATGCACTCACCAAAAGCATAGACAGTAGTAACATTCTGAGACCCTTTAGCAACAGCTGCATATCCTTGCCTGACAACCAGAGGGCTCAAGGAGGCCAAGGCTTCCCAGAAGTTTGATATGAAAACGCGGCGCTCAGGCGATGGTGCGGTCTTCTTGGAGCACAAGAGTGCTGCCTCTGTGGTTCTTGGATCAGCAAGGGCAGCACGGAGGAGGAGTGCATGGTAACAAAGGAACCCGAGAAGAAGCGATGCAGAGGACATTGGAGTTGGAGGATGGATTCTGTTGTCGGCAGATATATGTATGTATAGTAACAAAGTGCGCGATGGAGTTTGGAATGAGAGAAAGTGTGCAAGATCAATCCGTGGGGAAGCAGATGAAGGACGAGGAAGCTAATAAGGAAAGCCAAGTGTGAATGATGAAACGATGTAGTGTGCGTATTCCATGATAATTGATGAGTTGTGTAAGAAACCGAGTGAGAAACATTGGTTGAGGTCAAAATTTGAGGCTGATGTCAGTATTCTGTACTATATTAAATACAACAATTTTATTTCTACACCCCGTGAATTTTCCACTAATATAACCTTACATAATTGAATAATTATGTACAATTTTTTCTACATGTGTAATAGTTTAAGTTGATTGACTTTTTAAAAAAGTAATTTAATAATTTATTATTCCAGAAAACAATGCATTAATATCAACCATGGTCATAAAGATACACGAATCTTTTGATGACAAATCTGACTTGAGTGACTTCTCCTCTTCGTCCAATCACTTTCTTTATAACGGACGTTGGCTTACCATCTGATTACTGATTACGTGGGTTTTATATACGAACCCAGAAATGACAAAACAGTTGACCTACAAAATTCGATGACTAGCCGGTGATGGAAAGCGAAGCTGACTGTTAGTTGTTAGAGCAATCTCATATGACATAGGTTTGTAACAATATTTATATAACACGTTAAATGATAATATAATAAGTAATCTTAAATAATATATTGACATATTTTATATTATCTAAAATAAATAAAATTTAAAAATTAAGATATTTTTATGTTGAAAATTACATAAAATGAGTTATTTAAATTTTCATTTCAAATCGTTAATTGACTCATTTGGTAATGCTATACATCAAAATGAGTTATTTTAAATTTCATTATATTCAAAAAGACAAATGGTATGTCATGGTATCATTTAAAATTATCTATCATTATTTAATTGATTAAATATTAAATAAAATTGAGTTGATGGACTAATATGACTCACATTTTGTAATATTAAACTAATTTGATTCATTTTAAAAGTTAGAAAATAAATAAATCTAAATATGAAGTAAGGACTAAAATGAGCATTAACTATATAAAAAATAAAAGGAAAAGTCTATAAGACCCCCTTCAATTTTGACTTATGTGTACTTTAGTCTTGTTACTTTCAAAAAATGAAAATAATATCTAAACATTTTAATATATGCACATTATCATAATTTGATAATGAATGTTCATTTTTTTATGAAAAATTGCATGCATAGGCTCTACAATGTCATTAGGAAACCTCATATCTTAAAAAAAAAAAAGTGAATGTAGATGAAAAAAATTAAAGTATTTTTTTTAGACTTTTCACTTTAAAAAATAAATAATTATTAGTATATTGTATTAGTGTGCACATGTTAAAATGTTTAAGAATTATTTTGCATATTTTTTAAGTAACAGAATCAAAATGCACATGAGCCAAAATTGACAGGAATTTCCTCAACTTTTCCCAAAAAATGTTTGTATACTTTTATTAGTTAATTATAATTAATTTCATCCTACTTTTATACACTTCTGCTGTAGTTATGTTATATTTCGCTGAAGTGAGAGATGTAAATATAGAAGGTGGTGTGTAACAAAAAACAAACGTTGCCTGATTTCTGAAAGCTTCCCTCCCATTCATGCTCAGGAGCACCGTTTGGTGAGACCTTGGTCCATCGTCGTGGACTGGCAGCTTGCTTTTTTCCCGATGGAATTATCACTATTTAAATTTTATTTTCCGGAATCCGTTTAATCCAATATGATCCGATGGAAGTCCTTGAAAGAAATTAGTGCCTCCGAATTAACTAGAGAAATATTGTTTGTAAAATTTTCGCCTCGTACATTGTATAAACACTCAATCTTCCATAATTGAGTTTTATAAGATCCACATTTAAAGTTGTTATTTCTCATCCTTAAATTTGAATGAATTATCCCAAAAAGTTATCCATATAACACAACTCCTCCTAAGGAGCTTTTTAAGTGTTCTAGTTTTTTTTTTAAAAAATTTCCATGTTGATGTGATATAATGGACTAATGGCCATAAAATCTCGCTTCTAGTCATTCGATAATTTTTACATAGGTAGTAGTTGTTTGGACGAACTATTTTAAAATGTTTATTTGATAATTAATTTAACATTATTTATTTCTTAAAAAATTCAAATAATCAACACTTAATACGAATTGTGTGAACCAATATGGTTTCTGTGGTATGAATGGTTATGAACAGTGGCAACAGATCTAGAATCATTGATGGTTGTTAGATTCTTTTTTTTTAATATGTAAAGATAATAAGATTTGAATCTATATAATAAACTACTCAAATTTCTTACCACTAACTCAATTGTAATGACTTAAATCTTGGGGTGTTTATTGAATTAAATTGGTCCAATAAATTTAAATCGAATCAATTAAACTAATTTAAATTAGTGTAGATGATTAAATTATGTCAAGTCAAAATCAAATCAAATGATGTATTATTGGTTTAGCTATAGAATTTATAATTTTTAACCTAAAAAACACAAATACACTAGTCAATCACTCAATTAATTATATAATTTTTTAATTTAATTTATTTTTAAAACTTTCAAAATTATATGCTTAGGTTTGCAATACTGAGGTCGATTTTTTTTTCTTACATTCTTGTAAGACATTTATTCAAATTACCAACTAACCACATTTCTCAGGCGTGACTAAATGATTTTCCAACGCCTGAGGGTAGCGTGGTTGTTACATATGTGGGGAAATGTATCAATTAGCAACAATTCTAGATCTCATTTAACCACAGTCCCTGAGTGTGGTTAATGGCCATTATTCAGCCACACAATTATCTCATTTGTCCACAGTTCTAAAATGTGGCTAATGTAACCTTTTTTAAAAAATATATATAAATAGCAATTAATTAGTTGATTAACCTACAAATGATGATACATTTAAAAGCTAAAGAACTAGATAAAAGTGGCAGAGAAATTTAACAATTCATATCATAAACATAATCATTTCCACATTGGAAAAACTGAAAAAGTTTAAATCCTAGCTAACATGCTCAACTGGTGGCCTTATGTTTTTCTTGAGTAATGAAGTGAAGCACACCATCACTATAACCACAACCAAACTCGGTTAAAAATGTTCTGTTAGCTGCAAAATAGCAATATTGAATAATGACAATCATCTAGCAAATCCAATGTCATCTAGATTGAAAAGATTAAAGAGTTTAGCCAATCCAGGATCTAGTCAAAAGTAATATGACCAAAAAAATAGATAATTACTTGTGCAAATTCTGTGACAACACAAAACTCTTGCGGCACTCAAAGGAATCAAGCATTTGTATAATATTTTCATGCTTCAACTTTCATCTACAAAATTTATGAGTAACAAATGTCACTAGTCAACAGCCAATACAAATGTGTCTATAAGCAATCAGTAACAACAACAAATAGAAAATAATTTAACACTAATCAATAGATTATAATTCCATCTCAGCAATCACTGATCAAGCAATAATCAATAATAACAATACAGAACTAATTGAACACTAAAAATAATTTAACACCGTGGATGATGAAATTGTATACGAACTAGAAATGCAATTCCCATCTGTCAATTCTCCTATAGAAGGTGACTCCTCTATACTACAAGCTCCAAGACCGTGGTCCCTTCCTGCTCTTCTTCATTGGCTGTTGAGGCTGTTGTTGTTGTTGCTTAATCTATTTCATCTAGTAATTATATCTGAAAAACAATTGTTGCTTTCTTATTGTAAAACTCTCCTCTCACCTCTTGCTTTCCAAGCCACTAATCATTAACAAGATTAAGAAGTTTTTTGAAATCACAATCATGTGCATTTCAACCAATATCATGTTCATTCAAAGGGACTATTTAATTTACTCTATGTTAATTGCTAGGAGTATAAAGGTCACATAACAAGGAATTAAATTGAGAATGTAATATTTGCTAACTCTTCTATATTTGCAAAAGTGTGCTTTTCAAGTACTATACGTAAAAAAAATTTCAAAAATAGATATAGCTAATAAAATGATAAAAATCATTGTCATCATCATCTGGAGAAACTTCCATTGCTTGGCTCAACATCATCATTAGCACTTGCAACCTGAAAAAAAAATAACATTATTTAGAAAAACCAAGAATAACAATAAAGAGATTTTAGTTAAGAACATTACCATTGAAGTAAGGATTGCTACAAGTTTAGGATTCATGGATGAAGTAGGAACATATTGGAGCAAGTGAGACAACATTCTGAAATTCAAGTCTACTTTTAGTCTCTCTTTCCAATCATGCTTCCAAATCTACAATTTTCTATTGCATATGAGTAATGGAACCACTGTTGAGGAAAAACTAGAGCCTTCCCCATCATGGCTTTGCCTTTGGATTCCAAATACTTGGGACCTAAACCCAAACCTCTAACTCTACCTGAACGCTCCTTTCCAAACACTTGACCAAAGGAATCATTTGGTGCAATTACCTGTGGAGTTCCTTCACTCTCTACTTGAATAATTTTTTCCTATAATAAAATTCAAACTAATTCAAAAATGAAAAATGAAACTGAATATTCTTTAAAACGTTAAAATAACACTATAAATGATCTATTATGTCCATTTATAAGCTCTCCAAAAATACTTACACAAACATTTGTGTATAATTATTTGCATATGATCCACCTACTTTAGTGTGTGTGGCGATAAAAACTTTCCCCCTACTAACAGGTTGTCCACTCTCAAGTTCCTACACATGTTAAAATTACTCATCATAAATGACATAATCAAAACAAAAATGAAAAAGAAAATACTATTGACCAATTAAACTATCACCATCTCAAACCATTTCCTTGATAAGGTCTTTGATCCTCCAGAAGTGCACAATTAATTACTTCTCTCGAATTTGTACATTTTGTTTGCACATTTTCTATAGTGTTCAAAAAAGAAAAGGTGAACCATGTCAAATAATTGGAATATATAAATCATATAACTTGATTTACTTACCACAATAGTTGGATGCAAACGATACTCAATAAATTGAGTCCAATGATCTTGATTTATATATGGAGGATGATTAGCATAGTTTGCTTCTTTACTAAGCTTTGGGTTATAATATTTATGGAAAAAATCATATCGATTTCCTATTCGTTTCATAATGATCTTCTTCACCACATCATCAACTATAATGAACTTTTCCTTATAATATACAAGAAAATATCAGTGAAACATTGTTGCAAATTCTGTGGATTTTAAAGTGAAAAACATTAAATAAATCTCTAATTTATACTCAACTTTATCTAACTTGGCCTCATAAAGATCATTCTTATAAGTTTCAGAACATTGACCAAGACTTGTAACATATTGGAAGTGTAGCAAAATTAGCTCCTACATGTCCAAGAGCTTGTCCTAAGAGACCACCTGCTTTACCTATTGGCGTTTATCATTAACAGGCAACATTACTTTGATGTTGTAACACCTGAAAATTATTTAAAAATTAATTTGAGCATTAGTAGTCATAATTTTAAAAATCTAACAGTTTAGCAATGATGAGGATGGACCAACGGACCTGGACAAAAAAAAAATTTTAGGCGGGGGTGAATAGTAACCTTGCGAGCCCCAAGTCGAGATAACCGAAACCTTATTCTGAGAAAAGCCCGGATTGAGAAAAGAGAAAGTTGAGGTTAGAAATAGTTAGGAATAAGGATTTTATACCTGGAATAAATATTCAAGCGATTTTTGACTACCCGAATACAGTGTTTCACCCGTTCGGTAAAATTTGATGTACGATTTTTAACAAAAGATAATTTAATATTTGTAAAAGGATAATGTTTATCTTTTTGAGCCAAGTGTAAGGCTAAGATTTAATCTTGAATTACAAGATCAAATCCTAGTCATTCATCTTGTTTTCTTGGTCAAAGATTATAGATTTTATATTAAACAATTCTTACAACCTAATCTAAACCATTTAAAGCCACAAAAACTTCTCCTTGAAGCCAATACAATTTCGCTAGGAAGGCAGCCACCATTGTTGTCTTCTTCATAAGCTCAAGTTTCAATTTCAATTCACCAAAACACTTGCCTAAATTTTCTAAAACCATAAACTTCATTCACTAAACTTGTTCTACACATCAATATCTACAAATCTAAGATTAAAATCTCAAATCTCCATCAATCATCACCTTGATACCTCACTTACTCACTGATTTAGGAAGGTTTTGGGTTTGATTTGGGAGCTTTGGAGTGAAGGGAATCAATCTTGGGGCCAAGGATCCATTAGACACCAAAAGTAGGGTTTTCCTTGCCTTTTCTTCTCAAATTTTTCTGATGATTTATGATTGAGTTAAGTCTGAAATTTTTGATGGTATTGGTTGATAATACATGGATATTGATGTATGAATTTTTGTGGTGTGTTTGAATGATGTTAAAAATCATTTTTGTGAAAAAAATTTTGAGTCATGCTGCTGGATTTTCGCTTTCCTATTGGTAGTGATTGTTCACGAATTTTCTGATATATTTGTGGATATTTTCATAAGCTATAAAAATATGTATTGAAGATAGCATCCTAGGGTAGTTCAATGAATTTTCTTGAGCCTTGTTTTGGATTCCTACTTCCTGAAAAAAATCATGAACCAAGACTATATATGTGCTGTCCAAATTTCTGTCTTAAAGCTGAAAATTTTGCTATTTTTAACATAGCAAATGATTGATTTTTCCTTCAAATTTTTACAGAATGTTAAGAACATCTTGAAGTATGATTGTGATTTTTCTTTTGAATTGATTCAATCATTTGCTAGGGTTAAAAATTATAAGATTTCAGTTCTGAGCTGAGATTAAGGGGTTCCTAAGCACTGAAATTGTCTAATTTTTTTGACATAGTTAGAGAAATTTTTTGCCCTGAAATTTTTATAGAACCTTGTGGACACATTGAAGTATCCTTGAGAATTTTTATAGTCTCTGAATTGATTGTTTGATATGCAAATAAATTGTGCCATGAATATGTAAAATCTGCCATTATGCTGAAAATGAATTGATGTTGTGAATTGATGAAATAATGGCATCTTGTACTAGTATGGCATGAGCATAAGAATATGAATATGAATATGAATAATTGAGCATGTGAACTTATTGATGAGGTTAGGCACACATAGAAATGATTGCTTATTACAATTGCTCATATACGAAAGAAAAGTATAAGATTATGTTTCTGGGTTGGAGAAAGTAAATCGATTGTTGGAAAAATAAACCTGATTAGTTGGGAAAGTCAACCTAACTACCAAGAAAAGCATAAGATTTATAATTCTTGGGCTGGAGAAAGTAAATCCGTTGTCGGGAAATAAACCTGACTAGTCGGGAAAGTAAACCTGACTAGGAATAGGTCTGGGAGAATTGGAGAAAGTAAATCCAATAATCATATATAGGAAAAGAATCCTAAAAATATAGTCCATTACCTTAAAGTAGTCCTTTATCTTAAGTGCTAAGTGAAGAATTCTAGTATCAATATTGAGGCCAATATGTTAAGTTGTGATTTAGCATAGGGTTTATATGATGTCGAGTAGTATGATATGTGATTGAATAATAAATGCTACCCACTTCAGAATGATGATTTTAGAACTTTAAAATGAATATCTAATCTATGTTGTATGATCACATTTTCTTGATAAACCAAAGTGGTTTGGGCGATGACGATGATATTATGGTTGTGTAACTTGGGAGTTGCCCCCTGAGAATTGTATAATTCTCACCCTATGTGTTTGTGTTTCCATGTCGTCTCTAGGTTAAGCCAAAGGACTATGATGATGCTATGTAAAAGAACTGAATTACAATAGTGTAGTAGTTAACGCTTATATTAGGTTGTATTTAGTGAAATGGATATGTATGTAACTCTATTAGAGACCAGATATGTACTAAAACTCATAGAAAAACTTCCTTTTGTACTTAGCTATGTATTCAATAAATATTGAATTTCTTTGTTACACATTTTAATAGAATCAGTATTAGTTACTTCACGATTTAATCGATCTTGCTATAGATAACTAAGAAAGGTCCGTAAATTATAAGTAACAACTCCTAAGCATAATGTTATGACTTAAGGATGACGATGCACTTGGGAGAATGTTACAGGTGCCAACAGGAAGCACCCAAAGGTCCTTCAATCTCAAGTGTGCAACTTTTGTAACTCCTACAACATCTGTGAATTATATTTGTTCAAGCATTAAAAATTAAATGCAAAGCTATGATATGCACTCAAATTACCTTTCACGTCAACCGTCCAATATCTAGAGCATTTACAACTCTGAATTCGGGTGGCTGGTAGTGCTTGTGATGGGAAACTTGGGTAGATGATGTAACATCTGCCCTTTATGGATTAATGATTGTTCCACAAACCAACACTGTTTTTCAGCGTACTTTGTCTTCACTCACATGCTTCCTGGAAAACTTCTCAGGAGGTCACCTATCCCAAAATTACCCTAAGTTAAGCACACTTAACTGAGTGAGGACAAAGCACGCTGAAAGACCCGTGTTGGTTTATGGGGACATTCATCAATCCATAAAGCAAGGGATGTTACAGATGACTTATCTGCACTTTTTTTTCACAACTCCAAATCATGCCACTCTAGGCATACTGAAGCTTAGTACAAAAGTAAGTCATGAAGTTTTATCACTGGATGATTCTTTAATGTGAGAACAAAATTAAATGAACAATAAAGGTAAATAAGATAGAGGAGAGAGAGAGAACACAACTATAACATAATATCAAATAATATTTTCACATACTCAACAAAATTAAGTAGTGTCTTGTTCATCATCAACTTTTTCCCTAACTAATGGAATATTTTCAACATCATTGGATAACATATGTAGGCCATTCATTTGACATGACACACACTCATAAAATTCTTCATCAACATTATGCTCCCCTATCTCATATAAGTCTTTAGGCTTCAAATGTATAGCAACACACTAATCTTTGTCCATCTCATCCTCCACATAACATACTAATTGAGCATTTGAGGCAAGAATGTATGGCTTATCATCAATACTATCTCCTATATGTATCAGGTGAGAAAAATTAACATTTACAAATTTAAAATCATCTTCTCTCATCCCTCTATCAGTTCTAGAATAGTTGAGCTCTATGATATCAACCAACTTTCCATAATATGGTACTGATCCTTTACTAGGGTTGTTATCACTACTACTAGCAAATCTTGTAGTTCCAACACTAACAAAAACTCCACTATTTTGAGTTTTCAACCCTTATTCATGGGTGGTAGTTCGAAACTGAATCCATGAACATTATATGCGTCCATCTTCTCGCTTGTTGAAGTGGACCTTGTGCAAGTAACTTGATGTCATCTGAGTATGACTCGTCAAAATTATTCATGACCTAAATTCATTGTACACGTTAGAAACATAAATACAAACCAAAAAGTTGATATAGATTGGCTTCATCTATTGGTATACTTACCCACAAATAAAACCATTCACAAAACTCACTATGAACTATCCTCTCAACCTCTGAATGAACCGTGTTCTTACTTCTTAATTGTCTTCTTATTTCTCTTCTAAATTCACTATATATGCAATTATGCACATATAAAAAATATGGTAAGAAGAATTTTTCTTATAAGATTTATATGGAAAAAATAGTTAGATACTTGATAAAAAGGTCCACAAGTCCACTGTTAACTAAGACATAGCGATGTGCTTGTAATTTCTCCAGTGGCATTAAGTTGAAAATGTCGCACCACCAACTTGTTTGCCAATTTGTGGAAACACAGTGTGCAATGTCAAAGTTTGAACAACCTCATTTGGTTCATCATTAACTCATCTTAGACGATTAAATCTTGTTTCAATATCATTCAAATATCTTGAGAGAAAGTAAGACATTCTTTAGCTATGTAACCTTCTGATAGAGCCTTCTAGTTGTGCCTTGTTATGCACATAGCCCTTAAACTTTCCTAATTGCCTATGAGATAAAAAAAGAGATTGACAATAATTTTTTTTTTAAAAGTTATTTATTTAAATGAGAACTTAATAAAACTACCAGTTTCACAAATCTCTTCACATAATTACTAGCTAGAAAAAATATAGAATCTCTTTGACTGGAATCCACAATTCTTGAAAATCACAACCAGATTGGAACCAAGAGACTACAAAATATTATGGAAATTAACAAAGCAAAGCAGCTTGAAATAAACAAATTAGCAAATTCCTATTTCAAAATTGATAACAGAACAACACATATACATCATAAATTGCTCTAAACCAGGAATCAATTTCATTTTCTTAGCTAAAACCCAATTGATCTAATGGTAACAAGCAAATCCAAAACCTACACACACACACACACACATATGTATACTAACATTTCTGGTAAAGTGATTTGATTCTTGAAGCTTCATGTTTCGAGGAATTGATAATTGTTTAAATCAATAATAATTAATAAATCTCGTGAAGCTTTATCCTATTCTCTTCGTTTTCTATGTAACTAACACCTAAATCATCTAAAATCCAAAATCAATATATAAGTAGATTAAAGAATTGGTAAAAGAAAAATTAAAAGAAAAAAAAAAAATGAAAAGGAAAACTGGTGGTAGCCTTAAGCCACTAGAATTAATTAAACTAGTGATATGAGATTTTAAATAGTTTGCATGGGGTTATAAGTTTAGACAATGTCACCAATATATCTAAAACAAGAAGTATAGCCGTCTTTCTTTGATTGTTTAGCCAAGTTCTTCTATGTTTGATGATCTCCTTCATAGGGCTTCCTTTTGTAATAAAAGAGCCTACGATTTTGCTAGCCATTAAGGAGTGATTGAGTTCCATTTAATTAGTTGTGAGACAAATCATGGTTGCAGAGGTTTAAATGACTTTAGTATTCTAGTATTCAATAAGAAATTTTTTAAAAAATTTTTCAAGCTTTATCTATTAATATGGTTAACACAAAGAAATTGTTTTGAATCGTGTTACGATATAAACAATATAAAAATCTTAAATTATGCTATCATTTTCTTTATATATGTTGTTCTCTATATTTTCATTCAATTATAGTATGATATATTGGGTTCTAAGCAAGGTTCTAAATCTGACCTAACTGAATCCTTTAACCATTAACCGAAGAATTACCTACTATCCAATCCGAGCTATGCCTAAAAATCGTTTCTTTAAGAACCTTGGTCAAAATGGCCAAATCGGTCGGGCAATTTTTTTTTTATAAAAAATATGCAAAATGGCATAATTTTGGTTAAAAAAGCTTAAAATCTCATTTTTCCTAATTCTTTTCCCTTCTAATATGGAAGTGGTAACTGAGAGATTTGATTCATATGGATAATGTTTATTTTCATTAAGGGATGAATTATGTTATGTTCTATGGATTTTGTTGATACCTAATTTAATTTTTAGTTATTTTATGACATATATTTTATTTTATATTTTTATATATTTATATAAATACATGTTTATTATATATTGGTTATATTCCGTGAACCCCAATTGAACCCTTGAACCTTTAAACCCTTGTCTAACCCTTTATGTCCGTCGATTTTCAAAACCTTGGTTCTAAGAAAAGCTAAAGCAATTTCCTTGAAAGTGAAATTAGTCTAAAATATGAGATGAAACTTGAAAATAGTTGTCATGAAAAGTCGTTGGATAGAAACAAGCAAATTATTTTATATTTAATGTGTCCCTTCATTCAATTTTTTTTTCGACTTAAAGTGTGGATAATACACAAATTTATCTTACCTTGTGCTGAAATTTAATTATTTTATGTAAAAAATATGAATGACAATCAATCTCTAAACTATTTGGTAGAAGATGTTTCAATATCAAATAATAAAATCATTCCTTCCAAAAATTTAAGTTCTTGGATAAAAATAAATAAATAATTTTATATCTAATAATAAGAATCTTAATAGATTCTAGTATGCAGCTTGTATCATGTGGAACATTTAACATGTCTTTGGCCTGTCCAAGTGTGTTAATAAGATAGTGTTTGGCATCTGTCCCAGAAGTGTAGCAGAAACAGGAGAAACGAAAACATAAAAAATATTTTCTTTATATTGTGTTTGATTGTGAAATACAAGACATGATAAATGTCTTCGTATCTTATTTGGAAATATTGGAACAAAACAACAAATCATGACAAAAGACATTAGTCCCGTTTAACCCGCTAGACCATCACTGCACCAACCATGAGTATGAGGACATATAGAAAATATTAAATATATATAGGATATTATTGGAAAAAAAATTAAATTTTTATATCTATATCATGTCCCACTTCTCCACTTTTTGGAGGTACAGGAATTTTCTGAAATTTTTTTGTCCCCTATGCCTATTTCCAATACCAAACAAGTTTATATCTCCAATGTCTTCCGTATTTCATTTATCTGAGTAACCAAACACTAACTAAGAGGACAAGATGGTTTGAAAATTATTCCATTTGTTCTTGAATAATTGTTTATTTTAAAAATTTTATTTATCTAAAAAAATCTGGCCATTTTAAAATTTTAAGTAACATTAATTATTTATTTTCAATAATACCTTATTAAATATTATTAGAGAATGAAAGAGAAATAGTGGAATAGAGGAGAAAAAGTTAAAATATTAAAAAATGATGATTTAATAAATTATTTTTAATTTTTGTTAACTTTAATATTTTCTTAATTATATTGAATTGTTTTTATAATTATAATGTGTATTTAAAATTAGATAAAAGAAAAAAGGGTGTTATAGAGTTGTGTCAGAGTGGCACCGACCAGTCCCATTGTGTTTGTGTTGTGCCCCACCACGCGTGCTAGAACAAGACAAACGCACACCAAGTGCCAGCACGCTCTTTGCAGCCCATACAGCCAACCATGTCTCCAGTTTAGGCTCTCTCTACAAACCTCCCCCGTTTTCAATCCTCATTCATAATAGCATAGTAGTACAGGTAAAGATATCATCAAAATAAAAACGTACAGTTTTTGGGTTGGAACTTGCGAGGTTCATGCTGAAAAGATCTAAGGGACACTTTAAAGGTTTTTGGATAGAAAGTAATACTCAGATGCAATGTCCAATATTATATACAATTTTCGTTAAGATGATTGTGTAACTAGCATTACTTTTCCTAGTTGTATTTAAATGATAAAATACGAAAAACTCTTAGATACTTTAATAATGATAAAAAAAAAGGAGAAATATTATTTGTATATATACTCAAAAATAGACATACCACAGATATATATAATAGAGAGAGGAAAAAACATAAATTTATAGGTAAAAAAAAAAAAAAACTTAAGGACCTATTTGTTTAATTTCTAGTTTTCAGGTTTCATTTTCAGTTTTTCAATTTTTCAGATTTTATGGAAAACTGAAAATTGTGAAAACTACAAATTTCAGTTTCAATATTTCCTTCACAAAATCCTTAAAATTAAAAACTAAAATTTAAACTAAAAGGCCTAAGAGTCTGTATTTTTTCTCTCAAGTCTCAACTATATTCATATTAATTATGTCTATTTTCTAATGTACAAATTAATACTACTTTTAACGCTTCAACAATTATATTAAGAATGTATAGTTAAAGTGTGAAATAATATTAATGCCATACAAAAGTGTTGAACATCATATGAAACAAATTAAGTAAGAATTGTCTTTTTTACCTTAATAACACCTAAGAATGCCTTGATAAAGTACTTCTCTTATAATAGTGAGTGCTTTAGTGACACACTCTGATGTGTCCGCAACAGAAAAACCTAGGTCCAGATAACAACACCAGGTTGGGCTGTAATACATTGTTACACAATGAATGGAGTAATATAAGGCCCCTCTGCACTTTCTGCTCATAATTAAGCAACATAAAGGTTTTATTTATGAGGCCAGTGACCTGGTTTTCCATTGCTGATTTCATGTATGTTGGGTAAACCACCTTTATCTTACTGCCATTGACAGCCAATTAGTATAAGTTATTCAAGTGGCTACATTATCCTTATCAAGCTCGAAATTATGATCAGATGGTGCGATTAAAGCAAAAGGAGCATATATAAACAATAAAGCTAAGGTTTAAATTATGCTATCCTCTTGAACGACTTTTCTACCATCCATTCTCCACCATACCAAATAAAAGACGACAATACTGCATGGTGAAATAGCAGCCCTTAATTATATATGCCATCAATGATTAACAACAGAAATAGTAAGCATAAAAGTATGGGTTTGTTTATGCTGATTCTGGTCATTAAGTTATATACTACTTGACTAACTAGCTAGCATGCATGGAGTATTAATTAGTTTGATTATTTCCACACATTGGAAACCAGACAATCCTGCCTAAAAATATATCCATTGCAAGATGATGATGTTACACTACATTACATTTTTAAACTCTCCAAGGCACTATCTATAATTATTTTTTTTTTTTTTGGATAAAAGGACACTGTCTACATTGATCATACAAAAATAATAATTGCCATGGAATAAATTAATTATGTTATTAAACTAGTTGCATGTAAGAATTTCTCAATAGATTGTCTTAGTTTTTTTTTGTACTTAGATTTGATAAAGTTACGGGAGAAAAGCATTGCGCAATGCTTTTTCTTTTCAACATAATTTAAAAAATAATAATTTTAATTGCCGATCAACAGTGTTCATGTTTTGGCAGGAGTAAAATCAAAGAAACAGTGCAAATATACAATATGTTTCCTGAAATTGTATGGATGAGTCATTTTAGTCCCTAAATTTTAGAAATTAATTTTGTAGTCTCTAAAATTATAAAATGTAAGTTACATTAGTCCCTGTTGAAATGGCGGGCCCAAAGGCAAAAATAAAGTAGCATAAATAATATGTGAAAGTAAAAGCAAATATGATACAAAAGGATAACATGGTTTGGCTTAAAGCCTATATCCATAAGCAAATGCGACAACCAAATATTTCACTATGAAAATATGATGGAGATACAAAAGGTAGACACACTCCACTCAACCCAAATCCCAAATAACAGGGATACAAAAGTTGTAAGATCCTACTCAAAACCAAATCCCAAATGCACCTAAAATACCATAGGATATTTTCTTATTTGGATATACTCTCAACTCACAAAAGAGAAGAACTCATAAGGAATAAATAATTATTCTCTATTACACTGAAGTGAGGAGATTGTGGATTCTTGGTTCTACTCTATCACTAAAATGAGGAGAGAATGGATTGTTGGTTGGTGTGTTGAAACTTTGTGAACGAAGCTCTATATATAGAGCTTTATGGTGCTAGAAATGTCAAGTGTGCACCAAACTTCCATTTGCATGTTCAGAAAATTCAGCCACTTCCATATGCCTCAACCACTCCTCCATTAATATGCACCGAAACATGCAAGCTTGAAAAAACAAGCCACAAAATTTGCCAAATACAAGCCATCAAGTTTGATAAATCTCCACCTTGGCTTGATTTTTTATCCATCTTCAAGTTTCTGAAGTCGCATTCTCCAGGATGCTAAATATACTCAAATATGCAAATTGCCTCTTGACAAACAGGCACGGGTTCCACAAATCATATTCAATACTCTTAGTCCCTGAATGGTAGTATTAAACCTAATACTAGTTTACCTCCTGAAACTTGAAACAAAGGTCATGTATCACAAAATTAACTAAGCAAGCCATGTTTGCATAACAAAGACATCCTTGCCTCTCAAAACTCCACCTTCAACAAAACACTTTGTCACTTGACCAAATATGTCCAACATCTTTCGCATTCCAAAATTTTTCCAAACTCTCTATGAGCTCTAGACCAGTTGTGGTGAAATGGTGAACCCCAAAAGAGAAAACAAAGTAGTGCAAAATAAATATGTGGAAGCATGAAGTAAAGATAACAAAAAAGGATAACGTGGTTCGGCTTAAAGCTTACACCCATGGGTAAATATGACAACCAAATATTTCACTATAGAAATATGATAGAGATACAAAAGGTGGACATACTCCACTCAACCCAAATCCCAAATAACAGTGGATACAAAAGTGGTAAGATCCTACTCAAAATAAGTCCCAAATACACCCAAAATACCTACAATATTTTCTTCACCAGTGTATACTCTCAACTCACAAAAAAGAAGAACTCATAAGGAACAAATAATTCTTCTCTATTACACTGAAGTGAGGAGATGGTGGATTCTTGGTTTTACTCTATCACTAAAAGGAGGAGAGCATAGATTGTTGGTTGGTGTGTTGAAACTTTGTGAACGAAGCTTTATATAAAGTTTTGTGGTGCTAGAAATGTCAAGTGTGCACCAAACTTTCCCCTACATGTTCAGAAAATTCAACCACTTCCATGTGCTTCAACCATTCTCCATTTAATATGAACCAAAAGCATTCAAACTTGAAAAAATAAGCCACAAAATTTGACAAATATAAGCCAACAAGTTTGACAATCCTAACCCTCTTCTTTTATTAGATCCTCACATTTTTATTGACGTTTTATGCTAATTGACATACTATAATATGCTTACGTTCTACTTGAAAAATAAGAATAATTGAAAATTGTGAGACAATTTTATATATAAGTAATATTGTTAATATATTTGGCTTAAGTTAGCAATTTGACCGATTTTTCAATTATGCCAACCTCTGATGCTAACTAGGATGTCAGTTATCAATAATATATCATTTAATATGATACATTCATAAAAATGTGCTGATATACAGACACAAAATTAGATTAATTTGACTTACATTTTATAATTTGCAAGACTAAAGAATTAATTTTTAAATTTTAGGAACTAAAATAATTCACACTTATAATTTTAGAGACTAAAATAAACATTTACCATGAAGAAACAATCCTATGTATTTTTCATTTGACATTCCAATATATAGTATACCTGTACAAAAATTATTGCATGGTCATATAACACCAAAGTAAATTGTGTTATGAACTGCTCTAATTACTGTCGAATAAATTTTCAGCTTCAGTTAATTAGTAACAGGATCCTTTTTTTAACCCTTAAAATGTCGCTTTATAAGAACACACTTTACACGGTGCTTCATACCATACAAAAATTTCATACATTAGTATTTGCTCAATTAACAGGAAATTTTTGTCCAAAATGATGTACCCTTTCATTTCTTTCTAATTATTTATTGATACATAGTACATAAATATTATATATCTAATAACTTATAAATTTTAAAATTTATTTTAATTCTTAACTTCATACATGTCAATAATAATTAGGAATGCAAGGAAGGGAACACCATTTGAAAATAGAAGATTTCCCTTCCAAATTAACTGTCATGGAGGTTTATTGTCAGCCTTCATTCCTTAAATTATTTTACACAAACAACCAGAATATTCATTGCACACTGCAGAAAGACAATTTATCATAGATAATTAAGAATTTCTGGCTCATCAGCGCCTCAGTTGAAAAAGTAATTAAGCAGAAAGAAGGTTTAACGATAAACAAATATGGCTTTGCAAAGTACAAAACCCTATCTCAGACCAGTGAGAAAATTCACATGTAACTTATGTGGCACAAGGGCATCCACGTCCCTGTAAAAGGGCCTAATCTAGTGCACTAATGACTTAGTAACATTTTTAAAACGCACCCCTACAAATTAATTCAGAAGAAAACCAAACATCATTTCCTCCATATATTCCACTATAAATAAGTACGGTGCTAGTTCCCTGTATGAAGCACTATACCACCTGAAATTCCAAGGATTCTTGCTGCTAGTGTTGTTGCTCTAATTTATAGCGACAAATTAAGACAAGTTCCTGCTGCATAAAGGAATGAAGAGGAAGCGAAGTTTTTCTCAACTCTTTTTCCTGTTCTTGTGGGTGATTGTCTTTGTAACCTTCTCCATAATTTCTGTCGAGGCAAGGAAGAGTCACATCAAGAAAAAACAACCTAAACCACACAGAGACAATAGCAATGGCCACGCTCGAGGCTCACCTTCTCCATCTCCAGCACCAGCTCATCTTCCTCATCCAACCCAAATGAACACATTTGACATTTTGTCCTTCGGTGCAAAGGGCAATGGAATTTCTGATGATTCAGAGGTAAAGCAAAAAACGCTCAGAAGAATTATATTCAAAAGAGATAGTGAGTTTCTATAGCTAAAGTTCTCTAACTTTGCTCAGCGTGTTCACTAATTAACCAGGCACTTGTAGCTGCATGGGAAGGTGCATGCAAAGTTTCGGGTGCTACAGTTAAAGTTCCACCAAAACTCAAATTCGTCATCAAGCCCCTCACTTTACAAGGCCCTTGTATGCCTGGCCTCACTCTTCAGGTTCATTTTTCACTTCTTTTTACCACATTCAAGTTAGTCTTAGATACAAGTTCACAAAAAATGATAAAGAGTTAAAAGTATATATATAATGTTGCATATATAACATTAATTATATTATGTTTTACATGTTGAAAGTTATAGTGTCTAACGTGGAAATATGAAGTTAATGAAAATTGAATTCTAACAGATAGATGGAACTCTGTTGGCTCCTCCTGATCCTAGGCATCTTCTTGGCCGGAGTCCAGTTTGTTGCAGTGGATAAATTTCAAATGGGTGCAGAAATTCACCATCAAAGGCTCTGGCATTGTTGATGGCCAAGGCTCTAACTGGTGGAGCTCCTCAAAATCTTATGATATGCAGGTAAAATCAAGCCACAAACATATTCAAGTATCATTGACAAATTAGTAAATGCAACTTAACATAACAAATTAAAGAGTACGTGTACTCACTTTGTTTTTCATGAATTCTTGCAGAAGAGTTACTCTAAATACGTTCCAGACATGAAGCCAACTGTAAGATTTTCCCTTTTCCCCTAACATAGCATAACATGTCATAACAATATTATGGCAGATTGTTATGTTCATAATGTATTCATATGCAGGCTGTAAGATTCTACTCTAGCAACTATGTAACAGTTCGGGATATCAGAATCATAAACAGTCCTCTGTGCCATCTAAAATTTGACAGCTCAAAGGGATTAAAGTTACTAACATTACAATTTCTTCCCCTGGAAATAGCCCAAATACTGATGGCATTCACTTGCAGAACACACAGGATGTCGAAATTCAGCATTCTAATATTGGAAGTGGTAAGCCATTAATTACTTTAATTTATTCTAATTTTGACTTTATTCATTCATTACTTTTCTACCTGGCAAAGTAGAATCTTGGTAAATAAAATATTAAATCATGGCCAATATGCATGGTGCATTGCCCACTTAGACTAGTTGTGCTGAAAGATGTCTCTACTTTGACAAAGAATGATTGGTTGAGAGACCCCTTTTCAAGATTAAACTTTAAACGGTAAACTGTCACCGCAACTAACTTTTGAAACGTGCAGCATAAAAAGATATACTAATAACTGAACTAACTTTAACTTTTGCAACACTGTGCGCATAGTAGGTATCCAACTAAAACTAGATTACATAGTACATTATATTAAATTTTATATTTGCTATTAGAAGCTTTTAATATTGATACTTGTTATTATTTTATGTCGTCTGTCAGGAGATGACTGTGTATCCATCCAAACCGGTTGCTCCAATGTTCATGTCCACCACATTAAGTGTGGCCCTGGCCATGGTATAAGGTAAGAAAAAGAAGATATATACAGCCACCTATAGCTAGCTGGTAAAATTTGGCATCTTCATTGTGGTTGCGACCAAACTACTGATCATTATTAATTTAATTTTATGGATATATATAGTTTAGGAGGATTAGGGAAAGACAAGAGTGTGGCATGTGTCTCTGACATAATCATTGAGGATATCTCAATGAAAAATACTCTATATGGAGCGAGGATCAAAACATGGCAGGTATTAACCTAATCTCTTACAGTTAAACTGGTTGTTGTCATCCATCTCATTTTTAATTTTCACTAATTTTGAGTTGTTTTGTGTTCAAACAGGGAGGCATTGGTATGGTTAAAAATGTGTCATTTTCCAGAATCCAAGTATATGATGTTATGTTTCCAATAATGATAGACCAATACTATTGTGACAAGCATATCTGCAAGAACCAGACAGGGACTGTGGTGATTTTCGGTGTTAAGTTTGATCAAATAAGTGGGACTTATGCAGTGCAGCCTGTTCATCTAGCTTGCAGCAATTCCATACCGTGCACAGACATTGATTTAACTGATATTCAGCTGAGGCCTTCCCTCAAATACCGTTCAGGTTTACAACAAGCTGTTTGTTGGAACTCTTATGGAAAATCACAAGGGCCCTTGCTACCTTCAAGCATTGATTATTGCCTGAGAAGTGGTGGTGGATCAATCAAGAGGATTGCAAGGTCACATGATATTGTATGTTGTTAATTAAACATGTGAACTTCAGTTCTGGGTCTTATGGTAGCTTACCTTCTACAAAAAAAATTTACCGTGGGAAGGTGATGGTGTAATGTACGGAGTTCTTGTTCACTGGGATTGTAGCATTATCTCTGGTTATTGGATGTGAAATTCTCCTGATGTAAATCAATGTTTAACATGTGTGTATGCGGATCATATTAAAAGCTTATTTATATTAAACATTAATTTTGCATGACTTAAGTCAAAAATTACTACCTAACAATTTTTTACATCTACAAACTCTAACTGGAACTCTTTTTTAAAAAATAAAGAAATAAGACACCTACCACCTTAACCAACCTTGCAATGGTGTAATATACGAAAGCTACCTATAAAAGGTTCATGTAAATTTTGGCTTCTAACATGTACAAGTCAAAAACTGCAAATTTCATGCAAGTGATAAACCTTGTACAGAGTTAACTCCACAAAATAGAGAAAAGCCAGAGTGATGTTTCATTATTTTTCCCTCCAAAACTGCCCAGAAATTTGGTACAAGGGAATAATATTAGAAGGAAATTAAACAATCCAAGCATTATATATATATAACTTCAAAAATGATTTAATCTCTCCAAATTGTTCATCCACTATTTTGAAAGATAGAGGCCTACCTCAACTAGGAAAAGAAAAACAATGAAATACAATATCGTAACTTGTGAGACGCTAATTCTTTTAAGTCTAATAAATGACTAGAGAATTAGTTAATCAATTCTCTGCTTTTCTTTTTTTGAAATGATATTTTCTCCTATACAATTTTTTACAAATTCTCTTAAGTACTACATTAAGTAAGGTTTGATCACTTTTATAGTTTTAAGACATGGATTGTATTTAATTTTTAACTCTATTTAATATGTAGGCCAATTTATAGGAGGTTATATCATTATTTTATTTTGTTTACATACAGTTCTCTTCCTTAGGATTAAGGATTGATGATACAAAAGGATACTAAATTATTAAATTATCCTATATATGTGTTTACGAGGCAGCAGCTAAAAGATACCATAATCAAACAAATTAAAATACTATCCTACAATATTTAAATAAATAAATGAAAGCATACCGTCTCAATTTGTCTGCTGTTTTGTTTATGCATAAACCTACACTTGTTCGTGGTTGACCACAATAAATGAGAGACTTGGGATCTTGGTCAGGGTATGGTACGGTGGTGGAGCTGGTGATTATGGTGCATGTGCTGTCCACCTGAGTTAACTTTCACTTGTAAGTTGCGACCAGGTAATTTTGTGATTACTGAAAAGGCCGAAAGCAAATACAAGTCTAGTTGTAGCTTTCCGATATTTTAAACCTGCATTACAACAAACGTACGAGTTCCCGGCAGATTTTTTTCATCAATAATTCTATCGATATCTTAAACTTGCACTACAATCAACATGTGAGTTACTGATAGATTTTACTGGCAAAAAAGGAGAGATAGGAGATAAAAAGGACATATTTTCACACCATTGCTGACAACTTTCCATCGGTAATCCGGCAAAAAAATTATGGCAGATGGCCAGATGCGGGGCGATAATTATCAATGGATTTTTTTGTATGTAACTAATTTTGAATTATTTTTTAAAAAAAATTAATTTTGTCAATGAAAAAAATCCATCAATAAATTTATAAAAAAATGTTTTTTAAAAATTAATTTCATCAATAGAAAAATCTATCGATAATTTATCAAAAAAATGTGATAGCAAGTAAAAATGTGATAGCAAAATTCGTGAATGAATGCTATGTCCGAAAATATATATGGGGCTCGTCAACTAAATTTATCGCCTCATTTTTATCATGTATCAAATACACCAATAGTGCAACTTTGTTGAAGAAAAAATGACACATATAGTGTAACATTCACCATTGTAATATTTTAGTATTTATGGAGATTTGAAGGTGTTATGGTGGATTTTTTTTATCAAAAAAGTTAGACAATATTCATTGACTTGGCAAAGCCAACTACATTTGCTTGGTACAATCCAAGGTGTCAAATTCTATCAACCAATAAAGTCCTATCTATGAGTGCCTACTGTTCGTCCCGGCCAAGGAGGATTTCCTTTATTGATTTTGGTTAGCAGAGGGATTTCTGTTTAAAATGGGTCCATGGGCTGTGATGTTGGGACAATAACCCATTACGTTTCTGCATTCGATAAACCATATGGGCTATTGTAACGGGCCTAAGTTTATACCCATTTCTGAAGAGTGAAACCTTCCTCCTGGAGTACGGTTTTCTTTTGCTATACAGCTATAAAGCATTTAAAAAAAAAAAAAGGATGACCTGATGCATGAAGTTCCTATTTAGTGGAATCTAGGAGGATAGATGCATGTAGTTTTATCCAAGCTTTGTAGAAAGGTTGTTTACAGGATTTAAACCTAATATCTATATCACAAAGTAGGAATTTATTTATATTCAGAACTTACTTATACAGCTATAAAGCATTAAACAATAAAAAAAATTAAAAAAATCTATATATATAGCTATAGAGCATTAACAAATATTATACACCTCTTGTTTTCCTCAGGCTTTTCAGCCAACAGGTAGGTTATTTTTGGTATGCTAGGTTGTTTAATTATCAAGAAGTTACCACGCAAGCTTCCAGCGTTTATAGCACTGTTATATGTTTCGCATATTGGGGATATGGAGATATTGAGGTGGAACCCCCAAAATTCCGTTTCAAAATTAAAGTCTTGTAAAGTATTATTCCAATGAGATTCATAAAGTTCTTTTTTGTAAGTTAATATATCCAAATCTAGGTCCTTTCATCTTCAGCATCTTTGAACAGCTTTCTGCAAGGAGCAATTTGACATCCATGCACATGTGCAGGGACGGATGAAGCACATGATCAATCATAATTATTTGTCCCCATAACTAACAATTTAAAGACCGTCCCATTTAAATTGTGTGTATGGTTGAAGCAACATCATCATGATGTAGATGGTGATGTATTACACTATTAGAGAGGTATGGCCCAAGATATGATGCTAGCATGCAATACACTACCCCAAAAATAAATAAATAAATAAATCGGAAGCATTTTTTCCCAACTATCCCACTCTCCCAAATTATATATGGTTTGGACCAGCGAGATGGTTGGAAACATATTTCAATCTCCACGTCTCTTTGCAAACCCTTCTAGGATTTACTTGTTAATTTTCATGTTTTGAACCAAAAAAGGTGGTCGTGCCAAGACAAAATCATTACTTAGCATCACTATTCCATGCTCGGAAACCTTACTATATTCCCATCCTTCTCTCTTTCTTCCTTTTTTTTCTCTCGCTCCTGCTCTTCCTTTCAATAACTTTTTTGCTTTTAAATATTGTACTATACACACGCATATAGAGGAATAGCTTATGGAATTAACCTTATTTTAGAGGGATATTCATCATTAAAATAATTAAATCCAATTACCTACCATTGTTTGTCATGATTCTATTCTCTTCTTCTATAGAACAACTTTACTAATATCCCACTTTTAAAACAGAAAATTTTCTGAATTTAGATGCCTAAACATGATGCAATTGTAGCATAGAATATAATTATTTGAGAAAGGGGTCAGGGAAAGTGGAACAAAATCTATCGCTACTTCTATCTATAAGATATACTATCCGGCATTTTAGGTTTGATGCTTTGTGATTTGCTTGTTAGAATAGAATATGGAGTATCGTCAAAAGAGAGTAGAATACGGAGGTAAATTCTAAAAAATTTTGCCTATAATTACACCGGCCATTTTGAATTAAAAAGCTAGATAAGGAGCTGATTTAATAATCTTGACGGCCAAGTAAATGACCGAAGAAAATTTTTCATTGAAATCTATGTACCTTGTCATAAATTAAATCATACACTCTACTAACCTATATTATCTACCTTAATGCATTTTCTATTCTGAGTGGAATCATATATAATTATCATATCAAGAATGTGGAAGTTCTTTTAGACGTTGAATTGAAGCCCTACAAGCTAAGAAGAGTAAGCAGCTTATAAAGACATTTGTGTTGGTAAACAGTGTTTTCATACACTTTACGGAATTACAATTGACCCCATGCCTTATAACAGACAGCTAATTAACTCCTTGAAGCTGTGATAATTAAAACCAAAGATCACCAACAAGAAAATGCGCCACATTTTAGCATTAAAAAAGTACTAATGGTATAAAATTATCCAAAAATTACCTGTCACATTAGATAGAGTAACATCAGAGCCTCCTACTGCTTAATTGAGCCATTATATTTAATATAATTAGAGGATTTATAGGAGGAAATATCATTTTCCATTATATAAATGCGCCACACCATACCCTTTCCGAGGTTTCTAGGAATTGAGCAATGAAAAGCTCATTCTTAGTTGTTGGCCAATAACAGCAAACGGAATGGGTCTTGATCAATGTTAGCCTTCAAAGCCATAATTGCTGCCAAGTTTTGGTCAACTGGCTTTAGGCCTCAGGCTCAGGAGTTATTGGTCGTTGCTGACCATGAAATTCTGATTGAATTCTTTGGTAATGGTATGGACTGAGCATGACCCGTAATAGCTACGTGTCAAGCCAATGGAGTCATCAGTTAGACAAAGTGGTCTCACGGGTCGGGTCCCTAGCGACAAAGAATTCTCTTTATTTTTTTTGTGCTTTTGCTTTTCAGTTCTTTACTCAGTCACCGCCCCAAGCTAGCGCTTACATATGACCACTTTGGTTCTGGTATGATTATGAATGCAAATAATTAAGAAGCTAGAAAAGAGCAATGTTCATTTCTTAGCATTCACATATTCGTTATATGTACATATACTCTTCAATTAAGAAATCACTATTTAGATTTTAACTTAATTTTTGTTCAACTTACACTTTACATTGTTCTGCACATACCTTATACCGTACAGGCAACATCATTTGCTTACATACGCATAATAAGAACAAGCAAAAATCATAACAACATTAAAGGCTGTAACTGCAATTATTGTGTATATAAACGACACTACTACAATTATTATTGCTGTAGCAGCCATGTTTTTAATTAAAAAAGTTCGAATTGGGTGACCTGAATTCACATGGCACAATCAAAACAGTGATGTGAAAAATTCATTCAATACCATAATCTAGAGTCAATGCAAACCTCCAGCTGCTAATGATAATGTCAATAAAGAGGAACTTCCGCTCCCCGCTCTGAAATGCCAATATAAACTAAAACACCACACAAAGTGGCCCTTTCTGGCCGCCTTTTCTCTCTCCTCTCTCTCTCTGTTTTCTTTTTTTTTTTCCTTAAATGCCTCAGCCCTCAAGCTAACTCACAGCTTTCAATTGGGAAACATCATCATTGTGCCTAGCTAGGCCCAAATTAGGAATATTGCACAAGAGAATTTAAGAGGCCAGGAATATAGGCGTTAAGGAAGCTGAATCAGTGACTAGAGCCATCATCAAAGTGGAGTGCATAATGCATCCAAAAGGTCATATGGCGCCATATATGGAATGAATGAAAGAAGATAACACTTTGATGTCATATATAACTGGGATTTCAAATCAATGGGGGATAAGGATTGGACACATCAGAAGGTTTAGAAAGAAACCAGAATTTTGTAACATTATTTAGTTTATGAGTGTCATTGTCGCCATGAGATACGAGCCATCATACTTAGCGGAAAATAATTAAGGTTGTTGCTTTGGTTTTAGTTTTCAATTTTCATTTTCACTTTTTCAGCTTTTATGAAAAAAATACCGAAAATTTACTACAACAAATTTGACTTAAAGCAACACTTTTATTTAGCAACAAGTAAAAAGTGTTGTCTAATGCTACCGCAAACAACACTTTTATGACAGTGATATTTGAATATAATTTTGATAACACTTTTTATGTTACAAGTTCTCTAAAATAGAATAGAGTGCACTTGTGAAATGTGGCTCTATCATATACAGTTAAACAACATTTGTTCATATAATAGCTTATATTTATTAGTGTTGCTTTCTAAATTTCATTTGTTAACACTTGTAAAAGTGTAGCCTAAACTTCTTTGTAACACTAATAATTTTTTTCTCCATCGTATTTTAACACCTAAACAAAGTCATTGAACATTTTCTCTGATTTCAATCCTTAATCCCTAATTTCTTAAACCCAAATTTGTACCTTAACGTATTCGAGCTTTTTGTTCTCTCGCCACCTTCTTTTTGACGTCTTCATCTGTGGTGGCACCACCATCCGCCACCACCACACTAACTTCACCTCTGACTCTAATGACCAAAAGCCGAAGCCAAAGCGCAATGTAGTTCAAAGATCTTGAGCATGGTGGAGTCAAAGGCCAATGTAGATACAAAGAAGAAGGAAGAGGCTCTCGCAAGGACCTCAAGCGCATTGTGCTGGAGCATCGGCTCATAGGGGGAGGATCGTTGACTCGCGAGGTGCCACCTCTTCCGTGAGGAGGCTTGCGAGGGATGACTCAGAGGTTCAGTGACACTTGGCGATGCTCAGAGTGATCCTTCTTCTCGTCGTCATGCTCGATTCTAAAGGCCTCGATTCTCAGTCGCTTCGCTCTACACATTGCTTAGCCTCGGAATCATTGATGCGTGAGTAATTTTCTTCTTCTTCATTCATCCCTATGCTCTATGCGTTTCGTGAATGAAATTGGTTTAAAATTCAGGTTCTAAAAATGATAATTGAATTGGTGTTGTTGCTTCTTGAAATTGGTGGTTGAATTTGTGGTTTTTGGTTGAAGAATCTATGATAGGAGAAGTGTTATCGTTTGGTGAAGTAAAGTCCTTTAAAAAGAAGACGGGAAAAGAGGAATGAAGGCACGCAAGAGAGCTTTGTTCATAAACCCATAGGTAATTACAAATTTTGCCAATGATTTTTTTTTAATTTTTCTCTTTCAACGTTGGTGTTTTTGGTTGACATAAATTTGATTTTGCATGGATATTGGTTTTGATTCTGGAGTGGAAATGATAGTTAAATTGTGTGTTGATTTATGAGTATGAAATATTGCAATACTCCAGGAGAGGAGGTCAGCTATGAAAGGATCATGAATGGTTGCCTGACTTAATAGGAATTAGGAAAAAACAAATTACCTCCTTGGACTATAGGCCTTTCACAACCTACAGTGGATTATTTATGTTTTGGCTAAACATCTTCAGTTATGGTTGTAGCCAAAATTTTTAGATACCACTACGATTTTTGTTGTGTGATTGTTGGTCAAGCTGCTCCTTTTTATCTTGGGTCTTATCATGATATCTACCCTTCAACTTCCTATCATTGCTAATGAAAATGTTAACATGAACTCTGCAAAAGAGAAATCCCAACTTGAGTGTTATATTCATTATTCAATAGGTTTTGTGTCGCCATATTAAGCTTGTCTTGTATCTTTTGTGAGAAGACTGGTGGTTATTCAATACAAGGTTAAGTTGGCATGCACAATTAACTATCATTTGGAAGGCTTATTTGTTGGTTGTTGAAACTTCCTTGTGCAAATAGATTGGTCTTTGCTATCTTGGTGGTGTGGTGATTTATTGTACAAGCTTTGTAAAAGCTCTAAGGACCGTTTACTTTTTGATTGTGTTATTTTGTGGTGAGATTTTATTTATGATATGGATCTAATTATGATGATTTATATTTATCTTTATGTGGTTGGACTTCCTTTGTTGCCTTTGAAAAAATGGCTTAGTGTGACTTATCATTGTCATGGTAGGACGTGATGGGTCATGGATTTGGTACTAGAAGAATCAGGAAAATGATTTTGTGTTTTGAATTTTAGGTTATGAAAGTTCCTTTGTAGCCAATTCTCAAATGATTTTTGTCTTGTCTTAATAAGAAGAAATGGAAAAGCACTAAATGGCGATTCTATGAATTTAGCTTATGAAAATCCCTTCCTTAGCCAATTTATATTTATCTGTGTCCTATGAGATATGTGCTACTATGAACAGATTGCAAAGAATTCGTTAACCCTTGCAGACCACAAAGTGAGTTATAGATCCTTTATCCATTATCTAGACTCTAGATGTTCTAATTCAATATGTAGCACCATAGAATGATGATGCACATTAACCCCTGACTAGAATGACTTTTGACTTTGATAACATAAGATATTAGTGTTCTACTTAACTACAAATTGAACATAGAATTGGAAATTGGGATTTAAAAATGTGGATCTTCTTAAATCATTGAGCTCACTTTTCTTTTGCTTGTAGTGTTAGGTACAAGACCATCTGCTTTGGGAAAACTTATGCTGCTTTGGCCATGGAATGGAGCATTCAACTAGAGAAGGGCCTTTGATCTAGTAATCCATGTGATATAGTGGATTCTTTCTTTTCTTGTTCATTTCTTATACCTTGTTCACTTTTTATACCTTTCTAGAGTGTTCTTTCATGGTGGCGTTGGGTGTTTGATTGAACTTCCCAATTGCTGCTTTATATCCAAACCTCATTGGGTCTAGCTTAAATGTAGTGCTCCTCCATTTGTGTCTTGTGACTGAAGGGATTAAAAGTTACCCATATTTAGACAATAGGCAACTTTTGGAACACTTATTAGTTGTTATTAACCATGGTAATAAAAGTTGTTTTAAGTCCAAAAAGTGTTATCCTAGAAAAAAGGTAACACCTCTTTAGGCCAACCCAAAAAGTATTGTCCTAAGCTTAAAGGTGTTGCCTTTAAGTAAAGGCTACACTTTTAAAAGTTTAGGTTACACTTTTTTTGTGTGGTCTTAGGTAAAAAATGTTATAGTGATTCTAAAAGGGTTTTGATTTGAGTTTTCATTTTTCATATTTAGTTTTTAGTTTTAGATTTTGTGAAAAAATACTGAAAATTTTGAAAACTTAAATTTCAATTTTTAGTTTTCACTTATAGTTTTCAACATTTCCTTCATGAAAACTCAAAACTAAAAACCCAAACCAACAGGACTGGATACATTCAGTTTTCAATTTTTATTTTAGTTTCAGGATTTCTTTCAAAAAATCCTGAAAACTAAAAATGAAAATGAAACTGAAATCTAACCGAACCTAGGAGACTCTTATTTGCGCAGCTTGGGAATTATGAGTGTGTGTGTATCTTCTTAATTGGATATGTTCCCTTAATACAATTTATGTTTATAGTCATTGAATTAAGTTTTTTCTTTTAATATTCGGTGGTTTCAAGATGTAGAAACTAATATATAGTTGCATTGCATACCATTATTTATAATTAAAAAAAGTCACAACACGTTCTTCTCTGACAAAATGTGTGTGATCAATCATATTTGGCGCTCCCTCGTAAATACTATATTAATTTCTATTCAATGACCCTTGGAATTTCCCATGCATGGAAGTGGAATGGAAGTGCACTTTTTATATTCCCTCTAATTCCCTCCTGGCCTCCTCATAATCACTTATTATTATGTCTTAATCTCATCTATTGATTTTGATTCAAGAAATGTGAGAGTTTTCTCTCACCTCTCATAATAAACATATGCTCTTATATTATATGCCTCCTATATATATATAAATATTTCGTACTTGTAACTTCTATTGCTAACTTAGAAGTCAAGCGTCCCTTAATAATTAAATTAATTAGACCATAACTCTACATATGAGACATCTTACATTTTGTTTATTTTGACCCAGGATTTGAGAGTATATATATAGCTATTTGAACAGCAAAATAGACGCCTCCACACTCGATATTTATGAAACAGTGAGGGATCAATGTTTCTCCCTGTTTATCTCCGTTGTGTTCTACTCCATTCACACTAGATATTTAAAAACTAGTGAGGAATCACTTTTTTAAATGGGTTGAGTGGAGTACAATATAACAGAGCTATAAATGAAACTGCAGGCTGTAATTAATTAATAAGCCTTGTTTAATTTGAAATTGCATGTCCTAAAGTTGGTTAGCAGTACGTGTCTTTACAATTGTCTCTCAATCATCAGCACATGCCATGGTAAAACAAGAAAGCATCTTTGGCTTTTCTGTTACCCACCCAATTAGAATAAATTTCGGTTGTTAACCTTCAGTTAACTCGATCGTGTGAAGTACATTGCTGAATGTTTCTGGATGGATGCAAGATATATACATGGATTTCTGGCTTCACTGAGATTATACATGTATTTTATTTATTTATGCCGGCACGGCCAATAAGCAAGCTGTAATGATCAGACTAGCTAATTGAAGAAATAAAATTAGAAAGAATATAATTGGATTTAAAAATTCAGAGCTAGAAATATATATACAGCTCTAAAAGCGGTATATATGCACACGGGAGCGGAGCTGCTGGCAAAGTGGTAGGCATCATTGCCAGAGAGAGCCCTGACAGCTAAGGAGACAATGTGAAAGAAAGAAAGAAAGGCGCATGCAGCTTTGGCGCTAGCTCGCTCTGATCGTAAGATGATATATGGAATGGAACCCTTCAGTTAGTCCCACAAACAAGGTTTAAACTATGCACATCGATCATTAGTACTCACCACATACGTCCCTACAAAGGGAGTAGATGCGTTGTGTCTGTACCAAATGTATCTATATTAATTCATCAGTCGTTTAGATTTGAAAACAATATAATGTGTGTGTAAGTATTCATAATTAATTAATGTTAAATCATAATTGTCTAGTATCATAAACACTGATTATTTATATAAAAGTAAAACATTTGTCAAGGAGAATAACTTTTTGTCATAAGAGAGTTCAATTTATGGGAGAACTATACTGCACCATAATATATTTTAATCTTTTAATACATCATCAGTCACTCTCACTAAAAGACAAATAATATTATAAATAATTATAAAGATGATTTAATATTATTGTGCATCTAACATTATTTAGGTGGATATATGATGATAAGAATAGTAATCCATCAACCTTATTAAAATGAAAATAGCTTTTAATAGGATAAATTATATCATCTTTCCTTTTGAAAATATAACCTCTTCTATTTGTCCACCTAACACTCACCCTTTACTTATAAAATTTTAAGTATTTATATTAAGTTTCACTCTCATTCATAGAACACTATTAATAAACTCAACATAATGATATTTTTGATATTAACTATTTTTAATTAATAAAATTATAAAAAATACATGTACCCACTTCTTAAGCTTAGGATATTTTTATAATTTTATTAATTAAAAACAGTTAATATCAAAAATGTCATTTTGTTTATTATTCAGTGTTCTGTGAAGAAAAACTAATATAAATACTTAAAATTTAACAAACAGAAATGATGTTGTAACAAACAAAGGTGTGAGTTATATTTTCACAAATTAAGAAAGAATGTAATTTACCTTTTTAATAACGGAGAAATAAGTGTAAAGTGAATATTCACATTTCTTTTTCAAAGTGTGTCAGCAACCGTACAAATTTCTCAACCAAGGTAAGTCTTGGCTATCGTCAATGACGACACTGACCCTACAGTAATTTCACATACTACGGCACACCTGTCCAAAATCTACATTATTTCCACTTTTTGTTTGAAAAAAAAATCTGACCAAAGAATATATTTGCTGATTATAAATGTCAAATTACTTGAACTGAACTAAACAAGTATCACTTGTATTCTGCTTCTTTATTAACCAGAATTTGGAATGAGTATGTACTCATGATTAATAATAAAACCACACGAAAACATTGAGCAAACAATGAACTAGGTAGGTAAATCCCATATTTTCTTCCCAAACAATTGCCAGTTTGTAACGATTAACAATAACATATCCTTGCTTTGGGCTTTCCAAATGTATTGAATAAAGAAGAATAAGAGAAGAGAATGAGAAAGAAATGACAAATTTTTTTAATGTAATAAATGTGTGTTATATATCATTATTTTTCCTTCTCTCTTTTTATTCCTCAAATTTTCATTCTTACCAAACATATTACATTTACAAAAGAGGTAATTAGCATTTTGATCAGCAACTCGATTAGATTCGCTCTATAGCAATAACATAAAGACACAAAATAATTAGTCTTTTTGAAAAAAAAACAAAATAACCGAATGATGTTAAATAAAATAACTTTGGCAAGAATAGACAACTATATATTTAAACAATTCACATATTAAGGAAAATAAATAACTAACATAGTTGATAAAACTATTATTTTATAGTTATTATTATTCAACTTTATACATATATTAATTACTTCACTAATATATTTATATTAAAGATATAAATAAAATATTATCAAAATATTATAAATAGATAAATATTCTGAAACGGAAAATTCAAAAACTAATGGTTATTGTAAAACGGGGAGATAAGAGCAATAAGTAGCGTTAAGGTAGTTGTAATGGTTCAATTCGTTTTGATGTGGTTCACTTCAGGATCGACAACAGAAAAGATTGAGCCCCCAATAACTTAGACAAACCATGATGCGCATGGAGGGTGCATATAGCTAGCGTGAGCATGAGTGCGCACAAAGCCAGGTGCGCGCGTGCCAATTTGGCTTGCGGGGCCATCCCTAGCTTCCACAAATTACCAATGTGCCTCCCCTCCATATCGCTGTTAATTACCATAGGAAATATTTGCTGTGCCAATCAATGTTACTAACTTACGATTCCTAGAATGAGAACCTTAAGATTAACTGAGTCAGTATACGTGTTGGAATTTGACTTTTAACTATGCTAATTATTTGTGTTTTTAACAAATATTTAGTGATATGACTTGCTATTAATCGAATTAATTAGGTAAGTTAATTGAAATATGTATCAATTGGCCTAAATATTACATGACGCAATAAAATAAATATAAGAAATTATAAATACACGAAATATTTATATGTGAATGTGTGTATATTACAGTATAAAATTATTTATTGTCTCTACATATTTATTTACTTAAGCTTTTAGAAGAAATAATTTTATGATATAGTATCAAAGTCACTAGGACTAAATAATCAAGAGGTTGAATCCTCATTCTAATAAAAATGTTCACATTTAAATTTAAAAAAGAGATATTTACATGAGGAAATGTACTAGAATTATTAGTCTAATATACGCATTGATATATATATTTTATATACTCCATTTTCAAGTTTAACTTATCCAAATTCTTGAAAGGCCAAAGATTTAGATATAAATCAAAGCGAAGCAAATTAGATCTTGAGAAATCAAAGTGGGTTAGCTTCGTTATTACTACAGATTATAGTAGTGGCATGGAGTGGAATATAATCTAGTATACTACATACTTATTATGCATATATACATGAAATAAAAATAGAGCATAGCTGACTCACCGAATAGAACATCTTGGGAAGTGAGAAAGCGAGACCCTTAAAGCAAAGAGAGAACTTTGGAAACCCATAACCAATTGTACTAATTCCTATCTGTCCTCAGACCCAAAGTAAAGAATAACATAACAGAAATCATCAGCCCCATTTTGCCCTAAAAAACTTACAACACAAAAGCTAAAGTTTCAGTCCTTGTATTGGAGACCGGAAACACAGCCTCTTACATGTTACATGACATCTCTCTCTATCTCTCATGCTCTTTCCTCTCCTCTCCGACTTCTCCAGGACGAATTTGGCTGTTTTCAAGTACATGCCTAAAATATCCTAATTCCTAACTTCTCATAATATATAGTTGCGCATCAATTTTTTTCTTGAATGAAAACAACAACAAATAAAATTCTCCGTTAAAAGGAGAAAGGAGAATATATATATATATATCGTGAGTGAAAATTACAAAATGGCATTTCTGCTATATAGGAAAAACAGATGGTTCATATGGAAGGGCCGGGATCACCATCTACAAATTGTACATAATTAAGCTGGTCACCTACACATCCTTATTATCAATTTCTCTTTCCAATATGATCATGATCTGATAAAAATTAATTTATATTTATAGATAATGAAAAGAAAGTAAAAGAAACGAGAGGAATAAGAATAAGTTTTTTAATTTTTAGTGTAGAAGTTTATATATAGATGGAAAAGAACTTATGAGGATCTTTCCTTTCTTGTTTTTGTCCCTTGAAAGTCCCATTTTCATTTCCCTCAAATTGAGGCGACTTAGATATTATAACTTATAAATAATATAATTATTTTATTATTTTACAATAAAACTTTTAAACATAATTAATGAAATACTATTTTATTCCCTTATTAATAACACAATAAAAAAATTGGAGTGTGTCAAACATTCATTTTCCTCCACTTTTCAATCTATTTTTATTAATTTTATTTTGAATGAATCATCTCATATTAAATTTTTATATAATTTTATATATGTAATTTTAATCATTAATTCTCTTATATTATATATTTTACTTGAGTCTCACCTTTTAAATTAGCAGTGAGAGATACATGCAAAAAAAAAAAATTAATACGAGACGATGAATTCCCTTCTTTTAGCGATATATATTTAACAAGAATATGATTGCATAAGAAAGATTTAACTTTGGGGAAAATATTTATTGGAAAAACAATTACTTTAAGAAGTTATGATTCATGCACCCGCTATTCACTCTCTTTCTTCGAAATTTTAAAAGTTGGCATGATTTCATCACTATTGCAGCATTTATAAGTACTCCAACCCACATGGCCAAAACTTGAAGACAACCCAACCCCCTCTCCTCCGCAAGTATATTTTATTCAGCTATATAGCGACTGGGATTTCAACTTGGCAGTAATAAAACCCACCCCAAGCTATAGAAGGTTTTTGAGCACTGAACTCGAGGAGAGAGAGAGAATAGAAGAACGTTATTCTTTGCTTCCAAGGCATTGAGAATGGCGAGGCAGTAATTAAACTTTCTTAGAATACTCACCATGTGTTGGAAGGATTTGGTGGGAGATGTGTTTGTGTTTCCCTTGGCATCAGAATCAAAATCTAGAAGCACCCAAACACAATTTTGTTTTGTTCATAGAAGAAGACAAGGCCAATGCAAACAAATGTACACGGGTTTGGAATTAGAAACAAGGAAGCGAAATTTCTCAAGCATGGATTTTAGCTGGTGTTTGAGCTCCCCAATCATTTCCGCACTTGTACATTTCCTCCTCCTTGTTTCTTTGGTTTGTCCTGTTTGTTCTTCATCCTCATCCTCCTCAGAAATTGGCAACGACCCAGTTGCCAATCAGACTTTTAGGCCACAGGAACAGTTGCATAAATTGAACATCATTAGAACTCGTCTTCAGCAGATCAACAAGCCCGCTGTTAAGACAATTCAGGTATTTCAAAGGTTCAATCTTTTTCTTCCCCTGTTTTTTACTCTGTTTTTGGACCATAATGACATTTGTGAGCTCTTGTTTCTTTCTTTTTGTTTTTTTGTGAAGAGTCCTGATGGTGATATAATAGATTGTGTTGTATCTCATCAACAACCAGCTTTTGATCATCCTCTATTGAAAGGACAGAGGCCTTTGGTAATTGTTAATTTTATCAAAAGTTTTCTTCAAGAGTTTATAATTTGAAGCTAAGCTAGAGAAGTTTTAATAAATAGTGGAGAATTTTTCATGCATGTGCAGGATCCTCCTGAAAGGCCAAGGGGCCACAACCATATGGATGAATTGGGTGAGGATTTTCAGTTGTGGAGCATGTCTGGAGAACCATGTCCAGAAGGCACCATACCAATTAGAAGAACAACACGAGAAGACATGTTGAGGGCTAGTTCTGTTAGCAGATTTGGAAGAAAAATAAGAAGGCGTGTTAGGAGGGATACAAACAGCAATGGACATGAGGTATGTTATTCAGAACAATCACAGAAACCAACGTTTTCTTTTTCTCTTTTGCTTTTCCGTTTTTTTCAAAGGAAGTAGTAGTAAGAAACAAGCAAAGAACTCTAGCAGTCACTTGTAAGGCAAGCACATGGACATGGTAGTTAGTGCTTCATTTTTCATTCAAAGAATTGCAAATGTATTGTCTTTTGCACTGAGAACCTGTGAACAGTACTCCTAGTAATGACGCATAATAAATTTTGACCTGCTGGACTTTTAATTCTTTGTTTTGATCATGAACCTTCAACCATTTTGCTGTTTATAGTGATTACAGAATTTCATGGCTCATCAGGCATCTAGTTAATACCTCATCACTTACTCCAAAGAAAGTGATCCTTTCATTCGTGTGTGTGCTGCAATTATCATTGTCTTGTATAGAAACTTGTAATAAAACAATCCAAGTTGATATATATATACATATTTCTCTATGAACCGTATGCCATCCATCTTCAAGATGACCTAACCTAACAAACAAATTTTTGTTGCTGCGCTGCACAGCATGCTGTTGGGTATGTGAGTGGAAGTCAGTACTATGGAGCAAAAGGCAGCATAAATGTGTGGGCACCCCGCGTGGCAAATCAATATGAATTCAGCCTGTCCCAAATGTGGGTCATCTCTGGTTCCTTTGGAGATGATCTCAACACAATTGAGGCTGGATGGCAGGCATGTTTTCCCTTCAGCCATTACTGCATCCTAATAAATTTTTCATTGACTCACACAACACAAGCACACTCTCTCTCTCTTCTTCTTCTTCTTCTATTTTTTAATTTTTCAAAAATACTGTCAAATGCATCCTATTTGGTTAGCATTCAAAAAGGCAGTTAGCATGCCCAACTACCTACCAGTCATTTTCATCCGTGTATTTAATTTGTATTTTAGCCAACCAAACTAATTTCAATTAATTTTCATGCAGGTCAGCCCTGAGCTGTATGGGGACAGTTACCCTAGATTCTTTACTTATTGGACGGTAAGTAAACTCATTGAAGTCAGAAGAAATGGGAGGAGGGAGGAGATATATATATATATATATATATATATATATATTTGATCTTTTTGCTTGAAGTGTAAGATAGCTAGTAATAAGAATTTCAAAGAAAAACACTAGTAATAATAATAATAACAACAATAATTGATTATTATTTGCAGAGTGATGCATATCAAGCAACTGGGTGCTACAATTTACTGTGCTCAGGCTTTGTTCAAACTAACAATAGAATTGCTATTGGGGCTGCAATCTCTCCAACTTCTTCATATGGTGGTGGACAATTTGATATTAGCTTGCTCATTTGGAAGGTAATTTTATGTTTGATTTAAAAAATTGGCATTAGAAAATTGTTGACAATTTGATATAAATGCGGTACCATGTTCAAATAACACTTATTATTAAGAAGTGTTGATAAAACTTTTTACTAACATTTAAAAAGTGTTATTAAAAATATAAAAAGTGTTTGCTAAAATTCTTTAGTAATATTTTTTCAAGTGTAGTAAATATAGTCAATGTTGTTAAAGAGTTTTATTAACATTATTATATGGTTTAATAATATTTTTCAAGTGTTAGTAAAGTTCAATTATGTTGTAATGAGATATGTATGATTTTGTTTTCTTTTGTTACTCTTGTTTTATACTATTTTTTATTATTTCTTTTAAGTGGGTTTGTCCAGTTTTGCTGTCGTTCGGAAAAGTTAAACTTTGTCACACAAGTCATACATAAAACGGTTTAAGGGTTCCTTGGTTCAGATTAATCTTTAATTAGTATACACATGGTTGAAATCCAACTAGCAATTCGCGTTCACCTCAAGGGTCCCACCTAAAGGTTCCACTTAACTCTCCTATCTCCAAAATTCATAGTCAAGAGCTAAAAGGAGCCCAAAAATAAAATAAAATAATGAAAAAAATGGTCAATGGTGGGCTGTCCATTATTTGGAAGTCCCGCAATACCATTGAATTTTGTGTTGTATATTAGAGAACCAGCAAAGAAAAGGTTATTTTTAAAAGTATACTTTGAAGAAATTAAAACATTAATTAGTATATTTAATATATTAAAAGTTTAAAAATATTTTATATTTATTTATGTTTTTAATTCCGTATACCGTGTTTTGCTCTAGGATAATTAGTTAAAATTCTTAAAATATAGTACATATTAATTACTATACAAAATATCGAATTTTATTTTTTTTGATAAAAAAGGAAAAACAAATCCACAGTGCACAGAGTTTTGTGCTATGCCTCGTCTTGGTTAAGATGTACCACTTTAATACTTTGGGACATTACGCGCATGCACTGTTCAATTCGAATCATGTTCTGTAACTCCCTTATGCTTTGCTTCTTTTCAAGATTCTCTTCCTTTTTCCCACCAAAGGGCTTCTAATTCTGAGCTCTTCACCCCTCTTTTCCCCACATTTTACTATTATTTTAACAGAATCCCAATATTTTGTGAATTCCCTTCACATTCACCACCTTTCTTCATCCTCTTTTTGACCCATTTCACTGTCCAAGCTGGCTAACATGTTGCTCTTCATAATTATGTCTATCTATCTTTGAGTAGTTTTGCCATGTCACACAAAACAAAAACAACAAAAGAAGATGTGTCATTGATGGCTTGGATCATATATCTAGCTATGCTTCTTTTTTATTTGTGCAGGATCCTAAGCATGGTAACTGGTGGCTTGAATTCGGATCCGGGGTCCTAGTAGGGTACTGGCCATCATTCTTGTTCACACACTTAAGGGATCATGCAAGCATGGTGCAATTTGGTGGAGAAATTGTGAACTCAAGGCAATCAGGGTACCACACTTCCACCCAAATGGGAAGTGGCCATTTTGCTGGGGAAGGCTTTGGCAAAGCTTCATACTTTAGGAATTTGCAAGTTGTGGATTGGGATAACAACTTAGTTCCCTTGTCAAATCTCCGGGTTCTAGCGGATCACCCAAATTGCTATGACATACAAGGAGGGATTAATAGTGTATGGGGAAATTACTTTTACTATGGTGGACCTGGGAGAAATGTGAGATGTCCCTAAGGGAACGAATAATGATAGAACCTTTCTTTTTCTTTTCTTGGTGGCATTTTTGGGTTTGGGTGATTTTGGTTTCCTGCTCAAGGTCATTCAAGGAGCTTGGGTCATTTATTCTTATATTCAAATTAAATTTCTTTTTTGGTCAGGATTTTTTTTCCAATTTATTTTAGGGGTTTGTATCTTAACTAACAGGTCATCCATTGATTATACCATTACCACCTGGACTCTTATGTAAATCTTTAAAGAGACATAGTAAATATACTGCCGTTCTTGGTATCCCATCCCTTTCAGCTCCCCACATTTGGGTGAATTTTCTATCCCTTCCTTTTTCCGTATAATTTTTTCCCCATGTACTTGACGTACTTTACAGTATGATGATACTTGGAGAGAAGGCCATAATGTTACCGAAGTTAAATAAACCCGCGTATAATTCGCATATTTATTAGTGTTACGCCTTAGAGTTACGGTTTTCCACACTATTAAAATAATAAAAAAATATTACTTACACAATGAGTATTTTTAGCAAAAAAATTACAGAAAATACACCGGTTTGAATATATTAAGCGAAATTGTTAGAGCTTGAGGTCAAAATCGTTTTAAAATCGTTGGAAGCCTAATATATTCAAATTGGTGTATTTTCTATAATTTTTTGTCAAAATGAACATTTTTGTAAATAATTTTTTTATATTTTAATAGTGTGAAAAACCCTTAAAATTATGTACCCCTATAAAATTTGCTCTTTCTTTCCCCTATTAGTGCGGAGTCGTTCTGATATTTTTTCATGAATTGACATACAGTTAACTAGACATTAGATGTGACTTCTCATCACTTTCACATTTGCCTATATTTAATTGGCTGCCATTAATAATGTTCTTCTTTCACGTAAAAATATTATTGATCGTTTGCAAAAATGATTACACTAATTGGAAGTCAATTAATTAACGTACCGCTGATTGGAAACACCTAATAATTTATATAAAGAAGAAAGTCTTCAAGGGATCTTCGCTGTTCGTTGCACTTAAATTTCAGAGTCAAACTTTCAAATTCATTGGCAGATCTTGGATCTTACAAATATTATCTAAATAGCTAGTATAGCTAGCCATTACATTTTATTAGCACATGTAATTAATGGCGTGTTGAGTTATTTGAGCTTTTCATATATACTATATGTTGCAATCTTTTATAGTACTACATTGGCATCCTGAAAGTTTCAAATATATGTACTTGAAAAAGTTATTTAAAAAATCCACAGAAAAAAAATGGTCATTTAGAAATTCAGATCTAGTTATATAGGGCCGTTGTGTTTGATTGGGAGATGAACTTCTGCTCCTAGCTATAAGATATCGTTCAGAATAGTCACACAGCAAATTAAGCCAAAAATTGGTGAACCATAGTTGGCCATTGCAAGAAGCTGGCATTAATGTATTTCCTAATCGGACAAGTCCACTAGAGTGCTCCCACATGAATATGCATGTCCACGATCATATTTATATTATTCGCCTCATCAAGTATCGGCTATCTTTAATTTCCTCAAAGCACACGTTATCATTCATGCAGCTTGTCGCATCAATCGGTGGGAAAAGGCCTTATATATGTATTGTATGCTTTCACACAACTGGGAATTTTTACTAGTTTGTAATAGCTCTTAATTTAGGGCTCTATACACAAATTAACAATCACGCTTCGGCACAAAATACCCAAAAAGATTAAAGAAAGAGACACATATGTAGTCCACGACCTTCTGAAATATTATAATACCAGCAATGGTTGCTTGTCAACTACGTGTACTACGTATAGTATAACATACTAATTGTCGCGCGGCATCATATATTTACTATGATGTAGGTATATCATAATGATTGAAACAAGACGGAATAAAACCGGCAATTAATTAAGTTCGAACGAGCAATGAAACAGAAGGTTGGAAGGCAATGAAGCCGGTGTGGCGCCAGCCATATTATATTATAAAAGCTCTTACTAAATGTATAAAATTTCATACACTTTACAAATAATTTGATATTTTATATCAAGTCATTTTATTTTAATGTATAATATATTTTTAAAAAGTATGAGTAAATAATTATTATTAGATCACATATTTATTAATTTTTATTTTAAAAAAAATGGGATACTTAATCATCAAAATAAGATTATATAATTTGCCAATCATGCACATCAATCAAATTCAATGATGGCAAAAATGATGAGTATTTTCAAGAAAAATAAAGTTCTTAGATTTACTATGGATGAAATCCTTAGATCTTAGACGTTTTAAGAAACATGAGCATTTTTAATAATTAAAACATTGAAAGTGTTAATAAAAATATATTGTCAAAAAAAAATAATTTTGATATAAAATGATAGTTAAAATACTTATAAATTTTTTATAATTAACAAATACTTATTTTTCTTGTAGAGAAAACACTCTTTGATGCTCTGTCAAGTGGGACTCATATTCATTTTAAATAGCCTATAACTCAAGACTTATGGTACAGTACATGCATGTGATCCAAACGCACAAGACACTTGGTTTTGAGATTGACTTAAGTGTCAAAGTGACTTTGTAAGTTCCACCATTGTCTCAAACTTGAAAGAGGAAATTTACACCAACCTCATATAGGCAAGATTATTGATGCCCACCATATATATAGGACCCAGTATAACGTGTAACCCGCCATGGCCAGAAAAAGAAGCTACAACGTAACACTAATCTCACTCCATTGGAGAATGCCGAAAATAAACCACACCTCAGCACTATGGAGAGCATGTGAAGTAGGTTTGCCCTTTTTTTAACGAAAACAAAAAATTTCATTAATAAAAAAAAGCTTAAATGCACTTACAAATCGAAACAGAACCAGATTGAATAATAAACAAATGTTATTTTGTAAGGATTGCCCATTTTGTAACATATTGACAAGCAAATATTTAATGAGATACTATATACTTTCAATGTAATAATTGTATACATCCAAATACTTAATGAGAGATACTATATACTTTTTTCTTCAATCATAGATACTATGTACTTTTGAATATAATTCTAAATGCATCGTGTGTGTGGTTTTATTTTTATTTTATTTTCTTTGTTGAAACACTAGTACATTATCATTTTATGTTTGGTACTTACTCTCCTCTAGTTGATGGTCAATGTCATCAGCTACAGTTGAAATTAACCATATTTTTAAAATATAGTTAAATGAAATCAAATATGTGGCTAAATAGCCACACACACTCTATCATCTCATAGTCTCCCTCCTCCCTTTGCCACCACTCCCTTATCCCTACCACCACCACCAACAATAACAACCGCCTAACATCATGGTTGGCATAGGACCTACCCCTTTCTCCTACCCAACCTCCATCATGACCCACCCCCTCCTCCTACCCAACCACCCCCTAACAAAGAGTGGTAATGAAGAAGAGGTTGTTGATTTTGCACGATTGGGCGCAATCCACATGATCTCCAGAAGGAGAAGTGCAACCTTGGTTATCTTGCTATGCCAAGCCATCATTTTCTTTAGTCCTTCATGCCTAACCGTCTCTTCCGAATCTACATCGCATTCGACCCTCTTCTTCGCTACCATTGTCCCACTCGCTTCTGTGGCTCACCGACGCCACTTGCTTCGTTACCTGCTTATCCTTGCTGACCAGTCCTTGCACTTTGCCCCTCTTCACCATCGTCATCCCCACTACCACCACACAGCTTCAACGCAGAAAAGGAACCATCATAAGTGGCAACAACATTGTTGTTTGTGTTGCTATTACGTTGTTGATGGGCTTGAAAAGGTTGTTGTTGTGGTTATTGTTAGGGGAGTGGGTGGTTGTTGTTGTTGGTGGTGGTGGTGGTGGTGGTGGAGGTGGGAGGTGAAAGGAAGGGCCTGGCTGGCGAAGGTAGGGGAAGGAGGAGGGAGACTGTAAGGATGGTAGCGTGTGTGGGGTTGTTTAACCACATATTCAATTTCATTTAACCATATTTTGAAAATGTGGTTAATCGCAACTGGAGCAAATGTCATTGACCATCAACTGTAGCTGAGTATTCGTCTTTATGTTTTTGGTCATACTAGTACATGAATATTACCATGATATATTGCTATGTAACTCCCATGATTCGAAGTCGATCCTATATACTGCATGACTACATCGGCCCAAGTTCTCTTTGTATATCTAAACCTTTGATAGAAAAAAATCCCAATTCTAGTCCTAGTAATGGAGGGAAAAAAAAGATCGGTAGAGAAAAAAGATAATTGGAGTATTGTGTTTTAATGTATGTGAAAATAAAAGACTATATTTAGCTAAATAAGTTTATTTTTTATGTACTGACTACTAAAAAATCTTTTTTATGTAGATATTCAATCACATATTAACATATCAATTTACTCAATTATTTTAAAAGTTATATATATGAAAATATCTGAGAAGATAATAATTGTCAAAACATTTAGATTAAATTGTAATTAGATTCACATTTTCATGTGATTTACAAAAAGTATGTTTAGAATATGTCACAAGGGCTTATATATATTTGTGGTACAACGTGCGCTTATATTTAGTTGGGTAAAACAGGGTCCTAACCCAAAAAACAGTTCTTCTTGCCAGAGCCCAAACAATAGCATAACAAGGAACATATGCTCTTTAACATGGGCTCATACGCCCATTTTCTTTTTTAAATATTTCAGATTTGTAGTGTGGCCGCGCTAGCCAAGTTCTCTTTGTATCGCTAAAACAAAACCCACCAAACCTGACAAAAAGAAACACCAACCCTGACAATAAAAAATCCCGGTAAGGGATGGAAAAAATAAAGGTAACTAGAGTGCTGTGTTGTAATGTCCCAGAAAAGAACTATGTTTCAAAAATTTAGGGACTATTTATTTTGATGAAAATAATTTTTAGTTTTTAATTTTTTAAATTTATGAAAAAAATTAAAAAAATTGAAAGTTAAAATTTTTAATTTTTTTAATTTTTTCTTCACAAATTTAAAAAATTAAAAATTAAAAACAACAAAGAAAATAATGATTACGTTTCTATGTAACTTACCAAAAGTACATTTAGCAACTGCAGCATTACGCTTATATTTTTCAATTGGCGAATTCTACTGCACACCCGATAAATATCCGATAAATATGGTGTGGTGCACTGAAGGTTACCCACATTCGAAAAATGTAGGTAAGCACATTTTTAAGGTGTTGCTAACAGCATACGAGGGCGTAGTGCTACGGCTGCACGTTGCCTTCGTCATTCCTCGCCCTCTCCTTCAACGATAGTGTTTTGGGGTTTCCATTTTTGGGAGAGGGAGCAGCGGCGCTCACCTTGCAGGGACAGGCTGGGAGCTGCCCGCGGCGGCGTGGTGATGCGAAGAGAGAGAGATAGCCACGGCGGGTGGAGGCGGTGATGATTGGTTGCAACGGCAACGGCGAGGTGTGGCGATCTCCGGCGGCGGCTGGGCAATGAACAGAAGACAGAGGTGCGGCAGCGGTTGCTGTTGGTTGCAGGGGTGAGCGACGGTGGTACGAGCGCAGGTTCGCGGCAGAGCTCGCGATAAGGGCGCGTCGGCTATGACGAGCTTTCGGTGGCTGTGGAAGCGCGATGGAGGAGGAGGCCGCGGCAGATATGGCAATGAAAATGGGGCTTCTGCCATTTTTTTTTTTTTTGGTTCTGCTCCGCTATTCATAACAACATCTATACCCAAAAAAAAAAAAAAAAGGCAGCACAACAAGGGCATATATGTTGTTTAAATTATTTATGTTTTATTTTTCACAAAAATAAAAAATATTAGTTTTTTTACTTTATCTTTTCATCTAAACAACATGTGAATAAAACAAGTACTGCTTTATCAATTTAATGAAAATGTATTATTAATATAAAATTATTTTACATAGTCATTTAATCATACATTAAAATGAAAGTATTTAATTCACATTTATTGGCTCAAAAATCTTACATATAATTATACAATAATTAAATAATAATATAATTTTTTATATTTATAATATATTAAAATTAATCTTTTTAATTTTATTTGCAACATCTTATTTTCTCATCTAGATGAAATCTTGATTTCAAGGATAAAAACATATTTATCGTTTTCTGACATTAGCTCGGACCTACATGAGGAAAAAAAAATAGTTTATATTTTAAAAAATTTATTAACATTTGAATTGAAGCGTGTCGTTTATGTTGAATGACCTAATTTACAATTTGTTTAAACCAGTTATGACTTTTAATCTTCTCTATTCAATGTTAATAATTACAAACACTTGTCAAATTATTTATTCTAATGTAAAATAATTTTTAACAAAAAAACGTCTATTAAAAATTTAAGTGAATTTTTTTTTAAAAAAAGCCAACCTAAACGAACCCTTACAATTTGTTTAAACCACTTATGACTGTTTAGCTTTTTCTAATTAATGTTCACAATGCAGTGTTTAATAAATAAAAAAGGACTAAAATATGATTTTTCTAATTGATGTCTCAATTTTTCACAATGCATTTGTAAATAATTAATTTGCCCATAAAGCAGAATTTATAATTTTGTAGGATTGATCTGCCCCCATCGTCGGCGTGTTAATTTAACGCGTCAGATACTGCACGACTCAACAACCCACAGACCAAGCGCCTCAACATATTCCATTTACTTTTTATCCCACTCCATCCTCGTCTTCATTATGCTAGAGTTTTTTTTTCCTTCTTACAAAAGAAAAAAAAATTAAAATGAATTCAATTGATAATACAAATTTCTTTAATATTACTATCATATTATCAAATATATTTTTTATATTGATAAACATAATTTATTTTTATACTTATTATTTAGAATATTATTTAACTAAAAAATTGATTTGATGATAATAAATTATTTTATATTATTAATGTATTTAAATTAAACCATTCTTAAATTAATTTTTGCATACATTTTAAATTTTTTATTTTTCACACTATGCAGTTGTGCCTTATCCAGATTTAAATACATAAATCTTACAAATAGTGAGGTCGAAGATGTAATAAATATAAAGTTTTATATAAATTTGTGTTTGGAAAAAAAAAAAATCAGACAAATGAGTTATTGATTAGGCATTCATCATTCGTGGGTACAGCACGTGATGATTAATGGAAATTAGGGGTAAGGGAAGGTTCTAGAGTTTAGACACGCAAGCGATGAGTCATCTAATTGTCCTCTGTCTACAGCTCTTTGTACTTCTTAATTTTTATTTATATTTGTCATCTGCCTTCTCACGTGGTGCACTTCTCCACGTACAAATTTCAAAAATCAAGCTTTTCTTTCTACAGGTGATCACTATGTACAGGGACAGGGGTATTATTTTTGTATATAGGTGCAATAGAGATGTTAAAATCTTAGATTTGTTTAGAGCTATCCTATTGAAAGTCTATAAAAAATGGAGAGCGAGTCAATTGTCAAAATAAAATAACTAAAATAGTTAGTTCAATATATTTTAGAACGGGTTGGTAGTTGAGGTAATCCGTCAAAAATGAAAGTTTCAAAATATTTTTTAGTATTTTAATAAAATTTTTAAAAAATATTTTTTATTTATATATATTCAATTTTTCAAGATCTATAATAATTATATACTAATTTTGATTAAAAAATCTTATTATTAATGGTATTATTTGTAAGTTATGACACTGTTTTATTTTAAAGTTTTAACTTTAGTGAATAATATCAACTATAGGAGGATGTATTGGTTGTACATATTTTTTACTTTTTTCTTTTTTGAATCATAGGTTTCTTACTTTTTTACCAATAAATTACGAATTTTTAAAAAAAAAAACAAAAGATTTAGCCACGGCCAAGCCCACCCAACTCGCGGTTAAGAGAGCAGTCCTGTTGAAATTTTTAGGTTCAAAATTTCAACCCAGTCCGAAAATGGTTTTTAACAACTAACTAGATTTTGACATCTATAGGGTGTAGGGAGATGATATATGTATCATATTAGAATTTATAAAATTCATGTGAAATATGATATTTTTGAACACAAATCGTTACATGGCAATTTACATGCAATCTAATTAATGAATATAGGCGAAATTTATATAGGTAAATAATTTTTTTTTTAATAGATTCTGGCTATAAATCACTTCGTAGTAATTTAGGATATTATTTATGTAATAAAATTACTCATTAGAGATTTGTGTGTATCTCAAATTTGAAAAAAAAATTAAAATATTATTTTATACGCAAATCGCTATATAGCAATTTGTATTTGAAAATTACACATTTTTTATTTAGATTGAATGAAATCGCTACATAATAATTTGTTTAAAATACCACATCCCGTATAAATTTTATAAATTTCAATATTATGCATGTATCACCATCCTACCCTCATATCCAAAATAATGCCTTCATTTATATACTATCAAAAAATAAAAATAAAAAATTGAATGATCAATCTTTATATATCAACAAATTTTCGATGGTTTATACTCATAATTTCGAGAACCTACATTGTAAAGATCTTTCATTTCACGACTTCACTATCATTCAACTAAAATTTTATTAACGTAACTTCGCACACTTTCCATAGAAAGTGACTTCAACTTAGTGTGCCTGTCAAAGCAGCAATAGTGAAAGTAATACATGATGTCTTAAAAAATAACTACGTGACATAAAAAAGAGAAGTTAAATTCTAATTGACCCTCAAAATAATTATGAAAGGTTTGTTAAAAGGTTTTAAATTCTAAATTCTCCCTCAAAATAATTATGAAAGATTTGTTAAAAGATTTTAAATTCTAAATTCTAAAAGATTTAGAATTTAAAAGATTGAAAGATTTTAACTACCCTTTTTTGTCACGACCCGATCCTTAATAACCCGTGAGAAATTCTATTTTTACGAGCCTTAACCCGTTCACTGCCTTATATGCATGCTCTATTCATAAAAGTCTATTTAAAACATAATTTCACTTTCTCTAGATAAATTGTTTATTTTCTAAAATTAAAATAATCACGTTTAAAACCTCATAATGTCTGTTCAATCCAAAATTACAAATTCGTCCATATCATTGAAATATTATCAAAATACACTTCAAAGTTTTATCATGATATGCTGAATGCAACAACCCATACCCTAGGTCTAAAACCCTGGTTGCATGTATTGGAGCACTTTACAGAATTCAAATGCTTTCCTCGGTGAAACTTGCCATTTAGCATTGTACTGCGGTTATGTAGGATTTGCTGCTTTGTTCTTATATGTAAAAATGAGAGAAATGAGATAGGTGAGTTTTTATATCAAAATGTTAGTTAGTTTTACCTCAAACCCCCTTTCATGGACATCAAGGAAACAATGCATGGGATCATAATAACATCCATAATATCCAAAAGTCATACATAATCAAGTATACTTACATTTTATATATTCATATTCAAATCATCATTTATTAAACTCAAAACCATTTTCTCAATTCACTTTTATACCTGAAATCATATAAGTTCATAATGTAATAGCTTCTAGAGAAATAGAAATGTATAGTCTGAAATGTCATAACAATAAACAACAAAAAGTGGGTGTCAGTTCTCGTGAACAAGAGCCCTATGAGATTTAATAGTTCCTCGTAAACCACGCCCCTCGTGGGCTCATTTATTCTTGGATAGATTGCCCTCGCGGGCTTGTTTATCTCTGAATGGATTGCCCCTCGTGGGCTTATAATTTCTGAATAGATTGCTCTCGTGGGCTTATTGTCCAGTCTAGAGTTTGAACCTTTATAACTCTAACAATTTGACCTTAGCATAACTTGACTATGAAACCATATTTAGTGATTTCAAATCCATAGAATATGTATCCATCAACTGCTTGAGTCACACGAAGATTCATGCTCTAAAATCCTTTTTCGTCTGAACCTCTATATTATTCTTTATCAACAATAAACTCGTTATATTCAAAACTTGAATCCATTCGATTCTAAAGTCTAACCTTAGCATAACTATGGTTGTAGAACCATGTCCAAGGGATCACCCTCTGTAGACATTGAGATTTCAAACCTCGCAGAGTATGTAGCCACCACCGTTCTGAATCTCATGAAGATTCAAGCTCTAAAACTCTTTTATCGATTATCAAAACATCATTCAATCATCAAACTCTTTAAAACTCAAACTATTAACTTGTCAAACATAGTTACAACCCTAAACTAGGAAAACTCAATATCATATTCTGAAATTATAGAGTCTAAACCATCATTCCACTCTTTTCTCTAAACTTCATGTCTAAGTGTAAAATCAAGCATAAACATAAACCAGTTCTAGAATCCAGTAAAACAATCATAAAATCCTCCAACAATTACATATGTCATTAATTCTATATAAAATCAACACAACAACATGGTCCCATGAGTTTTATCAAAAAAACATTTCATGCTCTAAAACCAAAGTTCAAAACATATAAACTAACTATAATCTCAATCCTTATACAGTATTTTCTCTAAAATCAAGTAGTAAATTATATTTTTCTATGAAAATAACTATAATGAATAACATAGAAGTTACATATGTGAACCCACTCACCTGGAAGGATAGAATATGCAGAAATCATATTAATCGACTTCCTGGGAGTAGAAATAACTCCACTATTTGATATAGAAGAGCAGAATGCTAGATTAACCTCTAAAACCTCAAAATCCAACTCAAACAAGATAAAAAGCTTATCTCCCATAAGAAGCTTAGAGAACCACTCATAACCCAAGAAAGAAGGAAGCAAAACCAAGAGAACAACATACCTTTAAGCCTTAAGAATGACAGATTACGGTGAAACTTGAAGAAATAGAAGAAATGGAGTCTGGAAGGTGAAAATGGGTTGGGTATTGAGTTTGGTGAGGGAGGGAGGAAATGATTTTGGAGTGTTCTGGACCCTAGAGAGGGGTATTTATATTTCTATTGAGCGCAGCGCTCATTAGAGAGCACGAAAAATCTTCCCTGCATCGCCTCACCTTCCTTAACGCTGGGCACCAGAATATTTACATTCTTAATTTTAACTTTAAAACATAAATATAAATAAGGGAATACCCCTCCATTTAGACTCAAATAAAATATTAGAAAAATCAAAATCTCAACAAATCAAAATCTTAACAAATCAAAATCTAATTTTTGGGTTTTAGTTCAAATTCAAGAATTTCTACGATTTTACAAACTTTTGAGGTAGAAACGAAAGGTTTAAAGATTTCGTAAAATTCATTAAAAATCACTCTTCAACTTATTTTTCTTTAGGGAATAATTACCGGGACTTTGGTCCCAAGAAAATGGCTCTATCATATAGCCATCCAAGGGCGTGTAAGGTCCAGACTTACGAAATTCAAGACCCGAAACGAAATAAAGGTAACGGCACCCTTTCTTATTTAAAAAATTCTAACCTTCTTATTTAAAACCAGGATATTACATTTTTCATGGCATAAAAAATAATTATGAAAGATTTGTTAAAAGATTCTAAACGATTGAATAGATTGTAAAGATTTGTCATTCTTAAAGGTTAATTTTCATTTTACTTCAATCCAAATGTTAGTCTCTATCAAGAAAACGTCAATTGATGTTTGATGCATCATGCTATTTAAAGATGTGTCACATAATCTATTGAGATAAATTTTATATTGACTCTCAAAAGAGTTGTAGGATATTAATTTTGATCGGTTAAAAAAACCAATTTTTTCTTTGAATATTATATAACACAATAATAACGCAATATATCTAACAACAATTAATGATTTGTTAACCATGGCTAATATTTAGATTAATGTGAAATGGCCATTAACTTTTCAAAGATTATATTGATATCATAAATATTTTGGGTACTAAATTGATGTTTTACAAGCTTTAGTTCATTACCAATTCCACCACATTGTAATCCACCTTGCTTTATCTCTCATTTGTTGTGCATCTTCAAAACAAAAGAAAAGATGTGTTAGGGTTCATCACTTGAAAACAAAAATGCTAGGGTTTATCATCTCATTAAAATAAATCATCTAAGTTATTAAAACCCAAACATTCACCTTGAAATCCAATAGCAAACTAGAGAAGATGTCACGGCTTGGCCAAGGAATGTGACCGGCATATGAAGGATTGGGTCCCATGTAAGTCTCATAGGTAATGTGACTTATTGAATGCATGAACTAATGTGATTTTCATACTTAAAACATAATTTAATATAAACCATAATCAAATTCTCTATTTAAAGCATAATATTCAAATTCGTAAAGCTGAAATGTTTCAATGTATATAACCATGAATTCATCGTAATCAAATTTAACATGTGCTACTGCAATTTGTGAAAACGTAAATTATTTCATTTAATGATCATAGTCATAGTTTGGAAATCGGTTTAATATTTGAAACTGAATACTTATGAAGAAAGTCATAAATTCTAAAATTTAAATACATAATCTAACATTAGAATGTATGGTTTGGATCCTGCACAACTATTAGAACACTCTAATCTAACATAACCCTAGTCTAAGCCTTGCTAGAGTAAAGTTCACCATTGAACAATTGCAATCTATTGAAACGATGGTTGAACAATAACTGAAATGAATGCTAACTATAAGGAGGAAGGGAGATGGGTGAGTCATTAGAGTGAGCGGATTCTCCCACCACCCATATAAAACAACCAATAGGATATATACATATGACATAAATGCATCATGCGGAAATGATTTTGATATTTATATATATAGTTACACAGGAAAACATTCCTAAATTCATGGTAGGAATTACTAGAGAAACAGAAATCTCTAAACATGATATATATATATATATATATATATATATATATGTATACACTTTTATCTATGAACTCTGAGAGCATCTAACGAGGTCCCATAAGACAGAAACCTAACTAGTTTCCACTCTTGAATAATCTGAAGGGCGAAATTATCTTCTGACAAACAACTTGGTATCAAGGCTAATGATCTTAGCCATTAACTTACTATTTGTTTCTCTATAATTACCATCTAAAACTAATTTTGCTATTTGATTGAATGAATCTAAAAACTTTGAAAGCTCTAAATTCATATAATTTTAACAAGTTGACTGTCAACATAACTGGGTTCTAAAATCATACCCAAGGGATCACTAGCTTGCAACAGTGATTCAGAAACTAGAGTATATGTCTGGTCAATGTTCTAAGTCATATTTTATTCAATACTTCCAACAATGCATTACTGAAATTCTACAATCATATTTTAAGATGGCATGACTTTATAAATATGGAAACTTGTAAAACATAATAAGTGTCTGTCAATGGAGATAAATTATACTCAACTAAACATATTTTTCCACTAAAACATAACTAGAGATTCAAAAAGCATAATCAGGAAATCCATAATACGTGTCTAACTATTTTGGTAACTTACTAAATCTCATATTTTTCCAATAAATCTTTTCTTGAGCGAATAAATATTTTCATGGCATACAACATATCCTTTACGATCCAACTTGGGAACGTGGGCACTTGAGGAATCTCATCCCACAAAAGTCTCCTAGGGGATGTGTCTCTAAATGTATAAAAATAATATAATATTATATTTAAAACATGACTTTCTTCTAAAAGCAATATCACTTCTCTTCAAAACATATTGTTCAATTTCACAAAACTTGAAGTATCTAATATTCAAGATTTGAAAATCCATGTTTAATTCATTTTGATAATCATGAAATCATAAACTAATTCATCACATAATATTACTCTTAAATTGAAAACCTGCTTAACCTTTGAAAACCAAGACATAACTACATAGCTATTCTATTATATAATCTAATCAAAATCAACAGTGGAAATTCATACTTAAACTTTGGAAACATATAGAAAATATATAAACTTTGAAAATAACTACATGTCTCAAAATACACGTTGCTCAATCCTGCCAAGTCTCCTGAAGCCCTCTAAAACTAACAGAAACTAAACTAAGCCTTAGCAATGTAAAGCTCACCAATGGATCATTGCTACTATTGGATTGATTAAGAACGGGATTTGCACCCAACTATGAGGGAAGGGAGAAGAGTGAGTCAACGGTTAGTGGATTCTCACCTATCACCCACCACCCACATGGGACAAGTAAGAGAATACATAATACACTATACATGCAGCAACCATAAATCATTTGATATTTAAACACATAGCTAGCTAGAAAAAACACTTTTCATACCATAGCGTCTTTACAAGCATCTCTACACCCATAGTCTATCATGAAAACATTTAAACTGGGTTGTGACAACTCATAGAGAAACAGTAATATGTAACTGTACCTACAATCATAATAACAATACTTCCAAAGTTCTATGGTTATACATGTCAACCATGATGTACCAAATCTCTCGCTCTATGATCCCTTAAGGATCGAAATTGGACACCTGACTGGATTCTACTCTGCTTTGTGAGATTGCCCTAAGAAAAACTTGGTACTAAGGCTAACGATCATTTTTATAGCCATTAACTCACTGTTTGTTTCTCTATAGCTACCGTCTAAACTAGTTTGTACTTAATCCATAAAATTTGAAAACTCTAAAAAATCTCTTAAAGCTCTAGAAACTTTGAAACTCTAGATCTATACAACTATAACAATCTAACTTTTAGCATAATTGTGGCTGTGAAATCATGCCCAATGGATCACCACTTGCAGGCATCGCGATTTCAAGAGCCCATAGAATATGTATCTCACAGTTGCTATGAATCATATCGAACTCCATATTTTTTAGTATCATGAAAACAAAAACTCTAAGTTTTCTCTTCAACTAGTATCTTATCATAATTTTGGTAACTCTAATATCATACTTCAAATATCATGCTTCAAAATCTTGAAAACTTTAAAATCATAATAGCATATTTCTTCATAAAAGCTAAATCATATTTTATTTAACATGACTCATTTAATATTTCAATAAAATGGTTTCTGAAATTCCAAATCTTAAAGTATAGCAATATCATAAATCTATAATACATATTTGACATCTTTATAAACATCTTTAAATTATACATTTTTCTTAATGACCATTCCAAGAGTACATAAAACATTTTCATAACATGCATCAGTCCAATTTATGGTCCCATGATTTTCTTAAAATACATTTTCATGCTATAGTCAAAATTATAATATTTACTAGTTTTACCATAACTTGTAAAATCATAGTCCATACATAATCCCATCTCCAACTTCATATATATAACAACATAATGCATAAAACATAGTTATGATGATGAAACTAAGGTCATGAGTTTGAACCCACTCACCTTTGGAGTCGGGAGTATGTGGGCACCACCAATTTGACTTGAGAGTTTGGAATAACACCAACAACTACCATAGAGTAACCATAGACTCTAGATTAATCTCTAACAATCTCTAGATAGCTCTAATATAACTTTAACAACATTGGGGAGCACCCACTTGACAACAATGGGAGAAAAATAACAACACAAATCATAGAACATGAAAGGAAGAAGAAAAAGGAAACGTAAACCAACAACCAAACTCACTTTGAAGTTTGGAGGAAGTGGATTTGATGGAGGATGAGAGTGGAAGGAGGAAGAGCTCCTAGGAAATGTTAAGGTTCGGATTTTAGGGTGAAATCAGTAGAAGGGCTATATATAAGAGGTGGGATTTCATTTAATCAAAACTGCGTCATTTAACATTATTTTTGCACCATGGACACTTGGAGGTCAAGCCTTGCCCGAGCGCCCAGTCCGTCACTTGCGACCGCTATAGTGGTCCTCAGCCCCAAAACGCGGTCGCGTTGAGCACCTTGGGTCATTCCAACACCTGGATTATCTTAATACTCACTTATTTACATTTCTAAGTTAATGTCCTCATTTATTTTACTCTCTATTAATTTTAAAACATAAATGTAAATAAAGAAGTACTCCATATTTAGATTCAAACAAAATATCATAAAAATTAAAATCCTAACAAATTAAAATTCAAATTTTGGGTTTTAGTTCAAATTCGGAATTCTCAAGATTTTATAAACTTGTGGGCTAAAAACGAAAAGTTTAAAGGTTTTATAAAATCCATTAAAAATCGTTCTTTAACTTATTTTCCTTTTAGGAACAATTATCAGGACTTTTGATACCAAGAATGTGGTACTATCATATAGCCCTCCAAGGATGTGTAAGATCTAGACGTAATGAAATTCAAGACCGAGCGATAGATAAAGGTAAACCTTTTTTTAAGAAAACTTCTAACCTTTTTTATTTAAAACTAGAGTATTACAATATCAATCATAGTCTTATGGTTTTCTAAAATATAATTTTTATGTTGTAATCAAAATCCAAAATTTTACTAGACTTGGCATAACTTATAAAATCATATTTAGACTTATAAATTCATGTTTAGCAATTATAATATTTAGAACATACTCATAATGACTGAAAATAATGTTGAGTTTAAACCCACTCACTATTTTAAGTCAAGAGTGCATGGATACCATCTATTTAACCTAGGAAGTTAGGAATAATACCAACAACTGCCATAAAATAAAATAAAAAACAGCTCATAAGACACGCAAGAACATGATAGGACATATTTGAGGGGGAGGAAAAATCATGCAAAATTTGTGCATGGGAGCCCTAGCTCTACGCATGGAAGAACATAGAAGAATTTCACAAAAACAATTTACCCAATGATTAGGGAGGAGGAAGAAGGTTTGGGTTCTGCATTGGGACCAGTGGGGATGTGTATTTATAGAGTGGGAGGTCATTAAAATGAAACTGCATTGTTTTGGATCTGTAGGCATTGAGGGGCTTGTTGTAGCGAGCTTGTATGCATAAAAATGTGGACTGCAGCAACTTGGTGATTTTTAGCAAAACCAGGGATTTTTGATACCTAAAGACTATGTTAGGTTTAACCAAAGACACGTGAACTTGAAGAAGTATCTTAGGAAGCAATGAAGATTATAGCTACGGTCAATGCTAGATGGCATAACTAGAAGAAAGGCATCAATAGAGGAAATACACGTCAAAGGGATAGAGTCATTTGTGAAATAGAAGAGGAAGAAGCAAAGATTAAGGAGAAATGAAATGGGAAAAAATGAAAACGAAATGCTATTAGGACTCTTGGAATAGAAAGGAGATGGAAAAAGGATTGAAGAGAAGTTGAATGAGGGAGACATGAATGAATAAGGAGACAGAGGAAGGAAGAGCTTGGAAGTAATGTTGTTGTTGTCCTAATGAATCTACAAGAACAAGAGGTTATTGAAAAGAGAATGGTGGGTAAATATATAATTAATTTAAAATTTGAAATTCAAATATTGGAAGAGACATCTCATGAATGCATTATAAATACCTTTTTCAATATGCATTCACTTATTGCCAATATACAATATAAATGCCTAATATATATTACTTGGCTATCAATGTGTTATCTCATAGCGGAGACACGTATATTGATAACATTGTATAATATAGATAAAATACACATTTTAATTCGTAAAAAATATATTAGTGGACAAAATAATCTCTTAAAATTTGAAAATTTCAAATTAGTCATTCACAATTACAAAAAAATATATCGATTTCTTTATATAAGTCTATACAATAAAAAAAAAAGTACAAAATGATACACAAAGATCAATTTATCTAATTTTTGAAATGTGAGAAAATCAATTTGAAATTTTGACATTCCACTACTTGTATTACTTGTTTTTAGAATATGATAGATGATATATGGTATGATGTATGTCATGATAAGAAAAGGATGTTTCCTTAGACAACCAAAAAAAAAAAAGGTGTCCTTGTTTTAACTTGATGACTTAAATAAAATAACTCTCATCATTTTGACAAATTATTTTGGTTTAAGTGGACTATATTATTTTCTTTCAAAAAACAAATATTGAGCAAGCTCACTTAAATTAGAATAATTAATTTAATTTTGTTAAGCTAAACTGAGACAAAATTCTCCAACGCTTTGACCAGTTACACGAACGAAAAAATTTCCGTGAATCAAAAGAGAAGAAAAACGAAGACAAATTGGATTCCTAATTGCATGAACAATTGAATAAAGTCATTGTTCGTCATCTGTGTAGCGAAGCAATTTAGTACTCGCAGAGAGAATGGACGGTGTTTTTGACGATCAGCAGTGGCCCCAATGAAATTTCAAAATTGGTGACCTACAATAGATCTACTAGAACATTTTGGATGCTTTGAATTTCAACGTCAACGCGTACAAGCCTATGCTTTTGCGAATAAAATATATATAAGAACTCCCGCGCTAGAAAAAAAATTAATAAAAGGAAGAATAAAATAAGAACCAAATCAGACATAATAATGGTTAATCCAACAGCATGTTCCGGTGCTTAAGATGCTAAGCAACTTTGTTAATGTTCCTAAGTGAGCCAAATCTTTTGAAAACTCCAAAACCAGAATAAAAAGAATGCTTGTTTTAGCTGAACTAACTTTTAGAAATATTTAATTTGTATACATCTACTGTATTTAGATGCATTCTTATATAAAAAAATATAGTTCATTCAAAAGTAAGAATTAAAAATAAATTTTGATTAAAATATCACTATATTATTAAACATGAATTTCTCACTAATAGTTTGTTTGGATGACGAGAGAAAAAGAGAAAGAAAAAGAGGAAAGATTAAAAGAGAAGAGAAAATTATATTTTCTCTTGTAGTGTTTGGTTGAAGAAAAAAATATGATTAGACGTGAGTTACAATTTTAATATCTGTGTTGTAAAAATGAAAAAGGAATTCAAGGGCAAAACTATAAAATTATCACATCAAGCTCATCCTGAACCATTTTCTCGCCAAAAAGGGGAAGAAAACTTTTGATGGTGGCATACACACTTCTTTTTCTCCCTCCCTTATTTCCCCTAATTTCAAATTAAAAAGAAAAAAAAAACTCATTTTATGTCCATTTTCTTTCTTTTACGGTTCTTTCTTGCTATTTTCTTGCGTTCCAAACTAACGCTAAGGAGTCTATTTGATTTAGATTTTTATATAATCTTTTTTAAATAATTGATATTAAAAGAATTAATTTTAAAATAATTGATCTATATTTGAAAATATGTTAAAAAAAGTGAGTTTAAAGATAACTTATATGAGATGGAAAAATGAAAAAAAATTTGACTTTTATTGAAATTAATTTTTTAAAAAATAAAATTCTTCTATTAAAATTAAAGTGACAAACCAAACATTTCTAATTTTTTCTAACTTAAATTTTTTTTGGATGCAACGGGATAATCGTTGCAAACCAAACAAAGTGAAAGTAGCGCAATGCAAAAGCTAGAAGTGGGCACGCATGACAAAAAGATTCATTCACCAAACAAATTGATTATTATGGTTATAATATCAAGAATATGGGAGCCGCAGGGACAGGCTGTGACGCCCCACGGCTTCAATTTGCACCGCATTTTGTTTTGTTCCCAAAAAATGTTTGTTTATTACTCTAAGAAATACTACAAAATAGAGATTACACGGAATCTTCATGTGCCACACATTCATCACATGGCTTTGAAGAGGCGCTGAATCACCGACTCTAATTGTGTATGTTGAAGCCGTGCAAGCTACGCTCTAATTATTTGGGCAGGGTATCTATCTAGCAATTATTTAAGGAGATAGACGCTTAATTGTGTTTGGTTCATTTTTTTTTAAGTTTATGTGATATTTATCATTTATGGGAAGTTTCTGTTGGATAATGCTATTTATAATTTCTTTTAAATTTTTGAAAATTAAAAGGTATTATTTTAACATTTAAAAAATAGTTATAATTTTTACTTTTTATTCTATTTAATTATATAATTTATTACTTATCAAACAGTTATTTTTAGTATTTTTGATAAGTTGAAATACTTACCTTTTCAAGAAACATTTTTTTTTTAAACACTTAACTTAAATCCTTTTTTTTTACAATGTATTTATTTTGGTAAGTTTTTACCATGTATTTAAATATAAAATAATTTATTTAAAAGTACCTTTTAGAAAGGAGTTTGAATGAACTATTTATTCAAATAGATCTAAATCTTTTACCATTAACTAATTTTTTATTTTTGCATTTTATGATTTTATTCTACTTTTGATATGTAGATATTTTTAATTACAACATGTTTCTATTTAATATAAAATAATTGATATTATTAAATTTAGTTTATTTTTTACACAAAAAATTGTTTAATTTAAATTATTTGTAATTAAAATATCATAAATAATTTTTATCTAAACCTTTTAGTATAAAATAAATTAATACAAAATATAATTTTAATCTTATAAATCTCATAAATTACAAAAAAATTATATTTATAATTTAATAATTGATATATTTGATTCTATTTTTTTATTGTAATATTTAATTTTATTCTTGCTCTTGAGTTTGTACCCATAGTTTATTAAATTAACATAATGACAACTTAACAGTAAAAAATTACGTATCTTTAATTTGATGGATAGCTGATTTAATAAAATATTATTTTCTCAATGACTTCTCAAAGTAACTTTTTTATTCATAACCATAAAAAAAGAACTTTTTTATTCGCAAGAGTGATATTTAGTATATTTAATAATTATTGGATTTTGATGACTAGTACTTAGGACACTAATTAAGTAACATAAAATGAAAAAAGTTATTAAAATTTTTAAAAATTTGTAATACATTAAATATATTAAGAAATTTTAAAAAGTTCTATTTTTGATTTCTAGAAAAAACCCATAATTATTTAAGTCATTTCTCACTTTATAAATACTGAAGACTATTTTTACTTGTATGTATAACTTATATATTTGTTTCTCAATTAAGCTATCAAATCAAATATTATTATCTACTATAAAGTAGATTAAGTAATTTAAAAAGCGTCTGTAAACTCATAACAGTTAATCACCAAAAAAAAAAGGCATAAATCACACTTAACATTGTGGAACTGAAAATTGGAGCATTTATATGGCTGTTAAGTTGCATGAGCATTTAACTAAACAATAAAATCCCCTCGTAAAAACAGTTAAGAAATCTGATCTAATCAAATCCAATCCGATCCAATTCATGGTCATTCGTTCGTCGGAATGTGCCAAGTGCCAACCTCCAACTCCAACGAATAATCAATCGTTTGTATCGGATTCATAGTTTTTTTTTTAATTATTATTTATTAATTATTGGGGTGTTTGGAATATTGGATTTTCAATAAATAAATGACACAGATTGAATGGATAAGGCGAGTACAGTTGGAGGTGGTTTGATAACTGGGGAACCTTCCAGCTCTGTTACAGCACACTAGACCTGGGAGGAAACGCCTAGAATCTCATTACTGCATTGCATTCTCAGTCTAAAAAATCCGCAAATCAATCCAATTTTTCAATTATCTTTAGTCTTTCATCCCTAATTCCTAGCCCAAAAACAGGCAGTTTTTTTTTTAATACTATCTAAATTCTTTCCAATTTTAGTGGTAACCACATTGATTGATTTTGACACATTAAATTGGGTTCACAGGCCCTTGCTTGGACAAGTGTCATAATTCCAGACCAGCCTTTTTTCTTTTCTCTCTGTTTTTTTTTTTTCCAGAGACAATATTATATTATTAATTATTAATTATTAATTAACCCCAATAGAAAATTGTTTAAATTATTGATCCCTCTGGTTTTCTCAGCCAGCCCCGTGGACAAATAAGGAATACAGGAAGGGTAAGCTATTGTGATTGGTCACTTGCATTTGCGAGGTAGAAAACGAAGAAAATGTGGGAAAACACCTTGGGATTCAAAGTCTAAACAAAACATATTACCAAAAAAAAGTCTAAACAAAACAAAAGAAAGAAGGGTGCGTAAAGGTTTTATTATTATAATAGTTATTACCATGAACCTTATATATGGTTTGAGCATAGAGGGGAGATAGATTTTGGAAGGAGGAGGGTCTCTGTCGGCTTCAAGGGTTGAAACTCTTTTTTTTTCTCTCTCTTTTAACCCTTTAAACTGCTGCAAAGAGCCTTCTTTTGTTGTTGTTATTGTTTTGTTTGGGGGAAGGCTAAAAGGAAGGAAGGGTCTTTGTTGATCATCTTAGAGGGTGCTGTTGGAAGGAAGAATGATCAGGTTGTGGATTGCGTGCCTGAAATTGGTGGAGCTGTTTGTGAGCTCGTTGGTTCATTTGCTTTATGGGTTTTACATATTCAGCTCAGCTGTTGCTGGAGATCTATCAGAGGCACTCAATGATATATTATTCCAGAAGCCTAATATGAAGAATGCTAATGTTGAGGTCAAAGACAAGACAACGGTTCCTGTTTGGCCTGAGACTGCAGCCAATGCTGATGATCTTCCCCCTATTGTGCTTGTTCATGGAATTTTTGGATTTGGCAAAGGGGTATGTTTATGCACCACTGTTTTTCCTCTCTCTGCTGATTTCTTTTGCTCTCCCTTCTAATGAATATTGTTCAATTTCAGAATTTCACTTCTGGGTTTTTTATTTTTATTTATTTTTGGGGTCATTTTGCATCATTTTCATTCTCTGATTTCTCAGAGACTGGGTGGTTTGTCATACTTTGCCGGGGCAGAGAAGAAAGATGAAAGGGTTCTTGTTCCGGATTTGGGGTCATTAACTAGTATCTATGATAGGTGAGTTTCTGAGGTTTAGTGACCCTTAAAACCTTCTTTTGTTTTTTAGGTTTGATGTTCATTCATGGGTTTTCCGCTTAATTGGTTGTGTTGTGTATGCTTGTGCAACCCTTTATTTATTTATTTATTTATTTTTCTTGTGTGTGTCTCAGGGCACGGGAACTGTTCTATTATCTAAAGGGTGGCCAAGTTGATTATGGTGAAGAGCACAGCAAGGCTTGCGGGCACTCCCAGTTTGGACGAATCTATGAACGAGGTTCGAGGGCATATTAATGGTTTTTTTGTTTGTTGTTGTTCTTTTCCTTCCCTCTTTTCCTTTGTAATTTTCTTACTTAATGTTGCATTTGTTGCGCAATTGGGATGGCAGGGCACTACCCTGAATGGGACGAGGATCACCCTCTTCACTTTGTTGGGCACTCAGCTGGAGCACAGGTTGTTCGTGTCTTGCAGCAAATGCTTGCTGATAAGGTTGCTCCTAATTTTTCGTGTCCTCTTACCATAAAAAAGAGGTTCCTTTTTTATTTTATTGTATTTTATTTGTTGGTTTTAATGTTTTTGATAATTCCAAATTCAAATTATCTTCAGGCATTCAAGGGATATGAAAACACTTCAGAGAACTGGGTATTAAGCTTAACAGCCTTATCTGGAGCATTAAATGGGACTACAAGAACCTACTTGGATGGCATGCAGTGAGTACTAATAACTAGTTTATATACTTTATAGTTATTGACTATAGCCAGCTGTTTTCATTTTATCTTGGTTTCACAATGGATTTCAGAGACAGCATTTAACTGTTCCAAGTGAAAAAAGAAAAAAATTGAATGAAAGAGAGATTACTAACCAGGATGGTACACAAAATGCTTTTGGGTTATGCTTGTTGTTTTAGGATATTAATTCTTGCTTCAACTGAATTGTTTAAGCTTCTCAAAAAACAACATTCTTTAATATTAGTATATCTCGCAAATTACCAAAGAGTAGGCTACATTTAATGAGCTGTGAGTGCTAAGCTAGGCACAATTTTGGGTTACTTTCAGGCCAGAAGATGGAAGAACATTGAAACCTATATGCCTACTGCAATTTTGCCGCATTGGGGCGATTATATATGATTGGTTTGACATTGCCTGGCTGAAGAACTACTACAATTTTGGGTTTGATCACTTCAACATGTCGTGGAAAAAGATGGGCCTATGGGGTCTTGCTGACTGCCTCCTAGGGAATACTGGTCCCTTCGCTTCAGGAGATTGGATCCTCCCTGACCTCACAATTCAAGGGACTATTAGACTCAATAGCCATCTACGTACCTTTCCAAACACATACTATTTCAGCTATGCCACCAAGCGTACTAGGAAGGTTTTGGGTGTGACACTTCCTTCAGGCATTCTTGGAATTCACCCGTTACTTTTCATAAGAGTTTTGCAGATCAGCCTGTGGTCTCATCCTCCGGATGTTTCTTCCCCATATAAAGGCTACAGGTGGGTTCTTAAAGGCATTAGATATTTTTTTCACCTTCACTTGGAAGTACTTATAACACAATTGTAAGGCCTGTTTAGCGTCAGTATACGTTCCTTATTTTCAGTTTGTTTTCTATCCTTCAGGATTCTGTGAATGAAGTAGTAGAAACAAGGATTTTTTTTTTTTGATTGAAAACAAGAAATGAAAACAAAAAATGGAAACAGAAAGCAAACAGACATGTACTTATAGTAAGCTGAAGTATTATGTAATTGCCTGTGCAGGGATGAGGACTGGCAAGACAATGATGGAGCACTAAACACAATATCCATGACTCATCCTCGCCTCCCAACTGAACACCCCAGCCACTTTGTTGAAAAGGATTCTGACTGCCAGCCCTTACAACCGGGAATATGGTATGCAAAACTACTACCATGTTATTCTTTTTGGCCCTGGCCAAATAATACTAGTACTACATAACACATTGATAGTAGCTTGACTTTGGATTGCTTGCTTATGTCTGGAATTATGTGGTCTACAACCTATTGACGCTGATCAGCCAATTATTAGCTTCTAACCAGTAGCCACCATTTAAACTAGCTATGATGGTGCGGTAATCTTGGGCAAACTAAATGGTTACATTAGATAATTACATAATACAGTGCCCTGACTTGTAAATTGAAGTTGTAATTAACATAGACGCATATTGCTGATATAATTGACAATACCATCTAATTTTTAGTCTGATATTTGGAAATCCTTAATTCCTAAATGCTTAATTCCGTGTAAAAATTGCCATATGGATGATTCCCTTCCATTAGTAAAGTTCAATCAGACAAGCTAAAGGAGTATTCTTTCAAGAAATTTTCTGGATTGTGCGCCCTAAATAAATAGTAATGAAGGAATCTGGTTGCAAACTACCTATTGAGTAATGTCATTAAGTCTGGTGTAAAGTCAAATATGTACTACTTTGTTTTCAAAATTAAGACCCTTTTTTTTTAACTTAACATTATATGTATATATATATATATATATATAATACTTCTGAGAAATTGTTCTGTGCACTGAGCAAATTATGGTGTTTGGTGAAACAGGTACTACAAGTTTGTGGAGGGTGATCACATACAGTTCATTATTAACCGAGAGAGAGCAGGAGTGCAGTTTGACTTAATCTATGACAGTATTTTCGAACGGTGCAGGAAGCACGTATTCAGAAAGAAGCGTCCAACATTGCCTAATGAAGTTCATCACTAGCTCTCACTCTCTCCCAGCTTATTCAATTAGAAAGAGAAACATGAAAAAAGAAATTAAATAGGCCATTCATTTCCATCCCTCACCTTTGTAAATGTAAATTTCACTTTTCCCCGCTCATTTTTATAACATCAATTTTTTTGTAGAATTGTGAGAGGTATCAGGGGCCTAGGTCAATAGGTTGTCACAATCACAATATCACAATAGTGTATACATATGCTCTCAGTATCAAATACTATTGTTCAGATCTCGGCCTGTTAGACGTATTTTTTCTTCACCCAGCTGGCATCATTCTTGTTTCTGCTCTATCTTTTTCTAAATCAAAATGTGCATTCAACATCAAGATTGTTTTTCGAAACACCCCCCCCAAAAAAAAAAACAAAAAAACAAAAGAAAAAAATCCAAGATTGTTTCAGACTAATACAGTAGAATTAAAGAAAGAGGCATATGTATAGGAAAAGGGTGTAGCAGCCTAACACTTAAAATCTAGAGACTAGATGCATTCACAATAAACTGGATAAAGTGAGAGATAAGTGTTGCAAATATAATTGGTGGGGTTGAGTTTGATTTAAACGTCAACGAGTCTAAATATAAATTATTGGAACTACAAGTGCACCGAAATATATGTCACAAGGCCGAACCTGCATAGCCTGCACCTTTTGTTGATAATTATTATTTGATTATTGTTCTTGTTTAGTCATCGGCATCCCCATCGACAAATAAAGAATGGACGGAAGGTTAGGCTATGTGATTGGCCATTGGGTTGAAAACGAAGAAAACGTGGGTGTGGGAACAGACAATTTTGTTTTAAGAAGAGGAGGCGTATCAGGCTTTCTTAAGGTTCATCACAAACATACCTGTACACTTTTATAGGATTGTATTTTTGTACATAGAGGAAACTATGGTGTACAAATGATGGAGGGGCCTTTGCTTGCTGGCTAGCTTCAAGTGTTGAAGCGGTTTTTGCATGATTCCCTATAAGCTGCTGCCAACATCCTTCTTTTGTTTGAGGATAAAAATAAAGAAGGGTCCTGTGTTTGTTAAGTAGTTTTTTCATCTTGAGGGCAGGGGGGGTGTTGGTCCTGCATGCAAAAATGATCACACTTTGGATTGCTTATCAGCAGTTGGTGGAGCTGTTTGTGAGCTACTCGGTTCATTTGCTTTGTGGGTTTTACTTCTTTGGCTCAGCTGTTGCTGGAGATCTCTCACAGTGTCTTGGGGAATATTTTCATTTTCGTAAGCAGCCTAATAGGGAGAGCAAGGTTAAGCTCAAAGAGAAAACGTCAAAAGCACATGGAGAAGCCAAAGCTGGTGATCTGCCTCCTATTGTGTGGGTTCATGGGTTTTTCGAATTTGGGCCATTTGGAAAACGGGTGAGCCCAGCCTTTCCCTTTCTTATGTTTTTGGGTCCCCTTTTTTGATTTTGCTTTCAATGTTTAAATTTCATTTTTGTTTCTCCATTCTAATTTTGGTTTTGGGCCTCCCTCTCTCCTTTCTAATGAATCCCAGTGCATTTCTCTTCCAGTTTTTAATTTGCTTTTATTCGTCTTTTTTCTTTTTCTTTTTTTACCTCCCTTTGCCACAATTGATTTCTCAGAGATTGGGTTCTTTATCAAACTTTGCTGGGGCTGAGAAAAACGATCAAAGAGTTCTTGTCCCCGATTTGGGGTCTTTAACCAGTGTCTACGATCGGTGAGTTTTAAGAACCTAACATGGGCCATCCTAGTGAAGTAACCACTGGATGTCATCCCAGCATATTTTTATTGGCACCATTTCATTGTCCCTGTCTAGAAGCATAGCTTGGTACCATTTCTTGACTTTGAATTCGTCAATTTCATATTAATTTTCTTAATGGTTGAATTTTTTTTTTTTTTTTGGTTATCTCTGAATGAAGAAAATATTAAACAACTATACTTTCGAATTGTACAAAGCTTTAATCCAATTATGAGCCATAAGTATTGGTCCAAATATTCGACACTTGTTGCTTTTAAATAAAATTTTAATTCAAATTTTATGAAAGGAAAGAACAGTATTAAAAAATGTCATCCAATAATAGACCGACTCAAGACAAAATAATTGAGATTCAATGACTTTAAAAGGTTTATACGATAAAGCAATGAATTATGGAATTACCATTTTATAGTAAAATAGTTCATGATCGAAATCATTTATAAATTGATTTAATTTACACTTTTTGTTTCATGCAAAATTTTGATGAAGTCCAAAGTTTGCATTTTATTGTGAGATCTTAGAATTCATTCAAGAATTGTAAGAAAAAAAATATCACAAGTCCATAACTTTCTTTTCAGCCCTAAAATTTTCGGTTTAATTTATTATTATTAATTGATTTGGTTTTTTTTGAGAAAGAGCAAGGGGTAAATTTGAAAAATTTTCAAGTTCACTTCTTCAAGAATTTCTAACAAAAAGAGTTTGTGTCAGAGCACGAGAATTGTTCTATTACATAAAAGGTGGCCAAGTTGATTATGGTGAAGAGCACAGCAAAGCTTGCGGGCACTCGCAGTTTGGACGAATCCATGAACAAGGTTCAAAGACCTTCACTTGTTTTTGTTTAATTTGTTGTTGTTCTTTAATTCCTTCCCTCTTCCCCTTTTGAATTTTCTAATGTCTAACTCTAAACTATGCATTGGCTATATATATATATATGTACGTAATTGGGATGGCAGGGCACTACCCAGAATGGGACGAGGATCATCCTATTCACTTTGTTGGGCAGTCAGCTGGAGCACAGGTTGTTCGTGTCTTGCAACAAATGCTTGCTGATAAGGTTGCTTTGTTCAATTCCAATTCCTCATGCTTTATGTGCTAATGGCCTAATGCTATTGGTGGTGCATGATATATAAACCGATCATTTACTTTATAGAGATTCATTTTGACATTCATATTGTGTTCAGGCATTTAAGGGCTATGAAAACACTTCAGAGAATTGGGTATTAAGCATAACGTCACTATCCGGGGCATTTAATGGGACCACAAGAACTTATATAGATGGCATGCAGTGAGTTCTTAATTACTAACTTTTGTTTATGCCGCTTATTAACTTTAGTTGTCTTTGTTAATTCCTAATTTTAATTTTAAGTAAGGTTATATATATGTACCTAAGAGTCGGACATAATAACAGATATATATCCTATACCTATTTAATATGTACATATAAATATAACATTATTCTTTCCTTTGGATCCGAAGTTGTTTGGGAGAGTACGAAACAGTCCCTAGAAAAGTAAATGTAACAAACCCGATGGAACATTTTCTGTCTCTGGCTACTCCCGTTTGATTCTGGAGATTATAGACTTGTTTGATTCTACTGAATTTGATCATTGTATTAAACTAATATGATAATTCAATCATTCATTATTGTTCTTGTTTATCAAACTGTTAGTGCTAAGCTAGTGCCTACAATTTGAACTTGGTTCAGGCCAAAAGATGGGAGAACAATGAAACCTATTTGCCTCCTTCAGTTTTGCCGCATTGGGGTGATAATTTGTGAGTGGTTTGACATTCCCTGGCTGAAGAAACACTACAATTTTGGGTTCGATCACTTTAACATGTCGTGGAAAAAGATGGGCACTTGGGGTCTTATTAACTGCCTCCTAGGGAATGCAGGTCCATTTGCTGCAGGGGATTGGATCCTCCCTGACCTTACAATTCAAGGGTCTATAAGGCTCAACCGCCATCTACGTACTTTTCCCAACACATACTACTTCAGCTATGCTACCAAGCGCACTTGGAAGCTCGTGGGTTTCACAGTTTATTCAAGCATGGCTAAAATTCATCCCTTGCTCTTCTTAAGAGTTTTGCAGATGAGCCAGTGGTGTCATCCTCCACATGTTTCTCCCCTTATGAAGGCTATAGGTAGATTTAATATACATTAGATGGTTCCAGACCTATAAGCACAAACATTGACACAAACACAAGATACAACATGACATGAATATGAGAGACATTTGAAAAATTATATAACAATGATATATATTTAACTGAAAATTTAAAGGAAACAATTCATTATTTATAATGCCATTTATATAAAATGAGTTATGCATCATTTAACAATAATGATATAACACTTTATATTAGTATTATGCATTATCATACAGACATGTGTTCAAACAGGGACACATCACTGTACTTCAAACCAAACACATTCAAGTATGACCTTTATTTTTCAATTTCATTTGTGAGATACTCGATCTTATTAAATACTTTCTCCATTTCTTATTAATAATTCTTTTATAAAATCATACAAATTGATACATTAGAAAATTAATGTATCTGATCCAGTTGTAATTGCCTATGTGTAGGGATGAAGACTGGCAGGACAATGATGGAGCAGTAAACACAATATCCATGACTCATCCCCGTTTCCCAACTGAACATCCCAGCTGCTTGGTTGAAAAAGATTCAGATAACCAACGCTTACAACCAGGCATTTGGTCTGTAACACACTGCCGCTATATTATTCACATGTAAATATAGTCAAACCTCTTGTCTTGCAGGTTGATTTTGCATTATTTTCTTTTGTCCGTAATTATATGGTCCACAAACGTAACTACTAACTGCCATTTAACCTAGCTTTAATCGCACATTAATTAATGTTGAATACATTAGATCATTATATAGAGCTGTATCCTCGTTTATTTAACTAACATATATAATTTTTTTATCATGTTATTTAAGTAAATCTTTCGATTAGGATGGCATTTAAAATTGAAACTGTGTGTGTGTAAAAGTCAATTATGTTTACTTATATATCAATGCATGATTTGATAACAATAAAAATGCATTAAAATTAAATCGTATAAAATATTTGCATATTGCTGACAATGAATTAGATCGTATAAATGGCAATATCATCTAATTTTGTGTATGGTATTTGCTAATGCTTAACTGCTATAGTTGTTTTCCAATTCCATTAATTTGGTCATACTCTCTACGGGTGCTTAACTGCTTATGAATTATACCCATCCATTATTAATGTCTGAAAAGCTAAGGAAGCATTCTTTACAGCAAATTATCTGGTGAAAATTCTTCTATATGTATACAATGTACTTTTGTTACTGACCAAATTATGGTATTTGATGAAACAGGTACCACAAGCTTGTAGAGGGTGATCACGTACCATTCATTGTGAATCGGGAGAGAGCAGGAGGAGCGCCGTTTGATTTAATATATGATACAATTTTCGAGCGCTGCCGGAAGCATGTAAATAGAAAGAAGTGAAATACTTAGGAGTTATGAAAGCAATAGAAAATACTTATTCTATACTATTTATTAATTGACACATCAGTATTATAAGTCATTGTTGTCTTTAACTTTTTTATATTTTTAATGCAATAACTAAAATATCAATTAATAAATGGAGTAAAATAAATATTTTCTCTTATTTTAAAAGCATCTAAAAGTTTTTCATAGGTAGAATCCCTAAACAGGGCCCAATGAAATAAATTACTAACTTAGCATCTCAGCGGAGAGAGAGCTATTGAGAGTGGAGCAATGGCAGAGCAAGAGAGAGTGATGGCGGACGACGCAGATAGATTGAAGGCAAAGAGAGTGGAGCGGTGACGAAGAGAGAGTGGAGTAATGCAATGGCGGAGAGAGAGCAAGGCAATGGTAGAGCGAGATGCAAAGTGTTGAGAGCGGAGCTAGAATGGAGGAAAATGAGATCAGGAAAGGGGAAGAAGATAAAGAGTGGAGAAGGAGGAAGCATGAGGGCGAGGAAGCGTGGATGCAAAATCCTTAGAGAGTGAGAGCAAAGTGAGGGAGGAAGCAAAACGAGAGTTGAGACACGTAAAGTTTATCCTAGTTCCAATATGGATAAAGTTTCCTCTTATAATCTGAAAATATTTTCTCTTCTGAAAATTTACTTCTTCTTGCTTATTTTAACCAAACATAATTTTTTTATAAAAAATTACTCTAATAAATTTTAATCTCATTTTACATCCCAACCAAACACACTTTATTAGAGGTTTTGGGGTATGTTTGGGAGCATAAAATCTAAAGGAGTGGCGTGGAGAAGCAGGATAAGTTTAATAAAATATCTTTTGGGAGTAATTCAGTGAGTCATAGAATTGTCATTGCCTCTAATTCAAACCTCTATTTTCCTTCTTTTCCTCTTCCTCGTAACTCATAAACAAACTCTTAGATGAGTCTCAGTGCTTATTTGGTTTGTAATTTAAGAACTATATGACTACTTTTGCTAAAATAAAAATTTACAAATGCATCTAAAAAGATAAATTTCTTCTTTTTGATTTACTAAAATGTAAATCCAACATCCCATTGTTTACATAAACAGTAAGTCTAAGTCCAATCAATACTTGGTTTGGTATTGTTATGACTCTAAAAAAGTTTCTGAACTCCTTGGGCTTTTAGAAAGCTGCTCTCAAAAGGTGGCTATTAAGTTGATCCCATATATTTTGTAATATTAGATGGCTTTTGCAAAGCACAAGTTGCAAACCTTGTGGGGGTTACCCTGGCTCAAACCTTTGCGGCTCCTGAACGGAATGCACATAATTATTGTTGGTGGTTGGGGCCGAGAGTAGTGCAACAATAGATCTACCAGGTTGGAACTTGTGGGTTGTCAAGCTTGCTTCTTCATCCTGTTGTCGTTGCCGCCATCTCCACGTGGAGGTTCAGCACTGGGCATAAAAAATGGCAACAGGAAGCATCCTTGCATTTTCCATGGCAAAACTCCACCTTTTCTTATAAGGGTGATATTGTAACATAAAAAATATAATTTATTACTTAATAAATATATATGTTTCATCTTGAATTATCTTTAACCGTTGATTGACTTTTATAAAGAAATCTAAAGGTAAAAAGGAGGACCATGAGATGACCCAAAAGGTGGGAGGACCATTTTATCTGTCACTCTTCAAAAAGGCATGATAGCTCTGTTGATGAAAGAATGTAAAAGTTGCTCTAAAACAATCAAGATAGTAGCATTTGGCAAATTTGCTCCAAATATTTAAAATGATAATAATGGATATAGATATTAAATGGTGTAATTTCTATATTTATTGTTATTAATTAGAGTTGGGTCACATTAGTCTTTTTAATTTCAGAGAGCAAAAGCTAACTCTGAAAAATACTCCATGAAGTGCTCTCAAAAGTATCCTAACTTTTAAAAATTGGAAACAAAAGCACCTCAACTTTTCAATTTATCAAACACAAAAAATTGGCTTATGATTTTCATAAGTCAGACCACCCATCTAAAAAGATTTACCGAACGCATCTTAAAAAACATCAGTAGTATTTGTATCACAGACAAACATGTCGTGTTAAGTGCTGATTGTGTAGCATTTCTCTTATAGTAAAATGGCAAATAAAACAGCCCAAAGAGAGTAACTTCTTGCGAAAGTAGCGAAGGTAAATGAGAATTTACATAAAATCATTTAAATTGACTTTTAAATAATTGATTAAAAATGATAAAAAGAAAAAAGTAAACGTTTACACAGCACATGCGCTACCATCAGCAGCATATGGGCCATGATTATTAGCACATGAGATTCACTTGGACAGAGTCAAAGCAATTCGCAGGCTTGTTTATCTTTGAGCAACACAAGTCATGTGTTCCGAACCAGAACTTGTTCCTCAATACATAAATAAATGAGTTACCGGACAAACTGGGGACACCGTTTTTATGTTATATTTTCAAGGATGAAGCTCACAACGTAACCGTGAAGAGCCCAACAATAATTCAATGTTTTACTCAAGCGGCAATTGTCGCTTGTATCAACGAAAAAAAGTCCTACTGGCCAATATTACCGTGGAATATCCGTTTAAGAAAGAAATAATTAATCAAGGAATTCGGTCATAAGAGTGCTTGTATATCTTCTAATAGCCAACTGAATAAAGTCATAATTAAGAATAAATATGTAATTCTTAGAATAAAATGACCAAGTGGATCAAATGCTATCAGCTTCAATTTTCTCAGAGAAATTTGAGATTAGAAATGCAGGATATAATCAAATAAGAGTGAAACAACATGATATATTAAAGACAATTTTTAAGAATAGGTATATGGTTATTATGAATATTTTGAGCCATCTTTACTTAGCAATGCTTTTACAATTTTTATGGATAACATAAGATCTTATCTCAATTTGTAGTCATTATAGAATATGTATTCTTATATATGTTCTTATCTATTCCATCCAAGGCTAAAGAAAAGCATGTACGATCCCTTAGATATATAATGATGATAGATTACCATAATTTTTTTTTCAATACTTTTGGAATTACATTGCTTTTAATGAAAATATTTGAACCTATAATCTCATATATATTATTCAAATCCCACTCCATCGTACCAATCACAGTGGCTCATAGATGAGTACAAGTTGTTGGAAAATATATACGAATTTGAAGATTTGAAGTTTTCAACTAATATCTATACAACCGCATTGTCTATATACTCATGGACAGAGAATATAATGTGATTTGAAGTATTGAGAGAAGTATTATGTAAGAAATACCCAACAAAATTACGAGTTTCTAAAGTTTGTCAAGAGTATAATTCAAATAGAACAACTAAGTTAATTATTTTAAGATGATAAAACTGAGATGTGATGTATTAAGAGAAGATTATGCGTGTTCAACTAAAGTATTAATTGAATAATATTTTTCTATTTAGTTCTTATATTTAAAAACAAACTTCTAAAAATTAACTTTTATACATAAAATTATTGAATGTATTTTAAAATTTAAATCAAGAAAATTTAAAATATAAACGTATTAAGAAAATTGTTTTGTTTCACTCTTTAAATATTTGATATTATTATTCATAAAAATAAAAATAAAACAAATTTCATATAAAAATTTTAATTAAATGTATTAAATGTGAAAACTAGTTTTAAAAAGGAAATATTGAGAAACGGAAAAATGTGATTAATAGTTTGATATATATTAATACAAAACTAATTAAAAAAATGATAAATATTATATTGAAATAATGAATAATATAACATGAATTATAAAAATTTTAATTTATTAAAGATATAAATTGATTAAAAAAAATATTTTTAAAAAGCAAATGGCCTAACCCGAAACTAGGAGATTAAGAGTGATAATAATAATAATATTCCCAGCTAACCGTGAGACCTAACACTAGCTAGACTCTTTAACTATTTTGTCATGACTTCAATTTCTAATAGTGTGTATTAAGGGAGTTTCGTGGTTAAAGATAAAAATCCATATCTATAAACTTCACATCTAATCACTGGTTTTGATGCTGGTAACCTAGATCCACTTCAGAAAAAAAAAAAAGTCCCACTAAGTCCTAACAATTTCCCCAAAGAGAAAACGTGTCTCCTCAAATCCTCCACGAAGTCAGCCATTTTTTGTGTTGTTTTATTTTCAGCGCTATTAATACATGTCGGTGCTGCCTACAAAATACTAATAAGTTATAGGCGCTTAACACATGAAAGAGATAGTTTACTATAGCAGATAGAGGTAAATCTAAATTGTATAGCTATATATGAATGGTTAGTATTAAAAATTAATTAATAATAATTAATACTCACATGTATATTTAAAAAAATTACATAACTTTATATTTTAATCTTAATCATTAATATAATATTCAACGATTAAGATTTATTCATTTTACTTTAATAATAAACCACTATTCTGATGTGATACATTCCCAATAAGTTATAATCAAAATTATGTTCCCTAAGGATCTCGCATTTTAGGACTTGATCTTACGTAATCAAAATAATACTTAGCCTAATTTGATTTGTCGGCAAATATAAATAGGTTATTCAAAATTAATCAGATTCAGTAAAGTCTAAATCTTTAATTTTTTGATTAATTAAATCAGTCAAGTCTAAATCTAGCTGACATGAAGAATTATTCATTTCGAAGTGAGCCTTACAAGCCTAATAATTAATAGAAACAAGCAGACTAAAATGCGTAAACTAGCTTAAGATTCAGAAAAAATGAATAATACAGCCTAGTTAATTATTTTGCTATCATCCTTTCAAGTAAGAGAATAACTAGTTAAGATCGGTCCGGTTTGGCTTCGTTTTGAGAGGTTAATCACACAGAACATAGGACTTGAAAGAATGGAGTATTTTACTGGTCTCTCTCTCACACACACACTTTCGATTGACGATTTTCGTTTTAGAACTCTCTTTGAATTTTGGCCATTCACCTATACGTAATTGATCAAAATTAAGATTTAAAGCCATATATTTTTCAAAAAAATTATTATATTAAATTTTTTTAAAAATAAATTAATTTTGGTCTTCCATATATGTGATTTCATGGTTAAGATTTGTTGCTCTCACTTTATAATTAATCATTCATCTCACTTTCATAATAATTAACCTTTAGTTTTTAATAATAATGTTTTTAGCATTCAAATATTAAAAAGGAAAAATCATAAAATTATTGAATCTGATTTATTCCTTTAAAAGTGGGTGGACAGATCATAGAAATATGAGTATTGATTCCATATATTATTATCAGTATATTTGATAGTTATTATTTGACTATTTTTAGTTTAATAATCTAGATAATAAATATGAATATTAATATGAGAAATTCTATGAAACCTAAGTCAAATATTGGGTTTTTCCGTTTTAAATATTTGCCAATATCGACCAATAAAAGGTATCCAAATTATTTTACAGCACCGCTATTTGGCTCGAGGAGCATCAAGTACGAAACCGACGAGAGCTTACTTGGACTTTTTATTCAAATTATTTTGTTTTCTAAAACTAATTTAATTTAATAATAAACAATCACAAATTAGAAATAAATTACTTTTCTGTTACCTAAATTAGAAGCTGTGAAGCTGGTGTGTCTTCTCCTCCACGATTCTGCCGAATGCCATCCTCCACCAAAGCAATAGAAGCCAGTGATCTCCTCTTCATGACAAAGAGGGTCATCACTCAGCATTTGAAACACATCAAAGCTCAAGTATATTCCATTCGCTTGTGCATTTAGAATTTATGCGTTTAATGATATTAAAAAGGGGAAGAAGAAGAAAAAAAAAAAAAAAACCTCGATGGAGCATGAATTCAAGGATGATCGAAGGGTCCGAAGCCATTTCGGAAAGCCTTCACACGCGCAGCAGGAGTTGTTGTTAGCGGTGGTGGGGCCGGGTTGGGTGTCGCGCGCAGTGGCGTGTTGATGGGCGGCGAGATTGATGAGCGCTAGAGGTTCGAGGAGGGCGTCTCGGAAAGCACCCGAAGGGGTGAACCGAGGAGAAGCCGTATGTTCATCTGCGCAAGATCACGGAATAAGAGGGAAGAGCAAAGTGCGGCCATATTTTTCACTTACACGTCATTCGTACCTATTTTACCAAAAGACATTCGAGCAGAGCTGTTTCCATCATTTTATAATAAATACATATAAATATATTTTTTTAAAATTACAACTTTTTCCTCGAGAGGCAATATTTTTACTCTTTTATCCCTTTCATTAATATGGTGACCAATTCGATACACATGATTATTTTTTTTTATTCAAGTAAAGTATTGAAAAAACTATTTTATTAAGTAGTTTACTTTCTCAAGTCATCTAACAGTTATATCCAAAAGATATATTTAAAGTATCTTTAATTCAAATGGTGCATGAATAAAACAAACTCAATGTGATAAAATATTTTAAAATAAATTCCTAAACACTTTCTTATAGACTATATTTGATACCTCACTACTTATATTTCCATCCTTAGAATATATTAGAACTTTCAAATATCAAATTATAAATACATTTAATTCTCATTGGCCAGATATCAGCTAAAATCAAATTAAGACTTTTTATTTTAATAAATGAGTCAAAAATAAAAATAAAATATCTTACAGTTAATTTCTATTAATTTAAAAATCAAATCATATATATAAATATAAATATGATTAAACACGGCTTAACCACAATATAATTTGATATTTTAGCCACTAATTCTATATATATATATATATATATATATATATATATATATATATATATATATATCAAATATCAAGTTTCAGAGTTTACTTTCTAAAAACAATCTCTTTCTAGAAATATGTTCACGTTATTAATATGTATTCTTATTTTATTGAAAGGTTTAAATATATATCGAAGACCAAAAATGCTATTTTTATTTTTAAAAATTTTAATGTCATTTAGTGAATTTGTACTGAGATGTATTAGATATCAATAGTTATATGTTTACTTTAAATCATTTAATATATTTTTCAAATGTGGTGATCTTAGAATGATACAAAAGCTATAGCAAAGGTTAGTATTAATTGTGATGATATTCAAAATGTTACTACTAATTATATATGATATACTAATTCAGAAATAAAAAATAATAATAATTGGCACCAATTCTAAAAAAATAAAACTATTTAAACCCAAACGTTTTAATATACCTCAATTTAAAACCATAAACAAAATACGTACTTTCAAACCAATCAAACACAACTCAAAAAAAAAAAAAAAATCAACTAGACAAAGCCAATATTGCATTTACAATTGTTTGATTATAACTCTAAAATGAGATGGAGCATCTTGAAATTCTCAAATATGCTTATGAAATATTCTACTTTTTGATGATCACCTTCCTCTTTTTGTTACTTGCTGATTATGTGGTGAAATCTCCACTACCAACTTGATTGTTCTCACTATCCATATCAGGACAATTCCTTTTTGGTGGTGTTTTGTGGCTTGAATTTATCAAGTACCCTTGACATCTTGCATTTGTGAATGGCCTTTTTCAATTACCTCTCCTATAAAATATGTATTGAAATGAATGTAAAATTAGTTTGTAGTATATAGTGAATAGTTAAAAAAGACCCAACAAATAACTCACCATTTAACAAGTGCTCATCAACTTAATTTTTCTAAGTTTAACAATAAAAAAAATATTGCATTCATGGCAAAGTTCTAAAACTTAACTTTTATAATAACCTTAACCACTGTCTAAGGGCACTGATTAGCATGCAAACAAAGATTTTAAAACCCAAGATTTTATTTGGGTACGTGCCATAGGAAAACCGTAATAAAATTATTATCAGAGTCCTAATTGCAAATTTGTAAATAATTTTTTAATACTTAAAAAAATAGCGTTCAAATCATGAAAGAAAATCTTAAATTTATTTAATTTATCATAACAATTATTTTATATCTATTGAATATAATGTGGTTTATAAAGTTGATTTTTTTATTCAATACAATGTGCATTAGTATTTTTTTGGGTCAAAATCACAAGTATTTTCCTATTAGAGACAATCATACTCAAGACAGGTAGAACCACTAAGACGACAAAGCTTTCTTTCTCAAGTTTTTCATGCCCAGAGCTTTAATATGAGAATTCTGGTTAAACTAGAACAATGCACCTCTACCAGTTAATCTATGCGCTTATTAGTAATATGCATTAATAATTTATAATGAGTTTAATTTGATATACTGATAGTGTAGAACTATTTTACACTATCGTCTAATTAAAATATTTCATTTGGATGATTTTTTAAGTAGTGGGTGTAAAAGTCTATTATCATTGTTTATATGACAATAAATAATTATATGACGTGTAAAATTTTTCTACAATATCGATGCGTGACAATTAAATCCATTTATAATTGTGTCTAGTTACCATGCACTTATAGTGTAACTATTTTTACGCTGTCAGGCAATGACAAACTGACATGCGGTTTATTTTTAAAATAAATTCAATTCAAATTTTAAAAAATTGCACAATATGAGTGAGTTGTTAATATCTTATTGTTTGATGATGTAAAGTATTATTTTTACACTGTTAGTACATGACAATTATTTCCTTTGTAATTTACATTTTACTTTTAAATATAAAATTGAGTGTGTATTGTACATCTGCTTTTAAAATAAAATATATTTTAAATAGTCAATTGATATATTGAATGGTTCAATAAAACGTTTTTTAAGAAGTCACTTTACTAGGTGGCCGAAGAAATGGGATGAAGGGAAGAATGGTTGGAGGATTATATATATTTGTTAGAACACTAGTTAAGTGATGAAAAAAACATGTTTTTTCATTGCAAAGATGGTTTTTTATATTTTCAAAGCGTGATCCACAATAATATTTCAAAACTTGTTTTTTTAGGTGGCCTTAACTATAGCACCTATATATATATATAAGACAATGATGCTTAAATTTATGTAAATTATTCAAACCCCTCATTAGTCACTCCAAACCCAATCCTAGTAGTTTTGAGGAATAATTCTTTTGAAAATTATAAAGTTGAGAAATGTTTATAAATATTATGTCCAAAAAGCAACTAAATCAATCAAACAACTATCAACTCTTAAATATAAGTGTTTTATTATTTTTTAAAATATTATATTTATATCCACATCAATTTATTTTGTGGCATCTAAAAGTAAAATATATTTCAAATTTTTTAATCATAATTTTTATAAATAAATAAATTGAAATAATTACTAAATAAAATGAAAAAATAAAACTCTTTTTAAACACATTTTTATGAAGTTCTCTAAAACTTCGAAAAGAATTATCATTGTTGTAAATAACTACAGTAGATAAATATTTATATGTATGGTCATGGTATAGGTTTTTTTTTTCAAGAAATACCTCACATATAAATGTCTAAAATATTTTGAATAGGTTTTCTATAGGTTAAATCATAGCCATATATTTATATTAATCAATCCTCCATTGAGGAGATGTATAAAAGTGCTTTATATTCTCCTTTTAGTTGTATATAAAGTTAAAAAGTATATCTAAATGTTATTTATTTATTTTCGTTTATTTATTTATTTTTATCCATCAACTGAATCTATTAGCCATTCAAATCAGAAACTATAGAATCTAAATGTAGGACTTTTCTTTTCTTTTTTGGCTGAGGGTCTAAATACAAGATTTATTAGCCATTTAGATATTTATTAGTCATAGATAGATAAGATTATTAAGTATATAAATATTGATTATTCATGTAAGATTCAATTATTAAAATTTGATTAAATCATCTTTATAATCGACCATACCTCCCACTTGAATATATATATAAAATGAAATTTGTCCAGCCCCATTATATTGTCGAGCATATAATTAATTATATGCCAGCTTTACTAGAAATTGAATAATAATATTTAATAAAATAAATAGAGGATATGATTCTATTTTAATGATGATCCCATACAAGGATTTGAGAGATTTAGTGATATTTATTTCCTAACATAATTTTTTCAACAAATCATTGACCGTTATTTATTCAATCCAATTAATTTGGACTTAGGCAGAAACATTACTGTTTTCACCCCCTCTTAATAGTCATCATTATATATGGGAGTTTTTTTTAATTTGGTAGAAGAGAAAATCAAAATATAAGAGATTTTTATTTTTCATTAGTGGAAAGAATAACCCAGTTAAAATTCTTTGTACTTAGACAGATTCTCAATATTAATTAGTACATTGCATCACTTGTTTTGCATGGGTTTTGCGAAATTGGTTCCATACAGTTAAGTAATTCCCATATCCAAAATATTTTCTAAACATACATTAGAAAAAAAAAAAGTCAGGGAAGAAATTGAGGTGGCGTTAGGATGCATACACCATTCACACATAAATAAATGTATATATACATTCATGCATACACCAAAACATAGAAGCATAACTCAGTCATAGCCACCGAAGAAAGAGAGGCAAGAGTGAATAGCTAGGCCGGTCTCCTCTGTCAACGAAACAAGATCGTTCAACAAAAATGGTGGTCGCGAAGGCTTCTTCAGCTGCTGCTCCTACCAACAAGAATTTCTTATTCCCATGTTCCAATGGCACCACAATGCCTCTCACCGCCCTGATCTCACCCAAGTCCTTCATCAATCTAGAGCAGTAATAACCTCTTCAGTACTATGCTTATTGTTATACGATATTGATGACATTTGAAATTTAATTATGACTTTACTTTGTTAATGGCATATATATATATAGTCATATTGTTGTGGTTTAGTTAATTCTTGTTCATTAACAGGGGTGATCCAGCGGTGTTTGGGTCATACTGGAAGAAGATGAGTGATGAGTGCACGGTGGTGATCAAAGGGTGGGACTTGATGAGCTATGTGAGCGACACGAGCAACGTGTGCTGGTTCATGCTGCCAGAGCTCAGAGACGCCATTCACAGGCTCCACCGCGTTGTGGGCAACGCTGTCACCCAAGACAAACACATTGTTGTGGGGAATGGCTCCACGCAGCTCTTCCAGGCTGCTCTCTTTGCTCTCTCTCCTTCCGATTCCCTCATTCCATCAATGTCGTCACTGCTGCTCCCTATTACTCGGTCAGCTTTTATTTTTTGTTCCGTTTCATCTTCTCATCTCTTACATCCCGTTTGATTTCCCTTTATCTTATTAATAATATCAGATTTATCTCTTCCTTCAATTACTAAATGAGCGAGATTTATGTATCCAGTTACATGATTCAACTAATATTCTATTTGTTTGAGTGTTTAAAATCTTTCAAACTGCCAGATAAAAGAAAAAAGAAAATCTTTCAAACTGAACGATTTCAAAATCTCGATAATAATTCGCAGAGATATCCTTATTTATCATTTGACAATTCTTTATCTTTTAAGCCTTCAAAATAAAAAGAAAAAATACATTTAATAACTCCTTCGCCTTTATGCATAGATTTCCTTCAATTTGTTATGATTTGGTGAATTCTACTAATTTATCGAGATTCTTTTTTTGTAGCCATATTTTTTTTTTTTGTATGGATACTAATATCTCTTCATGGATAAGTAGTTAATATTTAATCATGGACTAATAAATTCAAAATATATTTTTATGATTTTAATTTCTAGCCTAGTGGAAAATTTTATCAATAGAAAAAGATATCAAATCATGCTAGATAGTTATATGAAATAATTTGGCATTTTTTTTCTAATTTCTATTAATTGATAGTATAAAATAATTTTACAATGTCATTATATAGATACTATACTCATTAATTAAATTATATTTTTATTTGGAAAGAAGTGTAAATTTTAAAGCCACTTGTGGCTAAAAAAGAAAAAAAAGTCAAAGAAGGAGGCACGAAATCACGAGAGTTATGCAAGTTATGATGCATAGGAACTTATCAGTGAGCATCCAAATCACAGAAGTTAATTGGTTTAACTAACCTCTATAAAGGAGAGCGCTGCATTCAGCTTTTATCACAACAAACAACTGAGAGCATCTATATATAGTGTCTTCTGAGAGTTCTCCTATTTTTATAGAGAGATGTATTCTCCTAGTATAAGAGAGATGTTATTGTTCTCTCCTTAGTATTAGAGAAGTGTAATTTTATCTTCCACATAGTGAAAATCTTTCTCCGCTTGTGGTTTTTCCTCATCATTAGGAGTTTTCCACGTAAATATTCTATGTTAGTTCCAATTCTCTCAACTCTATTTTAGTTGCGTTGATCGTTTCATAACTTGGTATCCAAATGGTATCAGAGCTTTGGTACGGTGAGATTTTTTCTTAGTATGCTCTATGGTTGGAGTTTATCTTCCACATCAAAGAATTTTTCCTTGGTGCTTGAAGAGCCATTGGTCCACGCGCGGGTTACTACTCTCGTCATGGTTATACGTGTAGTTGTATACTTTTATAGTATTGTTAACATATACGGATTTGTTCCATACATGGTATAAATATACGATACTATTTACATATACGTCCGTCACGTATACGACTATTCATACATACGGACTATTCAAATATATGTTACTATTCACGTATATGGTACTATTCACAGGAAAAAGTGACTGCGTAGAGAAACAGGTCCCGATAATCACCATGGCAGCAAAATTTGAGTTTGAGAAGTTCAATGGAATAATTTTTCCTTGTGGAAATTGAAGATTAAGGCAATCTTCAGGAAAGACAATTGCTTACCAGCAATTGAAGGTTAGAAGTTACTGATGAAAGTGGAAGGAGATGGATGATAATGTTGTTGCCAATCTGCATCTTGCAATGGAGATTCAATATTGTCTAGTGTTGCAGAAAGAAGACAGCAAAGGAGATCTGGATGCTCTTGTCAAACTGTACAAGTCAAGTCTCTTCACAATAGAATATTTCTAAAGAGGAGGCTGTATACTCTTCGGATGAGTGAGTCCACATAGGACGAACCACATCAACAATCTGAATACCTTATTCTCCCAGATATAGCATCAGATTATAAAATAACGGAGAATGAACGTGCGGAGCTTCTACTTCAAGTCTACCTGACTCATATGATCAACTCATCATCAACATCACAAATAATAATATTACCAACTGTCTATCCTTTGATGATGTCGCCTGCTATTCTTGAAGAGGAGTCCAGGCGCAAGAATAAGGAAGATAGACTGGAGAGCTCAAGCAAGCAGAGGCGTTGTTGGTGACAAGAGGGAGATCAATGGAGCGTGACTCCAGTGGGAGTCATGGTCGGAGTAGATCAAAGTCAAGAAGAAGGAAGAACTTCAAATGCTACCGTTGTGGCATGAAAGGGCACTTGAAGAAAGATTGTTGGAACAATAAGAGAATGAGATAAAGCCCAGAAGTATCAACCTTTCAAGGATGTGTTGCGAGTACCTCTCCAGATGGAGAAATCCTGTGAATGAGACAGGATTGGTTCTAAAGGCGGTAAACGACTCACTGATATTTGGATAATGGATTCAGGAGCATCATGGCATATGACTCCACACCGTGGCTAGTTTTACAGTTACGAACCTCTTGGAGGATCTGTGTTCATGGGAGATGATCATGCCCTAGAAATTGCTAGTATTGGTACTGTCAAAATAAAATTATTTGATGGTTCCATTCGAACAATTCAAGGAGTGCGACACGTGAAGGGCTTGAGGAAGAATATATTGTCTATTGGGCAATTGGATGACCTCGGTGCAAAACTCATGTTGAAGATGGGATATTGAAAGTTGTTAAAGGTGCTCTTGTGGTGATGAAAGCAGAAAGATCACAGCAAATCTATACAAGCTTCAAGGAGATACGTTGCAGGAGGCAGATGCATCAGGAGCATTAGGAGTCAAGAAGAAACGACGATGATGTGGCATTGCAAATTAGGCCACATGTTGGAATGTGGTTTGAAGGTTCTTGCGGAACGTAATCTCATTTCCGGGCTAAATTGGTGAATTTACCGTTTTGTGAGCACTGTGTTACAAGCAAGCAGCATAGATTGAAGTTTGGTAGTTCAACTCGAAGTAAGCATATTCTAGACTTGATTTATTCTGATGTGTGGGAGTCGCAGAAATGTCCTTGGGAGGTGCAAAATATTTTGTATCATTCATTGATGATTACTCCAGGAGACTGGGTGTACCCAATTAAGAAGAAGTCAGATGTGTTCCCAATATTCAGGGACTTCAAAGCAAGAGTAGAACTTGAATCAAAGAGAATCAAGTGTTTGAGGACAGACAATGGAGGAGAATATACTGATGGAGATTTTCTAGCATTTTGCAAGCATGAAGGTGTTCAAAGGCAATTCACAGTTGCACATACACCTCAGCAAAATGGTGTAGCAGAGCGATGAACATGACTCTTCTAGAAAGAACAAGAGCAATGCTGAGAGGAGGTTTAGCCAAGTCTTTATGGAGAAGGTGAAACCTGCATGTTACGTGATTAATCGGTCACCATCAACGCGATTGGTTTAAAGACACCAATGGAGATGTGGAATGGCAAGCCGAGAGATTATTCTTCTCTACAAGTGTTCGGTGTTCGGCATATGTGATGTATAACTCCCAAGAAAGAACAAAGTTGGACCCAAAATCCAGGAAATGTATATTCTTGGGTTATGCTGATGGTGTAAAGGGTATCGCTTGTGGGATCCCAATGCCCGCAAGGTTATTGTTAGCAGGGATGTTATATTTGTAGAAAATGAACTACAAAGTGAAGAAAGAAATGACACTATTAAGAAGATGACTATATAGATAGATGAGAAGTCTGAAGAAAATGATTTGAAGAGAGCCAGAGCATGATGAACAAGTACCTAGAAGAGGCTAATAATACCGAAGTTAGGCAATCAACATCAGACACAGCCATCATCATGGCATTCAGACTATGTTATGGCAAGCCACGATGCATTCTGTCTTTGACAGAAGAAGGAGAACCATCAACTTTCAAAGAGGCTTTGAGTAGCAGAGATGCTTCTCTGGATGGAGCAATGAGGAAGAAATGGAGGCCTTGCATAAGAACAAGACATGGAAACTTGTTGCACTTCCAAAAGGTCGAAAAGCCATTGGCAACAAATGGGTCTATAAGATCAAACGAGATGGCAATGATCAAGTAGAACGATATCGTGCAAGACTGGTGGTAAAAGGATTTGCTCAGAAGGAAGGTATCGATTTCAATGAGATATTTTCTCCTTGTCAGACTTACCACTATCAGAATAGTATTGGCTATGTGTGCTACATTTGATTTACATCTTGAGCAATTAGATGTGAAACTGCTTTTCTTCACGGAGAACTTAAGAGGATTTATATGCTCCAACCAGAAGGTTTTGAAGAAAAAGGAAAAGAAAACTTGGTTTGTAGGTTGACCAAATCTCTGTACGGTTTAAGCAGGCGCCAAGGTGTTGGTACAAGAGATTTGATTCCTTCATAATTCGCCTTCATACAGATTGAGTTCAGACCATTGTACATACTACAAGAGGTTTGGTAACAATGTTTTCATCATTCTGTTGTTGTATGTGGATGACATGTTGGTGGTAGGCCCTAACAAAGATCGAATCCAGGAATTGAAGGCACAGTTAGCTAGGGAGTTTGATATGAAGGACTTGGGACCTGCAAACAAGATTTTAGGGATGCAAATTCACCGAGACAGAATGGATAGGAAGATCTGGCTTTCACAGAAGAATTATTTGATGAAAATCTTGCGGCGCTTCAATATGCAAGATTGTAAGCCAGTTTCACCCCACTTCCCTGAATTACAAATTATCCTCAGGTATGTGTCTAGCAGTGAAGCGGAAAGGATGGAAATGTCTCGAGTACCATATGCATCAGCGATGGGAAGCCTTATGTACGCCATGATTTGTACTAGGCCAGATATTGCTCAAAGTTGAGTAGTCAGTTTATTTGTGATAGATCAGGAAAAGAGCATTGGAATGTTGTGAGAGGATCCTGAGATACATTAGAGGAACCTTAGGTGCTGCACTATGTTTTGGAGGATCAGAGTTCATTGTCAGAGGATATGTTAATTCAGATTTTGCAGGTGATCTTGATAAAAGGAAATCTACTACAGGCTATGTGTTCACACTTGCAAGCGAGCTGTGAGCTGGTTGTCCAAGTTACAGGTTGTAGCTCTGTCTACCAAGAAGCTGAATATATGGCAACTACACAAGCTTGCAAGGAAGCTATTTGGATTCAAAGGTTAATGGAGGAACTCGGCACAAAGAGTCAAAGATTACTGATTGTGACAGCAGAGTGCCTTGCATATTGCAAGGAATCCAGCCTTTCATTCTAGGACGAAGCACATAGGAGTCCAGGATCACTTTGTTCGAGAAGTAGTAAAAGAAGGAAATGTGGATATACAGAAGATTCACACAAAAGACAACTTAGAGATGTCATGACAAAGCCGATCAACATGACAAGTTTAAATGGTGTAGATCTTTCTATGGCCTATCAGAAATGTAGGCAACAGAGAATTGGCAAGATGAGAAAAGGTTTTGAAAGCTCACCAAAAGTGACTTTAAGTGGGAGATTGTAAATGTTAAAGCCACTTGTGGCTAAAAGAAAGAGAAAGAAAAAAGAGTCAAAGAAGGAGGCATCGAAATCACGAGAGTTACTGCAAGTTACCTGCATGCAGAGGAACTTATCATATGAGCATTGAAATCATGAGAAAGTTACGTGCATTGGTTACAATAACTTTAGCCTCTATAAAAGGAGAGCGCTGCATTCAGCTTTTATCACAACAAACAACTGAGAGCATTCTCTTATATATAGTGTCTTCTGAGAGTTTCTCCTATTTTTATAGAGGTGTATTCTCCTAGTATAAGAGAGGTGTTATTGTTCTCTCCTTAGTATTAGAGAGAGTGTAATTTTATCTTCCACATAGTGAAATCTTTCCTGCCGTGGTTTTTTCCTCATCATTAGGGGTTTTCCACGTAAATATTTTGTGTCAGTTCAATTCTCAACTCTATTTTAGTTGCGTTGATCCGTTTCAATAACTTGGTACCCAACAAAGTAGATTGCATAATTTTAGTAATAACCGACTAAAAATAACGACAACTCTTGAAAAACAAAATAAAATGTAGAGAAAAAAAAAGCCAATTAATTTATTTAAGTAGAACTGTTGAAGAGTACAAATTTGGATGAGGTGGCATCTATTGGCTTAAACCTGAATAACTCGTCCAAAGCCAAACCAATCCAATCTAACCCAACCAAAAAGGCTTATTATTGTGTAAGTTGGCATGCGTGGGTAATGCATATGGCATATGTGACAAGGGTGTTCACAACTGGCTTAGACCAAAGTTTATTGAAATGGATTCAAGTTTGAAATTTGACTTAGTATATTTTTTACCCAGGTTTGAGTTATCTATTGGGATTGTTCGATCTGATTGGAAGTCAAATAATTTCATAAGTGATATATATTTTTATAATAATTTATGAAAAATTATAAGATTTTAAAGTTTAATTAATATATTTTACATAACTTGATGTTATTTTTATATTGATATGGTTTATTTTTACATTAATTAATATATTTTACATATCTCTTAAATTTTGTTTCTTACTTGTAAAATTTTATAACTTTATTGTTTATAATATTCAGATTTTCATAAATTGTTTGAATATTCGATTTATTTGATATATCCTTAGGATTTGATTTAATTTAGATTTTAAAAATTAACTAAATCTAAAAATTGAACTGGATTTAAATTTTATCAATTTTACCCAATTCATCACTTGTTGACCCTAATATGCGGTTCGAGGCAAGAGCAAGCATGTCTCTAGGCGATGCCTAGTTTCGCTCGCTAGGTTTAAGGACCAACAAGAACGGGTCTCTGTTCTGTTCTGTTATGATGGTTACTGCAACTTGGAATTAATTAATGCTGACTTGACCAGCATCCCACCCCATCCCTTGTCGTGGGGAGTGGGAATGGTGTTTCTCGTGAAACCTTGTCAATGGTTTTATGAGACCGACCAAAATGTGACAGATATGTCTTTTGGGAACGAACACCTAGGCATGGCAAGATACATATGGAAACATGCAACAAGCACATTGTTCACGTAAACACATGAATTCACAGATTCTATATCACTGAATGCAGACACGGTAACGTGGGTGTGTCCGTCTGGTGTCCATAAATCTGACAAATCCATGTATATATGGTCAACCTCAAGACATTAATATTTTGTGCATTAGTACTTAATTAAAGAATTGTTCAAAGTGGTTGACTCGATCTAAGCCGGCCCTCTTGCATTTAATTTGCAGATTAAGCCGCGTCAATGATGATTGATTACTGTCTTATTCAAGAAATTAAATAATTAACATCAGTGTGTTACATGTTTACTGGCACTGGGAATATTATTTGCAGGAATACCGAGATGAGATTGAAATTGTGCGTCCGGCGTTGTACCAATGGGCTGGTGATGCTAAAGTGTATGACAAGAATGAACCTTACATAGAGGTGGTGAACTCCCCAAACAACCCTGATGGGACTCTCAGAGGACCCGTCGCAACCTCTGCAGCTGAAGGCAAATTGATTCACGACTTGGCCTATTATTGGCCGCAATACACTCCCATCACTCACAAGGATGACCAGGATGTTATGCTCTTCACATTCTCCAAATGCACTGGCCATGCTGGTTCCCGTATTGGGTGAGTCAACTAACGAGTTCAATTCCCTCCTGGCTACATTTACCAATCTCTCGAGATAAGATAAGATACAATCAAGTGCTTGAGTGGAGACCCTTCCAACAACTTTTTTTTTTACTATTTTTCACATACTCTGATATCGGGATTTAAAGAACCCCAGTTTCTTTCGCTCAGATCAATAATTTTGGGAATTATTATTTTTAAAATTTTAAATATAAGCTATTTTCAACATAAAATATGCTAATTCAAGCACACTTTGTATGTTGTTACTTATTTATATATGTTTAATTTTGATTTTGGTGCGAAGGTGGGCTATTGTGAAGGACATTGAAGTTGCGAGAAAGATGACCAGGTTCATTCAGATGAGCTCCATTGGCGTTTCAAAAGAATCTCAAACTCGAGTTGCTAAGATCATGGGAGTGATCTGCGACCGTTACCAGAATTTTGGGTCAGTGGAGTCTGAGCTCTTCTTTGAATACAGCAAACGCATCATGAGGGAAAGGTGGGAGAAATTAAGGGCAGTTATTGAACAAACTAAGCTCTTCACTGTGTCCAACTACCCAAGGGCCTACTGCAACTTCACTAAGGAGTCATCTGAATCATACCCTGGTATATATTTTATTTCATTTTTCACTGCTTAAGTGCAATTCTTTTCCTTCTTTATTTTTGAATTTTACCTTTTGATAGCTTGTAGTACAGTGCATGGTTCTAGACTTCTAACATGAATAATGTATAATTTTGTGATTCCTATAGGTTTTGCTTGGTTGAAGTGCGAGGGTGGCATAGAAGATTGTGAGAGTTATCTGAGAAAATTGAAGGTGCTTACAAGGGGAGGGAAGCGATTTGGGGTTGGTCCAAACTATGCAAGGGTTAGCTTGCTTAGCACTGACGACGTGTTCAATGAATTCTTGATGAGGCTGTCAAATGCTACTAGATATATATAGGGATTAGATGAGTTGAAATAAGGTTATGTGATGTAGACGAAAATGTAATGCAGCGTAGAGCTAGAGAAAATAAAAGAGAAATGCTAAGAAGCTTTTAATTAGATGAAGACGACGAAAAGTAAAGGAATAATTTTTTCTGGAAAGTAAGAGAAAGTGAAGAAAAAGCTTGACGAAGTTAAGAAGTCAAAGAAAGTAAAGTGGATATTGCAGTGTAAATGTTATTTGGCTACAACAATGAGATTAGCTAGGGTGATTGAATTTTCTTCGAATTCAAGCCTTTGAGCAGAGTTTCCGCTCATCTTATTAGTTTTTATAAAGAAAATATATTTCATCATTTATCTAACCTCTCAAACACTTTATATTATTACTCAATGAAAACGTACATAGCATCGCTTCCTGTTTCTGGCAGCCCAGAATTGATAATAAATTTTGTTCCAAACTCTTTCTATTCCTTTTTAAATCAAAATTTTCAATTCTCATCCTTTTCAATATTATAGCGAGAAAATAAAAAGTCCTGTTCGAGGAGATAAAAGGTCTAAAGAACTGCTGTCTATTATCTAATCATCATAGACGCTTCAAATGACTTCGATTTGCGTGGCTAACTTAAAAAAAGAGAGAGAAAAAACTTCGAAGTCTATGTGCATCTTTCAATTATCATTGCGACAACGCCTAATCTTTAGAAGATTAGTTTTTTTTATGGGAACAATTGAAAGTGTTTTTCTCGTCTGCCATATCATACTCCAAAAGGCATTGTAATGAGAAACAACAAAAAATTATTGAAAAATTGATAGAATTAACAATAAAGTTAGTTTAAGAAAAACTATGGACTTTTTTTTTTTTTTTAATTGGTCTTTTAAAGAGAGCTCGTAGCGATAAGGGCGGCTCCTCCTTAAGAAGAGAAGGCCGCAGTGACTCCCCTATAAAATTGAGTTTTGTGCAATTTTTATTATTTTTACATTTGACCACTTTTTTATTATTTTGGTTAATTTTAGTAAATATTTTAATTAATTAGATACTTAAATAATATCTATATAATATATAATGGGGATTTCCCTCGATAACTAACTTTTGATCAGTGTGTGACTAATTTATGAAAAAAAAATTTAAACCTATGAAAAGAAAAAGATTATTTGATTATGTAATAAACATTTGTTACAATTAGACAATATAACTGATAATTTCATAGGTCAAGCAGCCCATTAATTTGAACAAGATTTAAAACAAAAATATCATAATTAAAAAAAGGACTAAATTGAGGTATTTACATGGAAAAAAAACTAACAAAAGACAAGTCAAATATATTTTATTTTCACAATTTTGATCACTTTTTATTTTTTTTTCATTTCATCATTTTTACTACTAATATATTGCTTTCATTTTTCACACAGAAACACTCTTTTCTTCTTTATTTTTTTATTTAAAATAATCACCCTGTAAAAACATTAAGATCACAGAAGATGAAAAAAAAAACACAATTAGTTCACATAAAAAAAATAATAAAATATACACAATTATACAACTCAAATTTACTCCTTTTATTTTTATAATAAATTACTTCTCTCACATATATATATATATATATATATATATATATATATATATATATATATATATATATATATATATCATGTAACAAAGGAAGAAGGCCAACCAAATGATGGACAGCAAAGCACAAAAAGGGGCTCAAATAGACAAAAAAGAGGGAAACAAAAAAAATTGAGCACACACCGAACAAATAAAAGGGAAGGAAGGAGGCAAAAGAAAAGGACTATTATTATCATGATATAATAGTTTTTAGAAAAATGCAAACTAGATTGCACAAACACACACTAGAGCCCTTGCGAAAGGGAAAGGGCATCTACGTATGAGCCGTCAGGTGGGTTTGAAAGTTAGAACGCAAAGGGAGATGGAGGTTGTTCGGCTTGGGCTTTGAAAAATAGAGGCGTAACGTCCGTACACATTTCAATGTTCACAGCACAAAACGTACGGAACAAGTCCCCTCGACCAAGATGTGATGTGATGTGATGTGAGGGAGGGAGATGAACACTGCCCACTCGCTAACTAGTGTGTCACTAGTCTGTGTGTGTATGTGTCTAAGACTCCTCCCGTTCCGATCCGATCTGCAGCTGTTATGTTATGTTGCTTGCTGTGCCCTCGCCCTCGCCCTCGCCCTCGCCCTCCCTGTGTGCTTAGCTTGGTTCAGCTTCATTGTTTGTTTATTCCTCCGGTCCTTAATTTAATTAATTAATTAATTAATTTGCTTCTTCCTTCCAGTTCTCTCCTTTCAGCCAGCTTTGCTTAGCTAACTGGCGTAGCGTGCTTTTCTTCTACCTCTCTTCTAGCTCCCTCCCTCTCACTGCTTCTTTAATTTGTTCCAGCTGCACCTTCCTTGCTTGCTTGCTTGCAAATAAATAAATTAAAAGAGACTAGTCCAAGCTAGCTAGCTAGCCAAATGACGTACGTACGTACGTACGTTTGTGTTTTTAAAATCCCTACTACTGCTAGGGTACGGTGGCGGCCTCACTCACTCCCTCACTTGACACTTCCGACTAGCTAGAGTGGCACTTGCCCCGTCCCTTTCCTTTCTCCTTATTTTTTAACTATTTGTTCCTGTTTTTTTTTGTACTTTAGTAAGTTTGTACTCTCTTTAAGTTCCTTACTATCCAAAATAATAATAATAATAATAAAATTGAAACGATGATCTCATCTCATGTTAACCCGGCTTTTCTTAAAAATAATATCAAAATATTATTTTTTTTGGGTTTTTTGATGACATATATTTTGATAATATATGTTTAGTTAATGCTTATTTTAAATTACTTTAGATTGGTTAGTCATTTTAGTTCTTGACTCTTAAAATGAGTCAAATTAATTCCTAACATTGTAAAATGTGAGTCATATTAGTCTCTTAACTCACTTTTATTTAACATTCTATCAATTAAATGATCACATGTAATGTTAATTGATACTTTAACATACTTTATATTATCTGAAGTATAATTAAGTTTGAAAAACTTATTTTTGTTAAAATTACTCAATATAAGTCACATCAATCTCCTTTCAAGTTATAAAATAACTCATTTTATAAAATTTCATATATAAAAATAAGTCATTTTAAACTTCATTATACTTCTATGACATATGGTATGAATACACATTCTTAACGTTACACTTCATAATTTAATTAACAAAATGTTAAATAAAAGTGGGATGAGTAACTAACTTGACTCACATTTTGTAATATGAGGGATAATTTAACTTATTTTAAAAGTCGAACTAAAATGATTTATAAGTATAAAGTCAAGAGACTAAAATGAACATTAACTCATATTTTTCTCGTTTTAGTAATATATTTTTCTTTTTCCATTTATATTCATTTATGAATAATTTTTAATCAAATATTTAATAAAACGTTTTAGAAACTCCTTTTTATATTTATGTTATTGTGTTGTATTAAATTATAATTTTAAATTAAGACTTTTTAAATATATAAAAAAATTATATTCTATAACTAGGTTCATAAGAGTAATTTTAAAAATATTCTAATTCACATACTTACTTTATAGTTCATGAAAATTATTCATCACCTTAATTCGCCATGAATTGTAGGTTTTATATTTGAGAATGTAATTGGCTGCTTTGCTTTTCTCTTGCTTACCTCAACAACAAAAAAAAAGTTGTTGGTTTTATAATATTTTATGATAATATTAACATTATATGAAAAGTTATTGCCATTAAAGTTATCTAATATAGAGATTAGCAAATTAATTCTTAGCAAACAGGGCTAGCTAACACTTGCGTGTTGAATTTGTTTAATCCTTGAAAAAAATGGCATTGTAGTTGTACTTATTACAATGTACTGAGGTATTAGAATATTTTTAAGATTGAAGGAGTGTGATAATAGAAAAAAAATAATTATAGGTGAAGGATACTTTACAGATATTCAATAAAAATTCATTATAAAAGTGTGAGAATAGACATGGAGGTGTGGCAATAGCTATTCCCATAAAATATAACATAACTTATTTGTTTTACTTATATTTTAATTAAGGACTAATTTAAACTATTTTCTATATCACCTTAAGCATCGCCACTGGCACATATTGTTGCGCGCTATGAAGACTATATAAATATAATCAGGATTTGATCCCATGATATTCTATCCAAAATAATCTCTATATACATTAAACCCGAACAACTTAAGCTAATTAAGCTCTAGTCGGATGGCAGTGGTATCACATTTAATTTGACTACATGCTAATATATATATATATATATTAACACATACAGCAAGCAAAGACAAGGATTAATTAGTTCAGGGCAGGGTGATATATCAAAGACACGTAGCTAATCAGAAAAGAGTCTTGTTCAATTTATTTTCATCTTCCAATAAATACCCCACTGAAGACCTGGCTATCTCCACCTAGTGATGCTTCCCACTCGATCGATGAGATCAAAATCGGTGACAATGCCGCAACCATCTCCCTCATTTCAGGCCTCTCCACTGGTTCCTCACGCAAGCACCGCTGAGCTAGCTCTGCCATCTGCAACAATATGAATATATAATATTGCGACCAGAGCCCGGGCTAGAAGCAGCTTTGGTTAGGAGTTAGCACCTAGGAGGCAGGGCCCCATCTTTCACAATAAACCTTAGTTTATGCAAAAATTTAAATAAAAGTGATGATATACAAAAGAAAATAAACCCTTTACAATTAAAATTTAAGAAAGACGCACGCACATATATTGTCTATCATAATATTAGAACATCTAATTAAATAAATAGTTTATAAAAACTAATCAAATAATAAATTAGTAAAATTTCAAGGAGGCCAGACGGAAGAGATGCACATTGGGATGAAATAGACGCATATGTTTGGTACGAGATTAAAAATAGAGGAGAATTTTTCATGAAAAAAATTCTATTTGTAATTTTATTAGTTACATTCAATCTAACCTTGTAGACATCTTCGGCAGGATAGTTATGTTGAAGATTCACATCGGTGACAGCTTCTAAAGCAGTCTCTGGGTCATCGTCTTCGAAGATTTCGTTAACCTGAATGCATGTGTTCGTTGACAAGAAATATCAGCCCTCTTTCTTATTGAAATAAAAGAAGTTATGTTAATAAAGATTCAACTGGTCTGATCCCATCCTAAAACGAAGTGAATCACAGAATTGAACTCCACTTTCAGTAAAGAACTTTTTGAATCCAATAAAATATATCTCTTTCATCATCTCTGTATTCAATTCATTTCATTTATTTCCTCTGAAGGCGTTCGACTTACAACTGCAATAAGTGATTTCATTTTGCTGGGTTCTTGGCTGTCACGAAATAGTGCACTTTCCCTGTTATCAACTCTGACAGAACTACTCCAAATGCAAATACATCGGTTTTTATGGTCACTTGAAGCTCTTTCACGGATCTTAAAGGGGAAAAGAAAAAGAAAAAAAGAATGTAAGAAACAAAAGCAAATGAGGAGTACTTTTCTTCTCTACTTGAGTCCAAGCTGATAAATGATAGCAAGAAATTAAAATTGTTTACAGTTGAATGCACCAACATTCTAGCTATGATTGTCAAAAACATAAAACCTACTCACTCTGGTGGAAGGTAGCCTGGTGTTCCAACAAGCCTTGTTGCTATGAATTCATCATCATTGGTTCGTTCTACCAGCTTTGCAAGTCCAAAATCTGCTACCTACACATCAAATGCCAAGTTAAAAATGATATGAACTACAGAGACTTCGTTTGATTCAATGTTACTTTCTTAACTTGATTTTACAAATAGATGAAATAACTCCAAAGAATAGATTTAAATATACAACTATGGTGTTTGAAGACCAACTTCTTACATAGAAAGAAATGTTAATTATCTTATGACAACCAACTTGAACAGTTGATTTAGGTTAACATACATGCCTTACATACAAATATTGAGAAAAAGGAAATACAGGCACTTTTGGTCTGAACCAAGGAAAACAAATCAAGGATAAGTAGTACCTTGGCTCTGAGCTTCTCGTCAAGAAGTATGTTGCTAGTCTTTATATCACGGTGGACATATCTTGCCTTTGTGTAATCATGAATGTATTCAAGACCTTTTGCTGCATCCAGGGCAATTTGAGTCCTAGCACCCCAAGAAAGAGGCTGATGACCTGTGCCAATACCACCATGACTTAGAATTGAATTGCTGATATAATCTATGTATAGTATGCTTCCTAACTTTTATCTAGTTTTTGTGTAATTATGGCTCAAGTCATCAATGCATGAGGCTGCAATAGCCATTGAAAAATCACAAAATTAATCCCCATTGCTTTCTCTCGGGGTTCTGGCCTTGTGGCCTTTGTGGTGTTACTAATCATTCGCCCAATTCAGTTGGTCTTGGTCTATGTTTAAAAAACATGTCTCATAGGTTTTCTCTTTGGCAGGAAAATAGATCTTGGTGCCAATGTACCTTTCATTAATGGATCGTGAAGACGGTCACTGAGAGATCCATTTGAAACATACTCATACACCAAATAAAGGTGGTCATCTCCACTTGCATATCCCAATAACTCCACCTGAAACAGTGGTTATATCTATAGCATGATCAGACATTAAATCTTTAATACTATGTCAAAGATTTCTTCATCACAGATAATACTTACAATATTGATGTGATGGATCTTACACAAGGCCTTGAGTTCTGCGAAGAATTCTTTGGATTTATTGGACCTCATCTTCTTCACAGCAACCTCCTGAATGTCAAAAATTAAAACAACTATTATTCTCCATGTTTCAGTTAGCACATGAATACCTGCACAGGACCATTTGGTGGGATTTCCTTACCTTCTGCTCTAACATTCCAAAATACACACTCCCATATCCACCAACTCCAATCCTTCGATTTTCATCAAAGTTATTTGTAGCATCTTCAATCTCCCCAAGAGTATAAATTACTGGTCTTTCTGACTCAAATGGTGTTGCATCTGTGCCAATATATGCCATGAATAATCAACAATCATTCTCTCCCTCTCCCAGTAGAGTTTATTACCGGAAATTTTGTATTTTCAAAACATAAGTTGGTTTTGTTTCCATAAGTTTCTTTTCAAGTTACCTTGCATATATTCCGTATGAAGGTCAGGGTTCTTTAGGGAAATAGCTCTATTGGCAATTGATTTTTTAGATACAGCGCTTGGATCATCTTTGCTGGTTTTGTTGGCTCTATTTCTCCTGAGAACCAGAGTGGTCACTGCAACAATTGAAAGTAATGTCACAGCCCCTAAGATTCCAATGATTGTCGCCCACTTGTGTTTCCATTCTGCCACAAAGGGGAAACCAAAGCAAGATAAATAAGAGTGCCTTCTAGCATAAATAGTAGTAGAAAAATTTAAATTCTTTCAATACTAATTATTTTGCTGAACTTCACTCTGTCACTGAACAGAATTGGGTCAGAGGTACAGGTTCATCACCCAGTTAAACCAATTTCTAATATTGAAACATAAGAAACATATTCACTGATGAAGTTTAAATAGATGATTGAATAATTTGTCATCATATTTGGCAACCATTTTGAAGTTTAAACAAAGAAATTAAGAAAGGAAGTGTAGAAGGAAAATCACGGTATGGTAGCTTCAAATAAAAAAATCCATCTATAAAGGTGTTTCCCTAATGAACTGACATAAAACCTTCAAACAACTGTTGAGTATACAAGTTCTACTGTGGAGGTAATTTTCAAATTAGAAGTATACCACTGCTGTTGGCAGTGGCACGGTCCAAAAGTTTCTGAATCAATGCAAGCCCAATAAGTTATGGCTGATCATTCAGTAATTTTTAGTCATCCACATAGCTAAATGACGATTTTTGATGTCTTGATACTCTTGAACCATCTCTCCCAAATGCTGAAACTCTTAGGTAGAGACACATGAATGGTTTAAAAAAGATTGAACTCTAAACCACTTAGTCATAGAAGATCAAATACCATGTCATGGACAAGATTAAGTTTTTTGTTAGAGATACATGAATTATTTTTTATCTAACATCAGAAACTAAATTAATTCACGATTCACTGAACAAAGTAAATATCATGCATAATCGAATCATGGGAGGTTGAAGCAGTGAACTCACCTTTTCTGGGAAGTGGAAGCCCGTTTAATTCCCTGGGAACAAATAGCACCCAACCCACATCTATGAATGAGGGGTTCTGAACCAGAACATCATTCATTCTCACCGTGCCATCAAATGTAGCATTCAGAAGTTTAGCAATTGCTGTTGTTGTATCATTCCTCTGGACTGTATAAGTGACAACAATTTGAGAGTCACTTTCTGAACACCCACATGGAATATGCATTATTAAGTTATCACCCGGGAACAATACACCACTAATAGGCCAGGCTTGACCACTGTAAATCATGGTATTAATGTCGAAAAAAGTGTCATTTTGCTTCACCTTGTATGTTGTATCATAGAAGTAGCCGCTAAGGTTAACGGTGCTTTTGCATGAACAAGGTACTGTTATGAGGTAGTCTTGTTTTGTGCCACGGGTTATAGGTTTGATTTGGGAGGAATTGACAGTGTAAAAGGTGGCTATCTCTTGTGTGTTGAGATTGTAGCTGATGTGGTAGAGTGAGGCATTGCATGTCCTTATGTTTGTAGAACACTTAAAAGGATCCAGATAAGTACTTTTGACTGAGGCTTCAGATGAATAAGACACAGAAACAAATGAAGCTGCCAGCAGAAGGAGGATAAAAGAAGCCATAGTTATGATCATGGAATGAACTTCAGTGATGAAAGGAAAGAGATCAGAACAAGTAAGAGTTCAATGAGCAGGTCTGGTCTCAAAGTGCATCTCTGCTAGTTGCCCTGTTTCCCTTGTCACCATCTGGTTGTTGCTTTCTTTCAAGATGTTAACAATAAACACTTCAACTCACCTAAATGGATACTACCTGTGACCCCTTTTCTTATAGGTCATCGAAAAAGGTATCAACTCAGCATGGATTTATAAACTATGATGATGATGATTATAATACAATTGTGTGCCTATAAATGATACGTGTCTGTTACTAACAGTGAAGGGGGCATCCTTTAATTTGTGGGATCTCCGACTGGCCAAATCATATATTAAGTTGATGTTTAAATCCATAGGCTACATTCCAACCAATAAATGCTGCAGATTAGATACATGGAGCCATCGCCATACTGTAGCAACTCTTCGGATGTATGATTAGTAACTTGTTTAATGCCACTTGAATCTTAGATATGCTAATACGCGTGACAAAAACTAGTTGATGTAATCAAAGATTTTTCTTAAGAAAAACAAACTATAAGAGGTTGACTACTGAAAAAAAAAAGAAGGAAAATCTGAAAATATTATTTTAACACTCACATAAATGTAGACACACATTATGATGCGGAGGGTGGTAAAGAACGAATAAATTGAGAGAAAAGCACTTATGAAACCCATATATTTGTGAGGAGTGTTTAAGTATTTGAAAAGTTGCATATTAAAATAATATTATTGCTGAAAAAATTCTTCAAGCTCAAAGAGTGGGCAATATTATATCATTTACTTTTTTTTTTTTACAAAAGAGCAAAAACCCAGGGATATTGCCACGTAACCAAGGGATTAAGTATCCTAAGTAAATGTTTTTATACGGAATATAATATGTATGATTTACTGTATTATTTTGTATCTAACAACTTCTTAGTCCAATACCTTGATGTTAATGTCCAAAATAATATCCAATTAAAAGGCATTTCAGCACACACACACACATATATAAAAAAGTGTTATTAGGGAAGAATTTCGAGTGAACAAATTTTGACTATGTACAATTGCATATACCCACACATTGCATATTAATTCCTTATATTATAACCATGATGCATTAAATTTCAAGGGCTTAACAGGTGCCCTAAGAGTACATGTTAAAGTATCGCAAATAAAAATTAGTGTAATACTAAATAAGTCATTTTAATTTTTCAAAACTTTATTTTCTTTTTCTTTTTTGTTTTAGTCCAAATTAAATATATATAAAATTATTTGGTTTTAATTCTTCACCTATGATTATTGGCTGCCACATAAGATTGAACGACTAGATCCTATATTAGATTGAACGGTTTGAACCAAAATCAAACAACAAATTTTCAAACACTAAACTAAAATTTGTTTATTTTTTTCATAGATAATCAAACATATTTGATTAAGCCTCCAACAAGTCTAATATGATAAACGATCTTGTCTTAATTTGATACATAAATTCGTCAAGCATGGGTTGCCATATAGCCAAACAAAACCCATCTCGCTCCTCTTTCATTTTTGTGACCCCAAAAACAAAAGGATAAGCAAATTGTAGCCTCAAACTATAATTAGCAGCTAATCAACGTAACTACCCTCAACCACATCTCTCCATTTTAAGGTTTTTTTTTTTCATTAGTTAGAGCAACCAATTTCCCATGCCAATCCCTCCCTTAACATGTAACAACAATAACATAACCAAAATAAATAAATAAATAAATAACAGGCGTCAAGAAAGCTGGTTGACTCTACAAAAATTGGGCAAAGTCCACCCCTTCCAACGGATAAGCAACCAACATTGCACACAAAGGTTCAAACACCCCATATATAGGCAGCACCTATAAACTGCAGCACCCTCAATCTGTTGTGCAATGTTTTATTCACTCTTGCGAACAGAATTTGTCCTAGAGCTGTCTATGGCTACCTGAACCAACACCACAAGAGAGAGAGGAAAACCAAAAAAAAAAAAAAAAATTACATATACTACATTAAGAGGCAGCTCCACATTTTGGAAACTATCTGTCTGCCCATAGTAACCAACACAAATTGAGGTTTTGAAACAAGACATTAATTGTGTTATAAAAAGGCTCTCATACCTCAGCGGCGTTTTCGTGGCCATTAATTAAGCCTTTGAACATATTTGAGTTGTACCACAAACCAAATATGAAGATGGCAGGGGCGTTGGTGGCGACCTTTTTGGTGCTCCACTTGGTCATCGTTCCTTGCAAGGCGTATGGAGCCGCGCGGGGTGGTTCGACCCTTTCGGCACTGGCTTTGGCGCTGGACCGCAAGGTAATGGAGGACAAGCGGGGAAAGAAGAGAATGGTGAAGGGGTTGCGGTTGAGTTTTTGAAGGCAGCGCCAAAAGAAGAAGCCGTTGATGAAAAACCTGTTGTGGCTAATAATACTGGTGCCAACCTGGTGGTGGGGTTCTATGACCAGAGTTGCCCCAATGCAGAGAAGATTGTGGCTGATTGGATGCTAGGCCTTACTCAGACCAATCCTAACGCAATGGCTAACCTCATCCGTCTTGCATTCCACGACTGCTTCGTTGGTGTAAGCTTCTAATTAATTTCTACGCCATTATAAATATTGAATTGAACCACCTTCTCTTTCGCTAAATTAATTATGGTTATGGCCAATAATGCTAGATATGTATTCACAACAAATAACAACCAGAAATCTAATTTTGACATAAAGTAAGTATATACTTTTGGTTGTTGGGTGAAACATTAATCATTATTCTGACAAATATTTTAATTTGCCTCACTAACATTTTTCATTATTTAACGAAGTTTGTCTCGCTAACATGTTGTTTTCATTGATATAAGCATGTTGATTCGTTACATAATACGAACGCCGATCACCATAGAGTGTCATTGAGGATATATAGCTAGGTAGCATGCATTATCATATATGATATGTTCCGAGATAGATGATGAGTATCAATCCAACACAATGCAAGTTTAATTTGGGCATGACATGATATGATATGATATGATGGTGTTTTCAATACATCTATATATAATATAGGGATGCGATGCGTCGATCCTGCTAGACTACGTGCCAAGCGGCGACAAAGTGGAGAAGAGCTCCATCTTCAACGGCCTGCTCCTCAAGGGCGCCGACCTCATCGACGACCTCAAGGCAAAACTCGAAGAAGAGTGCCCGGAGACGGTGTCGTGCGCCGACACGCTCTCATTCGCGGCCAACGAGGCCATGGCGGCGGTGGGAGGGGCCCGGCAGCGGCCCTCGGGGCCGCAGGGACTCGTTGGTCTCGCTGGCCTCCCTGGCAGACGACAACAACCTCGCCCTCCCGACGTGGACAATGAACCAGATGATAAACCTGTTCAAGAGAAAAGGCTTCACAACAGAAGAGATGGTGATCCTCATGGGCGCACACTCCGTTGGTGCAGCACACTGTGACGTGTTCATGGACAGGGTTTACAACTTCAAGAACACTCAGAAACCAGACCCAACTCTGCCAGCGCCGGTGGTGGATGAGCTGAAGATGTCCTGCGCCAATCCTGGGACGCCGCAGTTCAGGAACCCGACAGTGAACTTCGATGAGACGCCTTACTCGCTGGACAACCGCTTCTTCAAGGACCTTGTTGAGAAGAACAGGTCATTGCTCTTGACGGATTCGCATTTGGCTGCTGACCCCAGGACTGTTCCCGTTGTGAGGCAGATGGCCGCTGACCCTGCCTTGTTCCCAGGGAGGTTTTCTGAGATCTTTACCAGGATGCTTTCTACGAACGTTCTTACAGGGGAAGATGGCGAAGTCAGGAAGACTTGTAGGTCCACTAATTGATTCATTAACATGCATCGGATGGATTAATTAATTGTCAGTAAAGCAAACCAAACCAAAGCATATGACAATGGTCTTTAACTCAAATTAATTGTTTTTCTTATTTGTTTTCTTCTTCTTCGTTTTTTTTTTTTTTTTTTTTTTTTTTGGTTTTTGGTTTCATCTTGTAATTTTGCTATCAACTGTTTATAGCCAACATGTACTTTAGGTAATGTAACGAGCCTGGAAATAGTGTGAACTCAATGTTAACAAGTTAAACCCAATTCAAAGGTTAAGAGTCCAGTTTTCTAAAACAAAATTCCCAAATTAAAATATATCGTAGAACAATAAATGATAAAGAGAAAAAAGAGCCTCAAATTCACAATCAGATTTTCTTACAAAAGGACAAATGTTGATAGTTAAATGATGCATGAAAATCTAAGGCCTGTATTGCAAGTCGCCAAACCAACGGATTTGACACATAAATAAAGGCATAGCCCATTTTATTTTAGCACAAACTGTAAAATAAAGGACATTTGACACATTACACTGTTAAAATACTTCAAACTGAATTCGGTGGGATGCGCCAGGCCCATGCAGTAGTGCAACGCACAGGCGACGCTTGAGAGCCACAGTAGCAAGCTACCGCTATAGGCCCTCTCCCTCAAACGATTAATTTAATACCGTGTGGGTCATTGACCCATATATCAGATATTAAACTGATACGAACAAATACTACACTTGATCTTAACCAAAAGGCCGAGAAAGGTATACTCTGAAGGCTAGACAGGCTCCACTTTTATATTTCCAACTCTCTGCTGCTTGTTGCAGTTCTAAGCAGTGTGGGACTTAGCCACTTGCGTCAGGTGGAACTTGGATCAGCAATCAAGTCAATCCTATCTTTGCCCAAATCAGAGATAAATGAATGAGTTCAAACACACAATAATCTTCCCGAAGATACTTCACTCAGATGTGTTATTACTGGGGACTACATTGATTCCACTTTGGTGGCTTAGTGAGAATTTGTAGCTAAATTGTTGGGTGGAGATTAAATGTTTTCGGTGTTTTGTTGTGGTGGCTATTCTCTATTATGTTTGTCTTGTTCTAATATTAAGTCCTCAATTCTGTAGGCCATCTGATATGCTGATCTGGTTTTACGCATTGTTTGAAGGGTAGGTCTGTGAGTGTGGATGTGTTCATTATCTTGGATGTGTTAAGAGGAGATCAAATGGGTGTGGGGGCCTGAATTGCTACACGATGAAAGTTTTGGAGGTATAAGGGATTTGGAAACTTTATGATAGAAGATAATTTTAGTATAAATAGAGGTAGCATCATTTGTAAATGAAAAGTGAAAAGTTAGTAATTATTTTCTCTAGGCTAGTTCTCTTTAATACTCTCTACTCTCTACTCCTATTCTCTCAATTCCCTATTTCCAAATTATTCACACATCATTTTAGTAGAAAGGTGAAGTTTATTGATGGATGGAAGATCAGGTTTATAGGTTACAGCATTGAAGTGAATTTGGGTTGTATTTCTATGGTCTGGTGTGCTTCTAGTGTAGTGCAGTAGATAGAAGTGAATTTACTCAATGTAGAGCAAGTATCATATCCCCAAATCAAAATTCATTCTAGTGACTTTAGAACAAAGCCTAACAAGCTACTTGAGTGCTGAATAACACTACTGTTGATGAATGAAGTGAAAATTGCCACACAAACTAGCTCGAGTGAGAAATATTGTCAAAAAATCTATTAATAAGCGCAACATGCACAGATAATGTTATCATGACTTGATTTTTCAAATGCAAATGGACAAAAGACCATATTGCTTTTCAGTGCAATATTAAAAAAGGCTTGCTTTTCGATGCAATACACAAAAGTCCATATTGCTCTATGTGTGGCTTGACTTTTCCTTCTGCAATTTCACCTAGCAACTTTTCGGTGGCTGCAACACTGTTGGAGAAAAAAAATTTCAAATTGTGTAGGCAGATGTATGTGGCATTGAAAAATTAGTTGAAAAACTCATCTCCAAAGGCTCCATAAATAGAGCAATGTTCTAGTTCTAAATCATCATATCAACGCACAACTACAACAAATCCTTTCCTCCTTTAGTAGTAGGAGTAGAATTATTTATTTCTTATGAGTTCTTCTCTTTTGTGAGTTAAGAGTATACAAAGAAAAATACGATAGGTATTTTGGGTATATTTGAGATTTGGGTTGAGTGGAGTGTATCCACCTTTTGTATCTCCGTCATGTTTTTATAATGAAATATTTAGTTGTCGCCCTCTGCGTAGGCTTTAGCCGAACCACGTAGATTTTTAGTGTCATTTATTTTACGCTTCCACATATTTTTTTGCTGTTATCCTTCCTTTAGACCTTTCACAACAAAGTGGTATCAGAGCTCTTATAAAATTCTGGGCTAATTTGTTTAAAAATGTGTCCTGCAAAATTTGCTATTTAGCAATTTGATGGGCGCATTAATTTTGGAATTAATTTTGGAATGTGAAAGGTCCGTATGATGGCTGTTCTTGTGTAGCAATGTGTAAAAGTAACACTTTCTGGCAAGAAAAAGGCGCCCAAGACAATGAAGGATTCAAAATGGGAAGATGCCGATCAAAAGGCTCTTTCTATTATTCAGTTATGCATTAGACGATGTGCAGGAGGTCCTTTTGGAGAAACAACAGAATCGCTATGGATCAAGTTGTAGTCATTATATGTGACTAAGACGGTAGCTAACCATCTCGTGTTTTACAACGTTTGTACATGCTCCGTATGGCAGAAGGGATGTCAATCCAGTCTCACATAGCGAAGTTCACGTCACCGTCACAAATTTGAAAAATATAGACTAGACATTTTCAAGTGAGCAACAGGTCATGATGTTGCTTTATTCTTTACCTCCTTTTTACAAGCACTTTCGTGAAACACTCATATATGATCGTAAAAGCCTCAACATTGATGAGATTAAATCTACACTTTTAAGTTGTGACAAAATGGAGCACGATCCTGGCATTCATGATGGTACTGCATCTGGCCTAGTTGCCAGAAGGAGGTCAAAGGAGATTAGGTCGAGTAGTAGAGGAAAGTTTAGATCTAAGTCTAGATATCATAAAGGCAGGTGTCGATATTATAAAAAGAAGGGCATGGAGAGCAGAATGTCCGAGGCTCAAAGACAATAAGGACAAAGATTCAAGTGATTAGCAAGTGTTGTTGAAGGTATTGATAATGTTCTCACAGGTATCAACCAATTCAATTGGTGATACTTGGATTCTTGATTCTGGTTGCTCTTACCATATATGTCAGAACTAGGATTGGTTTACAACTTTCCGATCAATAGATGGTAGTGTTGTCCTTATAGGAAATAATATACCTTATAAGGTCATTGGCATTGGAGTCCAAATCAAGATGCATGATGGAGTTGTAAGAACGCTCACTAATGTTCGATACATACCAGACTTGAAGAAAAATCTTATATCTTTGGGCGTCTTCGATTCTCAAGGTTATAAGTATTCTGCCGAAGGTGGAGTTTTGAAAATCTTCAAAAGTGCTCTTATCGTGATTAAAGGCAAGTTAGTCAATGGTCTTTATTTATTTCAAGGAAGTACAGTGATTTGATCCCATATCATCTTCATCTATTCAGATTCAGATCCTTCGTTTGTGGCATATGCGTCTAAGGCAAATGAGTGAAACAGGAATGTTAATTTTGAGCAACGCAGCTTGCTAAGAGATCACTAAATTGAGAAGTTTGACTTTTGTGAACACTTGTGTCTATGAAAAGACCAGAGTCAAGCTCAGGACTTGCTATCCATATGACTAAAGACACAGTGAATTACATCTACTCTAACTTATGGGTCCTGCCCGTTCCTTCAAAAGGTGGTGCTAGATACCTATTGACATGCATTGATGATTTTTCGAGGAAGGTATAGGTTTATTTTCGTTACACAAGAATGATGTATTTCATACTTTCAAGAAATGGAAAGCTCTTATTGAGAACTAAGCCAAGAAAATCAAGGGCTTGTTGTGTGCTCTCTAATGCTGGTTTGTCAAAAGAATTTTGGGCTGAAGTTGTCAATATGACTTGCTATTTGGTGAATCAATCTCTGCCAAATGTGATCGATTTGAAGACTCCTAATTAGGTATGGTCCAATGCTATTGATTATTTGAATTTGAGAATTTTTTGTTGTCCTGCATATGCTCATATTAATGATAGAAAGCTTGAGCGAAAGCACTAAAATGCATATTTCTGAATATCAAACTGGTGTGAAAGGCTATAGATTATGGTATATAGAACCTAAGTCATCCAAATTCATAATCAGAGATGTCAAATTCAATGAATCATCCATGCTTTAGCCGAAAAGGAGGTTGGCAATGAAGAAGACGAAGATGCTAGCAAGCAGGTGGAGTTTAAAGCTAAACTACCAAAGCAGATGGAAGAAGATGTCTGATCAGTCCATTCAAGACAAGATACTGTTGATATTGTAAATGCATGACAACAGTTGTAGCATTATAGCCTTACTAGAGAAGAAAAGAAGCAAGTAAAACCATCACAGAGGTATGGTCATGGAGACATAGTCTCTTTTGCATTATCAATGGAGAGGATATAGAATTAGAAGATCTTACCATATACCATGAGGCTATCTCAAGTGAAGAGCCTACACAATGGATTGCTGCGATGAGTGAAGAGATGGAGTCTCTTCATAAGAACTAGACTTGGGAGTTGGTGAAACGCCTAAAGGACATAAAGTTGTTGGTTACAAATGGATCTTTAAGAAAAGGAAGGATCCTCTGAGTTAACTCGTACAAAGTATACTTAGTTGCAAAAGGTTTTAGCCAAAGGGAAGGAATAGACTTTAATGAAGTATTCTCTCTTGTTGTGAGACATAGCTCCATTCGTGTGTTGCTCACTATGGTTGCACTGTTTAACTTAGAGCTTGAACACCTTGATGTCAAGACAGCTTTCTTCGTGGTGAGCTTGAAGAGACTTACTTGCAGGCGGAAGGTTTCATTGTTTAAGGCAAGGAGGATCATGTATGTCTCTTAAAGAAGTCATTATATGGCTTAAAACAATCTCCTAGCCAATAGTATAAGAGATTTGACGTTTTCATGTTAAGTTACGGTTACTCAAGGAGTGATTATGACTCTTATATTTATCACAGGAAGCTCTTAGATGGTTCGTTTGTTTATTTATTGCTCTATGTTGATGGCATGCTCATTGCTGCTAAGAGTATGTCTAAGATCAAGAAGCTGAAGGAGCAACTCAGTGGTGAATTTGAAATGAAAGACTTGGGTGTAGTTAAGAAGATTTTGGGCATGGAAATTCACAAGGATCGATAGGTTGGCAAATTATATTTGTCTCAAAAGAAGTATATTGAGAAAGCACTTGAGTGCTTTGGGATGCAAAATACAAAGTCTGAGTACTCTTGGCAGCCATTTTAGATTATCAGCCACACATTCACCAAGTCCGTTGAAAGGAGGATATATGTCACATGTTCCCTATGCTAGTGCAGTTGGAAGCATAATGTATGCTATGGTATGCACTCGTCCAGATATTTCACATGTCGTTATGTTGTTAGCAGACATAGGGCATCCAGGCAATATGCATTGGCAGGAGTGAAATGGATACTTTGATATCTTCAAGGTATGACAGATGTTGGCTTAGTATATGACAGGAATTCTAACACTGGTGGTAGTGCTATTGGTTATGTTAACTTGATTATGCTAGAGATGTTGACAAAAGGAGATCTTTGGGCATATATCTTCACACTCTCGGGTAGTGCAATTAGTTGGAAAGCGACTTTATCCATTACAAAAGCCTAATACATGGCAAGCGGTGAAGGAAGTCATTTGGCTAGAAGTTTGGTAAGCAATTTGGGCTTAAAATAAGATGTTACAACTATTTATTGTGATAGCCAAAGTGTCATATATTTGATCAAAAATCAAATGTATCATGAGAGAACCAAACATATTGATGTCAGATATTATTTTATTCGGAAGATTATTTCTCAAGGTACCATTACAATGAAAAAGATTGGTACCTAAAACAATCCAACAGATATGTTGACAAGGTCAATCACTATTACTAAGTCCAAGCATTGCTTAGACTTAGTTGGCATTCGCAATATGTGAGTTTGCCCTTATGGGCACATTGGAAAAGGTAACTTCAAAAACTTACAGATGGATAAAAAAATCAAGTCAAGGTGGAGATTTGTTATCATGACTTGATTTTTCAAATGTAAATGGACAAAAGTTCATATTGCTTTTCAGTGCAATATTAAAAAAGGCTTGCTTTTCGGTGCAATACACAAAAGGTCATATTGCTCTATGTATGGCTTGACTTTTCCTTCTGCAATTTCACCTAGCAACTTTTCTGGCCAACACCATTTCAAAAAAAAAACATTCAAATTGTGTAGCAGATGCATGTGGCATCGAAAATTAGTTGAAAAACTCATCTCCAAAGGCTCTATAAATAGAGCAATGTTCTAAGCTCTAAATCATTAGATCAACACACAACTACAACAAATCCTCTCCTCCTTTAGTAGTAAGGGTAGAATTATTTGTTTCTTATGAGTTCTTCTCTTTTGTGAGTTGAGAGTATACATTGGAAAAATACTGATAGGTATTTTGGGTATATTTGGGATTTGGGTTGAGTGAAGTATATCCACCCTTTATATCTTCATCATATTTCCATAGTGAAATATTTAATTGTCACCTTTGCCCGTGGACATAAGCTTTAACCGAACCACGTAAATTTTCGATGTCATTTATTTTATGCTTCCACATATTTATTTTGCGCTACTCGTTTGTACTTTTTAGGCCCATCATTTCACACCAGATAACTTTTACCATATATATTTTTTTGGCAAACCATACTTTTTTCTGCAGTGTTTAGCATAGATAATATATCAGCATTAAGCTGATGACAAAAAAAAAAGAGTTAACATAACTATGTTTTAAAATAATTGGATTTGATTACTTAGGCAAATCAGCATATAATGACCCAGTTAACGACTTGTGATTTCCAATTAAACCTTTAAATGTGATCCTAATTCGTAAATCAATAAATTATTAAAGACTAAATACCTAAATTGGTCTCAAAAATGATTGAGAACAAGTTAGTTTCTAGATTTTGAAAATCTCAAATTGGTCCCTTACATTTTATAAAGGGACAAATTGGTCCTTTATACAGTTAAAAGAAGAACAAATTGATCCTCTATACACTATAAAGGACTAATTTGATTCATTTTTTAAAATTTGAGGGACTAATTAATCTCTCAATCATTTCAAAGAGATCAATTTGGGTATTTTGTCATTATTAAATTTTAATGTTGAGTCCTCAAATAGTTTTCCTTGAGTAAAATCCCAAATTAGTTTGACAATTTTAGCGTTGGACAAGTTGGTCCCTAATAATTGGAATGTGTTAAATTAGTCCCTGATAATGTTAAAAGTCAGGCATTTAGTGGTCCTGGACAGAAAACATTAACGATATTAGTGACAATTTCATTCCTGGACAAATTAGTCCTAATATTAAAAAAAAAAATTATCCCCCATCCTTTTCCTTCCTTCATCCTCTTCATCACCACCACTAACACCATCACAGCCACCATCTCATGTGCGCCCTTCACCACTCCTTTCCAACACAAACCGAGGCCACCATCACCATCTTTAGCCTTTACCTTACAACTCCTTTTTGCCTTAGCCTAGCTGTACAGTAACCAATAAAGTCATCACAGCACCATTGCATCACCACCCATAACCCTTCACCCTTCATCAACCTCAATTGTAAACCTTCAAACCACAAAAACCAAATCCATCATCAACATCTATCACAATCATCTTCAACACACATCTCCCTTTTATCAACCTAATTACCCCCACTATAGTCACATATCAGAACCTTCACTACAACCACTCACTTGGACCATCGCCCGCCACAAAGCCACCACAAGTCCCAACGCGACCGCGAGGTTTGCCACCTAGCCACGAACCACACCTCTACCTCCACCCCACCTTCAACCCCAAAGCCGATGCTAATCACTTCACGATGGACACCTCTGCTGGCCTTCCTTGGTTGCCCTTTGTCCACCGCCACCTCACCATGAATATTGCTTTGCTTTCCTTTTACTCTTATGTGCAGAAACCAATTAGGTTGTTTAGTCTTTTATTTTTATTTTTTAGTCTGAGCATTTGTTTTATTTTTCTCTTTTTGGGTCAACACATGTGGTGGTGGTGATGGTGGTGGTGAGGATGGAGAGGATGAAAGGAAGAGGACGGAGATAGGGATTTTTTTTTCCTAAATTACATTATACCAATTTGTCCATAATGAAATTGTCATTAACATCTTAATGTTTTCCTGGACACTAGTGTCAATTTTTGACATTGTCAGGATCAACTTATCTTATGCTAAAATTGTAAGGGACTAACTTAAAGGTTTACCCGTTTTTCTTTTATGGTTTTTTATTCTTAGGGAACCAAAGGTAGACATATGCAATTATCATAACCTTATTAATTTGAAAAAATAAATTACGGCTCATAATCTTGTACATTCAGACATCAAGAATTAAACACGTAAATTGAAAGTTGAAACTACCCAAATCCACAGCCCAAAATAGTACACGATTATTTTTAATACAATATTTTATGAACTATCATCAAGCAACAATTCCTGTATGAAAGCAAAACATGGGATGACGTTGGCCTTGGCAAAGCTTCATATGATAAAGTTGGAGATCGGAAAGAGCATTGAGGATAAACCAATTTTTGCCGTCATACTGTCTTGCAGGTATTATGTTACTATAAGCCGCACCCAAAAGAGCTCAACTTTGATAATCTCTATAAAGAGGGTCTCTTTATTCTTTTTTTGTTGTGTCCATTTTTATTTTGAGGATGAGGTGAAAATAAAACATTAAGTTCCCTTCAGATTTGGAGACTGGCTGATATGGAGCTTGCAAGGCTGAGAACCTCAAATGGTGGCTTGTTCATGACCTCCTTCACTGTCAAGGGGCATGAATCTGTGATCCAGAAGTAAGTGAATGCACTCTCTGGATGCCCTGTGCATGGATCAGCAAAGTCAGATATGGCAAAGGGTGAGAAAGGAATGAGTAAACTGTAAGTGTAAGCCATTCAATTATAAATATTAGATGGCTGCAAGAAATGAAAACCTAGTTAACACTAGAAAGTTTTTCCTCCTTCACTCCTTCTAACCGCCTACAGTACTCAAAATTCGACAGTAATTACTGAAAGCAACACTAGATGTGTGAGGAAAGATTCAAGAACACAGAATAGTTTCATTCAGAATGAGAACATTTGCACCCAACATGTTGAACGTTCTCCAAATAAAACAACAAATCACAAGCCAATAATAAACCATCTAAACGCCAGTTGGTATAACAGTGAAATCCCTGACATGAGTTAGACCTTTGAAACATGAGTATTGAGTATATAACAAGTAAACCGTGGAAAATATGGTCAATGAAAAGAAGAGTGATTGGACATCCTTTTTAGGTTCACCATGTTTGTGCTGAACTATAAGTTAATGGGTTTAAGCCGATGGGATCTTGAACAAAAGTGAATCTGACAGCAGCATGTTTATAGTACACAACGTCATTTGAAACCCAGCAAAGGAAAATCCTCAGAAAAATTGCAAGAAATGAAATCAATGTAAAAAAACAGGTCAACATGTTTATAGATAACTCAGATGAAACAAACTGAACATGGGCTTAATAACGAGCAATGTAAAGCAAGCACTACCCCCATTATCATGCTCAAAGCGTGCCCAAGATTTTTTTGGAAAAATGCCATGAGTCACATAAGCACTAATCTTTGCTGCTCCGTGAGCTGCCAAGACTTTCTGAAAGATGAACAAATTTACGTGTTGTCAAAATAAAACAGAAAGAAGCTTTGCCATAACAAATAAACAGTATTAACACCTCCATCTATACCTGGCATTCTATCAGAGTTCCACCTGATTGAACCAAATCATCAACAATAACAACATGCCGACCCCAAGGGTCTCCCTCCTTAATACGAACTATCCTTTTATCTCCTTCCCTAACTTTTGCACAAACTATCTGCATATGCATTGTGTAAGTGCTGACAGATGAAAGCATTGTCATGTATATGTTCATACTGGAAGCTGGTAGAGTCGTACCAGATTGATACTTATGACTTGCCAAATTAGAGACGTTATATAAAATATAGACAATACCGTTGGAAAATGCTGCAGTTGCTTATGAAATCGCTTCCAAGCACCATCATCAGGAAAAGCAATTGATATCTGGAAAAAGATGAATTCCAGAGTAGGCACTCAATGTGAGATGGTGTGAAAGCAATTACTCATTCACTTTTTGGTCAATATCTATAAATTACAAGCCTGCTTCAGCTTAGAATAATCTAGAGAGAAGACTAGATGATAAGTTGATCACTGAAAGTGTGTAAGATCAGCAACTTCCATCACAAATGGCACAAAGGGTAAAGCCAGAACTGAATAGTATATAGAAAAAACAATAGAAGAACAAAGATGGATCCATAAGGAAAAGAGCTGAGTAGAAGTGAAATGGTTACATTGTCAGAATCAGGGAGATCTTGAAGCCTTCTTTTAAGCAATGGTATGCCACTCTCAAAGCATGGTAGGATGTTATCGCCAAAATAGAATCTCTCCTGGATTGCAACAAACCCTAGACAATTATTGCCAGGAAATTGAATGATTAAGGAAAGAGAGAAAACATAATAGGGACCAACCAAACCAACAGTAACCGTAAAAAGCAATTCATTCCACCAAGATTAGACACGATTCACGAAGCGAACCGAACCTGCAAGGCATGAATATCAAATGTGACCAAGCTAGTAGGTCCACCCCTAGAAATAGGAATGTTGGACAAGAGCCTGGCCAAAGTAAAAGCGGTGGCAACATCCCCTTCATCCTCCATGCGTTCTGAAGTGCCGGTAGGGAAAAACGGGAGGACAAGGGTAAATGATGCAATGAACAATTTTGGCAGTGCATAGATGACAGGAATCTGCTCAAAAATCACTGCTGGTGAACTGAATGAGGCCAGAAAAGCTACGTGCTGGCCACGAATGCCTTGAGCATTAGGAATGAAAATGTTGGGGAAGCCATCGGGAAACTTCCTAAAGCATTCAGTTATGTAGAGCATTTCAGTGAAAACACAAAATGTGCCCAAAATGCAGACAAGCTAGGAAAAAGAAAAAAGAACAACCAGTACCAATGCAACATAGCAACAGTTTTGTTAACCTCACGCATCAAGATTCAGAATGGGGTACATTAAAATTAATATTAACTACAAACATATTCAAGATGGTGAATTACTCCCTTGAACTAATCAAAGCAAATAGAAATAGCCCATTTTGAAAGTCTCTGGGAATCCAATCCAATCCAATCCATGATTTTCTCGTGATGGGCATTTCCAAGTTCCCAACTTGCAACCACAACGACATCAATTCCATCACAAAAGTACAATTTAGCTTGATGGGGATGCAAAATGTTGTAACTGGGACACTCCAAAGTCGATTGAAAACCAAAACAGGATGCCACATTGGTCAAAATAGGTGGGAAAAAAAGGAACAATGAGTGCAAGTCGAGAAATGTAGGCAGGTAGAGTGGATGAAAACTTGAAAAGGAACAAACCCACCCCAGGAGATGGAGCGAAGTTCAATGGCGTCAGATTGGGCGGCGATGTTGTGAGCGAGGGAGTTGGTCTCCAGGCAGTAGAAGAGGACAACCTTCTTTGCATTCTTGGTCGGGAATTCCGAAGCAGAAGCAGAGGCAGAAGACACCAACGAGGAGGAAGAGGCGTTGTTGTTGTTGTGAATGGAGTCCTTTTTGTTGTTGTTCATGTCAATTGACCAGCTGCGGCGGTGGCTGCTCTCGAAGCTTTTGATCTCGCACCTCAACTTGAGGACAGTACGGAACCGATGATTATAGGGAAGGAGAAGGAGAGAGTGAGAAGAAGAGGGTTTGGGTTCGAGGGTTTTGTTTGAAGAAGGTACCGATAAAGACGACGGACCAGCTGGGGTAGCCGCCATTCTCGGCGGTCACCGCCTCCTCACAAAGGATCACTTCTTACTTTTGGGTTGCTCGGTTCGACTTGGCTTTTGCTGTTTTCATTTCTTTTTTTATTTTTTATTCTATAACCCAAAATTCATTCCTAATTAACACTATTGCAACAAATTAATATTTCATAAAAAAGACAAATACTATTTTTTTAGTTTAATTTTAATACACTGAAGTGTAAAATTATTTTATATTGTCATCCAATTAAAATATTTAATTTGAATAACTTTTCAGGTAGTGAATATAAAAGTTAACTATCATGACTATGTCCTGATACATAATTGATGACCTGTAAAAAAATTTTACACTATCATTAAATAACAATTAAATCTTTTTTTTAATTCATCATTCTAATACTTAACACAACAATGTACTGATTCGTTTCAATTCAACTACGCAAATAATTGTATAATCTCCCACACCTTTTTATATAAAAAAAAATTATATGCTTTATTTAAATTTAATTTTATATAAAATTAAACATTTTCTTTTTGTGATTAAAACTTGTACGATTCTTTAAAAACATAAATAATCCAAATTTGTTAATACAAAGCTAAAATTCATAATTATTAATACATAATTTTAAATTTTTTTAATAGATTCATCACTTTGATAAATAAAATCACAGAAATTTAATGAGGTGAAAAGGGACTCCACCAAAGTTTTACCCGAATAATTTGAGGTTACCTTTTTTTTTTTTTTTTGTCGCGCACACACAATTTGAGTTCGTTTGTGAGTCAGAACCCAGAAGTTCTGGAATACAGTGACACATGTACCGCGGGCCATGATTTTTTTTTTTTTTGGTGTGGGCATGTACCGTCAGTTTGAACTTTGAAGCAGAGTACTTCTTTTCTTTCCGTTTTTGGTCAGCAGGCAGAATTTGTTCAACGAGCTTGCGTGCAAAAGACAAATTTTACAAACGATGTAGACTTAAAAGGAAAAACATCATTGGAGGCCCCGCCATGGCTTGCTAGAAACATACAGCTACGTTTTGCTAAAGCCATTTTGCTAAGGCCATATGATATAGCCATTTTGCATGTAAGGGCCAAACCCATTTTGCAAAAGCCATATGATATAGCCTTCGTGCCCCAAGCAACACTAGCGTTCCTGAAAGGCCCAAAACATACTTCTTCCTTTACCTCTTTCTCTTTCCTCTACTAGAGATGAAAATGGGCCCAAAAAAAAAACTGATAACGGGGAAAGAAAGAGGCAGAGAAAAGGATCCGATTGACCAAGAAAATCAAAAAAGAAAAAGTGGTTTATATTCCTAGTTTATTTATTCTCGTTTGAACAAAAAAAAAAAGAATCTATGAATCAAATTAATATTTTTACTTTAAGTTGAATGGATAAAGATTCTATAAAGTGAGACTTTAGGTAATAAAGTAAAGAAATTTTATTTTTGGATCAATAAATTTAAAAATGTGATCCTTTTCATTATGTTGATTCAAAAGTGAAACTCCTTACTTTATCTTTTAAAATGAGATTCCAACTTTACAGAATCTAAATCCAAGTTGAATCGTGTAATAACTCAATCAGTTTAACATGGGTTAATTAATTTCTTAGTCTCTAATATTTAGAAGAAATTGATATTGGACCATTTGCTTTGAAACTTTGCAATTAAGTCCTTGAAATTATAAAATATTTATAATTGAGTTAGCAAACACGAATATTCACTGAAAATCAATCAATGAAAATGAAATATTATTAAATACCAGCTCAACATATATATATATAGTGACATATTAAAATATTTTGTTTTGATTCACAAGTATTTTTATATCCGTTTGTATTTGAGGACTCAATTACAAACTTTCACAAATCTAAAGGCTCAATTATAAGCTGAAAGAAGTCAATCTATACATCCAAAGCTTTTTGGACCATACATTAAAAAATGTGAACGGTTTTATTTCAGCAATATCTCATAATATAAATTTTAGAACAAATTACATTGGCTTCTCATAAGATTTAATAAACTTCATATTCCCTATATTCAATTAAAACGATTTATAAGGAAGCCTTGAATTTATGAAATTAAATCATTGACCTCTCATCATTTTAAGTGAAATTAGGGTATTCATAGTGAAAAGATAATCCTCTTAAAACATAGAGCTCAACCGTGATTTTATCTCTGATCATTAGACTTTTTCATATATACGTCAAGAATTGAACTTCTGCTGTATCCTTTTGCCTACATGACCTCTCATCTATCACATATTGAAGAGTGCATTTGTTAGACAAATAAATAAGAGTCAAAATGAATCTCACTAAATCTCATGTAGATCCATATAATTTGCCCAAAGAAAGTGACATGATTATCAAATTCCACCCTTTGTACGACCACGAGAGGGAATCATACAAGCTCAATTGAAGATGCAAAATGAAATCTAACACAAACAAACATGAACCACTCTCCACCAATAGACAACGACACTTGTGTATGTGTGTAGCACAAGCAGAGACTTCACCTAAAATGGCCAAAGCCCTGTTATCTTACAAGGCCCTATAGCCCAAAGCTAGGCCACAATTCATGCAAAAGCATTATCCCTTCGGTTTTAATATATAGTTTGAAAGTTCAATAATCCGTTAGCAACTTTTTTCAGTGGCTCTGGTGCTGCCATTGTGTTTCACTAACTGCCACTGCCACATATTATACACTACGCCTTTTTTTCCCATGGAGACAAATAAAAAGCTAAAACTGTTGTCAGACACGTATAACATTCGTTAACTAGTTTCGTGACTTCGTGTCTCCCACTGAGCACTTGAAGCGTAGGGACTCGGTTATTGCAACTTGAGTCCACAACGCACACACTGTTCGTTCCACCAAGAAGCTTCAAAAGCATCTCCACAGGTACCACTTTTCCCTTGCGGTCGATCTACACGACCCACTTGCAATAAAATGCTAAAGATCGAATCTTTTGCGTTTTCAGTGAACTGGGTTAGTGTTAGTTGGAGCGATACTTGTTTCCCTTATTATTTATTTATTTATTGTTTTATGGCTTTTTCGTCACTAGCTTGAAGGGGTCTTTGTAATCATGATTTTTTTTTTTTCTATACTTTGTATTGTCATTTTCAAAAGTTGGAATTGTAAGCACGATTCATGAGTCCGCACGCTTTTGCGATTTAAATGGCCTGGTTTAATTCTGTCATCTCTATTGTGTTGCAAATTTGTTGGTGTTGCATTTGTTTACACGATATGGACTAGTAAGCATGGACCCTGTTATTCTAGAAATCAATCAGAGCGCAGTGGCATCACTACGTCCCCAATCCTAAATCAAAATGTGAATTTCACATGTAGCAGAATACGGTAGTTTTATGCTGTTTATTTTCACAACTGATGGACAGTTCTTATGCATTTTCTTTTCACTCCGTGAACAATTAGATTGGTAACTGCTTTATTTTGTTGGTAGTTTTGGGTTTTTTTTTCTATTAATATTATTATTATTATTCAGGGACCCCTTTAAGAAGTCATCTGCTTCACCATGCCATCCAAGCCATTAGACTATGAGTCTATAAATGAAAACGTGAAGAAGGCTCAATATGCTGTCAGAGGTGAATTATACCTCCGAGCTTCTGAGCTTCAGAAGGAGGGCAAAAAGGTAGAGTATCCTTTTTAAGGTTATACATGTAGAAAGTTATATTTGTTTGATTGGAACCCTTTGTTTTGAGGAGAAAATTGGTTATCATCATTAAATTCTTTTCATGGGCTGGTATTATAATGGACAGAGTTTCCAAAAGGATGTATGCTAGCTATAAAGTAACTTTTGAAGCCTGCCATTGCAACTTGTTCATGGATCCTAATATGTTTTTAGAGGGCCTATAAGTGTGCGCCTTGTTCAACAACTTGTAGTTGTTGAGTATGTAGCTAGAAATAGAATCCCCCTAGACCCTCATAGCATGGCCATCATGGTAATGGTAGTATGTTTCATACAAGCTTTTCTTTTTGAAACTGTATAATAGGCACTTCATAATACCCAGTTCTTGTTATTAAGGACTTAAATGCCAAGTTAGCAAATTTGTTTTCTATTTTTTTTTTCTTGGAAAGCACCTTCACTATGGCAAAGCACTCCTGTTTATATTTGTATTCATCGACTTGCATATCCCAAGAATGGATTTGCATAACAGAGTAGGTACCATTGTACCAATACCTATACATGTTTATGTAAATCTAGCCTTATTATGCATACTGTCAGCTTAAATTTCCTAATAGCATAGTTGCTCAAAAGAATTATATTTGGATTCATATCATCATCGCTGTATTTGTGCTCCTAAAATGCCATCTCTATGCTTGTGCTCCTGCTACCAGTCATATTATACTGACTCATTTTCAACTGCTGGCAGATTATATTCACTAATGTTGGCAACCCACATGCTTTGGGACAGAAACCACTGACCTTCCCCGCCAGGTTCGCCACAAGTATCATATTTCTGCTTTTATCATAATTATTCGTTATCTAATTAAATCATCGAGGATTAAACTATTTTATTTTTTGGTTATGCTAAAGTTTAGAAAATTTTTGGTTGCAGGTTGTTGCTTTGTGCCAGGCACCATTCCTACTTGATGATCCTAATGTTGGACTGTTATTCCCTGCTGATGCAATTGCAAAAGCAAAACATTATCTCACGATGACCTCGGGTGGTTTAGGTATTCATATGTAAACTATCTTCATGCTTTATAACATGGTAGAGTTTTACATTTGCTGTTTCTTTTTTAAGTATTGCATTCATGCATTGCCTTCCTATTTTTCCACCCACGTTGCCTCTTATAATCTAAGCAATATATAGCGAAAGAAAGCTGCATTGTTTCATAAAATAAAATAAATTCAGTTATATGCTGACAGTGTTAAAATTAATTATATCACAGGTATCAGTTGCGTAGACCTTAGAGTGTTAGCCTTTGCCCAACAGTGTGCTAAGCCTTATAACTAGGAAATATGCCTGGAATTAGAGACTTAATTGCTAAAACTACAACACCAACCAGCAAAAAGCTCCTTCATTGGCTTTCAAGGACCTTTTACCTTTGGGATTTCTTTTACAATAAATTCTAAACCATATTAATTGCTTTCAATAAGAACTTATGAAGTTTTCAGGTCTACCAGGCCATGGCATTCTTCTTAGCTTGCAGATACCTCTTGCTGTTACCATCTTCTAACATTTACATCTTACTATTACTAGTGTATTATTGGGTGTTTACTGGTTCTTCTCCTTACAGATTTAAGAGTTTGGACTTTTCTATATCTTAGAATATCTCCAGTAATTAACTGCAATAATGGTATATTCTAGGTGCTTATAGTGACTCCAGAGGCATTCCAGGAGTAAGGAAAGAAGTGGCAGAGTTCATACAAAGGCGTGATGGCTATCCCAGGTATTTATCCTCCATACTAATACTATCCCATTTCTTTTCCTACTTTATGTTCTGGAAAGGCTCTTAAGCTTAATTTCCATGTTGTTACTTGTTAGGTGAAGGTATTTAATTGCTTCTTGTTCCATTTACAGTGATCCGGAGCTCATATATCTCACTGATGGTGCTAGCAAGGGTGTGATGCAGATCTTAAATACTATCATAGGAGGTCAAGGGGATGGGGTAATATAGTTTATTTTTTTCCTTATTAGTACTTCAGTTATCTGTATCCAGTGCCATTTGAAAGTATTACCTAACACTTCTATTGCCAGATTTTGGTTCCAGTTCCACAATACCCACTCTACTCAGCAACAATTGCTCTCCTTGGTGGTTCTCTTGTTCCATACTACCTTGAAGAGACAGCCAATTGGGGTCTAGATACTAATGAACTTCGTCAAGCAGTTGCACAGGCTCGCTATAAAGGAATAACTGTATGTCTCCTGGCTTTACTAATATGATGTTTCCACTCTGTTTTTGGATTAAACTTATAATAAAACTGGATGCTTAAATACTTGGATGAAGGGGACAGTAAATCAATCTGAAGATAATGAACCTTCTCACCTTGAAACCAATTGTTCTGGATACCTTTCTTCTGCCAGTAACAAAATCATCTAATGATGAATTAATTTGTGTTCTTCTATGCTTTGACTTTTTGAAACCTAGTATCTTTCTGATAAGTTGTTTTCATTTGTCAAAATCTCATTATCCATTTATGTATTTCCTTATTTAATGGAAGCAACAAATTTTTTATAAGTTGAAATTTGATTAGGTTAAAGCAATGGTGATCATAAATCCTGGAAATCCTACTGGTCAATGCCTCAGTGAAGCTAATCTAAGAGAGGTTTTGCAATTTTGTTATCAAGAAAGTTTGGTCTTGCTTGGAGATGAGGTTTACCAGCAGAATATATATCAGGATGAACGACCCTTTGTTAGTGCTAAAAAGGTATACTTCATTGTGCTTCTAATCTAATGTTTTGCCCCAATTGTTAACTTGAGCTAATACCTTATATTTCTTTGCATAATAAGGTTTTGATGGACTCGGGGCCTCCTATAAGCAAGGAACTCCAGCTTGTTTCTTTTTCACACAGTGTCTAAAGGGTATTGGGGTGAATGTGGACAGCGTGGAGGATATTTTGAAATGACCAACATTCCTCCAGAGGTTTGTCTTTTTATACCTGATGTTACTGAATTTACTTGAAATTGAGTTTAAAGCTGGGATTTGTTGCAAAGTTTGGATTATGTAAAAATTGGAGTAAAGATTTATTGTCCTAATTCCTGATGAGTTCTTCACATTGTTGAGGAGCTCATGTTAAACATGGAGTCGAAGAAAAGTTGTAAGACATAAACAATAAATACAATATATTATATCAAGATATTGGCTGTAATGATACCAAATTCTTACATTATTATTTGTTAACTAATGTTGTTTGTACTTGCTGCCACATGTCAAGTACTGAACTGAATTATTTTGCCAAAATAGTCCTTTGCACTCATTTTCATGTCTAGATAAGTTGTTCAAGGACATTATTGTCAGGCTATGCTGTAGCTACACTGCTGATGCTTTTTGTTGATTCTCATTTTCCTTTGCAGACTGTTGATGAGATCTATAAGGTTGCATCGATATCACTTAGTCCAAATGTTCCAGCACAAATATTTGTGAGTTGGAGCTGAATATTTTTCTGTTCTGATATTTTAATTTGGACTTAGTATTTGTAGGAGTATAATCTTTATTGAGTACATCTCTCCTTTCCCGCCCTCTTTTCCTCATCCTTTCCTCCATTTTCTACTGTGTTCTACAGATGGGGCTTATGGTCAATCCACCTAAACCTGGAGACATTTCTTATGACCAATATTTTAGGGAAAGGTAATCTTGCTAAGACTAATTTGCTAAATGTCAAAACTTCACTCCTGTTAACTTTGATCTTCTATATGGGTCATGTTCCAGCATGTGATTCAGCTTTTCTGAGTTTTCTTCCATCCCTTACAAACTGTCTTAAGTCACAAGGATAGATGGCCTCTTTATGTAGTGATTTGACAATTATCCGCAATATGCAGCAAAGGAATACTGGAATCACTGAGGAGGAGAGCAAGGATAATGACTGATGGATTCAACAGTTGCAGAAATGTTGTTTGCAATTTCACAGAAGGTATAAACCAAAGTGTTCCGAAAGATCTTGATGTGTCCTCGTGTTTATTCTTCTATCTTCGATTGTCTTGTGCCTGGTAAATCAATAGTGATTCCCTGAGTTTTGTTCAGGGGCCATGTATTCATTCCCTCAAATTCGATTGCCACCAAGAGCTGTAGAGGCTGCTAAACAGGCTGGAAAGGTTCCAGATGTCTACTACTGTCTCAAGCTTTTGGAAGCCACTGGCATATCCACTGTCCCTGGTTCTGGATTTGGACAGAAAGAAGGGTACACATACATATCCTTAATTCTTTTTCTCCTATTTATCCCTTATTTAGAGTGATCCCACATGCATACTCCCATGCCTGAGCCTTGTGATACAATGAGAATGTGATTTAACTAGGTCAAATAGGAAAAACTTTATGCAATTATTTCTCCTCCATCGTGCAACGAAAACTCATGTAGCAACTCTGTGGAGGCCTACTACATGATAATGTATTTCTGAAATATGGCAAATGTGATGAAGAAACTGGTAATCTGTTTCCATTTTCTAATGCCACAACTTTGCATATAGGGTATTCCATCTGAGGACAACTATTTTACCTGCTGAGGAAGACATGCCTGCTATTATGGCCAGTTTCAAGAAGTTCAATGATGAGTTCATGGAGCAATACGAAGACCATAGAGGTTATTCAAGGATGTAAGGAAATCGGCAGAAAAGTTGCATTATACTCATAAACGCTTTTTTAAGCAGTTCAATTCATCCCTTAGCAAACATAACCTCCTCTATACGGGGCTTCTATGTGTAGACCTTACTTTTTCTTATTTATCTTCTCTGTACTGTTAATCTATCATCCTTAAACCATCAATCTTTCATGTATTTTTAATCTTTCTTGCACCTTTATTAATTTGTGTCATGAGCGTACGATTTTCTTCTTGAATATGTTGGTCCTCTCTTAGGTTAGTGCCGTGTGTTTTACAAGTCCTAAGAAAGGTTCAGTAATCTAATCTAACACTCGAAATTCCGATATAATCAAGGAGAATCATAACGTGGATCGCACCCTTGAGATTGCATCTTTCTATACTGTTGTTAATTTATTAATCCGGATGTCGAATACTTAAAAGATTCCAGGGCAACCGATGTAGATATCATTCACTTGCAGAATATTGCCGCTTACACAATTGAGATTGACGACGTATAGAAGCAACAACATTGATACTTATTTCATTTTGACTTGAATATAATTGATACTAATTTCACACAATACGGCCAAACACTTATAAGCCTCCTTCAACAATTATAATATATAAATTTCAGTATCGAACGAACCACACGCGTAAGTTACTCAAGCGAGCCCCTCTCAATCTAACCAGCACAAATTTAATTAATGTTGTCTAAGGACTGTATTAAGAAATGTGAATTCATATTATTATTATTATTATTATACTGGTTTTGGATTATGTTTTGATGGCATCCCATCTGGTTTAGTACCGATTCCAATGTTGTTGTTGATCTTGTTATCATAATATATTATTGTCCTTGTTGTTGTCTTATTTGTGCTTGCTTCCCTGCCCTGTGGCTTGGGCTTGGCCATTGATACATTCGAGCAATAAAAAATAGACAGATAACTGGTTCAAGAATTTCCCTTTTTGATTCTTTTGAAATTGGACTGATCCATGCACTTTGTTATTCGAAACATTGAGGAGATTTCGTCACATTTTAAGCCAGATGGAGTTTGGGATAGATAGACCTTCCTTTTTCCCAAGTTGTAAAGCCATGGGAATCAAGATTTAAAGCCATTACTAATATATATATATATATATATATGGAATATAGAACATCTAAAAGTTACTTTGAAGCCTGCATCTTTTGCCGGTTATGCTTGCTCCATTCTTATCCATATCGTTTGGTCTTTTACATGAAATTCTTTAGTTTGTCCATTTTTTTTGTTTTTTCAAATAATGGGAACGGGAATGACTCAAGTTAATAATAAACATGAAGTTGAACCCAAGCAACGGAGACTCGCTTAATTGCCTTTGCAATATAATTTGCAGCTGTGTGTGTCAACTTTCGTGCTGTAATTAAGCTATTTTAATATCGTTCTATATCCCTTGCCCGAGGCCAAGCCACCATAAAAATATACTCGAAGTTTTGTATAGATATATAGATGTGCAGATTATCTAATGGATTGATTGATCGCGTAAGAAGAAATACATAAAGCCAATTATCGTTGCGTACCTGAAACTAAATGAGCGTGACAATGTTATAGACATAAATTTCGAGATACAACTCAACACCAGACACTTCAAAGTTCAAATACACGAGTCCCTTTCGCTTAAACTAATCTCCCATACATCCATCGTTGTTGATTTCTCACGATGTGAAGGTTACATAATTAAAGTGCATTTTATTGATATTCATAAGCTAAAACTCAATTACCTCAGATAAGGAAAAAAAATGAAAACTTAAATTACCTTACAGTTATTTATTTTAAATTTAAATTATATAAACATAAGATTATCTGAATTTTATTTAAATCTTTGAACTTTGTTCTTCACCATGATTATTTTCTTTAGGAGCATACATCTATGTATACTTTTACAATAGAAAACTAATTTCCTAGGGACCTTCTTAATATGCCATTTTGCAAAGGACAAAGTTTTGAAAAATTATATTAATCAATCACGTCAATTAATTACATCAACTGTGTTAAACTCTAAGATGTTGTCGACTAAATCAGCTATTTCATGCTCAGAAATACTAGCATCATGCCAAATATTGCTTTCACACTGCTAATGAGACATTGTTAGACGTTGAAAGCAAATATGAATATAAAATTACATGATTACTTTCAAGTTACAAACAAGCCCTCCTCCCATTTCAGTGCTTAGCACCGATTAAGTTCGGATAATACTAAGCTTATTTTATGATAAACCTATTTTCTATGAAATAATGAATCTAATTGAATGGCCTATAAGTTAAAAATCGATATTTATTGTGAAATGGAAGGTATAGTTATTAAAGCCTAGGTTAGTATGAGTATACAACACCAAGAACAAATATTTAAACTTAATTTTACTCGCATTAAAAAATTCAAGTTGAAAGGAATAAGGTTAAAATATATTTTTTAAGTCATTAAATATTATCTGTAAAAGTAATTATAAATTTCTTTTTTAAAATTGAGTCTTTGATTTTCTAATAGGATAATATTATTTTGACTACATTTTATGAAATTTGTTGACACACTTACATTCACCATTTGAAATGTGACCTAAATTAAGTAAAATTTACATCCAATTCAATAATAAATATCTGTATATTGACATTGATATTTTATAAAATATAAATTAAAATAATATTAATCTTTCTAATATAATAGGATTTATTTTATGAAAAGAAAATTATCGATCAGGTCGGTGTCCTTAATTTTGGGGTTTGAAATGCTTAAAGCAAATATGATCATAAGTGAGAAATCATACATCAATCACAATTGTGAGAGAAACGAAAGAAAAAAACCACGGAAGTCACAATACGAGATTTTGATTGCATACGAGAATTCTTTGGAAAACGTTTGATGTGATTCTCAAAACCACACATATTCAAAAAGGAGGGGCCGGAAATTAAAAAGAAAAGAAAGGCGCTTTATTTATCTCGCATCGCATGAGACTTTTTTTTAATATGAATAGGAGGAGCATAGATTAACGAGAACAACTCAACTTAGGAATATATTGGTGATCCCAATCCCCTGAAAACTTGGCGCCAAAATCCAATGCCACTCTCTCCTAAGGTCAGCTATTGTCACGGGCACCCACATTTCTCTGTTTTCTATGTCTCTCAGATGTGGTATTTAATGGCATCCGCTTCTGTCACGAGCTTCCTCGGGTACCCTCCACTCTCTCCAATTGGTTTATTATACTATGGATTTTATAGCACTCAGCATTCAACTATTCAATGTGACTCTTCCGCATTTAAGACCGTATCTTTCTCTCATCAATCTCTCCACCTCTCTCTCTCACAATTGTCATGAGTACATGTATTTGGACAGGAATTTCTCGACAAGGACAACATATTATATAGTGCTGCCTATGTTCCACACATTATGCATTGGAAATTAAGGTGGCGATCGAATTTTACTGATCTTTAAAAATAAATATAAAAATAAAAAATAAAAATATTATTTATCTCATATTATAAATTATTTTTTCATTAAATATTCATATTCACATTAATTTATTTCTACTTATCGTAAATATAAAAATAAAATAGATAAAGTAACTAATATTTTCTTAAAATGTAAAAAAGACTTTTATTTTAGATCACACAAAAATTTTAAAAACGATTATGAACAACACGGAGTAACGTGTTTGTCTTTGAAAAAATGAAGTTCCGAGGCTCCCTATGCTCAGTAGAATTTGGGGTATATGAAACTACTCTTTTTAATCGAAACATTAGCAAAATTATTTGTCTCCATAAATATTTTTCGCTAACGTAGGAGTACATCAAAACTGTAGAAGTTTATTGACAGTTAAGTTTCAAATTTATTACTCATTTGAGCCACTTTCTAAGTTTATTTTTTTCGGTAATTCACTTTCTCATATATATACCGGTATCAAATCTTATATATTTGGTCAACAACAAAATATCTGATATAATTATATGCTAGTGTGAAATATAATATAATATACTGTGATAGTTTTTTATAGTGTTTTATATTTAGTGGTTGCTATTAAAAATTGACACAATGGCGTCCTTATATTATGTGTGAGTATAGGGAAGCATTACATTATTTCTCTTACAATTCCAAATTTTATTTAAGAGAGATAGATTTTTTGTTTAGACGATCAGTTTTTGAAAAATTGTGTATGTGAGCATAATTTTAAGGATTTTTTTTTAGGTATATTCTCACAAAAGTCAATGAATTCTATGGATGAATGAGTATATCTTGAATAAATTTAATGAAATTCATTTTTATTGTGAATGTGTTTAAAAATAATGTTTTAGATTTGTGTATATGTAATCTCTTTTTTAAATTTATCAGATCATGATTTATTGTTTAGCTGAGTCAATTCATTATAAAATAAAACCCTTCCAATATTAGTTTTGCCAATCTCATAATATTAGAAAAATAGATTTTACTTAAAGCACGTATTAATCTACTTGAACTAACCCCAAACATTTACATAGTTATGTGTTTTATGTTATTATATTTTTAATATATATATATATATATATATAATGATTCCTAAGCCCTAATAATATAATATAATAGTAACAAAAAATATCTTTAATAACAATTTTGGTGTTAATATATGAAAAATATTTTACGAGTTAAAGCGAGGATAAAATTGTAAGAAATAATGAATAAGTTAAATTCATATATAATTTATGACAGTTAAGTTTAATTTCATGCATAGCCATCATTCGTAAATTTAAAAAGTGGTACACAATAACTAAAACGGATGTCTAAATTAAAATTCCTGGAATAATTTTACACCAGCGCCAAATGCCCCTATTAAAGTTCCGAAACGTAACTCTTCACATCACTTTTCCTGCCATGTCCCCTCACCTACAACAACCTTCAAAGTAACTCTTCCACTGAACCTGAAAAAAAATCCAACACTTCCTTTCCTTCAAATTTGTGTTCTCATATATCTTTCTCAGTGCAAATATTTTCCTTTTCCTCAGTTTTCTCTCTTTATTCCCTCATCACTTTCACTCTCTTATCCCCATCCTTTTCACCAGTCAACACTTTCCTGCTGGTTTCATCCGATTCCTTACCAAGTCTACCCTTACACACCCAAAAGAAAAGTGAAAGAAAGAAAAAGAGAGAAAGAGAAGAAGAGAGGACCCATCTTTAATTTATTCCCTTATTCTCTCCTATATATACACACTTATATATTTCCCTGGAACACTTTTTGGTGGTTAAATATGGGGTTCTCTGAGAAGTCACAAATAGAAGGAGGGTTAGAGTCAGATAATAGGAAGTGGGTCATCGCTGGAATAGCTTTGAGAGCTCCATTGAAGCCAATATACACCATCCCTGTGGAGAAGAAAGCTCAACAAGAAGAAGAAGAAGGTACAGAAGAGCGTTCCACAACCCCAACAAGTGAAGAAGCAAGGGTTCCAACCACGTTGGCGTGTCCACCTGCTCCCAAGAAGCGAAAACCTTCTTTGAAGTGCAACTACCGCGGTGGTGGCCGAGCCAGGGAGTTCTTCACCCCACCGGACTTAGAAACCGTGTTCATACGCCATGTTGAAAGGGCTACTTGATTTTATCATCATTAGAGCTAGGTGGGAATGAAAAATGTAATAACCAACCATATATCACCACCCTTAATATAATTAGCTAGAGCTACCTATAACATCTAGTTATGCTGTGTAACTCTCTCTCTCTCTCTCTCTCTCTCTAGTTTTAAGCTTTTCTTTTCTTCTTGTTCTAGCTAGACTCGAGAGCTTAATTAGTAGTTTAGAGATTAGGTCTATTTGTGTAAAGAGCAGCTAGTGTAAACAAATAAAAATGACTTCTTTGCTTGCACATGCTTGGTTTTTAATTATTTTTATCTTTTAGTTTTAGTCGTTGCTGCTGGATAATCGTGTTTCCAACTTTCCATTATTTTTCATCTTGAGTCTCTCTCTACAAGAAGAGATCTTGTACTTGTTGACTTGTTGTAGTAGTTGACACCGTCCATAATTTAGCTTTATCTCTCCCCTCCTGTTTCTTTGCCTATGTTTTGATATGGCATAAAGGACATGTTTCCTTCTCTGTGAATTTATCAATTTGATACTTCAATATTGATCCATATGGCAATGTGAAGTAGCTTAGTGTATCAATGAGGGGCTATGTGTGTGTGCCACTGCCACTGGGGCAGAAGAATGAGGGAACGAAATTCCCAGTCAAAATTCAATTCAAGGCAGCAGCTGAATTAAATTGAATTGAATGTGCGGATGGGTTTCCAAATGCAAAGGTTGGATCGAAGTGAAACCGTTTTCAAATGAGGTAGGCAGATGCATGCTGCCACGGACGGATGCTTCTTAACTATGGAATAAACACCAACTTTATTATTCTAACACTCATTTTATCATACACTTATATTCTCTATTCATAAAATATATAGATTCTATTTTTTTTTTAAATTTTTTTTTTCCATCTCTTCTCTCATATAAAATGGGACTTAAATGAGTGTTGGTGTCTATACCGCGTGTTGAAATAGAATTTTCCGTTCACTGACTGAGACCAAAAGCCCCCCATAGCCATTTGGGCATCATCATGTAGCTGTACGGTAGCCCCAGCGTAGTCTCCTGTTGCTGTTATCTTGTGTTTCGAGTTTAGAGTCTTAGACACAGCCCCACATCTTCATGGATAAATTGCTTTCCGTTCTCCTCAACATTTTGTGCACCCACCAACAATAACAAATGGAGTAATATTATCTATCTGTAATATTTTTTTGAGATATTTTTTAATGAGATATTTTGAGAGAGATTTTTTAAATATTAGTTGAGATTAAAAAAACAAAGTTAAGATACATTTCAATTAATGTTTAAATGACATTTTAGTTAATTATTTAAAAAGATCATATATCACTATATAAATAACATTTTTTAACTAAAGTTTACAACAGATTAAATTTAGAGTCTTTTTTCTTCCTATATTTTACAACACAGGTTTTTTAAAAAATGAGTAAAAGTCCAAAATTTGTTTACATTTTTTTTTTGGACGAACTTCCTTAACAAATTGAGAGAGGCTTGTAAAAATAAGTTCGAGAAAAAAAGTGTTATAAAAGAAAATTTTGTTGAAAGTGAAAGTAATGGATTCAAAAACTTCTCATGTATATATATATATATATATATATATATAGATATAGATATATATATAATTAGAATAGAAGCGACAAACATAAATATATGTGCAAATGACCCCGCACCCACCTCGGACTCGTATTGAAAGTGGGAAGGTTCTGTGTAAATTCTTTTGTGATATTAGCTCATGTAGTCATGTGGTAAAGCGACAAATCACGTGGAGGAGGAGATTAGAATCCAATGCTAGTTGAATGTCCCTCATCGTTTTTGCACTTCTAAAGCTAAAACTTTGAAGGCCAATAATTGTCGAGATTGGACACAGCCACACTAATTTGAAGTCATTGTTATCCTGTCTTGTTCCAGCTAGCTAGTACTACTATATCAAATATGGAATGTTTATTACAGGTGTAGCAAAACCACAGTAGTTCACTTAGTGGGAATGTATTGCAAGAAAAAGCAAAACACATAAATATATATGTAGCTAGATGGGCCAGGGGGAGTTCACCTGGGATTGTGAATTAAACAATGAATTATCGGGATTAGAGCTTGCGATCGAGGGAATAGTGTTCGAACACGTTTAAAGAAGAGTATTTATATATAAATACTATTAAGGACCTAAAAATAAATGTCTATTGAGACACCTCATTTCATCATTTTAAAAATGATGATAGTTTCAACTTTCCTTATTTATTTATCATATCCAAAAATAATAATACAAAAATTTCAATTGAATATATATTTTTAAATATTAAAATAGCAATACTTATTTATATACTATGTACTCATTTCAAAAGAAAAAGAGAAGACCGCAAAATTTGATTGGCTTTATAGTGTGTAAGTATGTCATAGTGGATTAGATTACTTATACTTATCCCCAAATCAGTCTCATTATTGGAGACCACATGGAGATGAGCAAAGTTGTTTGGCATATACCCACACATGTGATGCATTAATTTTGGCAATTCGTTTATTTTTCTCGGTTTTTCCATTGAGGGAGACAAGGAGTAAAGAATCTATATGTCATATCCAGTATTTTCTTTTTTTTTCCAAAACCTATTAGAAAAGATTTGGGGTCGTTGGACATGAACTACCTTACCATAATGCCATAGTTCTAAAATAAAACTTGCTGTCCTTAATTAAAAAATAATAGGGTAAAATATACTTACCTCCCTTGAGGTATTAAAAATGACACTTCATCCCATTTCATTAAGAATGTATTTAATATTTTCTCTTTTATAATTTATTTTTTTATAAATTATATACTAAATAATAAAAAAATTATAACATAAGTAATGAATTTAATTTTTATATATTGATAATATAAAATAAAATATTAATAAATAAATTTTTACTAAATTTGACACTTTTTTTAAATTTGTATTGGTTAATTAAAATTATTTTATATCATCAGTTTATAGAAACTAAATTCATAAATAAAATTAAGAATTATATTAAAAGTTAATAATAATTATTTTATTAAAAATAATAATAATAATTTTAAATAAAGAAAATATAAAAATTAAATAAAAATTTATAGTAATATTAAAATATATAAATAAACATTAATTATTTTTAAAAATAAATAATATGTGCTAAATAATATTATTATTAAATAATATTAATATAAAATATAATTATATGAATGAGATTAAAAAATATATAAATAATTTAATTATCATAGTTAATAGTTAGTTATCTAGCATTATTTGACATTATTTTAAATTTTTATTGGTTTGCGTGTACAATATGATTTTACACTGTACACTAATAAAAATTCAATAAATTATCAAACCATGATTAGTTATCATAATAAGTTACCTAATATGATTTAACACTTTTTAAATCACTATCGCTAGATTTATTTTACAATTGTTATTTTTATGAATTTAATTTTGATAGTGTAAAAATTATTTACATTGCTATCTAATTAATCATTTCATTTAAATGAATTTTGAAGCAGTAAATATAGGAGTAAATCACTTTGACTATGAGACAATATATGCTTGAATACATTATAGAACTCATTTACACTATTAGTACTTTAAAATTAAATTTATTAAAATAATAATTGTAAAACAAATCAATCAAATGTAATGAAAAAAATAAATTAATAGAAATTCTCATTATTAATTTTTAATTAGAATAATAATTATTATATAATTCTTAATATTAGTTATAAATTTATTTTCTATAAATAAAGTATAAAATAATTTTAACCGTAAACCAATAAAAATTCAAGAAGTGTCAAATTTGATAAAAAGTTATCTGCCAATATTTTATTTTATGCTATTTATGTATAGAAATTAATTTATTATTTATTTTATAATTAATTTTATTATTTAGTATATAATTTATAAAAAATATATTATAAAATAGAATACACCAAATACACCCTCAGTAAAATGGGATGGAGTATAGGTTTTTAAAATAAATAGAGTGGAGTATCATTTCATAATACTCAAGGGAGGTAATGAATACCCTAGTTTAAATACAAGGGGTCAAAAATTCTTTTGAATTAGGAAGTGCAATTACCTTCATCTGTCATTCCAAGTCCTAATTTCACTAAAACCTTACACGCCCTTTAATGACTATATAATAGAACCATTTTCTTGAGATCAAAAATCCTGGTAATTGTTTCCTAGAGAAATCTTTAATTTTATGAAATCTTTAAATCTTTCGTTTTTAGCCCAAAAGTTTATAAAATCTTTGAAATTTCTAATTTGAACTAAAATCCAAAAATTAGATTTTGATTTGTTGGGATTTTGATTTTTATGATATTTTATTTAAATCCAAATGAGGGATATTTCCTTATTTACATTTATGTTTTAAAGTTTTTAACTTAAAATTAAGAAATGTAAATATTATGGAGAGCGTTGTAGTAGTCAAGGAACGGAAGGCGTGTAGGGACGATTTTACGCATAGTTTTAAAACTCAACTAGGAGATCGACTTGATTATGGCATCAATCACTTGGGTTTGCTTTAAACCAGGTCAATCGAACCTTGAAATTGAATACAATTAAATAAATATATAAAAATATATTAAAATTCAAATAAATACAATATAACAACATAAATAATTAATAACTTGACACATTTTAAAAATTTGCATGCTTTCATAAATATATATATATAAAAAGCATTTATACAATTAATTAATACTTTAAATTATAAATTACATACATTTTAAATAAAATTTTGTTTTGTTTTTTAATAAAAATAAATCACTCCACATATGTTAATGGCCTTATTTCTATGACTAATTGTTATTTCTTCTTGACTTTGGTCCATTTTCTATCTTTCCACTAAGTTGGCCCACTCTATATATGCTTTCATATATTTCAGCTTCTACATGCACTGTGTTCTGTTTCAAGTTTATACATATATTGTAAATATATAAATAATTAATAGAAAGAACTTAATTTTTGTGGGCAGGAGAAGGCCCGCTATTTGAAAGCCTCACAAAACACACAAACCACTTAAAAGGCCCAAACTAACCCTAATATGTGAAGCTCTCTCCTCACAAATCACAAATACTTGCACGCTTTCCCTTCCCCTTATGAGTACTCATCTTCTCCCTCACCACACTATTCTCTCTTTCTCACTTATTCACACACACAGGACACACACTTGCTCGCACGTGATAGTGGCAACGCATGGCGGTGGTGGCGCAAAGGTATGGGAGTGACACTTGCGCAACATGGCATGAATGGCGTAGTGCAGGATGGGGCGGTGAAGCTTTTTTTTTGGATGGCAAATACGAACCGTTTACCACACGGTTCACCGAGTTTTTGCAAAACCTCCAAGTCAAAGATCGGTTATACGAGTCGTATGCATGTTCGATTTATTACTGCCTCGAACGACTACCTACCAGTTACTTCACTGGATAGAAATTTATTCTAGTTTTATAACACTGATTTTATGCTCTTTGGTGAGCACTAACGATCAACAGGAAGCATAAAAACCCCTATATCGGGGTCCAGTGTCACACTCGACTCTAGGCACGTGACTGGCACGTGAAAAATCCCATTCTCACGTAAGCCTTCAGACCTGTATCATTTCTATATGCACAAAAATCCATGATATAGTTTTTATTCTTTTCTAAATATCATTCACCGTTTTCAACATCATAATTATAAAAACAAGCTTTTACAATCCATTCCAAAGTATAACGCTATATTAACACAAAATATATAGAAAGTCCTTATTATACAAAGTGTCTACGAAAAGTCAAAGACTTACCTGTCCCAAAATAACATTCTAATATACATGATTATGCAAAAGATAACATGCTCTAAGATCCCAATCCCGCCTTGTCACACTTGGAGCATGTCTAGAGCAAAAATCCCAAACTCCTCACCTAATAGGCACGGCAACTGGAATCTAATGCTGGGAGGAAGATGGTGTGGAAGAATCCGCAGCGTTGCTATATCTATAAATAGAGAAAGGAGAGGAGGGGTGAGCTTTGTTACCAAAACCCTGAGTGAGTCTCACCTAACCCCTCCCATAAAGCATTAAAGGGCATGTACAAAATCATAATAATATAAATATCGTCCAACCAATAAGTATAGTTATAAGAATGTAATTATATGCAAGAATACTAAAACACTTCTATCATGTAAAACACTTCAACAGTATCTCAATAGAGAACAGTAATCTCTCTTGGTTATGCATAGCATAACAATATCTCTGGTCACATCTGGGCGTTACGTATCGCGTCCCAAGTGTGACAATAATGGATACCTAACTAGGTCCCTTCTCTGAATACTCTGCCCTGGGCTACTTGGTACCAAGGTTAGCGGATTAACTCCTAACACACACTGTCTCTATAGCTACTGCTCAGTCAATCAAAGAATACAGTATCATTTCCAAACTTTGAAAACAATGGCATCTACCCTGGGTTCAAACTCAATCAAGTAAAATCCATGATTCTACAAATCAGATCACCATTGCAATAGCTCAACAAGTTATGTTCTCGCATTCCAGCTTCATCAAAAGTACCTTTCATCCACATGGAGTTATTAAAACATGTTTTCATGATAAAACTGGTTCAAGATATAGAACACAATAGAATTCTTACAACTTCTAAGAAAGCCTTTAAAGTTCATTGTTTAGGCTATATTTCGATGAAAATAACTTTAATGCATGAAATAGATTGCAGATGTGAACCCACTCACCTAGTGGCAGAAGTTGAAGGCTCAACACTCAGGGTTCCTTGGAGTGGAGATGGCACCAGTATCTATCATAGGAGTGATAGAACCTTTGATTAATCTCTAGAATCACTAAAAAACCTTAAGTTTATCTCTAACATGGAGGAAAAGCTCCCTTTACCCTCATAGGCATAGAAATCCCTCTAAGACAAGGAAGAACTGAAGAAACTAGAGCAAAATTGAGAGAACTACATACCTTAAAGTCTTAGGATTGAAGGATTGAAATTATAATTGAAAGATAATGGAAGAAAATGGGGTTGGAAATGAAGTTTGGGAGTGAAAGAAAGAGAGAAAGTGAAGGTTCTGGAGGTTGGGGGAGAAGAATGCGTTTTGGGTGTTCTGGACCAGAAATGACGTTTTTATGCTTGTTGTTTACCGCCTGGGCGGTCCCCGCCCATCTAACATTCGACATACTCTTTGTTTACCGCCTGGGCGGTCACATGACCGCCTAGGCGTCCTAAGAAGCTCCAACACCGACTTTACTCTTAACGCCTGCGGCCATAGGACCGCCTGGGCGGCTCCAGAAGCTCCAGATGCTCCAACCTGGTATGTATTGGATTTACTATCCCACTACTCACTTATTTACATTTAAGTTAATCATTTATTTTACTTTTCCATTAACTTTAAAACATAAATGTAAATAAGAAACACCCCCCATTTGGATTCAAATAAAATATCAAAAAAATCAAAACCCCAACAAACCAAAATCTAATTTTTGGGTTTTAGTTCAAATTCAGAATTTCGACAATTTATAAACTTTTGGGCTAAAAACGAAATGTCTAGAGGCTCCATAAAATTTGTTAAAAATCACTCTTCAATTTGTCTACCTCCAAAGAACAATTACGGGACTTTTGATCCCAGAAAATGGTTCTAGTATATAGCCCTCCAAGGGCGTGTAAGTCCAATTTAGTGAAATTCAGGACCCGTATTGACCGCTCAGGGTAACTAGCACCCCTCTTAATTCAAAAAATTTCTAACCCTTTTTATTTAACCTAAAGTATTACATACTCTCCCTTTAAAAGATTTGGTCCCCAAATCTAGAGGCATACCTGAAGGAGGAAAAAGATGTGGGTATTTCATTTATAGCTTCTCCTTCCCATGTGGCTTCCTCACTTGAATGATTTCTCCAAATTACTTTTACCGATGGCACCTCCTTTGAGCGAAGTTTTTTCTGTCTACTATAGTTATTGGCTCTTCCTCATAAGATAAACTCTCATCAACTTGGACCTCGGGGTAAGCACGTGAGACTGGTTTGGCATATATTTTCTGAGCATGCTGACATGAAAACAGGTGGATAGTGACAAGCTTGGAGGCAATGCGAGTTGTAGGCTACTATTCCTACTCTTTCCAAGATCTCAAATGGTCCAATGTAACGAGGACTTAGCTTTCCTCGCTTGCCAAATCTCAACACTCCCTTTATGGGGACACCTTTAGGAACACGTGATCACCCAAGCGAACTCTAACTCTCGCTCGATTACGACGCATACGCCTTCCGTCCGGATCTAAGCTGCTAATAACCTTTCCTTGATCAATTGTACCTTCTCTAGAGTCTCTTGGATCAAGTCTGGGCCTAGAGCTTTAACTTCTCCAAGTTCAAACCATCCAATGGGACTTACAACGTCTTCCATATAATGCCTCGAATGGTGCCATCTGGATACTGGCTTGATAGCTATTATTATAAGCAAACTCTATAAGTGGCAAGTGATCGCACCAACTTCCATCAAAGTCTAAAACACATGCTCTAAGCATATCCTCCAGGGTCTGAATTGTTCTTCTGACTTATGTTGGGGATGAAAGGCTGTGGTTAAATCCACCCTAGTTCGAGAGCCTCCTGAAATGCTTTCCAAAATCTTGAAGTAAATGGGGCCCCTATCGATATAATAGACACTTGGCACCCCGTGAAGTCTAACAATCTCGTTAATGTATAGCCCAGATTGGGCGCTAAAACTTGTCTTGACTGGTAGGAAGTGAGCTGACTTAGTCATCCTGTCAACAATCACCCAGATAGAATCAAAGCCTTTAATGGTTCGAGGTAACCCGACAACAAAATCCATGGTTATCCTCTCCCATTTCCATTCTGGAATCTCTATTCGTTGAAGTAATCCTCAGGTCTTTGGTGTTCGACCTTAACTTGCTGACACACTAAACATCGCGCCACAAAGTCACCTATATATTTCTTCATACCTTCCCACCAGGACAATTGTTTAAGATCATGATACATCTTAGCTGAACCTGGGTGTACAAAGTATGCCCTATGGGACTCTTCCATCACTTTTCTTTTTAACTCACTAACATTGGGCACACATTACCGCCTCCAAAACGTAACACATCCTCTGCATCCACTAAAAACTCATGAGTTTCTCCTTTATGCACCTCCTCCATTATCTTAGCAAGCTTAGGATCTTCTCCTCGCCGCTTAATTTGCTTACTAGGGTTGACTGTGCCCTAATGTGAGCAAGAAAGGTTCCTGAGCCATCTATGCCAAATGAACTCCTTCTGCTTCCAGTTTATGGATATCCCTGATCAAAGGTTTCCACCTGGTGCTATATGAGCCAAACTACCCATGGACTTTCTACTTAGGGCATCTGCTACTACATTAGCTTTACCTGGATGATAAGAAATTGTACAATCATAGTCTTTTAAGAATTCCATCCACCTCCGTTGTTCTAGATTTAGATCTTTTTGCTGAAAGATGTACTTTAAGCTTTTGTGATCTATGAAAATCTCGTAAGTCGCCCCATACAAATAATGTCTCCAGATCTTAAGAGCAAAGACTACTGCTGCCATTTCTAAATCATGAGTAGGATAATTCTGTCATGCCTCTTGAGTTGTCTCGAAGCATAAGCTACCACTTGGCCATGCTGCATAAGGACACAACCAAGTCCCACTCTAGAAGCATCACAGTAAATAGTAAAACCATCCGTACCTGAAGGTAATACTAATACCAGGGCAGTAGTCAAACAAGTCTTCAGCTTCTAAGCTCTTCACAAGCATCTGACCATTGAAACTTAACATTCTTCTGGGTCAATCTGTTAGCGTGCCCAATCTGGAAAAATCCTTAACAAACCGCCTAATAACCCGCCATTCCCAAGAAACTACAAATCTCTAGACTGGAGAAGGTCTTGGCCATTGTTGAACTGCCTCAACCTTCTTTTGGTCTACCTTAATACCATCCTTAGACACTATATGCCCCAGGAATGCCACCTGTTCCATCCAGGATTCACACTTAGAAAACTTAGCATATAGCTGGTGTTCTCTATGTCTGCAAACACTTCTAAGGTGGTGCTCATGTTCCTCTGTACTTCTAGAGTATACCAAAATATCATCAATGAAAACAATCACAAAATGATCTAGGAGGGCCTGAAAACTATTCATCAAGTCCATGAACAGGGCATTAGTCAACCTGAAAGACATCACTAGGAATTCATAATGTCCGTAGCGTGTCCTGAAAGCCGTCTTGGTATATCCTCATCCTTGATTTTCAACGATGATACTAGACCGGAGATCGATCTTAAAACATCTGGCCCCTTGAAACTGATCAAACAAATCATCTATACGAGGCAATGGGTATTTATTTTTAACTGTTACTTTATTCAGCTGCGATAATCTATACACATTCTTAGGGATCCATCTTTCTTCTTTACAAATAGGACCGGAGCACCCCAAGGCGAAGTACTCGGTCAATAAATCCCTTATCCAGCAACTCTTGTAATTGTTTCTTCAACTCCTGGAACTCTGGGGCCATACGTATGGGGTATTGAAATAGGCCTAGTTTCCTTAAGCTCTATTCCGAACTCTATTTCTTTCTTGGTGGCAAGCCTGGTAAATCCTCTGGAACACATCAGGAAATTCAGAAACCATAACTGACTCTATAGTTGGCACATGCACTTCTACATCCCTAATTGATGCCAGGAACCCATAGGCCCTCTGTCCATAAGTTTCAAAGCACTCATGGACGAAATTAAGCTAGTTGGAATAGAACAACTGACACCCTTAAACTCTGGAATTCATTTCCAGGAGTACCAAACTTCACAGACTTGCTATAGCAATCCACCGTAGCATGGCATGAAGCTAACCAATCCATGCCCATAATGACATCAAAGTCCAACATATCCAATACATGTAAATCAGCATAAGTTTCCATATCACCAACCTTGATTTCATACTTTTCATATACTAATTGAACTAAGAGGGTCCTCCTACCAGGATCCCTACTAAGAAAGGCTTTTCTACACTAGAACCGACCTCTCAAATCGTATGGCAAAGAATGGGGATACATATGAGTAAGTGGATCCAGGGTCAATCAAGGCAAAAGCATCATAAGTAAAGACTTTGATAATACCTGTCACCACATCTTTAGAAGCTACTGCATCCTCTTGTCAATGCGTACAATTGGGCTGCCCCCGCTACTTTGACCTCTACGATGAACCTCTACCAGAGGCCCCCGCCTCTGGGCCTCTACCTCCAGGACCCTACCAGCTTGGGCAAGAGAACCACCCTAGGTCGCGACCTAAGATCTAATGAAGCGGTGGAGTTTGCTGACCCCTGACCGGATGTCCCTGGAATGGGCACTCTGCACGCTGTGGCCCTGTTGGCCGCATTATAGCATGCATATGTACCAACCAGGCACTGCCCAGTGTCGCCTACCAAGTCTAACAAACAGGAAACTCTAACTGATGCTGACCAGAATATTGATGCCTCCTCGCTTTGACTTTGAGAAACTGTAGGTCGCACTGGGTGGGATCTGAAAAGCAACCCTACCCGACGGGAACCGCTTGGCTCTGCTCTGCCAGGTCCTCTACTATACCAGTTCTTCAAATGTGCCATGAGTCCTAGCCCTTTGCGGACTCAGAGAGCTCTCCTCTCAGCTAGTCCTCCTTAACCCAATAGCGTCCACTACCTGAGCATAATCCATGGTACCCACATGTGGCTGAAGGCTAGAAACATATCCTTAGGCAGTCCCTAAACCGAAACTTCTCGGTCTCTGTGACATGCTGGCAGCGCTCTGTGCCAAATATGTAAATCTCTCATCATCTCTGACGTCATCCCTGGGGTCATACGGAGTCTCAAAAATTCCTCTATCATCTGGGCCCTCGGCTCTGATAGGAATCTACGTGAAAAGCCGCTCTGAATTCCTCCCAGGAAGGTGGCCCCAGTCGCCATGCCCCGAAGGAACTCATCATACCACGTCCCCCAAGCCTCCTACTGAAAACCAGTAACTCTGCCGCTCTTTCTAGGAGCAATGGATAACTTTGATAATCTTCTTATCTCTCTAAGGAATGCCTGGGTCCACGTGGTAAGGCGACCTTGGAAGGTGGGTGGATCCATCCTCCAGAAACGCTCTAAGGTGGAATCATTAAGATCTCTAACTGGGGTGGGCTAGGGTGGCCTGACCCAGCCTCGCCCTGTCCTAAAACATCAGGAAGGGAGCCAGAGCCTGTGATCGAGGCCACTAGGGCTGAGGACGCTGCGACGACGGTGTGGGAGGTAGAATGTCAGGGGCAGCATAATGGATACGAGAAACAAGAGCATATAAGATAAACGACCATTCATGAGGAGGGACTTAACCACGACCATCCTAAAGGCCACAAGAGTGCTTCGTTTATGTAAATAGCGCTTCTATTTACATAGACGACGCATTACCCTGAACACTCGCTCAGTGATATGCAGGAAACCTAAGGCTCTGATACCACCTTTGTCACGACCCACTCAGGCACGTGACCGGCACGTGAAATCTCATTCTCACGTTAAGCCTGACCTTGTATCATTTCTATATGCACAAAAATCCATGATATAGTTTTATTCTTTTCTAAATATCATTCACCCTTTCAACATCATAATTATAAAAACAAGCTTTTACAATCCATTCCAAAGTATAACGCTATATTAACACAAAATATATAGAAAGTCCTTATTATACAAAGTGTCTACGAAAAGTCAAAGACTATATATTGTCCAAAATAACATTCTAATATACATGATTATGCAAAAGATAACATGCTCTAAGATCCGAAATCCTGCATACGTCACACGGAGCATGTTAGAGCAAAAATCCCAAACTCCTCACCTAATAGGGCAGGACTTGTAATCTAATGCTGGGAGGAAGATGGCGTGGAAGAATCCGAGGAGCTGCCTATATCTGGAAATAAAGAAAGGAGGGGTGAGTTTTGTTACCAAAAAATAATGAGTCCTCACCTAGAACCCCTCCCATAAAGCATTAAAGGGCATGTATAAAATCACAATGATATAAATATCGTTCAACCAATCAGGATAGTTATAAGAATGTAATTATATGCAAGATACTAAACATGTATCATGTAAAACACTTTAACAGTATCTCAATAGAGAAACAGGTCCCGCTCTGTTATGCATAGCATAACAATATCTCTGTCACATCTGAACGTTACGTATTGCCGTCCCAATGTGACAATAATGGGTACCTAACTAGGTCCCTTCTCTAATACTCTGGCCCTGGGCTACTTGGTACCAAGGTTAGCGGATTAACTACCGCTAACACACACCGTTTCTATAGCTACTTTGAGTCAATCAAAGAATACAGTATAATTTCCAAACTTTGAAAACAATGGCATCTACCCTGGGTTCAAACTCAATCAAGTAAAATCCATGATTCTACAAATCAGATCACCATTGCAATATCAACAAGTTATGTTTTCACATTCCAGCTTCATCAAAAGTACCTTTCATCCACATGGAGTTATTAAACATGTTTTCATGATAAAACCTGGTTCAAGATATAGAACACAATAGAATTCTTACAACTTCTAAGAAAGCCTCTAAAGTTCATTGTTTAGGCTATATTTCGATGAAAATAACTTTAATGCATGAATAGAGATTAGATGTGAATCCACTCACCTGAAGTGGAGAAGTTGAAGGCTAGCATTTGAGGGTTCCTTGGAGTGGAGATGGCACCAGTATCTATCATAGGAGTGATAGAACCTTTGATTAATCTCTAGAATCACTAAAAAACCTTAAGTTTATCTCTAACATGGAGAAAAAGCTCCTTTTACCCTCATAGGCACAGAAATCCCTCTAAGACAAGGAAGAACTGAAGAAAATAGAGCAAAATTGAGAGAACTACATACCTTAAAGCCTTAGGATTGAAGGATTGAAATTAGAATTGAAAGATAATGGAAGAAAATGGGGTTGGAAATGAAGTTTGGGGTGAAGAAAGAGAGAAAGTGAAGGTTCTGGAGGTTGGGGAGAAGATGCATTTTGGGTGTTTTGGACCCCAAAATGATGTTTTTATGCTTGGTTCACCGCCTGGGTGGTCATATGACGGCCTGGGTCCCCGCCATCTAAGCACCGACTTACTCTCGTTACCGCCTGGGTGGTCACATGACCGCCTGGGCGGTCTAGAAGTCAGACAGACTTTACTCTCTTAACCACCTACGTATAGGATCGCTAGGCGGTCTCCAGAAGCTCCAGATGCTCCAATATGGTATGTATTGGACTTACTATCCCACTACTCACTTATTTACATTTAAGTTAATCATTTATTTTACTTTCCATTAACTTTAAAATATAAATGTAAATAAGAAAATACCCTCCATTTGGATTCAAATAAAATATCAAAAAAATAAAAACCCCAACAAACCAAAATGTAATTTTTGGGTTTTAGTTCAAATTCATGAATTTCTACAATTTATAAACTTTTGGGCTAAAACGAAATGTCTAGAGGTTTTAAAATTCGTTAAAAATCACTCTTCAATTTGTCTACCTCCAAAGAACAATTACGGACTTTTGATCAGGAAATGGTTCTAGTATATAGCCCTCCAAGGCTGGAGTCAACTTGTGAAATTAGGACCCGTATGCACCGTTTAGGGTAACTAGCACTCCTCTTTAATTTGAAAATATTTCTAACCCTTTTTATTTAACCTAGGGTATTACAAGAACATTCATACACCAAGAAAACTCACCCCCTTCACCCCAGACGCAAGAAACCTCGCTCCAACCTATTTTCATTATCAAAACTTATTTTTTTCCATTTCCTTCAATTCTAACTTCAATCTTTCACTCTTAAGGCTTTAAGGTATGTTGGTCTTCTAATTTTACCCTTTCCCCTTTCAATTTCTTCTTATTCTTGAGGGTTTAAAAGGGTGTTCAGCATAGAGGTGTCATAGTGTTCTTTTAGTAGGATTGAAGTTAGATTTAAGTATTTGGAGGTTAATTTAGAATTCTATTGCTTCAATGATAGATCGTGCTAATCTTGTTTGCAAAACTCTGGTGTTGTTCCTGTTTTCTACCACTTCAGATGGTTGGTTCAATCCTGACTTTTATGTTGAGCATTATAACTATTTTCATGAAATTATAACTCATACTACAATTTTAGAAACTTTGGATAAAGATCTAGATTACTACTAGTTACCATATTTTGAACTGTTGAGCTAAGAGCATATAGATGTTTTGATAAACCCATGGGACCATTGTTGATAAAAGGTGATTTTGATAAAGTTGAATTATGAGAACACGATCGTTTATGATTATATGATCTCTAGAGTTATGAATTTTACCTACGATTTTAAACCCTAGGATAGATGCCTTTGTTTTTAAAACTTAGAGATGATATTGTGTTCTTTGACTTTGGACAGGAGCTATAGATAAACAAGGTCCGTGTTAGTGGAGTCGCTAACTTTAGTACCAAGTAGCCCAAGGCCACAATATTCAGAGAAGGGACCTAGTTAGGTACCCATTATTGTCACATAGCGGACGCGATACGTAACGCCTAGATGTGACCAGAGATTTTGTTGTATTATGCATATATTGTGCATAACTAGAGTATAGATTACTATTTCTCTATTGAGGTACTATTGGATTGTTTTATAAGATAAAGCGTTTTAGGTACTCTTGTATATACTTATATTCCTATGACCATATGAACTGGTTGAGCATTATTTATATTATTGTAATTTTTTGCATACCCTTTGATGTCCCATGGATGGGTTCCAGGTGAGGATTCACTCACTGGGTTTGGTAGCAAAACTCACTACTCCTTTCCTTTTTCTATTTACAATATAGCAACTGCGAATATTTCCACACCATCTTCCTCGTAGTAGCGTTAGATTTCAGTTCAGCTCATTAGGTGAGGTGTCAGGTTTTGCCCTAGATGTGCTCTTGATGGAGGTAGGATTCTGGATTTTAGAGCATGTTATTTTTGCATAGTCTTGTATATTAAAATGTTATTTTGGACTATATAAGTCTTTTTACTCTTCATAGACACTTTGTATATAAAAGATTTGCCATATTTCGTGATAATATACTATTATACTTTGAAACGGACTATGAGATTTTATTTTTATAAATTGAGTTATCAAGAGCAAGTGATTGACATGTAGTAGAAGAAATAAAACTATTTTATGGATCCTTTTTTTTGTGCATATAAAAATGATACATGTCATAAAGCTTACGTGAAATGTGATTTCTCATGTGTCCAAATCGGAATCGTGAGAATAAATGCATTTTATCCAAAATAATAAGTAGTGTTTGAATCTCTAGTGACTATAGTGAGTTATGGATCGTTTCAGATATAGACACTCATTATACTGTATGAATTATTGTTTTAGATTTAGACACACATTGTTGTAAAACAATTTTCCTTATACATATTATTAGGCTACATATTACAAAAAATGCTAGAGAGTTAAGCAACTAAAAGATCGATAGGAGACAAAGGAAGAAAGAAACGTTGGAGAAGGATGAAAATAGAAAAAAGATTGCACTGTGACAAAGAATTGACTACTGAATCAATTGAATCGCTGTTTAGAGCTCTGGTAATAAATTGTTCTGAGCATATCACTTCCTTGTCTGTTGACTCTACGGTAGGCTACCGACGATGGAAGGAGGAATTCAAAAATACGTATAGAGTTTAGAATGGATTAAGAAATGAAGACTTGGAAAGTTAAAAGCGAAACAAAAGTATGAATTAATAGAAATTCCTTATGTCAATGGCAGTGAGTACATGTCTTGTGTATGCGGATTTTATACCTTTATTATTTTAATATTTAATTTTTTCAAATATCAAAACACCCTACTCATAAAATATATAGATTCTATTATTTATTTTTTTTCTTAATTTATTCTATCTCCATCACTCCTCTCATACTACAAGAGACCCACATGAATGTACACCTATGCGGGTGTTGAATTGGAATTTTCCCGGATTTTAAAGATATGCTTCATAAAAAGCACGGTCTCCATGTAATGAAAAACAGCAATTACACAAAAGAGTTAGTATATACGTTTGGTTTTAGAAATTATTTATTATTTTTAGTTTTGCTTTAATTTTAATTTGTATTTTTTAAGATTTGGTCGAGAGAATGTAAAATCAAATAAATCATGCTTTTTATTCTTTGTTTTTATTATTTTTTTATTAAAATTCTGAAAAATAAAAAACAGACTGAAAATTGAAAATATAATAACAAATTGCTCTTTGAGCTCCTAAAAATATTTCTCCTACTCAAAACAGCTGAGAGAAGTCGTAAGCCAGCAAAGAAAGAAGAGGTAGACCACGTATCAATTTCGTAACAATGGTGTAATTGGCAAATAACCTTTTGACAGAAAAAAAAAAAATTGCCAATTACGGCATGTGTTGCGTTATCTGCCACTTAGTTGGTGCTGAATGTGAAACTTAGCATGTATTAGCGAGAACTTTACATTTGGTACGTTTCCTTGATTCGCTTGCGATTTGATTGATGTTGCATACTAGTCCCTTTGTGAATAGGTAGTTATATATACACATGCATAAAAAGTAAACGCTACTACTAATGTACACTGCTCTTCAGATTTAATGCAGGCCTAGGGGTTGGGGATCTGCCACATATATAATAGTAGAATTATGTTATTTATATTTATAATATATATATTATATTAATTCATATCTTATCTATCATTATGAAGTGTAAATTTTATTCAACTAGTTTATAATTCATCTAATAATAAATAAAATATAAATTAATATGATATTTCATATTTTATAAATATAAATAATATTTTTCATATAATTATATATCATCAAATTTGATTAGAAACACAGTAAAAGCGCACTCTCATTTGTTCAAAAGCGCTATTGATCGAGCTGTACAACAGCACTGCTAAATGCAGTTGTGCCGACGACATACATCACTCACTCACAGTGGTAATCCATGAAAAAATGGGTGCTTTTATATTTAATAATGCACAATGTCAGTGTCAAGAAGTCATTGCTCTCTGCAAATTAAATCAAGCTTTGGGAAGGGTCCAACTGGTAGAGTCACGTTTCACGAATGGTAAGTGCTAACCAAATTCGGTGAAGATAACGTGTTGACTGGACTGTACCCTCGCTCTGTAACTTGATAGGTGCATGAGGCATGACATAGCTAAAGGCACAGTTCTGGTTTTGTACTAGCTCGAAGACACGGAAGCATAGGCATATATATAGGGCTACCTAGTTTTGTACATTTGATTGAGCGGGGAGTGGATGCCGATCAATAGTTCGGGGTAACGTATTCGTTTGAACGTTCTTGGATTATTATTAGAAATTTTATTGGAGAACTAGAATTACATTGCAGGATAAAGTGCCATGTTATTCATGTATACGGTAAACTTTCAATTACTTCACTCAGATTTCGATTCAGTCCCAACCTTTTTTTTTTTTTTTTAACGTCCAAAACGTTTTAACTTTATCCTTTCTATTACATTTCTCTTTTTTATTTTTTATTTTTTCTTAATATCTAGCCTTCTTTTTTCAGTGATTATGGAAAAACATATGAACCGCGGCGTCCCGACACGGCCTCCCAATAACATGATTTGCCTTAATAACAAAGATGTATCACTGTATCGAGGTCGTGTTGACCTTCTGTACATAAAACACCTTACACGCGTGTGGTAAACAATTTTTTGCAAAACTATGCTTTTCAAAATTGAATTTATCGAGAGTTATTCGACTCATGATAATTTACAGGATAAAATGCACTTACTTCCTTAAACTATCAGGAAATTACACTCTATCCCATTTGAAAAACCTATATCTTAGTCATGACACATCCAGAACTCTTGGTATACTACCAAGCTTGGGGATTATATGGACTAAAATATTGGTTGATAGCTTGACTTGCCAAGATTGGCCATATAGATTTACCTAGATTATCCATATAATTTATAAAAAATAAATTATAAAAGAGAAAATACCAAATAAATAGGATGGAGGGTAAGTTTTTCAAATAAATAGGATGAAGAATCATTTTTAATATTTCATGGAAGGTACGTGCATTTTACCCTAATTTAAATAATCAAACATAATCATCTCAAATTAAAAAAAAAAAAAAAACACATGTGGGACTGTGTGAGATTCTGAAAAATATCATTCATAAATACTTACTGATGGTCTCTCTCTTTTTGGACCTACTTGCCCCAAATGGTCTTTCTCTTTTCGTTTTTTTTTTCGGTCTTCAGACCCGAATGGCCGTGATAGCTGATTAGTTTTCCTTTCGGTGTTGAGCGTTGGCCCATGCAATTGAACAATGTTACAACATTTCTTCATAGTCATACAAATTTGTTTTGTTCTTCTGACCAAAAAACAATATTTTGTTCTTTGACCAAAAACCTAGTTTTGTTATTTCGACCAAAACCTTGTTTTGTTCTCTCACCTAAAAAAATGTATGGTTAGTTCGGACTTGGGCCCAAAAAGGAACGTAACAGGAAAACAAAAAAAAAATGGTCCCTATTAGTTTTTATGTGAACAAATTACTCCCTAAGTCGACCCCAAAAAAAATAGTCCCTAAGAAAAATAAATAGAAAAATTGATCCCTGCTCTTTTAAAAAGTATAACAAATTAGTCATTTTATTAATCAGAGTGATTAAGAATTTTTTTTTTGATAAAGGAGCTAAATAAAGAAAAAGAAGCAAAGAAAATTATCTCATATGAACTTCGGAATGTATTAGCCAAAAGAATGAGCTCTAGACCATTTGTTATCCTAACGATAATTCACGAGAGGAGAAGAGGCACCATGCTTACAAGAAAATCAGTGGTTTGGTTACATTCTCTATAGACATAAGCGATTGAACAGGTCTAATCTCACTTTTTAAAATTAATGATGTCACGCAACAAAGAAGTATACACATAAAAGGTAAAAGGGGAAGCCAATAGACGCAAAATCTCCAAATAATCAACTTCACAAACAACATAGCGATAGCCTAACTCTCAGACAAGAGTTAAGTCATAGCGCAAACAGAAGCTAGACAGAGATTATCGCTAGGAATATGACCCACATAACCAGGTAATCGAGTACCATTGTTACCACAAATCACACCACCAAATCCTGCTGACAGGATTACCCAAAAAACTGCCATCAGAATTTAATTTTACAAAATTAATAAGAAATAGGATGATGGTATCATAGTAACTAATTAATGACCCATGTCGTAGTATTTTTATGTAGACATTGACAGGAGAAACTTAATTGTCTCATATTTTAAAAGATTAGGGATCAAATCTAATTTGCTTTAAAAAATAAGTAGGCATCCAAATGAGTTAGAGTCAATTAATTAATGCCTGAAAAGATAAAGTCAATCAATTATCAATTTACAGTGCTTATTGTTCTATCATTGTCCCCAAATTTTTATTTTCTCTTCATTTTCTGGTGTGGTGTCTTGAGTATTATTGAGGGGCTATCATGGTAGCCCCACCGTTTTTTTCCCCTTTGGATTTTGTGATTTTTGTTGTCCCCTTTATACTGATTTTGTTGCTCCTTTTGTGGTTATTTTATTATCCTCCATGGGTGTTTTCCGTTTTTGGTTATAGGCATTTCTATTTTAATGATCTCACATATGGAGAGAAATCTAGATCTAGTTTGGAAGAAGATGTAATATATTAATCAAGCTGTGGTATGCAAGTTTACAACACTTTTCGTGTTGATATGGGATATAAAATTTGTGTTATCATCAATATCTAGTCTTGATTTCTATCTTTGACTTGACAGGCTCCATAATAAAATTTTCGTTCCCTTGGAGTAAAAAATTATTATCAATTATGAATGAGGAAGGATTAAGTAGCAGTGTAGCACAGCGAAGTGGAGACTGAGCTTTACCAGCGAATTGATTGCTTTAGGTGAGGGGGACCAAAGCCAAATGAAAATGAAATGCAAAATGCCTCCACAAAACCCAACACCGAAACGGAACCCATTCCCCGACGTTGTCTCACCCCTTTCTAACACACGCACACACGCGTCTCTCTCTCTCTCTCTCTCTCTCTCTACGGTTCTGGCAGTCACAGGTACAGTAACCGTAGCGAAGCAGAGATAGACATGAAGCGCCGAGCATGGCCCCGCGCCTCCTCTTCCTCTCCCTTCTCCTCTCTCCCCTTCCCTTCCCAATCCTCTGCCCCTTCCTCCCTTCGCCGCCGCACCCACCCTTCCCCCTCGCCGCCGGCACCCTCCTCCGCCGCCGCAGTTGCCTTCTCGTCGCTGCCGTACGACGTTCTGGTGAAGATCGCGGCGCCGTTTGACGAGCCGAACCTGAAGGCGGCGTCGGCGGTGTGCAGGTCGTGGTGGGAGGCGCTGCGGCCACTGAGGGAGGCGATGCTGCTTCTGCGGTGGGGGAAGCGGTTCAAGCACGGCGCCCCCGGGGTGAGGCGGAACCCGGAGAAGGCGCTGGATTCGTTCAAGAAGGCGGCGGCGCGTGGGTCGGCACTGGGGATGGTTGACGCTGGGCTGATGTACTGGGAGAGGGGGACAAAGAGAGGGCACTCCACTTGTTCCTGAAATCCGCGGAGCTCGGTAACCATGCTGCCCAGTGCAATTTGGCCATTTCCTATTTGCAAGGTACCTCACCTTGGTTTGGCTCACAATTTGGTTCTGTTCAAATTGTTACTTTTTCTGCACACCCTTACTTGTCTCTTGCATAGTGCATGCATTCAACTTAGGCTCAAAATCTCTTTTTACCACTTATGTCTACAAATGTTCTGTGGAATCCATGGCTCTCTTTCTATTGTGCTGTTTTTAGTTTGAAAATTGAAATCTAGGACTAGCCGACTAGGAGTTACTTATACTGTGTATTTTATTCCTTTATGAATATTCTTATTCTTTAGATGACGAAAAAAACAATTTGATGATAATTCATTGCCTGACAAAGGTGTACCTCTGCTATGCAGCTGAGCCTCCAAACACTGAGCAAGCATTAAAATGGTTACATAAAGCTTCCATTGGTGGGAATACTCGTGCCCAGTACCAACTCGCTCTTTGTCTGCATCGATGTTGCGGGACCAGGAGCAATATGAAAGAAGCTGTTGGTGCTCTATCCTATTCTTATCCTCATACTCTTAATGATGAATGATTTTTCTTTTCTGTTTTAGGCAGGGTTTAAAAATGCTGCAAAATCCTCTTGGATCTTTGGTATTTTAGTATCCACTGTTATCATGATATATTCTGATCTTTGCTTTTAACTAGTTTTCCCTGGAACAGGCTAAATGGTATCTGAAAGCTGCAGAAGGTGGGTACGTGCGGGCAATGTATAATATCTCTTTATGCTACTCCGTCGGGGATGGTTTGACGCATAGTCATCAATTGGCAAGAAAATGGATGAAGCGGGCTGCAGATCGTGGTCACAGTAAAGCTCAATATGAGCATGGACTAGCTCTCTTTTCTGTAAGTACTTATCTCTTGACCCAGCACCTTCGAATTTCGAATGCATACCTGAGAGTAAATGAAACAGGAAAAATGTCGATGTTAACTTTACTCACGCTATGAGAGCTAGACATCATGGCACCTTTCCCGAATGTGATTTATTCCCACTTATCTGTGTTCCCAAAGCTTGTTAATCATCAACTGAGGTCAATTACTAGGTATTTCTTGAGATTGACTTTCACATCACCTTTACCTTGGTTCTATTTTGTTACTTGGTTACATTGATCAATGTCCCTAACCTCAGTTCAGCTAGTTTACAAGTGTGTTACTATAGAGGTAGACCGAAAGACACACACTGATGCATGCAAGATGTGACTTTGCACCTGAGTTGCTCATTCTTCGTTGTGTGCAGTTCTTTTTCAATTAGGCTCACTGACATTTGTTCTTTTAATGGGTGTTCAAATCTCTCTTTCAGGACCAGTTACCTCAATTTTGCAATGTGCTGATTTTATTATTATAGCTGACCCCATTTAGAGAAAAGGCTTTGTTGTTGGTTGTTGCTTATAAGGAATTTGTTTATACTATTGGAATCGTAGCCAGCAAGCACTAAAATATTCATAGGCCTTATGGTAATGATAATTAACAACGAGAGGATTCTAATTTTGTGTCTAATAAGGTGGACAACATATATATATGTGATTAGACTTCCTTCCTAATAGAGTGTTATATCTGTACAGGAGGGAGACATGATGAAAGCTGTGGTATACTTGGAACTCGCCACTCGTGCTGGTGAAAGAGGTGCTGCTCATGTCAAGAATGAAGCTCTTCACCGGCTATCAGCAGCTTCACGTGATCATGCCATGCATGTTGCTGACAGTTGGCGTGCTTTGCCATCAAGATAATATTAAACCTTGCCTGGTTCGTGAGCAAGAGGTTGCATTAACTTGATCAGTTGCATCTTCTTCAAGTGTGAAATCAACGAAGACAAGCCTAAAGCATAATAACAAAGAAAGCCGTAGCTGACCAAGCTAACAGTCCATGCCTTCCAATCCCGAACATAATGGTCTTCCCATGTATAAATAGCTAACTTTCTGGTTAGTGCTCTGGCAAATGCAAAGTATGCTATATCTTGATGTAAAATAAATAAAAATAAAAAGACCAGATGAATCCTTTTTAAGCCGCCCTGTCGAACCAGTCAAAAGTTGCTCGTGAGGTAGCAATCTGTCGCATCACAAGAGAATCAATCTCTAGTGTGGTTCATAGCTAATCTGTAACTAACCAACAGTACTTGTGTTAAATTTTTCTTTTTTATTTTTATGAAGTATGACATTTGCTACATGATATTAGGAGTCTGCTCCTCACACGAAATTTCCATATGTTTTGGTCAGAGAAAGGGCCTGAGAGATTTGACTGCAGAAAATTTCAGTTGTATGGGTCTGTCGTTGACTCTAGTTTCGTGTGTTGCACGGGTGCCAACGATGTGAATGAAGACATTTCCATTGGTATCCAGAAGATGGCCGTTGCTTGCTTGTACTAGTTGATGAAAAACATGTGGAGCAAGTAGCATAAACTTTTCAGTTAGATGGAATATCATGAATGTGATATTCATATTCCAAGGTGGATCTTCAAATCAAATATATTTGAATATTTTGATAACTTATTAATTTTTGTATTTTGGTTTTAGTTTGGGTCTCTTTTTTGTTTTTTCAATAAATTTTTTGGTTCCTGTTACTGAGATTCAGTTCATAGGAGTTAAAAATATATTTATCGCTGTGGATGCGGATCAAATAGGACGGAATGGGCACATTAAGATCTTGTCATCCAAAGTCCCTATCAAAGTATGCTAGCAGTTCAAGCACATAGAGTGGATCGGTGCTAGCTGGATCCATGGAATCTCATGAACCTCGCACGGACTGAGAATATTTGGAAAAAGAACGAACCAAGTTTGCAATAAGATTGATCAACTGCACCACCTCCTGCAGTTATCAATTCAATGGTTGAGAACTACTGATTTTTATTACTTTATTGTCGAGGCCATAGATGCTCTGTATAGAACTACAAAGGATCCTGATCCTAGTAAATATGGACTCTCGTTAGCGGTTAAGAAAGAAATTCTACATGATCCTTGCATGTTCAATCATCATCTTGGAAGCAACACAACAACACATCTTACTGCTTGTTTGGTTGGGCACAATTTTTCCGTTGCGGTGGAAAAAAGCCAGTTAAGAAAAATTGAAGCTGTTTGGTTTGATATTTTGCTTTTAGGAAAAATATTCCAATTTCATAAAAATTGATTCTAGTGAAAGCTAAAAGTGTTAACTTCTACTTTTTCATTTCCAATCAATTATTCTAAAATCACTTTTTTTAACATCTTTCTCAAACACAAATCAATTATTTCAAAATTAATTCCTTCAATATCAATTATAACAAAAGCAATTCTACCAAATTTAAATGAAACGCACCCTTATACCAAGTCTTATACATGTGGAATATAACCAAGTCGACTTTTACTTGCAGACAAGTTCTTCCAATTTGGAGCATCTTTTCAGTATCATCCCTAATAACAGGAAAAGACAGAATAAGCTCACTAAAGCACTTTTCAAGATAACTAAAAAGAGCGCTCATTAGCAGATTATAAACATCCACAAAGGTGATATTGATCAAGCCATCGGGTCAAATCAAAACTACTACACATTAGTCACAGTTCGTTCCTGCAAGAAATCATCCCAAGGTTCCATAAGATCAACAGTGATGTCTTTGCAGAACCAGGAAGCTACCTAATAAGGAGCAATTTTGTAGACTGGGCTGCTAAAGTAATTATTTGGATCCAGGGATTCAGCTGTTTCAATGGAGTTTTATCCAAAACACATTAAGAAGCAGAAAATTTTGCAAATGTTCCTTCCCTGCTACTTTGTGAGAAACACAAGTCCATTTTTATGACCATCTCAATCTCATAATACAATTATAGTCATCTCTCACAAAAATAAGCCCATACACAGTCCAGACCAGAAGAAAATTAACTAATTGTCATATCTGATCTTCCCAAAGATATGTTCCCTCTGCGTATAACAGATGATCAGATGAAGCACCATACTAAAGTGGACCTAAAATGGCAATGACTAATTCCTATATATATATATATATAAGAGGAGCAGTGACAAAGATGCTCATCCATTATCATCTTCATTGGTCTCACAATCAATAACAACAACTTGTTTCTGTTTAACATAGAATGCCAAATAATGATGAACAAATGATATTTATAGTTAACATATCGCAATTGATGCATTCACAATTGATCAGGACGAGGCTGTAAATTGGTAAAAGAGGCTTCCAACAGCAGATTCACTCCACATTCTATGAACTAATCAAACCTCAAACAATTCTATCCTACTATAGAACATTGCATTATGTAAAGGCAATGAGGAAAACAAATTTAATGAACAAAATAGGTACACAAACATCAAATTCAATTGACTAAGAGTTAATTATCCACTATAAATTAGTCTCTGCACAACCGTCACCCTGTTTGACAGAATCATGAGGGAAAAAAAAAGAGACCAAGTAGAAAAACTAATGTATTTTCTTAAGTATGCTTTGTTTCTATAAAACCCCCTTTTATTACCCAAGAGTTGGCAAGATGCAACTAACTAAACAGCAAGCTGATGAACCCATAAAAACACAGGGTCCGCAAACCAGCTGCATTTGCAGTCAAGGCAAGTATGTTATCCTTTGAGAATTAATTCCCGCATGATACAGATTGAGGTGGACTGATGCCCTGGACACCAATTCTCTTAATTCGGGATACTGAGCTATAAGCGCTCGGTCCGCACCATTTAGTGTTGTGAACACCTTCGCTTGTTCCAATGACTCACTGTTGCCAGCATGCAGGGCAAGGTAGCAAAGGAGAATTAGCCCGTGCAGCTTAGTATCTTCATTACCCCTTAGCAGTCTAATCAGTGCAGGGACTCCGTTGAATTCAATTATTGCCTTAGAATGCTCCACATGTAGAAAATTATCCGGAGAAGCAAACTTGCTAAGAGCAATGGCAGCTTCAGTTGCTACATCTATGTTCCTATTACTCATTTGCGTTACTAGAGGGCCAATTACTCTAGTCTCTCTGGCAGGAAATGTCCTAGCTAATGAACCAATCGACTTTATCGCCGGAATTTGCAACGAGGGCTGTCCACCTCTTTAATGATCCTCAAGAGCTGTTCCACCACAGCTTTAGCAGCGGGAGAGTTGGTCTTAAATGCCGCGCGTCGAAGATCAGCATTGGACTCTGCCGCAGCTGTTATCTCCATAATCGTCATCAAGCAATTGTACTGCAGCTCCCCTTGTTCCTTTTCAACAAGCTTAGCCAAACAAAGCATTCCTTTGGTCTCAGTTATCTTCCTACTATTGGTCACACTTCCTCTCGCGAGCATCCACAAGGCCTCAGCACAACTAACCTTCAACTGAAGCTTCACCGCAGGGTCCTCATTCTCCCTCTCTTTCCTGTGGTTCCCTGCGCGGCCACTCCCCTCCGAATGCGGATAAGAGCTAGAGTACGAACTCGCCAAAGGCCTACTAGCAGAGTTCTTCCCCAATTCCTTATTAATCTGAACAATGGAGTGAATGCTCTGCTTACCCAATTGTCCCAAATGATCATCCACAAAGGTATCAAAAGACAACAATGTGACAAGGGGCCTAATGGCATTCTCCCTCGCGAAATCCTCCTGCGCGACAGGATCATGCTGGGCCATGCTGGCAACCAAGTTGGCAGCCCGGGTCTGAACCCTCATAGGGGAATCGCCAAGAACCTGCACAACAATAGGGACAGCAAGCTCACTCACAATCACTCGAACCCTCTCCAAATCATTGGCAAGATAACACAAGGTACTGGCAGCAGCAATCTGAGCCGCAGGGGAAGCACTCTTTCAAGAGCTTCAACAAAGGTGGGACACCGCCTTCCTCCACAATGATCTTCTTGTTCCTATCATTATCAAGCGCAAGGGAAGCGAGTTCATTGGCGGCTTCTATCCTATCATTCAATTGACCCATTTGAACGGAGGCAATGAAAGACCACACCCAGGAGAGAATGGGGTCGTTGCTGGCGATAGGGGGAAGGGAGAGGACGATGCCGCCGCCGTCCGCGTCAAGGATGCCGAGGAGCCAGTCCATGTCGCCGATGGACGCGTCGAGGTAGCTGGCGACCTTGCGGAAGTCGGCGACGGAGACGATGGTGACGACGCGGCGGAGGATGGAGCGGCGCTTGCATTTGCGGAGGAGGGAGAGGGCGCGGTCGAGGTTCTTGGCGGTGTCGGCGGAGACGCGGCGGACGGGGCGGTCGTAGAGAGGGGGGGTGGAGGAGGAGGAGGTGGTGGCGAGGCGGACGAGGGAGCGGAGCATGTGGAGGAGGCGGTCGACCTGCTTCCCGACCTTTTGGCACTCTTCGTTGAAGGAGTCGGCCTCGTCGACCGCAGAGCGGACTCGCTCCGCCACCAGGATCGGGTAGGACAGCTCCTCCTCGATTCGCTTCTCATGATGGTGGTCCGACGCCGCCATCTCTGTGTTTCTGTGTTACGGCCAGCTACTGATTGTGATTATGATTGTGATTGTGATTGTGATTGGGATTGGGATTGGAATGGAATGAGCGTTTTGTCTTGTGAACTGAACTACTGTTCTGTTGCGCTCTATACTAGTACTTCTCTTCCGATGCTGCGCATGTTTTTATGTTTTGCTTTCTTGTCCAAAGCAACGCAAGTAACCTCTTTCTTTACTTACATTTTTTCTTTTTTCTTTACAGTTTAATTGTTTGTTTGATTGAATTAGGGAAATTTTCATATCTAATTTTATATTCAGAGCTTATTGATAAAAAAATTTTATCATTTTTTCTCCCAAATAAAATATATTTTATTGTTTTTGTTTAATTTTGGTGCATGATAGTATACGTATAAAAAAATTATAGAAAAATATCAACATAGACTTAAGTTTATAATAAATTCTACATGTGCCATGATCTTAACTTTACATTAAGCTTAAATATTATCACATATAAGATCACTAATAATATTATACTATTATTACTCAAAATTATATTATAATAAGATACCCTTATAAAATTTAAAGGTATTAATATTTCTTAATTATTTAATGTTAAAAAAATTTCACCTGTTGCCACTAAACCAAATTATTTAAATATAAGAAATCAAATATTCAATCATAATCATTGAAAACAAAATGGCATTGATAACTAGAGAAAAAAATCTATTATTTAATTAATTTTTTTATTTTATTTTATTCTATTATTTTAATTAAGTAAATATTGATATAATGTGTAATTGTTGGACTTATATTAAGTTTACAATGGATTCTCTAAATAAGAAGATTTATAAAATGAAAAAAAAAGTGAGAAATGAATTATCTTTTTTATCAAAAGCTTTCATTTATAAGCACAAAAAAAAAAAAAGCTTTCATTTGTCTACCTATGAAAAAATGCATCATTTATCTATGTTAAAATTTTAATGTAATTGCATAATGAATGGATTATTTATTAGATTAGTTTAATTTTAATGCATTAATAGTATAAAATAGTTTTTATCATCATTATTAAATTTCAATGACTTTTCAAGTCCTGTAAATGAGAGTTAACTATATTTACTAATGTGATATTTAATGATTGGAAAATTATGTAAAAAAAATTTATAATATCATTGCATCAAAATTAAATTCTTATTAGATTAATTGAATAGGATTTGGATCTAATCTCACTTTAAAACATAAAGTGAGAAGTTTCATCATTAAATTAATAGAATGAACATAATCTCACTTCTAATTTTATTGATCTAAAAGTAAAATCTTCAATTTAAAGGATCCAAACCCAATTGAATATGACGTACTAATATAGTTAGCCAATAAGAGTTGTAAGGAGTTATATCTCACAAGGACACAAATTCAATTCCCATTGTTGTGTAAGGACTCCTTTGGTAGGTAATCTTATAAATCTCCTAAGGCTTGTAAACTTGGGTAACCCTAATCTTAGTGAAATGATTGGTGTTAAACTTACCTAAACTTGTTTTTATAAAAATAAAATGTAATATAGAGTTATGCTATAATAGTACTCCATCCGTTCTTTATTAATAGTTATATGGGAAAATTGAGATAAATTAATACATTGACATGGTAATGTATCTTACTATAATTAGATATATTAACATTTTAATATATTAATTTATCTTGATTTTTTAACATGAATATTAATAAGAAATTGAAGGAAAATGGTAATCATAGGGAATTGCAGCTGGATAAATTTGATGATGGGAGTGGCGTGGGTTTATGTTTAATTATTGTAAGGAGGGATTTGATTTGATTAATTATATATTATATTATTATTAGGGTTTTGGGAAGGACGAGCTGAGTCGAATTGACTCGTACGAAACGTAACTTGTGCTTACGATGCTTGTCATTTTGTCAAGAACTACACTGTTCATAGCACGCGCTCCCAAGGTGCGTGCTTTCAACACTCTCCCCTCCTTCCCCTTCCCCCTTCTCTCTTCTTCTCTTTCTTTCTATTTTTTTTTCTTTTTTCTCTGTCAATTCTATTTTTGTGTTCAGGTGTTATGAAAAGAGTAATAAAAATCATTTTATTGTTTGAAGTAATTAAAACAATTTAATTTCGATAAATTCATAATATAAAAAAAATTACATTATCATCCAATCAAATTATCTCATTTGTATAATTTTTCAATTAGTGAAAATAAAACTTAACCATGCTTTAAATTGTTAATGTATTAGAATTAAATTCATAAAGATAGTTTTTACACTAAATGCGCATATAAATTAAATTGAAAAACAATGATCAACACACATTATATAATATAAGCATTAACATTAAAATGTAGAAATAAAATAATATAAGATTGTGTAGGAAAATGGACATTCAGGTGGACAAGGATCTTACACAATTCAATTCAATTATATGCAAATATGTACACTGTATTTTTAATATAATGCGGATATATATACAATGGACATAAGCATATACATATAGAAGTGCATAATGCTATTAAGAAAAATATATTCCCAAGTCCGAAGATGTCAAATTTTGGATTTGATTCCTTAAAATTTTGTCAGTTTTAGTCATGTGTTTAGAAGTATAATATCGCGGTTGGTAATTTTATAGAATACATGGCACAAGTTTCATTGGATGAAATCACTCATTTTTATCTTTCTGGGTTTGAAATATTGATATGTGATTTTAACTTTAGTATATCGAAATTCCTTGGCCCTAATTTGTTTTTTCAAAGAAAAAGGATATCCTTGGCTCTAAAAATAAGTGGATGACAAATTGTCAAATTGACGTAAGATTCACGTCCCAGTTGTTATACACTCATTGGATTGGCTAGAAGGAAAGATAGAATTTGGGGTAAGGCAAGAAACAGCTCAGCAATTAATACTAATAAAGAACTTAATAACATCCAAACGAACAGTGAGTTAGAGAGTTCAACATCTAAACGAACATGTTGATTATTGTGTTGAACAATGAACAAAGCACTACGTCAAGAAAGAGACTCTTGTATTATTAAAGGCCTCAAGTTTGATTCTCTACACCACCCAATCCGATTATCAAATCTATTATATTTAATTAAATGAGCTAATAACTCTAAGTGACACATGATATCTCTTAGCTTAAAACTATATTTGTCCAACCATATATATAACCCCCCCCCCCCAAAAAAAAAAAAAAGAAAAAAAAAACTGTTCAAGCATGCAAACGAGAAAGAGAGAAATGAAGTACGAAATTAGGGAGCCACATTCCTAGCAATATACAAGGCGGCTTTTCAACGGTCACACCTAATTCGCTACTTCCTGGTAGTAACATAACTATGAGTCAAGCCTCAAAATTCCGTGTTCATGGAAGTACAAGTTATTCTATCTCTACATGTAATTTTCTTTCTTTCCTTTCATTTTCACTTATTACTATTGTTATTATTATAGTTTAATTTTAATATACTATTATTAGATTATATATTATTACACAGTAAATAAATTTGACTCTTGTCCACTATTTTAAAAGTCATATATATACGATGATTTGATTAGATATTTTATATTGATAGTACATATATCAAAATTAAACTTTTATTATCTAGAATGTCCTATCTAGGTTGTTTCTAAAGAATCTAATAATAAGGTGCAAACCATTTGCTATGAAACAATGTATAAACTTGTATTGGCGGAGTCAATTTATGATGCGTCCGAGCCATATATTGATTGATTGAGTCAGCGAAAGAAACAGATATCATAGGATTGGTCCACAGACGCCAAAAACGTGACAAAGTTAGTGCACAAATATATATATATATATATATATATAAGAGGCACCAACACATGCAGCAGCAGCAGCACAACGGGTGGCTCATTTGAAATTACTAGTTAGGTGCAGAGAACAGGACAGTGCACATCCTTGGTGGATTGCTCACTCGTTCTGCTAATGCAACGTAACTGATCGATCTCGAGACCGGTACAATTCAATTCAACAAAGTGAAAATTAAGTCGAACCATCTCATCTCACCTCATATACCCCCAAAAAGAAAGTTGGAACCATCTCTATGTGTCTAGAAGCTCCCAATTCTCACAACTTGACACAAACTACAGGTTTCCCAAGTTTAGAAAGCCAGCAGTCAGCCACTTATAAAGATGACAAGCCAAATCCACATGTGGAGCCATTTTCGCTGGCCTTTGTTGAACCAAGGAAAACTTCAGAGCTACCTGTACATTTCAATCTCATTTGTTTTCTAGAACTTGAAAACACAACTTGTAGTTTGATGATTTATTTAAGGGTAAATTACACTCACCTTCGAAACCTTTAAATGTCATAGATCCCCTCTATTTGTCTACCTGACATTTACCTCCCCTTATTTAAATGAAAACAAAAGAGAATGACTATTGGCAAAATTTCGTTGGAGAAATGAAGTTTTTAAGAGGAAAGAGAAAAGCCAAAGGAGGAGGAAGAAAAAATGAAACTTCAAAGGAGTTATATCTCAGCAGATGTTAAAATATATTCTTCAAAGGATTTATATCTCCAAAGATATATTCATCGTTTGAGCTCAGCTTTACCATCCTCCCAACTTCCATTTCTCTCAACCAGCTCTCCTTCTTTCCGAGTCTATTTCTCTCAGACGAGCTCACTTTCTCCCAATCGATCTTTTTCTTTAATAGTGATTTACTCCGTTGTTTTCATTTAGGGAATTGAGGTAAATGTACACAATGAAAGTGTCTGAAACCTTAGAAGAAATAAGTGTAATTTATCCTTTATTTAATGAACAATAGTCACTTATTTTATTTTAATTTTTTTTTTTACATATAAATTCAGGTTAAAGACAAGAACAGTTCTGATTTAAGATTTGAACATGTATTTGAGTTCACCACGTACTTACAACCAATCAACCAATAAGAGAACCCGAAGATCAAAACCAAATCGTATCAATGCATGATCAAAGCAGATCAAATGAACGAGCTCTTAATGACAATCTCTTCGTTTAACTTCAGAAAAAGCTTTTATGATTAAAAAATAAATAAATAAGAAAAAACCCCTTTTTAAGGTAGTCACATATATCTCCATATCATTTGGAATAAGATTATCCAATTCAAGTTGCCATCAATATCTCAGAGAAAAAACTGGGGGCCATAAATTTTCCCAAACGACTCACACTTGATACAGCACCATTTAAAGAACTCAATCGCGAAACATTATTTAATAAGCTCAGTATATTATGCACTTTTCGAATAACTATTGGAATAGTGGAATACACATATTTACTTATTGCAAAGATAAACTTTTGAAACTTTTCTCATTTATACTAACGTTAAAAATTGTTGGTACAGCATTAAAATATGTTTAAGATTAGTGGTGCTAATTTTATTTTTTAATTGCTATAAAAAAATTATTTTTTAATATAGCAGCTTCTTGATTGAGACGGCATTATTATTTTCAAGATAATGCTTATGATAGCTTACTAACGTTTCTATATTATCATTCGAGTTAAAGAAGCTGCTGAGGTCATCAGAGACAGATCAAATAAAAATATTTATCCAATCAATTAATTTTGCAACTAAATCAGTCTTAAACTACACGTCTGTTCCCTAATTCGGTGACCCCTCAGCCTCATAATCAAAACCTCATGATTGATGGGTAGGTATCTCGCGGATTTTCAGATAATGGGCTATAATTGAAAGAGCATTGAATGAAGCTAAACTTATGCAATTGACCAAAAAAATAATTATACTATTAGCATATAATTAATTAAAGTAAATGTTTATTTATTTATTTTTTGAAATTGCACATGCATTTCTTTAGTCCATAAAATTAAAAACTATCAATTTAGTACTTGAAATTACTAAAATGATTCAAATTAGTCACTATGGTGATGTTTACAGTGACTAATTTGAATAATTAAAAGAATTAATTTGAATTACTTTTTGTAATTTCAAGAACTAAATTGATAATTCTTGATTTTATGGACTAAGAAAAAACATGAATACAATTTCAAGAAGCACCAAAATAAACCTCTTCTCAATTTGAATTCTACAAATGCAAATAGCATTACACATGCAGAATTTATAACAGGCATGATCCCTTACTCGAGATACTATTTCCCGCTTTCTGAAGATGGGAATATCAGATCACAAATTTAGAGAAACCCATAAAGTGTTATTATCATTTTCCAATTACAACAGATGGACCACAAGGTACCTAGATAGCTGTTCTTGAATATCTGATATGATGGACCACAAGGAAATTCACTTTTGGATTTAATCCACAAGCAGTAAGATGTAATTGAATTGATGCACTCACTTAATGATTTGGTAATCATACCAAATGTCCGTGCTTTTGGTCCTTTCAGAGCTTAGCAATCAGGCCATTCTGACTAGGCTTGGCGGGCATCCCGTTCTCCTTATCATCCAAATCACTTGCACTTGGGGGAACATCTACAGCTGGGGAGCAATTGAAAAACCCATGTGGCTGCATCATGAATTGCAAAACAAAATGAATTCCAACAAATGCATAGATAATTATTAGCAGTTTTAGTTCCAAAATATCTGCTCCAAAAGACTGGTGCCTAATTTTTCTAATGTAGCATGGTTTATCAAATTCAAAGATGAACTTCAATTTTCTGGTATGAGCACATAATATCCTAAGTTTAGAGTGCAAACTGCAACGGATTTCAACATGTATCTGTATGGAAAGGAAAATTAGCTAATTCTGAGAGGAATACCATAAGCATAAAACCAATGCGTTCCACCGGCATAACAGGCCAGTCTTCCAATCGAGGAATATGTGTCACCCCAAATACGTACCTGGAACATTTCGCCAACTCAGATGGCATGAACATAAAGAATAAACAACCACATAAAAGGCCAAAAAGTATAATCATCAGTCAACCACCTCAACTTACTATGATGAGTTCCACTGCATATTCTAGTGTGAAATGGAAAAGCGTGCTAGCTATATGGAACACACAGCAAGCCTATTCTTAAACCACAACTATCATTGATATCATCTCACAGAAATAGAATCAAGTGAAGTGAACTGACCAAAGAACTATATCAGCTTCCTCCAGTGATCTATTTCGCTTAACCCAAGTGGCCAACCCCTCTCCAACACGTAGATTTTGGTTAGGGAACTCTCCTCCAGGATGCATTTCATCATCTGAATAAGGAGTGACCCAAAGATTGTGTTTCAAGAAAGCTGCTCTTCTCAGAAACTTCGCCTCTGGACCAGCTAAGGGTAAACAGTTTGAACCAGGTACTAGCTTGTAACCTGTTAGCTGCCCAGTTCGGTTTACAGTCCTTGTGTTCCTTACCTAAAACAGGAACTTCACTTAAGAACCGCTACAGAAAGATATTAAAGGAATGTTTTCAAACAAGTGTACAATCCCAAATTTCTAAGTTACAACTACAGAAAAGTGACCATACTGGTAGCAAGTAGGAAATATGCAGCTGGAATTTTTAATAACACAGAAGGTAGAAGAAAAAATGATAACTAGCAAATATAAGCCCATTCTCACGGCAACACAGGCTCTGAAGCATGGGTACATGTGTTTTTTAAAAGTACCCATACTGGGTACATACCCGGTATGGGTACGTACCCAATGCCTTCGTTTTTTGAAAAAAAATTGGGTATGTATGAATATGCATTGGGTACGTGTACATGAAAGTGAATACGCATTTTTAATCAAAACAACACCGTTTTGTTTTTTTTTTTAATTTTAAAAAAACCTTTACAGCTTTACTTCCTTCCATTTTATACTTTTATTCCCCTAAAATCATCGAACCCTAACACCCTCACACCTTTCCTTCTGTTCTCATCACCACGACCAGAACCTAAGGCTTGTGCAGCACTCAATTCATCATATGACCATCTGTTGTAATTCGAGCAATTTTGTTTTGATTAGGTTACATACTTACATGTACACATTTTGATGAGCATTCCAATCCAAGTTCCTTCTAATGTGTTAATTGTTATATGCTTATGTTGAACAATGTTTTAAGTATTTTTTAATTTTGGTATGTAATGATCAACAATTTAGATTTTAGACTTTTTTTTATGTTGAAGTTTTAGTTTTTATCACATGAAAATTGTCAATATATATATATATATATATAAATGTACCAGTACTCTATTTTTCGCAAAATTTTCATACCTCCTATTTATCTATATTTAGTACTGTACCCATATTCATGGAACATAGACAAGTCAATGATTTCCCCCCCCCCCCCCAAAACAAAACCAACACCAACACACACACACACAAAAACAACAAAACACACATTCCAAGTAAAAAACAAAAAAGGGAAGACATATTGCATTAAGGCTCTTGGAGCAACAACCAGAAATGATACATATATATTCATAATTAACAGAAGGCAGAGGCATGAAAACAGCAGACAAATTTGAAATTTGTATCTGTTTCCATTTTATTTAATTTCAGGTATTGTTTTATAAACAAGTGGAAAGAACTTACAATCCAATGCCGAGCAGATAAAGGGTTACAATCACGCATTGCTTCCAATTCTGATTTAAGCAATTTTTCCTCTGCATAAAATGCATTGTTGTGAACATTATTCTTTCCTGGCTCTTCAACTTTGACATCCACCTCAACAACCTGAGCAGGAAGAGGGAGGACTCTGTTACTGCTTTGTCATTTTATTTGTGAACATATAATGGCAATGTAGTTTTAAATATAGTCATGGAAGAGGAGCACTCTTTTTTTCCCTACCCAAAAAGAAACCATAGAATGAACTACTAAGTTATTAAACCATAGTTCAACATGGCAAATTAGCAGGAAAAGGAAAGGAAAGAAAAAAGAAAAATAAAGAAAAGAAAAGAAACTTCATAGAGCCATGGGTGGCCATGTCAAAGGTCAAGTTAGTTATTTGGTTAATATGAAACCATGTAAAGAGATAAATCGATGAACTCTTAATATTTGGTATTCTTCAAAAATCTATTCATTTCTGATGCCTTATCCTTCTGCTACAGAGTGCAAGCCATAATTATTTTTATAAAAACCGGTATTTGGGATCGATGGGAACATTACAGTGGCTCAAAATATCAGGATGTGGCAAGTAAACTTAAATATCCGTTCAGCATTGAAGACCCTGCTGAATGAAAAATGAAATTGCACACAGACCTGATTAAATGCTTCGCCAGGCTTGCAATCAACAGCCATGTCCATTCGAGCAACAAAAAAGTGTTGGTGGACAGGCGCATATAATCCAGGTGCAATAGTTGTGCCATATTTTCGAGTTTCACCTGGTTGCAATGCTCCTAAGCTGAGGATTCCTGTGAGCTTGACCTCAGCTTCTATTTTTCCATCCTGCAAGAAGGAAAGAGCAATACAGAATTAGAGACAGCTAACTAGCATGTTTAAGTTCAAACATTGATACCCATAACTCAGCCTGGAATGACGTAGGAAAAACAATTCAGAATATCAAATGACTTAAGCAAGCAAAATATACAAATGAAAATCAGCATAAGTATACTTGAAGAAAAAGAATAGATTTGATAGCCATTGACTAAGTTGAAATAATTGAAATAGAAATACATCTCCACAGTATAAAATATGAGCATATCAATCTTCTTGTCTTCCTGGTTCAATTGCTAGGATACTGATAGTAACCACATATAGAAAGTATGAAATAGAAGAAGTGTAATGTATTATTAACACCCTTAGAAGAGAAAAGCACATAAATCTTGCAGAAAATGAGAGAAAAACCTTGAGCACTATATCAGTTCAACTCTCCCAAGTGGCTAGCCAATCTTCTGCCCCCCCTCTCACACACCCTCCCTTTGATACATATAGTCTCACACCTCACCCCCCATGCCAACTCAGCAGAGTTGGTTACAATTGTGTGCTCTCCACTACTGCCTATTCTGTGTTTATTTCCCCATTTGCCCTTTCTTTCATGCAATCTAATATAGGTTCCTAACAGATACACAGCAGGACCCTCCCTATGAATATATCTCAATAATCCGCATTCAAACTTAAAAATGTGATTCTTCCTTGAATGTATTTAAAGGAAGTGCATATCACTAGGGCTCACCATCAATGTGATTTTAGCAATCTCATCATACAGACTCAGATAAATGGACACAGACATTAACTTGCCTGATAAAAGTGCCAGAAAAATCCATACTCATAGTTAGCCACAGTGCATATAAAAGACACTGTCAGCCTTCTGGACCGTCGAACTTCAGCCAAACCTGTTCTCCAATCTTGATGCTTCCACAAAATACCATGATCCTCTTCATGCAAGCAAACACAATTCTCTATTGTTTCAACACCTCCATTAAAGTTTGTGAAGTGTGCATCAAAGTACTTGATGTAACCCAAACAATCACAGCCCTGTAATAATGGCACCAAGCAAAAATATATATATATATATATATATGTGTGTGTGTGTGTGTGTGTGTGCGTGTGTGTGATTTCCTCTACATTGAGAAAGGAAAACAATTTAAGATAAGTAAGACTAGAATAAAAGCAAATGGCTTCACCTTCTTGAGAGAATGAGCATTTTTACCCAAGCCATCTTCTCCAGCGTCAAAAGCATTCTTCCTATAGTGAGGATCATTTGGATCTCCATAAGGAACCACCATCTCAATAAAACTTAACCTGTGGGCCACTGGCCTTCGCCCTCGACTTCCATCAATATAAGCTACTGAATAAATAACCAAACCCTCCCTAGGAGTGAAACCAATCCGAAAGTTCCACTGCAAATAAGCACTCACTTTTAGAAACCTCAAATATTCCTTTTGTGAATAAGTTTTAGAAAAAACAGAGACAAATAATTACCTTCTGCCATTGAATAAAATGCCCATTGACAAGAAAACTTGGACCTTCAGGCTGAACAATCTGTAAGGGCTTCACATCACTTCTATCAACTCCTCCTCGGGTTTCACCAGATGTATAATTTCTTAATGGATCAGCAGGTGGAAGGGGGACTAGCTTGCGGTCTTCAAACTCAGAATTACCATGTTTTGCATATCAACAAGTATATGAATTCCTTCAACCGGACGAGCATAGCCATTTTCCATAGGGCAGTCACTCTCAGTTCTACAAAAGATTAGTGGTTTGGCAAGCCTGCGGCTAGGAGCATCAGCTTCACTGTGATATCCAGCACACCTGTAAGTTTCAGCACCTCCACTATCAGAAAGAATACGACCTAGATGAAATAAGTTCTCAGAAAATGCCACTCATCTGGCAGGAGTAACCAACCAGGTATCCACCATCACAAGATCCATGTCTTCAATCCCTCTTCTCTTCATTGCTTCTCGAAATGGAGGAAAGTCCTTCACAACAGCTTCACATTCAGCATACTCCACAGCATCCTGTATGTGTAGAGTGAATAACACAAATCTATGTTAAATTGATACCCATGGAGATAAGAACTAACAGGTCAGTTTGGTAGTTGCAGTGATTTTCAGATTTAGGAATAGTTCTCAATATGTTTATTTAGCTGCATGCATGTGTGCCAGAAACCATTTTGGATTGAAGTGCAGAAGGAACAGTTCAAGACAAATGAATTTAATTATATTTAGTACAAATTTGGTGACAATGTCTTCTTAAGATTAATACAGAACCATGAGTGTTGGCAGGGATTCCAATTCTCTAAGCTTAAGCTCTCCACACAAGAATAACCACAGCCATTTAAATTCTAAAAGATGAGCAGATTCACACCACAAATTAACATAAACCTAAAATTTATTTTGCTGGTGGCTTCTAAAGATCAACATAAAACCATTAATGTTTGCTGTCATTCCATTCTAAAAGGTCTTCATGCAAATTTTAGCAAAACCATTTGAATTCTAAAAGGCAAAAAAAAAAAAAAATTACAAACCATCTCATAAAATATTTGCAAAAGAAAAAGGTTGTAGTCATCACTAAGCATGGTGATGAAAAAATCCTAGTAAACAGCACAAATGTTAAGAAAGTATAAAGTGAAATAGCATATATTTACCATTGGCGGCTGAACATTTGGAACAACTTGAGAAGAAATTACTTTGCCCCTGTGGTGGCCACCTCGGGTTGCTGCATGCACTTGTGTTAGTTCAACAACCCATATGCTTGTCTCATTTGACCTTTTGTTGTAAACAACTAGTCTTGCCTTCCTTGGGGGAAGTTTCGTAGGGATGACAGGTCCGCCTTTGGTCCTGGGGAGCAATGATGGCTGAAAAGGAGGGAAGAAATATGCGTCTGCCAATGCAACAACTTGTTTATCTGGTTCCAGCAGGGCTACTTCAAAAAAGCGCATGCCATCCCTCACCTGACAAAACAAGATAACCAAAGCAGAGAACTTGTTCATCAGCATGCAAACACAAGGATCTTCACAGGTTATAGGAATTATCTAGCATTATTTAACCATTACTCGGCGGCAATAAATCCAAGCTTAATCTATCTACACCGAAAATAAGGAAAGGAAAACTAAGCAATATATTAATTTAGTTACCTCAGGGGTTGCCCCAGCAGCACGAACAGTTGCGACAGCCACTGCAATTTCGGCGGCAGATAATGGATCCAAAGGGTGGCAAGTTTGAGCTCTCATCATGACTGGGATTCCTTTTGGAGGAGGAGGATCAGGGAAGGAGTCGAGGGCGGGGATCATGGTGGGTCTATTTCGAGAAGAAGCAGTGTTGTTACTGTTGCTGTTATTGTGGGGCGTCGCTTTTTCCTGAGCTGAGGCCATTGTAAAGGGTTTGCAAGCTCACTGTAGTAGTATCCCACTGATGACATACAGCACAGATGCCTCTCTCTCTCTCTCTCACTCTAACACTAACACACGCACACAGAAGAACAAGGAAGAAAGGATATGATGGTGAAGGTCAACGGGTGGATTCCAGTGGATAGAGAAGAGAACCCTTTTAACTTTTGAAAGCACTCAAGTCAAGATGAGTCCCAAAGGAAAGGCTGCCTTTTCTGTCACGGTGGAAACTCGGATGGAGTGGGCGGTCAATGCAGTCCATGGAGTTTCTCATTGCATCCAATGAGATGGTGTCAGGTGGATGCGTGGGTTCTACAGAAGAAGAGTGCAGGAGTGAGTAATTAAAAAGTAACGATGTAGTTTGTGGATCATGATATGCACTTGACCATTCTGAAATTCCTACAATGACCTAAAAGTAATTTTCAAAATTACAAAAATCACCCTTCTTCTTCGTTAGTCGATTCTCATTCCCAATCCCTGAATGCTTCTCCCACCACCACCACCACCACCGCTCTCTTCCTTTTCTTCTTCCACTTGGTCCTTTTTTAATTATTCTATGTAATTGAAAAGTGGCACCATTTTTGTGAGCATGCCCATGTTTCAATGCTTAGTTTCGTTCTTCTCTTTCCACCAAAAGGTTCTCTCTTTCTTGTAGCAGAAGGGAACTAATGGGGATAAAAGCAGTTAACAGAAGCTAGCTAGTAGTTAGTAATCATTTAGCAATCAATTACACTTTGTTATAGTTTGCTATACTCCTCATCTGTTAGCATCCATGTATATAAACTCATCTCCCTGTATTGATCAAATTATCAAGTCAACAATACTTTTCTTCTTCACAAGCTTAACAGTTTTAGCTCTCACCTTCTTTCTGAGTGATCACCCTCTTCCATATCCAATTGCTTCTGATACCTTTCATGGTATTAGAGCATTTGAGATCCATGGACCACTAAGAAACCACCACCACCTTTTCCGCATCCTTAGCTCAACGAGCTTCGTCATCAAAACTTTCGCAAACCCCATATCCTTCAAGCTTGATGAAGACAACATCATCCCCTGGAATAAGCAAGGCTGGCCTACATAAAGGCAAACAAATTGAAGGATCATCTCTGCAAAAGCAAGGTTCCAAAAAGATTTGCCTCAGAACAAGATGAACGAGAAGAAAGGAAAGCAAAGAGTATCAAGAATGGGAAGAGGAGGATCAGCACCTTGTTGCGTGGCTCTTTGCATCCATGGACATGAGTTTTACAAATTGTTTAGCTGAGTACGACTTCACACATGAAATTTGGGTGAATCTTGAAGATTATTTGCGTCTTGTGCAAAGACCAAGATAAAGGCTCAAAGCTTAACTCAAAACAATCAAGAACCAAGGCTCCCTACAACTAAGTATTGAGAAAAATCAAAAATCTCTGGGAAACTTGTGGATGCGCCCAATATGTCAGCTTTGGGAAACTTGGGCACACTGTGTGGCAGTGTTACCATAAATTCAATCAAGATTTTCCAAACCCTAATTGGCTGGTAACCCTCCATCTCCTCCTCTTAATTCCTTTCATAATCCATCATGTTCCAACAACCCGAAAGCCTTTCTAGCCTCTATGTAATCGTGGTGATAATACCTGGCACCTGACTCAGGGGCATCTCACCACCTCACATATGACCCATACAACCTAATTGGAGCACCTAAGTATAAAGGAGTTGAGCAAGTATATGGAGGTAATGGCCAAGGTATGAATATTGCATATATTGGCAAAACTTTGTTACATTCCCCTTCATTTAATACTACCTTTACACTAAAAGGTTTACTGCATGTACCCTTCATAACCAAAAATCTCATAAGTGTCTCCAAATTTACTAAGATAATTGTGTCTTCTTTGAATTTTGGCCTGATTGGTTTTTTGTAAAATCGTAGGTGTCAAGACAAACACTTCTTCAAGGAACACATAAAGATGGACTTTACAATTTTGATGACATAAATGTGCTTCACAATATTCCTAAGCTTGTTTCCTGTTACAACACTTGTAAAAATTCAAATTTGTTTGTTTTGTCACATAGAAAGTTAGGACATCCATCAAATAAAGTAGTCTCTCATGTACTTCAATTTTGTAATATGCTAAATCCATTGAATAAAAGTGAATTTTCTGTTCCTTCATCTTTGTGCACAGCCTGTTGCATGGGCAAGCATCACTATTTGCCCTTCCCTACATTTTCCACAACTTATGATGTCCCTCTTGATCTAGTTTAATTAGATCTTTGGGACAGCCCTATTATAGGAAGATCATAAGCTAGATATTACATATGTTTTACTGATGCTTACTCCAAATATACTTGTATATACCTTCTGGAAACAAAGTCCCAAACATTCACCTCTTTTTTACATTTCAAAGCAACCATGGAAACTAAAATAGGTCTTCAACTCAAGCTCTTCAAATGACAATGACAAAGAATTCTTATCCCAAACCTTCACCCAATACCTAGCAACACATGGAATAAGCCATAGGCTTACCTTCCCCCACACACACCAACAAAATGGTAGTGTGGAAAGGAAACATCGCCATATTACAGAAATTAGCCTCACCCTTTTAGCCCAAGCCTCCCTTCTCTTATCCTTTTGGGTTGATGCTTTCCTCTCAGCCACTTTCCTAATAAACAGACTTCCCTCAACCTTACCAACCTCAAATCTCCCTTTGAACTCCTAAACAACCATTAAACAAATTACAACTTCCTAAAAGTCTATGGTTGTACTTGTTATCCACTAACCAGACCCTATAACAAGCACAAATGAATTTCAGGTCCCAAAATGTGTTTTCATTGGCTATGCTTCAAACTATAAGGGTTACAAATGAACATGAGTTCCTTTGATGAACATGAGTTCCCATATGCCACTTTATTTCCATCCAACAATGTCACCTCACACACCATTACACCCCCTCCACCTTCACTACTACTTGTGCCACTCACTTCCACTTTAATTCCTTCCCCATCCTCATCGCTATCAATTGTGTGCCTTATTCTACTAGACCATCTCCTGCTATGCTTGCTGTTCCTCTTACTCTATCTCCGTTTCAGGTAATTCTTCTGAGGTGGTTCAATTGCTTCAGACAGGTTCCTTTTGCAAGTCCTTAGTTCAGTAAGGTCTTGCAGCAAGTCATAGCAACCTGTTCCGCCTCAAACATTACAATTTTGGAACCTCCAGTCCTGAAAAATCCATAGCTATTGTGAAATTTGCAGCGTTGTAAAGTCAGAAGTGTAACCCCTAGTAGCTACCAATAATCATCTAATGCTCACCAGAAGCAAATAAGGAATATTCAAACCAAAGACTTATGCAGCTGCTCTAATTGGCAGTGTCTAAATTTCAGAATTATGAGCCTAAAACAGTTGCCCAAGCTCTTGAAGCTCCTCAATGGAAGCATGCTATGGAAGAGGAGTTTGCTGGACTTATGAAGAACTAAACTTGGAAGCTAGTCCCACCTCCATCTCGTGTCACTCCCATAGGTTGTAAATGGGTGTTTAGAATAAAAAAGAAAACCAGATGGAACCATTTAGAAATACAAAGAAAGACTTGTGGCCAAAAGGTTTCACCAAAAGGAGGGACTAGACTATGATCAAGTATTCAGCCAGTAATCAAGTCCTCTACAGTGATAATCATGCTGTCAATTGCTCTTTCAAAGGGTTGGAATGAGACAATTTGATTTCAACAATGTTTCCTCAATGGAGACCTTGGGAAAATGTATATATGGTGCAACCTAAGGGATTTTCTTTTAATTCCCATCTAGTGTGCAAACTACAAAGGTCACTTTATGGACTCAAACAAGCTCCCCGAGCTTGGTTCTAAAGTTGAGTACTATTCTGCATACATTTGGCTTCAATGCAACTATATCTGATCCCTCACTCTTTACTAGGTTCACCTCTTCTTCTACCACCTATATTTTAGTTTATATTGATGATATTTTAGTTCCTGGAGACAATCAACAAGAAATAGCTCAACTCATTCAACAACTACATGGTGTTTTCTCCTTCAAAGACTTAGATGAAATAAGTTTCTTTCTTGGACTGGAGTGCCTAGGACTACCAATGGCCAAATCAGTCTAACTCAGACTAAATACATCAAGGATTTACTACACAAGGCTAGCATGAATGCTGCCAGGTCAATGCCAACACCAATGGTCTCCTCACAAAAGTTGTCAGCACATAAAGCTCAACCTTTCATGATCCTTTTTTGTACAAGTCTGGTAGGTGGCCTGCAATATCCACTATCACTAGACCTATATATCCTTTGCGTCAACAAAGTGTCTCAATTCATGCACACTCCCCTTGACACTCATTGGAAGGCTGTTAAGAGGATACTCAGATATTTGGTTGGTACACTTCATCATGGCTTGCTATTTCATAAGGCTAAGGAACTAAGGTTATTGGCTTTTTGTGATTCAGATTAGGGCTCATATATTGATGATAGGAAATTAACCACTAGTTTCTACATTTATCTTGGCCCAAATTTAATTTCCTGTCCAATCGCAAGCAACATTCAGTCTTAGGAGTAGTCCAGAAGCAAAATTCAGAAGTATAGCAAGCTGACATAAATTTTATGGTTGCAAACCCCTCTCTTGAACTACACCTATAGTGCTTAGTTCCTCCCATCATTTTCTATGATAACCAAAGTGCAGGAATGCTTTCTGCCAATCCTATCTTCCACAATAGGTTCAAACATTTCAAGCTTGGACTTGCACTTTGTAAGGGATAAGTTACTGGAGCACAAGATTCATGTACAACACATTCCTTCCCATGATCAAATCATAGACATTCACAAACTCAGAGTTGTAAATGTTACACCCCTGAGTTTGAGGAGGGATAATAGGGATAAGATCAGAACAGAAGCTAGTTAGTAGTTAGTAATCAGTTAGCAATCAATTACAGTTTGTTATAGTTTGCTATACTCCTATTTGTAAGCATCCATGTATATAAACTCATCTCCCTGATTAATCAAATCGTCAAGTCAATAATACTTTTCTTCTTCACAAGCTTAATAGCTTTAACTCTCATATTCTATGAGTGCTCACCCTTTGCCATATCCAATTGCTTCTAATACCTTTCAAACAAACGTGTGAAATTGATGAGGCCTCAGAGAGTGGCTAGGACTTCATTGTGTATGTAATGTGATCCAAGCACTAAGACCCAAGCTTAACATGACTCAGAAGGGCAAGCGTCACAACTTTACTCCACCTCTAGATTTCAAAATCACAATTTGTTCTAAAAATACTTATCTTTATTCAAAGTTTGGATTTTTTTACTAGTTATTAATGTCTTAGAAATACTTGATTCCTAAAAGCAATTTGGTCGATGGGTATGACATACATCGCTCTAGGACTTGTTTGTGCATCTTCTAAAAGAAAAATATTAACTTTTTTGTACCGAGAAATTGTCATTTGTGGGAAATTGGTGGAACTAAAGTGTGTTGACTTAAGATTTGAGGTGGCGTGGAGATGATCTTGTAATTTTATTTTGGGTGGAGATCTTTCTAATCCTGATTTGGGTCATGCTGGTGATATTAGCCAGAACACTAGTTGGGAAAAGGGTGCTAGTGTTGGTGGTGGGCTTTGGCAACAACAATTGTTGCAACTGGCAAAAGTTCATGGTGCTAACATGAGATAAAAAGGAAGAAGGGTGAAAGGTTGAAAGTAACTTGTTAATTAAGGATACAATGAAAATCTGCATCATTACTTTTTTAATTACAGCACTCCAATGCTTTTCTACCGTGAAATCCACACATCCATGTGACATCTTCCCATTTGATGCAATCAAAAACTCCATGGACTACATTGACCACCCATCTTTGTCAAGGGACACACAAGATTGATGAAATCCATGGAAATCTACCATTTTCAATGCAATCAAGATGAGTCACAAAAGGATCCTTTTTTAATTGAGAGAACTTACAATTTTTAAATTTCACGTTAGTATTTTTGATCATTTTAACTCACAATAAGTATATTATATCAAAGATTAAGAAAATCATATTGGATATCATACGGAACAAGGTCTTGGTTAAAAGGTTTAATAGTTCAACCTAGATGTAACATACACATATAGGTAGGGATTCATTTAGGTCTGTAACCTTAAAGACTACTTTAAAGATAGGGGCGTTGGTGGCGACAATATTGAAGATTGTAGCAAAGGAATGGATTAGAAATGTTGCATATGAAGGAAAGGGAAGACAATCAAAGAGGAGAAATGAGAAAAGAGTCACACATGACCATATACTTTATTGTGTCAAAGCCAATAGATTTGAGTAAAATAAGTGATAAAGACTTACTCAAGGTGTACGTTGACATCTATTAAATCTATTTATATTCTATAACTTTTAAGAGCTTACTATCCATCCTTCATCATTTATTTTACTCAGTTCTAATGGCTTTGACACATTAGCTTGTATGGTCATGTGATCCTTTTTCTCACTTAATATTATAATTTAAAAAATTCTATTAATAATAAAAATATTTTAATCTATTTAAAAATATACATTTTAACTTATTTAAGAAGTCTTCTAGCCAATTTTAAAATATAATTTTTTGACATATTTAAAAGTTTTTTGACTTATTTAAAAGTAGAAGTTTTGGTTTTTTTAAAAAAAATTATGATCAAGTACATCTCTAAATAGGATTTTAGACCAAACTAGATTTATAAAAAGGTTAGGCTAAGGCCATGAAAAGGGGTCTATGTCACGTAATAGGCCTAGGCTCATGCTATTGTTTGGGAATACATACCTACTTATTTTTGTCAAAACCTAGCCTAATTTATTTCCACACCTAACTTTTGAGTTTTGATTACTAGTAGAAGTGTTGTTGCCTTGGCATATTTCACTGAAGTTGCATGTGCATAAGAGGCAAATTTCCTTTTAATTATTAGCTCTAGCCTGCAAGAAGTTCATGATATAGTTTAGTTCAAGAGTGAGAGTAGGCCATAGGGGTCATAAGGACGGTGTATTGGTGTTATTAATGCAATTCGATTGACAGATCAATCCAATGAACCTAACAAATTCAAACTGACTCAATTAAATTGGTTTGTTTGGCTCTGGTCATCGGATTAATTAGGGGTAATTCTATTATAACCAATTAATGTTTGGTCTGGTCATCAAATTTAGAAGTGTTAGACTTGATACCGACTCAAACCACACTCTCCCCTCTACACGTACACATGTGATATATATACATTATATCACACCCAATATTATTTGATCCACCCAAACACAAGAAAACCCTTATTTTATCTACAATCCTACATGATTCTTTCTCCTCAAACTTGGACTCTCACTTTTTCTTGAAGAACAAACAACACGATGAGATCCCAAAAAATTTTATTGGATTTTTAAGGCAAAAATTGCTAATAAAAAAGACAGGTAATTCAATCACCTAATCCAAACCAACCAATTAAAAGTCATTCGGTTTAATTTATTTCTCTCTAAATTCAATTCGAATCAACCCATTCATACCTATAGTTATCATGAAGCATACTTTTTAGAATAGCATTAGTGGAATGGCTTTGGTATGACTATTTTGAATGTGTTTGGATTGACTTTTTAAATAAGTATTTTTTTCACTTAACTTTCTTTAGAAAAAGCTATTTTGCGTTTGGGTAACAATTTGATAAAAGCATTTATAATAAAAATAAAATCATTTTTTCTTAGACCAAATTACATAAAAGGATAATAATACAAATTCAACAATGTAAAAATACTAATGATGTATTCTGTTGGTGGCTGATCTCTGATACTATTTCTCAATTCTTCCACTTCTTGAGTTAGTTCCTTCCCACTTGAGTGCCATGCATGTGGAAAATAAAATTGTAATTGTAGTCTTCGTAGCGTTTCCATAAAAATTTTAGCATCATAGGCAGTACTTTTCTAACCAGATCATGCAATACATGTCAAAATCACATACAACCAATACATTAGTGTTTGTATATCCTTTCCTATATCAACATTACATGGATAGCTATGTGTCATATGTGGGGACCCCAATGCAATCCTTAAAATAAGGCTAATATCGTTTGTCTTCTCTAATATAATTGAAGTATGGGCTTATCAGTGTTGTGTACGTGCATGATAGTGATGAGATGAAAGGTGTGTGTGATTGTGAGGAATAAGAATGAAGTTTTTTTAAGGATTTGACAAGATATATGGTGTAATTATAAATAATAGTGAGGGAGAATTTTGAAATGTAATTTTCTTAAAATTTATTTTTACTTCTACTTTTTTAAAAGTTAGGTATCAATAGCTTTTAAAAAAGTGCTTCAATCACTTTTTTAATTTGAAGTTTTTTTTAAAAAGTCAGTCCAAACACTTATTTTTTCAAAAAAAATGTAGAGCTTTGTTTTAAAGACTAATCCAAATGGACTCTTTTTTATTTTGGAGATGACGAGCATGTGAGTTATACTTATTTAATATGCTGATTGAAGTCTCAAAAATATTGTATAATATATAAATGCACCATTTTTACATTTGGTTATCAACAATTTTTAGAATGTTATATATGTACCTAAAAATACACCATTTTTAAATTCTACTCACGTAGTCTTACTGACTGTTTTATATGCATTCTTTGTTCATAAAAATCTATTTACAACATAATTTCACTTTCTGATAAATTATCTATTTCTGAAATCAAGGCACTTATATCTAAAATCTCGTAATGAGCCATTTTCATTCCAAATCATAGAATCATTTATATATATAAATTAAAATATGTCTTTCCAAATATTCATAACATTGAAATACATCTCAAAATCCAATTATAATATGTCACATGCAAGACAACACATGCTTTAGGTTGAACTTGGAGCTAAACAACCTAGGATACATGACCCAGAGTGAAGCAAACCCTTCACTATGGCCTAGTAGAATTTGCCCCTTCTGAAAAATAGAAATTATGAGTTTTATACCAAAAAGATAAAAATTAAAACAATGCATGGAATTATAAGAACATCAATAATACTAAAAAGTCTTATGCAATCAAGTATACATCTATTTAGTTATATATTCAAATTATCACTTTACCAACTCAAAAGCAATTTTTTCAATTCACTTTCATATCTGAAATCATATAAGCTTGTACTAGCATAGCTCATAAGAAAGAAATCTCTGCTCGGTTACACAATATTTGTGACGTAACAAAAGAATATAAATCTCTGTCACAATGTGACAATAATGGGCACCTAACTAGGGAAAACTAAGCATATGGTACCAAGGTTAGATTATAAAGGTATAGCTATTGTAACTGAATCTGAAACCCTTAAAAACCCTTTTATTTCTTGAGAATCTACTTGATTCTAGTATGATTTACATAATGGAATCATGCCCAAGAGATCACCCTTTGTAAACATTGTGATTTCATACCTCCAGAGTATTAAATGAATCCTATAAAGATTCATGTCTAAAACATATTTTTTATGTCACAAATTAGAAAATCCAATATCATGCTTCAACTAGCAAAGCCTACAATCAAAATTCTATTCACTTCTGTGCTAGTTCAAACTATATTATGAAAATAAACAGTTGAATCCTTTGAAACAATCACAAAATCCTTTAACAATTGCATACATAATTTATTTTGTACAAAATCATTATAACAAACATATATAGTTATAAATTTATAACATATACATAAACTAATTCAGAATCCATTGAAATACTTATAAAAGCTTCTAGCAATTACATATATCATCAATTCTATATAAAATTAACAAACATAGTCCTATGAATTTTATCAAAAATATATTTCATGCTTTAAACTAGGAATTCTAAAACATAGTAATCAACAGAAATCTTCAAATTCTTATAGGAATCTCTAAAACTAAGTAATAAATCATATTTTTCTGAAAATAGCTCTAATGAAGAACATAGAAGTCACAAGTGTGAACCCACTCACCTAGAGGTGGACTAGCTAAATCAACATCAATCGCACCTTTGAGAGCATGAATAGTTCTAATATCTATAACAACCATAATATGTCAGATTAACCTCTAGACACCCAGAAATCCATCTTTAACAATGGGGAAAACTTCTCTTCCTTGAGAAGCATGGAGACCTCCCTTAACCCCTGAAGAAAAAGAAGCAAAACTAGGAAAATAGCATACCTTTAAGCTTGAATAATGGAAGATTTCAAATAAAGCTTGAAAGAATTGGAGGAAATGGAGTTTTATGGGTGAAAATGGGTTGGGAGCCAAGGTTTTCGTGTTTGAGGGTGAAGGGTGGAATGGGGAAAAAGGGGAGTGGCGTTGTTGTCCTAGCCTTACTATTGAGTCACTAAATATTTACATTTCTTAATTTTAAGTTAATTAACTTTAAAACATAAATGTAAATAGGGCTATTTGGATTCAAATAAAATATTAGAAAAATCAAAATCTCAACAAATCAAAATCCAAAATTTGGGTTTTAGTTCAAATTCGAGAATTTCTATGATTTTGTAAACTTTTGACTTAAAAAGAAAGGTTTAAAGATTTTGTAAAATTCATTAAAAATCACTCTTTAACTTATTTTTCTCTAAGGAACAATTGCTTTTGGTCTAAGAAAATAGTTTTATCATATAGTCCTCCAAGGACAGAGTAAAATTGAACGATAGATTGACATTGGTTTGAAAAATTTTCTAACCTTTTTATTTAAAAAGGATATTACAATATATTTGTTTGATGTAGTCAATACTTCAAAATTGTTTTTCTTTTGAAAAATAAGAGAATCCTGATTTTGTAGATATATATTTTTAAATAAATTGTTAATTTTACAAAGATAAAAATTTAAATAATTGCGTGACAGAAGTGAACTTGGAGCTCGTTGAAGGAGGAAGGCAAATGCCCTGTATCATCCCAATTAATAATTATCATATAAAAAGATTAAAATTAAAACAAAATTTAAAAAATTTATAAATTATTAAATATATAATATATACATTTTTTAGACGGAAAAGGAAATAACATTTATAGAGAGAAAATTTCCATCATAAGATAGCGTTTGGTAATTAGAAATATGAAGACGTAGAAATAGACATAAATATTAAATATGTATAAGAGTATTATTGAAAAAAAAATTAAATTTCTATTTGTATTCTATTTTTATTTTAAGTATAAAAATTTTACATTTTTCCATTCCAAAATAGAAAATATTTTTATCTCCACCAAATTTGTCTTCATAATATTTTTGTGCTAGAGACACATAAAAGTCGAGTGTTGATTGGCCTGGTGGGTTCTTTAGCGGGGACTTGAGGTTCATCACCACCATGGTGACAAAATCTAAGCCATTGAAACATTGATCCAATGGTTAAAATTAGTTTTTTTTTTATTGGGTAAAATTAGTGCATTTTAAAGATAGTAAAAATTGTACATCTGACATTACCGAGTACAAGAAGTAAAAATAGGGAATTACTTTTTGACCCCTGAATCATTTGAAACATGGATTTGATGTGGTGTATATAATAAAGCTTGTATTTGGAGTGAAGGCAACTATTATACTGTCATACTAAGAAGAGGCCGAATTCCATCACCCACTCGATAGTCCCATCTTGTACACCTGCCCTTTGCAACTAATAAGTGTTTTCAGCTTTTCATTGCCTGTACACAACTCGTTAATTGTTCATTGTTGTGGAGAAAGTTTGTTCCTTTGTTTTTTCTTTGTTGTAGGGAGGGGTGAAGGGGGTGGAGGAAAGGGGAATGGGTTGTTGTTTAGTATTGAGTGAGACAGAGTACTTGTCTTAAGAGAAACCATGGACATGGGCAGCTGAACATGTTTTCTTTTCTTTCTTTATTTTTGAACCAGAAAAGAAGGAAAGTTTTTAATGAGGAAAAATCCCTATAAAACAAGAGTGGAGGGAAGTATAGAAGTAGAAATTGCGATTACAAGCAAGGATCGGAATAAGAAAAACAATCGAATATAAAAGAAGGGAGATGCACAATTAAAAGGACCACGATTTGAAGAACTGGCTGCATCATGAATGAAAGATTTCACTTCAAGCCACTTATTTACTCCTCTTGGCAAAGAATGGCACCTTGCAGGAGGAGGATTTTACCGCTTGGGACTCTCCCCACCTGAACACGTCGCGGGGAAGGAGTTTAACAATCGGTGCTTTGAAACTGTAAAGGTGTTTTTTATTTGAAAGATCCGTATTTGTTTTGGGTTTTCATGCTAATCACTATGTTTTCAAGTACTTTTAAATTTATAATTTCACCCCACTTCTATACTCTATTCTCAGTGACCATGGTGGTGACAAACTACAAGTCCCCACCTAAGAACCCGCCGATTGGGCTTGTTACTTGCCGTGTAGCGTACCAAAAATCAAATATTTGAGCAATCCTACAAGTTACTACAACAACAGAGTGGATCCGAAAACGTTGTCGTTTAGTTGCATGGTTTTTATGGTAAATGAAACAAGAGCCAAGCAAAGCAACTTCAGGTTTGAACCGCAACCACACAGAGACACGACTAAACTACATTGCTCGTCCGACCTCGTATCTATATCCGAAAACAAACCCCTTCTTCTTCTTCTTCTTCTTCTTCCTATGTTCTCTTCTTCTCTGTTCCTGTTCCTCCACCACCATCATGCCGCTTCTACTCTCAGCTACGCACCCTCCCCCACTCCCTTCAATCCCACACAACAACAACAACAACAGCAAAGATCTCACCTCATACTCTCACAAGCTCTTCTTCTCTTTTCCTCTCAACAACACAGCAACGCCAGCCCTTCTCTCTCTCCGTTCCAGGCGCATTCTCTCATCGTCCCCTAAATCCGCTTCCTCCATCAACGGACTCTCCGTTCACAACAATCCAGAACCTTCCGGAGCCGAGGCAGCTGCTGCTGCTCCTGCTCTTCCCGAGTTCCTCGACGCCCTCCGAAGATGGGTCCGGCTACTCCCTTCGATTCTCCCCGGTGGAACCTGGTGGGACTTCCATGACGACATCGAACTCCAACTATCGGCTCAGCCGGTTACCGTGTGGCGCGCACTCGCCAAAATGTGGCAGCTCGTTTCACGTGACCGATGGGTCATCTACGCTGCTTTCTCCGCTCTCATTCTCGCAGCGGTGCGTCCCTCCCCTCCCTTTTCTTTTTTCCCCTGATTTTTTTGGGCGATTTGGGTGGGTGCCCATTTGGTGTTTTTGGAAGGTGGTGTCAAAGTTGTGAACTTTTGTTATCTGGGTGTTTTCAGGTTTCGGAGATTTCGATACCGCATTTCTTGACGGCGTCGATCTTCTCGGCACAGGGTGCGGACATTGCGGTGTTTCATCGGAATGTGCGTCTGTTGGTTCTGTTGTGTGTAACTTCGGGAATTTGCAGGTCAAAATCTTGTATGGTCTAATCTCTCCCTTCCTACTTGCTGAGATACTCATATTTGGTTTTTGCGTTACCAAAAGGGATCATTCTCTTTGTCCTTTTTGTGTTTTTGTGTGTGTTATTGTAGAAAATGTGTTAATCCTTATGAGGTTCCGAGGATAGCTATAATAAAAGCTAATATAGTTTGAGAAAATTGATATTTTATCGTCTAATCATATGCCTTCAAGTGTTTGGCTTGTTAAGAGGATCAAATTTGAGTCTTTTTTTGGTTTATTTGATGAGTTTAGTTCTACTTCATTTGAAACTTTTCATCTTGCTCGTGGAATATGAGGATCCCTAACAAGCATTTTCCTGTGTGCTTCAGTGGGATACGAGGTTGCTGTTTTGGCATTGCGAACATGATTTTGGTGAGTTTCTCTGCCGGGTATATGTGAATTGGAACTTCAATGGTTTCGTATTGTGTTAAATTGACTAGAACATAGTGAAATAAGAGGTATAATTATCAAATTAAGACTATTGTACTTGAGCAATGGCCATTAGCATTATGTGATTGACTTTGGGTTTTCTTCAACTCTGTTATGCAAATATGTTATGTGTGCAATAATTTATGGGTTTTACTGATATCTGGAGTTTAAACTTTACAAATATGCACAGGTTAAGAGAATGAGAGAAACATTATACTCGTCCCTTCTTGTTCAGGTTTTGCTGCAGCACTCAATAATCATCATAGTCTTATTGTGCATTCATTTATTTATGTTTTCTCATGGTGTATGGTTTAACTTATTCTGCAGTGCCCTTATTGTAGGATATATCATTTTTCGACACTGAAACAGTTGGTGATTTGACAAGTAGGCTTGGTGCTGACTGTCAACAAGTGTCACGGGTTATTGGAAATGATCTTAACTTGATACTGCGCAATTTTCTTCAGGTTGATTTAGTTATGAAAGATGCATCTGTACTCTGTACTCCATAATGCTTTGTATAAGTGGTCCATCATTGTGAAGAGTTAAACTGGTTTTCTCATCTTGTTAGGGAACAGGTTCATTAATCTACTTGTTAATTTTGTCTTGGCCACTTGGTTTATGTACGTTGACAATATGCTCCATAGTAGCAGCGGTGATGGTACATTATGGAAGGTAAATTCTGGGTTGATTTTCTTCGACTATGTCCTTTTAAAACTCAAGACTGCATTTCTAGTGGTTTTCAAAATTACAATGGACAAGTGCAAATTAACTGAGCATTACTAGAGGCAGCATGTCTGAGAAGATGAATATATAACCAGAACAGACTTTTCATCGATGCTGATCATATTGACTTGCTAATGGATTCTTCAATAGACTCTAGTTAATTCTCATTTTAGAGAAGAGGTTAATCTGTAAACCTGAAGGACTCCCTTTGTACTTCTCCCTAAAATTTCTTGTGCTACAATGATGTTTTTGGAATATTTTTATAATTCTTTTTAAATAAGAAAATTTGATGCTTTTGAGCTCCTTTCCAGGCTTCTAACTCTTTCCCTTCTTTGAGTTTTTTCATTTGACTGGTGTTAATTATGTTAAATGTTTCTGCATAGGTACCAGAAAAAGGCAGCAAGGTTGATTCAAGAAGTCACGGCTTCTGCAAATGATGTAGAATAAGATGCCTTATGATGTAACTTGTTTTATATCTCCTAAATGCCACTGTAATAACAATTATCTTACTGTTGAATCACAGGTAGCTCAAGAGACCTTCTCTCTTATACGAACTGTTCGTGTTTATGGAACAGAAGAAGAAGAACTTGGAAGGTGATGAAGCTATTACAATTATAATGTATTTATTACTCATTGGTTCCTATTATTCTACTGATTCCACATGTCTTGTCCATCTCTATTGACAGGTACAAATGGTGGCTGGGAAAATTAGCTGACATAAGCTTGCGACAAAGTGCTGCTTATGGATTTTGGAATTTTAGTTTCAATACTCTTTATCATTCTACTCAGGTATAGTTAAGGGTTTCATTAAACCTGTAACTTGCTAGGATATATATATATATATATATATATATATATATATATATATATATATATTTGAAGTCTATTTACTCCTTTGTACTTGACTTCTGCTTTTATTGGAATATTTAATCTTATAGGTTATTGCTGCGCTGTTTGGAGGAATGTCTATTCTTGCGGGTCATATTACTGCAGAGAAACTTACTAAGTTTATACTGTACAGTGAATGGCTAATTTATTCAACCTGGTGGGTGGGGACAATATTTCCAATTTGATGCAATCTGTTGGAGCTAGTGAAAAAGTATTCCATTTAATGGATCTCTCACCTGGCAGTCAATTCATAGCAAGAGGCAAGTGTTTTTTGAACTATTTTATGCTTTTTCATGAGAGGAAACAATTTCATATTGGTTTAATCTTTTTCATGCTTCCTTTGATTTTGCTAAGTTCCACCTTTATGGAGACTGCACGTCCCTGCAAGCTCAATTTTCAATCTACTTGTGGATCAAGCATTTCCCAGGCCAAGAATTATGTGGACTAAATTATACTTTCTAAGTGAAAATATAATGAACCATGCAGCAGCTTAACTTTGTAGTTTACTTGTAGGGGACGTGATGGTTCTAACTGTTTTAGAACTTATGGTGTATTTAGTGATACCTGAGACTATGGTGGTTATAAGCTGTAGTAAGCCTTTTTTGGTTGTCAAAAACAAAATCCCAGTGGCACTTGTACTGCACAGAGTGGGTTGTCACTTGTCAGAGAAAGCTGACTCCTGCACTTAATGATATTGGTAGTGCTTAGAACTTATTTTGGCCTGCATAATATTGTTTTGATGGATTGCAGTTCACATTATTGTCATGTGTAGCCCTTGATATTACTATAATAATAGTACTCCTCTGGTTCAAATAATTGTCCATTTGAACAAAGTGGTACATAAAAAAATCAATGCATTTGGACATAAAAATGTGCCCAGATACATTGATTTTTTAATGTACCACTTTGTCCAAATGGACAATTATTTCCAACCAAAGGGAGTAATTACACTTTCGCAGGTACTTGGTGTCCCTATACCATCCCACTTCAGTCTGCATCTTTTCTCACTCATCTACCAATAATTTTATGTAAATAAATAAGAGACAAAAAGAAAGCTCATATGATTCTATAAAAAAAAAGGCTCATATGATAGAAATGTTGCAATCCTGCATAACTTTTCATCATAGTTTTTATTTTGAAGATATTGAAGATTGGGTATAATTTTGTTACAGGGGTAAAGTTGCAGGGGTTAGTGGGGCATATTGAGTTTCTTAATGTATCTTTTCGCTATACTTCAAGGCCAACGGTAGGTCTCCTATTGCTAACATTGGTTTCTATAGTCAAAATTGTATGTTTGACTCTCTTGTTCCTCAGTTACTTCAGTGAAGGATGAGTGGTGCTACAATGCATAGATTTTTAAAAACTTCCCCTCCCTACAAAAAATGCTGGTGCATACATTTTCCCTTTTTAGTAGTGTAAATTGTGTGACAGTAAAAAGTGCTGTAAAGTGATATGGTTTCTTAATTGTCCTTCTCTTAGAAAAATGCTTGTTTAATACAAACAGTGAATGCCAGTGGACATTGTAATTTTTTTTTCCTGGGGTGTGTTGAAGTGGGTGTGGGGGAAGAGGAGTTTTTGAGTTATAGTATATCAGGATGCATCTAATTTTTCCTCATCATATGCAATTTGTTGCATGTACTTTCAATAAGAATGCAATTTCTCAATTGAGTGGAATGGTTTACTATGATGGGTATATCTTGATTTCTGAATACTTCTGCTACCACTTCTCTATTTGCATGGGCATTTCAACCTGTTCTATTCAATTTGATTGTCCATCTACTTGTGGTTAAGATTATCATTGTCAGTGATACAGGCTCAATTAATGACTGACTTTGTAACAGGTATCCGTGGTGCAACATGTAAACTTTTTTGTCCATCCCAGTGAGGTGGTTGCAATTGTAAGAAACTTTCTTCTAGTGTCTTCAATACATTCATTCCCTGCACTATGGCTAAAAGATTAATCTGCTTGTTTCTTTTGAGTTGAGATAGGTCGGCCTTAGTGGTAGTGGAAAAAGCACACTGGTGAACCTTTTACTCCGTCTCTATGAGCCTACAAGTGGTCAGGTAGATCTCATTTAAATTGGGAGCAGACTTGGATGGCTTGATTTAAAAGATATTGAATTTCCATTTAAAGGCTAGGAGAGAAAAAGGTTCTGAATTATTTTGTATGCCTGTGAGGGGAGGGGGTAACTATTTTGTTTTTGCTAAATTTATGTGATATGATTGGTTCAGATCAACAAGAAAAAGTATAAGAAATCAAAGGAAGATATGTTTTGAAGAATGGTGTAGCTTTTGCTAGTTATTCTGGTGGTACTTTTAGGGCTGCTACTTTTTAGTTTTTTACTTGAATATCTTATCAACGTGAGGTTTTATTGCAGATTTTGATAGATGGCATCCCTGTTAAAGATTTGGACATCATGTGGTGGAGAGAGAGAATTGGATATGTGGGACAGGTTCTTGTTTCTTATCTTTGCCAACATGGATGAAATTTGCTGAATATATATGGCTCTTTTCTTCTGACCTAAACATTTGGAGTTGTGTTATTTCAACACCTTAAAAGTGAATGTCCATTGAGACACCTACTTTATCACCATTAGATGTGATGGATAGATGGGATAATTGGGGACCATCATCAAAGCCAATGGTGATAAAGTGGATGTCTCAATGACACCCATTCTTAGGGTGTTGAAATAATATTTTGAAAAATTTGCTTGAACAGGAACCCAAGCTCTTCCGGATGGATATTAGTTCAAACATCAGATATGGGTGTACTCGAGATGTAAAACAGGAAGATGTTGAATGGGCTGCAAAGCAGGCTTATGCCCATGACTTCATCTCAGCGCTTCCCAATGGTTATGAAACAGTTGTCGATGACGATCTGTTAAGTGGGGGACAAAAGCAGCGGATTGCTATTGCTAGAGCCATCCTTAGGGACCCAAAATATTGATCCTTGATGAAGCCACTAGTGCACTGGATGCTGAGAGCGAACATAATGTCAAGGTCTTTCCTGGAAACTATTGCAACTCAGTCGGCAATTGGACACACTGAATGTTGATTAAGAGAGAGAGATTAAGAAAAGATATTGATGCTTCGATTTCCATTATGTGTAGGGTGTTCTTCGGTCCATTAGAAGTGACTCGGGGACAAGGAGAAGTGTCATAGTCATTGCACACAGGTGATACTTTAGTTATGAGTGTCAATCAAATGGTATCCCAAGTCTTATTTTTGAAGTGTATGACCTGTTTTACAGGCTTTCTACTATACAAGCAGCTGACAGGATTGTGGTAATGGATGGTGGTCAAGTTGTGGAGGTTGGTGAACTGTTGATTCGTTTTGAATGCCCTAAATAATCTTATCAATATTTGCTTTTTGAAGCTAGCCTTGATATTTTCATCAGCTGTTTCCTTTTTTTTTTTGTTATTGTTGTTTCATCAACAACGTAGAGATGTGCACATGAAAAGTTGGGTTAGAAGGTTCTACATGTTCTCTCTAGATTTCATATGTGATGGATGAATGCATAGATACTTTACTGTTTCCATTATGCTCCTTTTGCGATAATCTGAAGCGTAGCTGTCAATTACTGGTGTCCATGCAGATTGGAAGTCACAGGGAACTTCTCCTAAAAGATGGCTTATATGCACGGTTGACAAGAAAACAGGCTGATGCCATGGCATGATTTTTGGTTTCCATTGCAGATATTCTATTTTTCTTCTGGCTTCTTTCTTTTTAAATGCATCAAGTATAGTGGGGCAAGCAACTTTTTTATCTTGCTGCCCATGTGTTTATAGTATTATACAACAAAATTGAAGTTTAGCAAAGAAGGAAGAAAGGAATATTGCTGTGCTGCAGCAGTTTTTGCTCAAAATGATGATGCAGTTTCAGAGAGATTTCACTGGATCAGATTCTTAAGCAGATGCAGAGTCATGAAACAAGCTCCATTGGGCTATTGGTATTCAAAATGCTGATAAATGTAGCTGCACTATCATGCTATTAGTGACCATGTATTCTGTTCATTTATGCTGTAATTTGACTGCTTAACGCTAAAAGCCATTTGATATGAATAATACCACTTGCCCGAGTTCATAGGTTTATGACGGGTTCCAAATTTGTTTACTATTCTATTCAACATTGCTTCATGGAATGATGAAATAAATAAGTTTATAGGTTTGTCGCTTCCAAATTGAGCTATATATATGCATTTAGTCCAAAAAATTGATGTGTAAAACACCTTGAAGCATGTGTGATTAACAAGGAATGTGTATGATTATGTAATGTGCGTGAATTGCACACCACGTGAATAATAAATTCTATTGAATTTATCGCGCACATTGTACAAGATGTTGGTTTATGTATTGTTCTCTAAATACTGTGACCACACATCGCTGGGCGGTTTAAGACTAAAGCGTCTTGATTTTCTTTTTCATATTTTTTTAATACTTTGATCCACCTGGTTAATTACACATAAATTTTCAGTTAATTGTGTGTATTTTGTACTTGAATGTAACAATATTACTTGTGTTGAGTTAATTACAAAATATATGTGATTAATTATCGTCAGTTATGCAATACAAGAAATGTAAAACGTATGTAAATCAATTATATTCTGCATGTGATCGTTTTGATATTCTTTCCATACATTAGTAATTCATCCTACTAAGTGAAAATCATGTAAACTTGGTGGCAGTAGATGTCATTTTAGACATTTATAATATATATTACCACAATAATTAAACTTATCATTCTAAGAATCAATTTGGAGGCTTGGGAGAGGCTGTGATGCTCTGATGAAGATTTATGGGAATGAATTACTTTTATTTTCTTTTCCAAATTTTGCCAATTTAGTATATCCATTACCATACCACAATTTTCCTGTCCGCTATTCACCAAAAATGTCTGCTGTGGTGAGATATTAGAAACGGGTCTAGAGTTGGATCCGTGCAATAATGTTTTGATGGAAACAGAACAAAAAATCTATAGCTTCATCTTCTCCATCAGAATTCTTATATAGTTATATGTATCGATGTTCTCATTTCAATTTAACTGGATGTATTAGCTGAGTAATTCAAATCACGTATTCATTATATTGATTTGGTGCTAATGGATACAACAAACAAATAAAAGGCATATATATGAAATGAAAAATGCAAAATATTTCCATTTTTTCCATTTTGCTTAAATACAACAAGACAAGACAAAAGTAGATGAATTTTCTGTTACCATTTTCTAGAAAGACAATGAAATGTTTAGAAGATAGATTGTTGGTTTATGTATCCTATATGATAACAAAACACCATGTGTTAATTATATTAATCTTAATTAGCTTTAAGTAATTAACTTTTTGCTGAACTTTCTAATCATTTTATTTAGTGTTTCAGCTTAACTTTTGGTTTATTTAACCTTTGCTTGTGGCCCTCCCCTTTGAGCAAATCAACAAGATAAGTTGGCACAATGTCAAATTAATGCAAGGAGCAGAACATGAAGACCAAGGGCAAGAAAGATTTTGCCAAAAATGGCAAATGTTGTAGTTGGCAAAACATTGCTTGCTGAAGTAGCTAATATATGTGTGCCTGCTTCATATCAGAAAGTTTAAAAGCAAGTGTGAAAGAAACTCTTCTCCAAGACTCAAACGGATATTTCCCTTTTTGTTTCACTCTGATGTTGCACAACAAGAGACAAAAAGTAAAAGCAGCCCATTTCACCAAAATGGGAAGACTACATAAGAAGACATGTGCTTTAGCTCTCCAAGCTTCATCAATGGTCAAATACTCACCCTCCAATAAAAAGGTGAACTTGGAAGATGTTCAACACGAGGAAGAAAGAGAAACCGAAGCAATACTCCTGCAAAATTCGAAATTCAAGCCAAACTATTTTCCTCTTCTCTCAGTCTATCATAGTTACTATTATCCTGTTCTAGAGTGTTTTAAAGCTGTTGTACTAAGTGTTATATTTCTTTTGAGAGAGATAGCAAAATGTTAATCAAAACTGTTATTGTAAAACTTTATTTTGTACGATATAAGCGTTGATTGAGCTTGAAGAGCTCTTTGAAAAGACTACTTGGGTAAGAGCTTGGAGAGGCTTGGGAAAAAGAATACTCAGTGTTTGTAGTGATTGTGCAAATTAATAGTGGATACACTCACCTGGAGGGTAAGACTGTAGGATCTAAGTTGGATATCCAAACCAGTATAAAATACTTGTGTCAATCTTTCTATCTCTTCCTCTTCATATCGTATATTTGATATTGATCACTTTAAATTTGTCTTTAAGAAACTGAAGCTCAAAAGTTTAATCAAGTGATTTCACAAAATTGACTGCTAAAATTGTTTATATTACTACATCTGTTTTTTAAACTTCATCTTTCATAAAATACTAGTTTCATTGAGATCTTTTGAGAAATTGTTTTGTGGATTGCATCAGCATTATTTCTAATAAAACAAGTTTCTAAAATCAAGTATTTTGATCTTTCTCTGATTATGATATTTCTAAGTCTTTTTGTTTCATTCGTGACAAAATCTCCTGCAATAAAAGGAGACATTTGGCTGAACGTGTTAACTTGTGTGTTAAGTGTATAGAAAATTTTTAAGGAACACTTAATTCAATCTCCCTTTTAAGTGTTCTGATACCATCACAGATAAACCTCCAGAGGATTGAACTTCTGGCTTCTAATATGCTCATTTTGAAAGTAAAACAATTACTGCTAGGGATAAAGTAGTAAGGCATTCTTGTCTGAGCAGCAAAGTGTCATAATATGTGGGAATCCAACCGGATATTGGGGATAACAGATGTGTAGAACAACCTGAAACAAACCAGCTAGCATTATCTTTCTTGGACAGATAACCTTTTTTTCTTTTCCAGATGCTTCTTATATTATACCTATGGCATTTGAAAATATCAAACCAGCCTGTTGAAGGTGTGTTACATTATCCATAACAATTAGACTCATCAGGTCTTGTCAGGTTTATGTGAGTAAGATCCTGGCGCAAGAAAGTGCCTGGGGAGCTGGCACAACATCAGTCCAATGAAGTTAATTTTGAGGAAAGAGTTTATGCTTTCTTATCCTCTCTAGAGAACTTTTGCTCTCACCCTAACAGGATGAGAAATTCTTGCATGGTCGTGGAGCATCAAGGTGGATTGTACTCTGTCCAATATCAGAATGACATTTCAGCTAGAAGTATGGGTCCTACCACTAATAGAAGTGCAAATGTTATTCTATCATTAGACATAGCACAATCTACCCGATTTTCCATGACCATGCAAGAAATTCTCTGATATGACTTGTGCAAAGAAGCCACTCTTACCCTATGTTTGCTAATGTGCTAAGCCTTGGTTTCATCACCTATCTCATGGGGTGAAAATATCAAGTCATACACAGCCGGCCACAACAAACAAGTACCATCCATAGTTAATAATGTTATAAAAGGTATCCACTTCCCTCATTCTCATCCCTTACCCATCATTACCTGCTAGAGACAAGGATGAGACATTTGCATTGCACAACTCTCAGTTGCAGGCTATGCTGAAGCGCTTCGTTCACACGTTAGGCCTAGCGGAGCCAAGTGGCAGAGGTCAAAGGAGCAAGAGCCAGGTGAAGAAGGGAAGCAAGAGCCAGGTTAGAGGGACCAAGGTATCCCCTGACATTAGCCTAAGATCAGATGATTTTGTTGTGAGGATTGTTCATAAGGGAGGATCACTGGAGGTGTATCAACACGCACTCCCAGCATCTATGTTGTTGGCAAAGTATCCTGGGATGTGTGTTGCCTCGCCAAAAGTCTTCAGAGATCCTCACCAGTCAGTGTTAAAGCCTGAAGAGGTGTTGCTGCTTGGTCACAAGTACATCATAATCTCATCTAGAGATGTCGATAAGCTGAAGCGAAGGTATCCTCAGCAAGGCGAAGCCGAAGAGCCTAATGGGGTGGTGTCACAAGAGCCATTGGAAGCAAATAAAGCTAAGTCTCCAAGTGGACACAAACACAGAGAGAATGGTGAAATCAGTGTGCCAAATGGAGTGCATGGCCAAGAGTTGGTGGAAACAAGGACAAGACTATCTCCAAATGGATGCAAAGTCCCTGAAAGCGGCAAATTCAAAGAGGGAAATGGGATAGGGGAAGGGAAAGAGGATGCAAAGATGAATATGCTTCCAGGAGGAAGGGATGAAGAGGAATCTTACTCCTGTGCAAAGGACTATTACTTAGCTCCCAAGGATAAGTCGACAAGGCATGCAAGACGAAGGGGACTAAAAGGGAACAAGCGTTTTGTGCCACCTCTTCCAATGACAAGATCATATCGGGGTTTGGGATGGCAACCCAGGCTTCCCACAGTGCCAGAGCTCTCTCCATGATATTTGTCATGGTTTTTATTTGTACAACTCCTATTTTGGTATGGTGTTATGCAATGCAGGCTTGGCAACTTTTAGTGTTGTTGATTTATGCAAGGGAGGGATCTTTTGTAGATTTGAGAAAAGAAAATGTTACAGAAGGAAGGAAAAAAAATAAAAGAAGAAAAGAAACATGAGGGTACACTGATGTGATCCAAGCAGATCTAATAGCACAGAGATAGGTATGAATTTTTGTTTTATTTTTAAATCTTGTTTGTATTTAGCTTTCATAAGACATTTATTTGCATCACACTTCACAATTTGGTATTAGTGGTTAACTTTTGAAAAGAATGCTGCACTGTTAAAATTTTATTGTCTCAGTTTTTGTCCAAATTATGTGACATTATTTCTAACCTTTAGATGAATATGTAATCTTTAGTCCTTTAACTTATCCAACAACCCCCTTCTAAGTTTTGACAAATTCTAACACCAATTCTGATAAATAGTTCTAAATCTATAGCATTTCACTAACTTCCATCCTTTTCTTATGCGGGATTGATATGGCAGCCCAACCTCTCCTGCGTGAAATAGCCCTATCCAAGATTCTGTTTGTTAATTGATAATAGTACGAAGTTAAACTGCATGTGTTCAGCAAGAAATTGCACCTTACTATAAGGCTCAAACTACACATCCTTTTAGATGTTGATTATATTCTGCATAATCTCCTAACGTTTGAATTTCAGAAACCAAACCAGTTCATGTTGAGACACATTTTCTGTCTTCCGTTCATCTAGTTCAGCCCTATGTTTACCACTTACAAGAACACACTCAAATTGAAATCACATTTCCACAAGCATATTATTGTTTCACTTCACAAAGATGTGGTCTAGACTTCAACAAACCTTATTGAAAAATAAGGGCAAGCATTTTTAGATACAATTTTTTTATCTTCTGAACCCACTGCTCTATTACTAATGCACTGAAGAATGTTTCAACTTGTGGATTGAAAGACGACACAAAAAATGGGTGAACATTAAGTACACAATCTTGCGTCTTTCCCAACAATTTTTTTGCTGAATCATTAAACTCTAAATGTCTCAGAAAAATGTAACAGCTCTGAAAATGCTGGAGCAGACATGTTTTATTTCACCCTCGTTTTTCTTAATTATTAAATTTCTCTCCCTGAGGAAATAGGCAAAGTTACGGACTTACAAGTTTGAACTTAGCATCTAGATATAAAAGATTCATCATTTGCCAAAATCAGGAATCAAGAGCTTCCTCCCCAAGATATCAGTGCTGCCACACCAATCCTCTTCTCCAATTTGAACGGAAAGACAAGAAAAAATTATGTAAGATCTGGTGCTAGCAACTTGAATAAGTCACATACATAAGCTGTTCCTTATACCTTGCAATGCACACTCATAAAATATAAGACAAAAGCTTAGTCAAGATCCATGTGTAGAGTACTGACAGTGTAGCACCAACTGGAATAGTAACTGCCCATGAGGCCACAATCTCCTTCACGGTTTCTGATTTAACACTGTTAAGCCCCCTTGCAAATCCTACACCCATTACTGCACCTACTAGAGTATGAGTTGCTGAGATGGGAAGGCCTAGTTTTGAAGCAAACAGAACCACAGAGGCTGCAGCAAACTCAGCAGCAAATCCCCTAGTTGGTGTAAGTTCTGTTATTTTCTTCCCAATAGTAGCTATCACTCTATAACCCCACATCATAAGCCCCGCAACGATTCCAAATCCTCCCCATGCAAGAACATCAGTTGGAATAACAATCTCAGCTCCTTTGGCAGCGCCTTGAAGAATAGCCAATGCACCAGCCAAAGGGCCTATGGCATTGGAAACATCATTTCCACCATGGGCAAATGACATGAAGCATGCTGAGAGCACCTGCATATAACCAAAGACTCCATAAACTATTTCCAGTTGGGTACCCTTTGGACCTGCAATGTCAGAGAGGAACCCCATGTGTTTGTGGACAGTCACAGTGTCCTCTTTTGACTCTGGCTGTGGAGTAGTAGGCTTGACAAGAAGATGACCAAGTTGTTTTCTGATGATTCTGTCAACTATAAAAGCACCAGCGGTTCCACAGCCTAAGGCCTGGGCAAGAGCCAAAGTAAAGCTCTTGCTAAGAGGGAATGCTGCAAAAGAAATTCCAGTTACGCCCAGAAATACCGCAACTGGAGCTGCAGCAGCTGCTGCTTGTCCTGGATTCGGTGCACTGTACACAAACTGGATGAGGAATATTAGTGAAACAATTTAGTATATGCCAATTATTTCAATATTGAGAAAGTTACTTTACATTAGGTTGGAGTTTTTGTTTTAAGTTTCCATAATTACCTTTTCATGATTAAAGTTTTCCATATATGGTAGAAGCATAAGTCACAAGCCACCGAGATAAAGATTTATGAAAAGAAAATGAAATTTCAAGCCAAAAATTTGTTTGAACTTTGGAGAAGTGTCCATATAGTGTCAAGGATGAATGTTGGATACCAAATCAATCATTTATATTCCAAAATTTGAGCAGGAAAATAATTCTGGATAACAAACTTTTTCTTTGTGCATTTGAATTAATTATCTAGACTGCTGTTGAATGTAACTCAGTAAATGTGGAACCATTGAATATCTGTGGTCTGTTTCAGTAATCAAGATGGATTAAATCCTAAATAATGACAGGTTCGTACCCTCCTTATGCATTTGTAGACGAGAAATGACACAGCTGCTCCCAATAGTGGTGAGATAACCCATGAAGAAATCACCCTAGCCAGTGAACTCCAGAAGACGGCTCTAGCCCCTCCATAGGCTAGACCAAATCCCACCATTGCTCCAACTATACAATGAGTGGTAGATACTGGCCAGCCATAATATGATGCAATCTGCATATCACAAAATAAATAACAAGCTAACCAATTAGTTAAATTGTTTTAATATACAATGACTAGTTTTGTTGGTTTTAGGAAATGGAATATAGCCAAATATTTGTGGAAGTGTGAAGACAATGCTACTGTTTGGGATATTTGGTGATTTATCGTTTTGTTTTATGAAACCACTCGGTATCTGACCCACCCACAGACTAATTGGATTCGGGTATTGCAGAGGCCCATTAGGGTGACTCTCCAGCCCAGTTTGCTCCATTCACAATTCTAGGATTTAAACCCTAGATCTTACTTAAACAACCTAGTGCCCCATCCAGCTAGACTATCCGGTGGTTGGTGATTTATCACATTTTTTAATAAAAGATTTTCAAACAAGCAAGTCTTGTGAGATTAGGTTAGGTGCTTGGTCTCTACTTGTTGTAAAGTACATGATCTTTCTATAGTGATTTCTCTCTCAGATATGTTGAGGATTGGAAAGTTTTGCTTCAATGGGAGGTTCTTCTTTTGTCTGCTCTTGACTTTCTAAGGAGGATCTCTGGTCCTCCTATCTCTTTGTACTCTTCTTCTCTTCATCTTAATAAAATACTTCTTTTATAATATATAAGTATAAAACAAAAAACAATTCCAGTTTTCTTTTCTGTTATCTTGGTTTAGTGCCTTGCACAGCTCAATGACAACGTTACCAAAAAAAAAAAAGCTCAATGACAAGGTCCAACCGAAAAAAGAGGAGGTATATAGTAGTATACACGCTGTTTCGAACAAGCAATACGCACCTAACACCATTAGTTCAAAGTATGATCTGTAAAGTGACACCTGTTTTATCTTACTGATACAATCTGGATACCACGTTTCCATTCTCCTCAATCATTTAAAATAGAGAAAAAATCTTTGAAGGAAATCTGAAGAAAATTGTTTTCAAAAGTATTTACTATTCCATTTTGGGATTTGGGTGCTTCTTTCATATCCCTTACCTTTCTAATTAGAGGAAGTAGGGCTGAGATTGAAGTGGACCTAAAAGAAATAATGGAAAAAATATTCTTTGACTTCTTTCTGTTATCCAATTCTTAAACCATGCTACTTTGGATGGTTATTCTATAATTGTTCCCATGTAGTGGCTCCCAATTATTTTCAGATTCATCCTCACAGAGTATACATTGACAAATACACCAATATCTTAAAAATTATGCGCTTCCAAGGAAAAATAGAATAGAAAATAGTGTCTCATAACTGGTTTATGCTTTCAAATCAAATCCTAACTCAGAAAGACCCAAAAGAAAAAAAAAATAGATGCCTCTAGAGTTTTTCAAATACCAGTTCTCTTGATATGCTCGTTAGAATCATTCCAAACTCACAAACCCCTCTTGTTATTAGCTCCTCTCTCATCTATCATATCGTAAGGGTGTTAATGCTCAGTTAGACAATGTAAACAATGATATTTCAAAAATCAATACACTACCTTGGGAATAAACAATTGACCAAATCAAACACCAAAACAAGCATCTGAGTTGTGAACACTATAAGACACTTAGTTGCAATATATCGAGCACATTGCTCCTTTCCTTCCCTTTACCAAGCACTTGCTGAAGTGCCAACCAAAATTTGGTATCTTTATTCTAACACCTGAGTCCTCATATATGTACCCTCACTTGAAAACTTTTGTGAAGAACTCAGCAATAATGGCTTATCCATTTTCAAATCCAAAGCCAATCTAAAATTTCCCCTTTTTATTGAATCCAGGACTAGCTTAATACAACTTTTACCTGTAACCAAGTACCAGCAGCAGCAAGTGAAGAAAGCAACCCAGCAAACAGCAAATTATCTTTCCCCTGAAAGGCATCAGCTACAAGAAGACCCTTCTGCATTGTGTTGGTCACATGAGTCCCCATCAACAATGCCCCAGAAAACTCAAGCACTGCTGCTGTCAACACGGCTTGCCTAAGTGTCAAGGCACCAGAACCCACTGAAGTTCCCATGGCATTTGCAACATCATTGGCACCAATGTTCCAAGCCATGTAGAGACCAAACAATAGGGTAGCATAAGATAACAACTTGGTTTTCAAGGCCAAACCCTGCCCTAAAGAGGTCATGAACAAAGGGAAGGTGAGAGCAGCCAGTGCCATGCATGTTGATATGGCAAAAGCAGTGCTTGGCGATATGTTGAAGGCTTGTGCAAAACCAGGCAAGTCATCATCACCATCACCCTTCTCCTTAGTCTTGTTTTCCTGTGCATTTTGCTGCTGCTGGTGATGGTGTCCATTGAGCTGGATTCCCTCTTTCCGCTCTTCTTCACCTTCAGCTTCTGCAAAGGATGATAAGGTGGCAAAAGGGTGGCACAGTTTAGAGTTTCTGATTCTGAGAATGGCAATAGAAGGCTTTGGTATTGGTGGTGATAGAGCTCCATGCTTGACATGGAGAAACTCACTCTTGGAAATTTGAGAGTGAGACTCATTTAGAAAGAAAGGAGAAGTGTTTCTCGAGATGGATACATGGGAATTTCCGTGATGCAAGGACCCTTTTGGAAGAGAAGAAGTGTGATTGGTTGAGGAGAAGCGACAAGAGGGATTCATGTCTTATAGAGAGGAAAGAAAGCAAGCAGTGTAAAATGAAGACACAAAGAAGGCCAAGGGTGTGTTTGTGTATTTTGGAATATGTGTGTGTGATTGCTATTCAAGAAGATTCTTGGTCATGAATAGAGAGCAGAAGAAGAAGAAGAAGAGTAGTTGAAGTAGAGGTAGAAGAAGTGGAGAAAGTGGCAGTGGAATGTGGGAATGAGCATTGCTGTTGGGTTGTTTACTTGTTTTGTCAAAAGGGAGTTGGGAAAAGGAGTTTGTGTGCGTGTGTGCTGTGTGGCTTTGGCTGCTTGCTTTGGTTGATGGAAATGAGTGGTGGTTGTAGCTTGTAAAATTCTTCAGGAATTGCAACTCATTCCCACCGGCCATATGTAAAATATATGACATACATACCAACACAAAAATTCAGAAATATTGAGGTGGAATTTGGAAAGCCACCGTTATCCACAGATCACAAATTAAAAGTCTAACTTCATGGGTGACATGTGTCCCTTGCCTTCATTTTGTGTTTGCTTCAGCTTTCAAGTTTCTTCACATTACCTTAATCCTTGTCTAACCCTTTTTTGATTGGGTGTTTCTCAGGTGACTTGATGGTATATGGATATGGTGCCTATAACTCCGTAGCTATTAATTAGTGATACTAAAATAGAAATATAGAAACACTAAAAATACAAATTTGTTTGATCTGAACACAAATAGGAATAGAAAAATTTTGAGTTCTTGGACATTGAAAATACAAAATTTTTGTACTTCGAAAAAGTGAAAATAGGATCCAGAGATAGAAATTTAATATTTTTTTCAATAATACCCCTGGACATATTTATTATTTCCCAATATGTTATGATCAAAGGTGGTGGTTGTGTTACTAGACTACATCAATGGTCGGTCAACAATCGGTCAAATACCAATTAACCTGTCAATGCGGTCAATACCAGCGGTGCCGTCAACAATTGGCCGGCAATGGTCAATGGCGGTTTGGTGGCAGTCAAAGGTGCCATAGGCACCATACCATGACTACCATAGGCACCATGGTTGTTTTTGTTTTTAGCAACAAGATGTACTGCAATGCAATGCAATGCAATTTAATTTGGCAAATTCGTGTAATGGGCCTTCCCATTTCCTTCTTTGGGTAGTTCTAACATATGTGATTGTCATTGTCAAAGAAGGAAGAGCAATTTCGGCCGTTCGATTTGCCTTGCCCAAAGTTCTTGTAGTATGCCCATGTATTTTTCGGCCTTTCGATTATGCTACTACGCTTCTCTCATGAAACATTGGGCTCAACGGGTGCTCCCAGCCCAACTGCTCATGTAGCCCAAGTCACAGTAATCTGTAGACAAAAAAGAAACTCGGATTGAACTTAATTAAATATCACGACAACAAAAAACTAATTAAGTATATACAACATTTATTATTACAGAGATTTTGTTTCTTTCATTACCTTTCTCAGTTACTTATTTTACTTGTTGCATATATCTAGATTATTATCTCATTAACAATAAAGGAGATCGTCTAACCAAAAAAAATAGTGTACTAAGACTTTATTGGTTCAAGTGATTTAATTTATCACTTTTGAAAAAAAAGAGAAGTGATTAATAGTCCTCGGGGATTTTTATCCCTATAGTGGACTGAACTAGCTTAGTTTAGAAGCATAGAAGCGGTGCTCATTTTTTTTTCTTTCAATAAACTAAATATCACTCATTCATTTCGCAGGGTCATTATCACAAGATAAAAGATTACAAATGAGAAGACTACCCACAGCCCCACACTTCAATTCTTTGTCAACATCAACGATGTAAAAACGTGTCGGGCCATAAAATCAATCCTTTATTTGCTTTCAGTCAAGGGCCCATATAATCAAATGGACAAGCTGGCCTTGTTGCCCGCTGGAAGTGAGCATGCTATTAGACATGGACTGGTTAAACCCAACAGGTCCGGCATGTTTGGATCGAAAAGTATAGTTATCGACTGGATTTGATATCTGCGACCAAGAAAAAAAAAAAAGAGCTAATAATATCTGTAACATTTGATATCCAAACCTGATTAGAACGTAAAAATCATGCTAACTCAAAAAAAGACATTTTTTTTCAGTATAATTCACATAATGTAACTCATATGAAAGATTGATTTGTATACTAAGCCAATTCAATTATTTTCTTGCAAAAATTTCTCCCCAAACTTAATGAGTCCTGCTGGAATTAGGGATGCTAATTATGAGAAATTATATGTTGGGATATCCTCGAGGATTCCCACATTCAGATTCCCATCATCGTGAGAACGAGGATACAAGTCTCCTTTGATTTGTTCGAGGATAAAGTTAGGAATTATGCCCCTATCTTGTGGAGATTCTCACTCTCAAAAGTAGTGTTTGGTTCCTTGAGAGCAGAATATGGGCAAAGGAGAATCCAGGGATAATAGAGACGGAAACATAAAAATACTGTTCATGTATCGTATTTGGTTGATGGGGATAAGGAGAGGCACGGCGTTGACTAGTGGTCATTGACCGACGTTGATTGGTGACCAGTGGGCGTTGACCGCGGCCGATGGCGTTGAGGTGTGAAGCATTTCGGCCGCGACGTCGATCGCGGCGGGACCACCATTGGAGGTTGTTACCTAAGAGGTTAAATTTATGTTTTCCATCCCGTTCCCAAAGAACAAAAAACACAGAAATTTTTGTCTCTGGACATAAATTTTTCTGTCTCCATACCTCGTATATGCCACCAAACATCATAAGGCGAACTATCCCTGTATTTGTGTCCCTGAACACAAACCAAATGCAGCCCATCTTGATTTTGTAATAATTTTTTTTTTGTTGATAAGATACGGGGCCAAAGGCCCTGTAATAATGATATTATACTAGATTTAAAAATTTATGTTGTAACTTGATTTAAAATTTGAGGATTTGGTTTTTATTAAATTATGATAATGTAAGATTAATTAAAGTTTAAGACTTAGATCAATCTTGTTTTATTGATTTTTTTTTAGTTTTTAAATCATATCAAGTTAATTGAACTATTTATACAATTTTTAATTTTTGAATATTATTTTGGAGTCTCTACATATCCCTGCAGGGGACAGGAATCCGAGGGGATCGGGGCTAAGGGAGTTTTCCGCCACTGGAAAAATTGAGAATGGAGACAAGAAAAAACTTGAAGGCTTGGGGCAGGGGTACACTTTCCTAGGCTTTGTCATCCCTAAATAGAACTCAACTGGTTATGTATAATAATAGAATATATTCATTACATTTATGAAAAAACGTACGAGGTTTAACTATATACTATAATGTTTGAAATTAAAAATTACAATTTTTAATCGTATTTTGTTGAGTTTGAATATGAAAATATACTTTACTATACTTTAAACACTAGTATAGGTGTAAACAGGTTGGTTCAGATTGGATTTGAGAAAAAAAAAAGAATTTGAACTTATCATTTTTTAATTAATTCAGATTGGCTAAGATTTATGATTTTATTTTGTAAAACCTAAACTAAACTGATCCAATCAACTTCAAATTGGTTCTGATATATCATTGGATTTTCCTGTTTATTATTTTTTTTCAATTTTTACCAAAAATCAATAAAGATACTCTAAATTGTGAAATATCAAAATTTTATATAAGTAAATTCTCATATGTTAAAATGCTATATTTTATATGGCATAAGTTTGCAATGATAATGATATGTGGCATTCATTTAGGTCTTCAATTGCATATTAATAATAGTAAATGGTAAATGAATAATAAATATGAGTAAATGCTATAGTTAATAATCAATAACAACAACAATAATAATAATAATAATAATAAGAAGAAGAAGAAGATTAATTTGGATTAGATTTTGGGTTGGAGGATGCAAATCTAATGATCAAACCAATATATGAGTAGTTTAATTGGATTCAACGACAATTGAACCAATGATTCAATCTTAAGGAACCAATCTAATTGGATTGGTTTGGATTTACGGATTTATCAGTTGGTTCAATCCACTTCGGCCCCTAAACACTAGCATTGGGCCTGAATAGCTTGGTTCTAAGTTCTAACCCCTTTGGATTTATCATAAGAGCCCCCTTAACGGTAAGAAGATATTATTCCATTTTCATGTGAAGTCGTGATCACAAGCGAGAGTAAGAATTCTTATATCTTGTACCAACAGAAAAAAAGGCATTCTTATATCATTAAAGTTGTAAGTGGTGGTGAATGTTAGAAGAAAAAAATTAAAATTTTGTGTTTCCCTCTCCATTATGCCATGCTGTTGGAAAGGTCTTTAGTTTGTGGTAGTAGAAGCTACTGTTAACTATTAAAAGCTAGTGTGATAGAAGTCATTATTATCAGTTTTCCGAAGTTGTTTTTTATTTGCTTGTAATGTCTATGTATCTGTTGTTCAAAGAATTTGAACATAGAGCCTATTATTCTTTTTTGAATATTATTTAAATTTTCTTACTTGCCGAGACACAATTATTATCACCTAAAACACGCTATGAAAAGTATTTGCATGGTGCATATATATATATATATATATATGTATATATTTGTGGTTATGTTAATATTCTATGAATAAAGTATTATTTCACACTAATGAAAGTGCTTTTTCAAAAGCCAAAAAGGAAAAGTTCTATGAACACTCACGTTTTTGGTACCACATAATCAAGGACCAGCCATTTATGCACAATATTAATGAAAAAATCACATAAAATAAGAGGGGAGACATATGAAGGGTTTTCTGCCTTAGTCCCCCACACCGGTCAAAAGGTGTTAAGATTATCCCACCACGTCTCCCCCCTGTGAGGGTGACAGACTAGTGGTCCTGCTTTTTCTGAATTGTGAAGCATTCTGTAATTTGGTCGCAGAGTATATATGATGATAACAAAGACGAATATTCATTGTTAGTTACTGGAAGGATATTAGTAGGATCTTAGGATAACATGAGATGACGAGAATCAATCCCAGTGTGAATGTCCTAGCTAGCGGCGTGTATGTGGTGGACCCACACCGTGCAGTGCACCCTTCACTCCAAGGTCAACAAGACACTAAATAAACTCATGAGTCATGACTGACTCACACACACCCATGCGATGCCCATGCCACCCGGAGAACCGAACATATTTCAAGGGCGGGCCTGCACCACCACATGGAGCTACACCACATATCCCTTTCCCGCTACTAGAAATGGTGGAATTGAAGTGGACGATCCAAGGCATATTCCAGCAGCTGCACTACCCCAACAAATAATATATATATATATAACCCAACCAAATCGGATATTACTAGCATTACTGTTATATTAATTTTACCAAACATTTTATAGGTCCAAATTAATTAGTTATGCAAACTGTTGTATCTGAGATTGAATCATACCTGTACACTAGTATTCCAATTATCTCGAGTCTCAAGATTAATTCCAATTAAGATTCCTATAATCAAGGAGATGTGATTGTATGAAATCCCCAGCAAATTAAAGCAAGCGATAACTGACCCACTCTTAATTAGGATGAGGAAATTAAAGAAGCAGTAATTAAGTAGTGCAGTAGATTAGATAGCGTATGTCACGTCCATTCCCCCATCAGCATCGCAACAAGTGTCCAAGTCACTAGTGAGCCACCGAAACCGTATGCCCACAATTTCAACCATAACAAAAAGGCTTTTCTTTTTTCATTTTTGTTTTTGATTCAGAATAATGTGGAAATTGGACAAAGAAAAAGGCATCACGCATCCAAGTTCAATCATCATATTCTGTATATATATATAAAGAGAGTGAGTGTGGGTACACGAAGAATATGACGCAGAAACCTGGGAGGAAATCGTGAGCATAGCCGAAAGGAATACATAAAATAAGAAAGTTGGCTTAAAAGTTTGGAACAAAACACGTTTTGTACTTAACTTTGATTTATGAGTAATATTGATTGATTGAATGAAGTCCATAATAAATAAATTTAATTAATAAGTTTGACTGTTTGAGTTTGAATGATCCTTTATGTTAAAATTATTTATAAAATTTACTATAAATTTTTACTGAAACAATCGTAGCATGTTTTAATTAATTTTCTCTATAAGAGAAAAAAAAAGGGAAAACAAAAACAAGCCAATATCAAGCAGAGTGCAGGATTCAAAGGATAAGAAAATGGGATATGGTTGGTGCCTTTTGAAAAAGGAAACACCATACATAATGATTATTAGATAAATTTATTTATAATCTAATAGCCTCATATATTTATTCTTTTAATATTATTGCGATAGCATTATCCTTTTAAAATTAGAATAAATGAATAAATTGAGAGATTGAGAGCATCGTGTGTGTCAGATAGTTTATTATGAGAGTGAAAGAAGAAAATTTAGACCATTAAATTTTATATAAATAGTTAAGATTAAAATATAAAATTATATGACATTTTAAATGATCATATAATTATTAATTACTATTAATAATTTTCAATTTTGATAATTTACATATGATTTTATGTTTAGATTTCTTATCTCACTTTCATAATAAGCACCACTATCATAGAGTGGATAGTGGGAATTGTTTACACTTATATCCTTTAATAAAATTTTATAAATATAAAATTTCGTCAATTCAACCGTTAAATTCAAAATTTTTATCAAATAGGTCAAATATATCAAATTTCATGAAATTTGAAAATGATTTAATATTTTATTATAATACTTTATTTTGACGGATAATATAATTTTAAAAATACAACTAAATATCAATTATTAGAATATATGTTTATTGTTATCTGATTTTTATGAAATTTAACATGCTTAATTATTACTATAATATCACATAGTTTAATGATCAGATGAATTAAATTCAATTTCTACGAAGAGTTATTGAAAAGTGTAATCCCGTAAGACTTACACCTTGTGTGTGTGTGCCTATATATATATATATATATATATATATATATATATATATATATCGGCTCATAATTGGTAGACCTCATCAGATCACCATCATCCATGAAAATAACAATTTACTGGTGGAGCATGCATGACAGTAGTACTGATATCTTCTGGATCTCTATCTACGACTATGGATGTGTTTGGGTTAGATTTTATAAAATTTGATTTTATAATTTAATTTTAAATAGAAGTGAATCAATCTCAATGTTCCGTGTTATTTAATTTATACTTAGGAATAAATATTTATCTTGTTTCGTCTGAATTTATTTATTTATTTATGTTTTGCTATGTGTCCTCTGTTTCTCATACTTCTGATACATTGGATACATGTTTTTATTATCCTTTGTTTTGCTCCCCTTAATTTTGAAGTGGTTGAGCCCTTGATAGTTTTTTTTTTCAAGCATAAATATAATGTACCATTTAATAATAGCACTATGAGAATTCAAATATGTATTAGTTTCATGAAAATAATATGTTCGACGATTTAATTATTTCGATAATAGAATAAACATTAGATGGCGCACTTACCTCTATTATATGGATTGTAATATTTGATAGAAGATACGAACTCTTAATACGTTGACATGACAGCACCAAGAAATAAAATAAATAAATAAATGTTATCTTTATCTACGGTTATCATTAGGAATCAGAAATGCCCCCGAAAATGCTAATCACTTTTTTATTTTTATTTTCTGAAGTTAATCATGCTAATTTCTTTATATTGAAAAGAAAATCTAAGGTCTTATATATGTTTTTTCATTGTGTTTTCTTTTCTGAAATGGTGATTGCTCTGAGGGTCATGGTCAATCTCTACGGTGTCTTTATCTCATTGTGTAATTAAAAATTGACATATGGTTAAGTCGTGTCTGATTTTATAGAAGGGTGATGTTTAGAGTTTAAGTTTAATTAGATGTTTGTATAATGTGATGGTTAGTTTCAGTAATTTTTTTGTGATGAAAAATTACCTATTGAAAAAATTAAACAATTTTTAACTCAATTTCATTTTTTTGATTAAGTATTTTAGAGAGTAACAATTTGACAAATAAAGACTCCAAAAACCCAAAATAAAAAAGAGAAAAACGAAACCCTAAAAAGAAGAACACGCCGGAGCTCCTTGGCTGCTGGAAGGCGGAGCCCCTTCGCTGGTTGGAAACAGCAGTGTGCAGATCCGGTGGATGGGACCTGGGTTTGCCTAGAGTTATATTCGAGTCTGATTCTGAGGTTGCAATCAGAATGATTAATGGCCATCACAAGGCTACGGGGTTCAACTCCAATTTCCTCAATAGGATCCCCACTCATCTCGCAAGAGATTGCCAAATCAAACCACTCCATGTGCTCAGAGAGGCTTTGAAAACTATGGCTTTCAGGTCTTTTCTGAGATTGTTATATGGAATGGTCCCTCTATGGGATTCGAGAAACACTGCATGCTGAGGTCGTTGCGGGTAAATATCCCGCCTCTAATTCCTTAGTTCTTTTTTTGTTGGGCTTCGGCCCTCTACAGCACCAAAACGAAAAAGAAAAGGAAACAACTAAAACTATATCATCTCTTCTCTTCTACAAGGTTTATCGAAAACTGAAACTTCCGGCAACCGTGGCCTTCTCCGCCGAGGATTCCAAGCCATGACTTTTCCCTATGCTTACGCTACCATGCTCCTTCGCCCTATGCTCCTCATTTTCGTCAATCGTTACCTTCTCCGATGACGATTCAAAACCATGAATTCGATCTGTGCTAATGTTACCGAAATCTGAAACTTCCGGCCTCCGTTCCCATCGTTCGCGCGGCGGTTTACGAGCAACGGCGACGACATCTTCTTCCATGCGAACGTTTTACCATGCTCCTTATACCTTTGCTTACCCCCCCCCCTCACCCAACTTCCATTTCCGCCGTGCGTTCCCATTGGTTTTGCTGTCTCAGGCGATGGGCGGCGGAACATCTCTACCAGTGTTCAACCTTAGGGAGTTAAGGTTATGCGAGTTAAGGTTATGCAGCTTTTAATTTCAATTTATTTACTCCTTAATAAAAGAAATAAAATTGAGTTAAAAATGATTTAATTTTTCCAATCAGTAATTTTTCACCACAAAAAAATTACTGAAACTATCACATTACACATTTTAATTATCTCATTAAACTTAAACTCCAAACATTACCTTTCTATAAGACAGGCCTCACTTAGTCACATGTCAACTTTTTATTATACAAATGAAATAAAGTTAATCTTCACCCTGACTAGAGAACCACCCTTCTAAAATACCAACTTTGGCTACCCAATTTCCCTAATGAAAATAGGCTTGAGGATCTATCTGCTGCTAGTAATTTGTTGTTATTACCAAGCGGGACATTGTTTTAATTGATTGGATTTGTTGATCCTTGTTCTACTTGTCGTAGTTAGTTACCTATACTTTCTCTCCTTTCAGTTTCACATGGGTTAATTTGTCCAAACCGCAGATATCCATTGTTCAAATAGTAGTGCTTCTCGTCGATCTTTTAGCAACGAATATCAGCAGATAATGGCCAAGCTAGCAACGGCACAACTGCCATCACTGCAACCGAAAATTGGATGTGTCTGAAGGTAAATACAGTTATATCTAACATTGTATGGATATGGTACGTTAAAATTGAGCCATTTGTTGGTCATAGGATCAGATATTGCAGTTGCAATTGTGCATAGAAGGGAGTTGACCGTGTGGCACTCGTAGGACCACATGGTTAGTTCTCCAATGAAAAAGCGGTAAATTGTCAACCATAATATTCTGCCCCGCAAATGCACCATATCTTTTCACAATTTCCCATTTTTTATTATTATGGCACAGTTTTTTTTTCCTTTTTTTTTAGTTTATTTTCTAACTCGAACCTTTAAAAAATAAGAATTATATAAAAAAATATTAATATAAACTTGAATTTATGATCAATTTTATATGTGATATAATCTCAATAAGTATTTTATAATATTTATATATTTTAAATTTTAAATTATACTTTGAATGATTAATATATTGTCCTATGATTATCATATGTAGAATTTATCATGCATCTAAAACTATATTATTATTCATAGAAAAAATAGATTTTTATCTTTTTAACGCATTAGACCTATTCAAAAGTTTAGAAACTTTATATCTTTTTTTACTCCCCTAGAACACTAATTAAAAAATCCTTTTAATTTTCTTACTAAGGGCATATCTTTGAAAAGGTCTCTTCAGTCAAATATTAATCGGAACAACATTTTGAGAAAAAAATTTCCCATTCTTCTTAACTATGGCACTTTTTTGGGCTGACAACACAATTTTTTAGGAAAAGTTTATTCTATTTAAAATCTTAAAATCCATCTTAATAAGAGAATTTATATTGAAACTACAATCATCTATATACAATACTTAAGTAGTTTATATGAGGTGGTAATTTCAAATCTCAATGTCACCGATGTATAAAAAGGTACAATTCAATACTTATAGATTCAAGTAGGGTAGCTCAAGATATTTGGTAGCATAAAGCCAAATTATAAGATATGCAGATGTTAGTTAGATGATATTTTGTTTGAGTTTTTAATTATTTTTATAATTAATTTATTATATACCTTTTCAATCAATAAATGTCCATTACATCAGATCTTCCTTCCATCATTGTTTATCTTTAATAAAATTTATAATTATTTTAGAGTAAAAATTGGCTTTATATATATATATATATGAATACAATGAAACAAAATTGAGAAGTGAATTTATTATGAACTAGAAAAAGGGTTTTATTTAAGAGACATTAATATTTAATAAGATGAAAATTACATAATTAAGAACTAATAAGGATTTAACTATGCATATATAGATTTCTAAAAACTCCCTTATTAATTAGCTATATACTTTTTTTTCCTTTCTTTTTCACTTTTCTGCACTATATTAGCTGCCATTCTTTTGTTTTTCCCTGTGAAGTTTGTGTAGTTTTTTTAAAACATCTCTGTCAATTATACATTAATATGGATATCGATATACAATTTTTAATATAAAATTTAAAAAAAAAACAAAAGAATTAAATTCTCCAATTATAATATGCCATCTCAGAAGCAGACTCGTATTAGGGTCCACATGGAGAGCATCTCAGTCCCCGCTCAACGTCACGTCATCCTTGAGACCAACTGGATGTGGAACCCACAGTTCCATCTACATTGCTAAGTATGAGTAGGACTGTTTGATATAGCTGCAAAGATTGACGTGGCCTTCAAATTAAACCATATAAACTCTTGTGATAGGGTATTATTTAGGGTATAAATTCCGGTTTTTATATGATAAATTCCATATCCAGTTATCCTCAACTTATGAATCTGCAAATACTTGGCTTTCAGCCTACCTAGGGGGAATTCAATTCGTGTGGCCTACAAATCTTCCATATAAAAATAAAAATAAAAACAAAAATCATTGTCAATGCATGGGTTGCACTTTGGACGTGGATGGCTAACATATGCGTTAATGATAACTAAACGAGCTAAACCCTTCAAATTTATTTTCCCACGGTGTGCGCTCATGGAATGCATGCATGGCTTAATTAAATTATGTAAAGATGAAAAATGAATTATATTTTTATTTTAAAATACTAAACAAGTAGATGGGGACAAATGACGAGAGGAAAATACATATTGTTTGCTTTGATATTGAGCATTTGAGCTATTCCAAAGTAAAAATTTCCTAGCGGCATTTCATTTTTCTCATTTGAAATCCTTCACAAATCTGGAAATGACTAATAGAGGAAGCATAAAAGGAAGAGAACTACTAAATTAGCAACCGCGCAATTCTAGAGTCTTTCCCAATCAATTACCACGTTCTGTTTTTTCTTACCCTACCAATAATAAAGGATATTATTATAATTTACAATTAAAATTTTAATGATTTAATTTTGATGTAACTATTGTATAACAAATTTTTACAATTTTTAACTAATCATATATTATGACATTAATCATGACAATTGACTCTCATATATAATACTTGAGATATCATGTAAATAAAAAATTAATTAAATGACAACATAAAAGATTTTATAAATGTCAGTGTATTGAAGTTAAAGATAAAAATTAGCTTTGAAATTCATAGTGAACAGAGCTTCTATTACTAACAAGTTGATTTTTTTTTTCAGTGTTGTACTTTTTTTTATTTTGTTAATATATCAAAATCAGGCTCTTAATTTTTTTTAAATATGTAGCATTCTCTATTTTTCTCATTTTAATCTCAGACATTATTTTTTCCTTCACTAGTCTCATTCTCTTTAAATTTTCTTCTACTCAAGAACTTTTCAAAGTAAAATTAAAAAAATATATAATCGAGAGTAAAAGAACATACATTTTATTTTACTCCTTCGTTTATTTTGCATAAAATTAAATATATTATGAATTTTGAGATAGTGCGCATTTTGGCTTTTGACTTATTCCAAATTAAGCAAATGACCCAACATGGTGGGCGGTATTTCATGAGTGGGGAGAGATATAAAAAAAAGAAAAAAGAAAATCCTCTATAAATAAGGTACAGATGCCACCACACATAGGATTGAGCCTTGAAGGCGCCACTCCAAGGCAACCTTCACAGACACCCACGCACCCAATTCAATCCCCAGAATAAAAATAAAAGGGGCACCCAACCAGACCCGTATCCAAACTCGAACCCAGCATGCCCGGGCCCTCCGAACCCGCTTCCGGCTCTCCCAAATCCACCGTCAAATTCCTCTGCAGCTACGGCGGCAAGATCCTCCCGCGCTACCCCGACGGCAAGCTCCGCTACCTCGGCGGCCACACCCGCGTCCTCGCCGTCCATCGCACCATCTCCTTTTCCGGTCAGTTCTCCTTCCTCTCTCATCACGGTTCCATTTTTCACTCGTTGTTCCGTTTTCTGCGGTGACTCTGTGAGTGATATTCGTGGTGATAACCGAATTCGCGTTGTGTGGTAACAGAGCTCATGCTGAAGCTTGAGGAGCTGTGCGGCTCCGCCGTGAGGCACCTCCGTTGCCAGTTGCCGGCGGAAGACCTGGACGCCTTGGTGTCCATCACCTCCGACGAGGACCTCGCCAACCTCATCGAGGAATACGATCGCGCCGCATCGCTGCTGAAGATCCGAGCCTTCCTCTCGCCGCCTAGGTCTCCAAACAAGGCCTCCGCTGATCCGCTGCAGCGTCCGTCTCTTTCGAAATCAGCATATTCCTCCAGTTCCTCCTCCGCCTCCGCCTCCTCCTCCTCCTCCTCCTCCTCCTCTTCGTCGTCTCATCGTAGCCCCACGGGCGGTGGTCATGGTTTCGGTCCTGGACGGAGGTGTAAGGCGGTGGAACGCTGCGTCCATCAGATTTTACCTGCGGCGGCGTATCCAGTCGCCGGTTTGGAGAAATCCGGGGGAGGAATATGCCGGTGGCACGGGACGGTTACCGTGGTCAGGGGAGCACTGGCCACGTGTGCCTCATCCACAACGGCAACTACTGGCAATAGCGATTGAGACTAATTTGATTTCCTCCATGGATGATGGATGATGAAAACACTATGATTAAGAAGCATATTATTGTTAAAAGAGGAAGAAAAAAAAATGGCTAAAAGCAGGTTCACGATAATATATGATATATTTAAAAACAAAAAATGAGAAAGAAAAAGGAAAAGGATGAGGATATACGTGTGTGTGATGTAAAGTGGGAGTGTAAAATCAATCGTTGACAGGATTGCGGTTTCAGCTTGTGATCCTTGCTTGCTTTCCCATTAATGAATTTCGCTCCAATTTCGTAGTTGCCTCCGTTTTTATGTTGATGGTGAGTGAGTTCCTCCTTTTCTTTTCCCGGTTCATTCCTTTTGTTGAATTTCATAGCCAAACATATTGTTCTGCTTCCATAATTTCATTAAGGTCCCGTGCTCAGATTTCTGCGTTCAACTTTATAATTTTGTTCCCCTTTTCAATCACTCACTCTCTCTATATCTCTTTTTCCCTTCGTGTCATCACTGTCAATGTCAATGCAATTTTTTCCCCTTGAATTTCTTTACAGGTTCTTTTTGTGTATTTTTTTTCAATTTGGATTGATTCGTAGTTTGCGCTTTTCCTTTGCAGGGTTCAGGTCCTGAAGAGCGAAGACTGAAAACTGTCATACATACAGTGGCGCTTGGCACGCTTCGGTTGTAAGTTTTCCTACCCAGTATAAATTTAGCTCTTTCCGCAGGAAGTTTATGCTGTATCCTTGTATAGCAATCTAGCTCTCATGACTCTATGCTATGCTATTGCTTCCCTTCATTGATTTCTTTTGAGGAAAAAAAAAATTCTTATTCTGTTAGCAGTTATCTCATACTGTTTTTTATTAAAAAATATTGCATCTCTTTGAAGGGTATGGATTCGTTATCACAGTGCAGGTTAATTTGGTTTTTTATTTTTTAAAAAGAAATAATTGCTTTTTTCTTCAAAAAAAATATTCTCTTAAAATTTTTATTAAGTCAATCTGAAAACGATACAAGATTCAATGGATTTATTCTTTCTCACCCCCTTGCAAAAACCTACGGAGCATTCATGTTATCTTAGGACATAATTACATCACATGTGTTCTTCTTAGTATCCTCTGCTCTGCATAAATTGTCTATCCGTGTTCTATTCCTTTTGAATATGACTAATAGTGATGTTGTTCAAGTTCAGTTCTGGGATTTGGGGCCAGATTCAAATGAAGTGCAGCTGTTATGAACTATGAAACGCTGGAAGATCTTGTTGGATTCGTACGAACACCATATATATGGGGGTGCCAATGCGATGTTGGAAATGCATGGCATGGGGGACTATGCAATGCAAGTGATAAAATGAATTACATCAAAGTGTGAAGAATTAAAACTTTGGACAGCTGGCCGCATAAATAACTTGAACTTTTAAGCATTCATGGTACAAAGTAATTGAACCGACATTTAAATAATTAAACAAGGTGTGAGGTTCAAATCTTGTGAAAATAAAAAATAATAATACAGTAACGTTGAGAGTGTTATTTCTAGAGCAATAGACTCGGCTGGAGTAAGAGAGCTTAATAAACTTTGGATATGAATAGTTTTTGTTTTTGAAGAACAAATTCTAACATCAAAAGAACGGAAAAGCCTAAAAGTAGGGTCGTCGCTTCGCCAAAAGAAGGCGTCAAACTAGGATTCGGTGTTGGAGATAGAAGGACCTCCACTCATGTTACATTCAAAGGGAAGATACCCTTGGCTGTCTTAAGTTTTGGAATATATATGAGAGATATTCACACACCCAATTACCTGCAATTAATTAATTAACGCGTCGCCAAACAAGTTAACGAAGCATGAAAATGAAAGTGAGTTCAGCTTTCTTATCTTCCGGAAGATGGTTAAAGTGAGTTCATCTTAATTTGTTATATTCCGGAAGATGGCTTAAGGATATCCTACCCCACCATGTACGATCTTTTATTCTTATCTCATTTTGGTTCGGTGTTAAAGAAGACAAAAAGAATAAGAATTTAGAATATTACAAGATTTGTTCGTGTGGCAAAGTCATGTATCTCTCGGAGATAAGCCTTGTCCACACTGGGTTTTGAGTGGAGAACTCCTGACATTTTAATGTCATTGTTAGATAACAAGCATAGATAAGTTTTCTGACCAACTAAAAAAAAAAAAAAAGGAAAAGCAAACATCAGTTTATGTGGGGAAATGTTACGCTGAGGGAAATATGGAAAGACCAGTGGGGAAGTTCTTATGCCTCTAATGCCACGTAGAATTGGAAGTATGGGTGCTAGAGGAAGTGCAAAAAGAAATTATGAAACCATTAGAGATTGCAATGTAAGATGACATTTTGGCTTCGACTTAAGGACTTTAGAAATTGTTATGCTTATGCATATTTGTGGCAGGGCTTGGATCATGTCACTTCAGTACAGCAAATTAAATAGCATGATTTTAGCCTTACTGCACATTGTACCATGTACGCTTTCTGCGAATAAGTTTCAGTGGAATATCTTAGGCATCTTATAATACAATTATCATCTTCCTTTTCTTTTAACAAAGTATTAAGGTCCTTATCTTTTAGATTTATCAACAGTAAAAATAAGGTTAGGCCTTCACCGAACTACCGAAAGGTAATGGTCTCCTTGTTTTAACTTGGGAGAACAATCAAATATATATTATCAACCCATATAGAAATAAACTTTTCCGATGAAACATCTCGAAGAGCGTGTGACCTAAAACAAATAAGCTCTAAGCCGCAATAATGAGTAAGAAAAATTAGTTTTGATTGTTTTTTGTAATTTGAAAACGTGGATTGGAAGAAACATTTCTTTACATATGAGTGTAATACCATCATTTGGTTAATGCGGATCACCTTGTTTTCTTTAGATATGAAAGGCTCCTCTATTAGATCACTGTCTCGCAAGTTGCCAAATTGTCCTGGCTCTAGTGTCCAAACTTTTATTTCGAGTATTTATGAAATTATTTTCTCGAATATGATACGGGTCTTTCCTGAGGTCGTTTTCCTTCAGTTAGTGGCCTACAGGTCTCGTCTACCTTTGATTTTTGTCTTTTACTTAGAACGAAATCCTCTATAAAAAAACCATTGACAGCAGTGCATTGATTTATGTCATCCTGAAGTCAACAATTACTCTGAGATAAAAGATAAACAACCATCACTAAATTTATATAATATATTTAAATCAATTAAAAAATTATAGATCAGTATGCAAAAAAATTATAAATCAGTATGTTAATTTTCATATTGATTTATAACTTTTAACTTAGTGTAAGTGTATAGTATAATTCTAGTGATGGTTATGTATCACTCCTCTTAATCCAAATGGCTTGGATTACAGTCAACCAATGACACCCAAATGGGGCAAGAACCGAATAATAATCAGATAGGAAAGAACTTAGATAAAACCAAATTACATAAAATGAACAATGAACATATAAACACAGTTAGTCCATTAACCACAACTTACATAAGAGTGCACGTCAAGGTTTGATTCTAGAGTCTCCTTTTTCTTAGTTTGTCTGTTTATTTTCTGTATTATGGTTGATTTGGCGAAAAGGACAAAAAAGAAAGTCTTCTTTCTCCGTTCTTCCCTCTATATTTATTGAACAAACTATTATAAGTACTTTACGCAAAGGGTAAGGTGTCACCGGATCAAAGCCCAAACTTAAAGCCTGGCTACATCGTCTAAGTTATTTAGAGGCCATTTTAGAGTTGTTTCAAGTTAGTTACGATTGCCATCACTCTCTGCTATGCTTCCTATGAGTTTCTTGCATGACTTTTGCTCCTTCCTTCTATGGGATCGTGCATCCGCGGCTGCCACTAATGATCAACCTGCTCACATCGAGAATGTACATAGTCCTCCAAGTCCTTTTTTCTTTCATCCCAACGAGAATCCTTGTGGTGCTCATTCTGTCATCATTAAATGGTGTAAACTACAACAACTGGTCAAGAGTAATGAAGGCGAGTCTCTTGTCCAAAACAAGTTGAAATTTGCTGATCACTCAATTTTGATGTCAGCTAATTCTTCTTGAGAAGGCTAATTTCCTTTGCTAATCCAACTTCATATTTAAATGATTATGATTTTTTTGTCATCATTTCCACTTGAGTTGGACTAGCAATAACTTGAGTAGGGAGTTCTTGGCAAGTCTAGCACAACTTAAAATTTGATCAACCTTTTTCTTAGGGCTAAAAAGGCCCACTCCGCCAAAAATGTCATTTTCTTCTATTCTTTCAAACCTTCCTAATTCTATCTTACCAAAAACGAAAAACAGAAAAAAAAAAAAAGAACTTCATTGCACGATAGGTTCCACAACCAAAAACAACAGCTTCCAGCTTTTTATCCCCCAAAAGAATAAATGATAAAAACACTTCATATCATACACCATACATATAAAACATGGTATTTTTCTGTGCCTTTGCATTATGCTACCATATAGTGCCTACCCTAACTGATCCTATAAAAAGAGGACACCTAGAGGTCAACATAACTTAAGAAGGGCTAATTAACTTTTATAGCTCCGTAATCACATTGACAGAAGACTTCCTAATTACCATATTATTTTTTTCCTATTCTAATTTATTTAAAAAAATCTAGAGAATATTTAAAAATAATACAAAAAAGGACCACCACCGCCACCATGTTTGACCCTTCCCCTTTCCTCGGTCCAACACCGCCACCATCACCCCAACACCAAAACTAGAACTTTATGTAGCAAGAGACTATGACCATTGCCAAAGAACTAAGCAAAAAAGGAGTTAGCTTCCCACTAGCTCTAACACCCAATTTTGGGATTCTTTGGGTTTGCAAAGGAAAATATTTGTCAAAGAAAAATGGGCCATGGTAGAGGCAGCATGCATAATCAATGCAAAGGCAAAGGAGAATACACCCCCATATGATAAGGGAGGAAAGCTTTAAGTTTGTTAGGCTGTTAACAAGTCGGTTGTCCAGCTAAGAATGTTAGTTAAGGCAATTATCATTGTTTGTTATAAGGGTTAGCTAAGCCACTCGATTTGTGTAATATATAAACCTCTCTGATGTAAATTAATTCAATGAGAATCAGTTTCATCCTTCCATACTCTAGAAACCTTGAGTGCACTTTCTCTCTCTGCTACACTTTCCTTTTTTATAGCTTTTAGCCTAATACCTTACATGCTATCAGAGCTATCTGATCCATGGAGATACCTGAAGTTTCAAACGCTTCCTATCCACAATCGCTGTTGCATCCTTCTTCACTCTGAAGATGTTTGCAAATCCAATAGTTGATAGGCTTGATGAACAAAGCTATCTCACATGGCAGAGGCTAACCTTGGCCACAATCGAGGGTTACAAGCTAGAAGATCACCTTGAGGAAACTAAGATTCTTCCAAGATTCAAGTCAGAAGCTCATGGTTGCTGGAATACAGTCAGAAGAATACACCAACTGGGTTCAACAAGATAAGGTGCTAATTTCATGGCTTCTTTCTTCGATGAATTCTACTTTCAAAAATAGGATGGTCGTTGTAAATTTGCTTACCAAATTTGGGAAAAGATAAGGGTGTATTTTGCCTCTCATACTAGAGCCAAAGTGAAACAATTGAAAACTTAACTAAAGAGCATTAGAAAACAAGGTTCTGCCTAGAGTATTTGCTCAAAATCAAGAAATTCATTGATTCTCTGGGCTGTTGGTTCACCAACAACCATTGAAGAGCATGTAGAAATCATTCTTAAGGGATTGAGTGAAGAACACTCCCCTTTAATCACTATGGTTTTGTCTCGATATGAACCTTTTTCAATTGATGAACTTGAAGCCTTGTTGATGGCTTAGGAAGAAATGCTTGAAAGGTTCAAGAAGATGGACCTAAACACATAACAAGCTAATGTTGTTCAAGCTTTACATCAATCTAATCATAGAGCTATTGCAACAAAAGGAAGCTTTAGAGGCCAAGGAAGAGGAGGCAGGAATTTTAGAGGTGGCAAACCTAGGGAAATTCAAGCCGTCCCCAATGTCAATTGTGTGGAAAAGTTGGTCACATTGTGTAGCAGTGCCCAGGTTTGATCAATCCTTTCAAAACCCTACAAGAACTGGAGTTGTGCATGCCCCTCCACCTCCTACATCTTTCCATAATCCGAAGGCTTACATAGCAGGACCAACTACTCTAATTGATGATGCTTGGTACCTTGACTTAGGAGCAACTCACCACCTCACATATGAACAAGGAATCTACTCTCAAGCTCTAAGTACAATGGCCCTGAACAAGTTATGTTTGGCAATGGCTCAGGTATGAACATAAAACACATTGGCAGTTCTATCCTTCATGATTCCAAATCAAATAAAGCCTTTAGGTTGCAAAATCTCATGCATGTTCCTCACATTACAAAGAATCTGATTAGTGTTTCTAAGTTTACAAGAGATAACAATGTCTTCTTTGAATTCTAGCCTGATATTTATTCTGTTAAATCTAAGGTTACAAGGGAGACACTTCTCCAAGCCATACTTAAGAATGGAATGTAAAATTTGATAATGCTATGATTCCTATAAAGAATGCTTTACTTCATGCAAATAAGATAGTTTCCACACCTACGGCTCTATATTCTTCTTGTAATTCTCTTGCCACTTGGCACAAAAGATTAGGACATACAAACTCAAAGATTATATCTTTAGTTCTGTCAAAATGTAATGTTTCTAATTCAATAAATAAAAGTAGATTTGCCTTTCTGTGTTTCTTGTTGTTTGGCAAAAGTCCATAGACTGCCTCATTTTCCTTTAATTTATACTTACAAACCACTGGATCTCGTATTCTCAAATTTATGGGGTCTAGCACCGACTTTTCAAAGTTTGGAAATAGATATTATGTAGTTTTTGTTGATGCCTACTACAAGATATTCATGTATTTACCTGTTGGAGAATAAGTCTCAAGTTTTCACAGCCTTCAAACAATACAAAACAATGATTGAAAAACTATCAGGACTTCAAATCAAAAGTTTGTAAACAGAAAATGCAAAAGAATATGTGTCAAATGCCTTCACTGATTTACTATCAACTCATGGTATAACTCATAGACTTACTTGTCCATACTCCCACCAACAAAATGGTAGAGTAGAAAGGAAAATATAGACATATAACTGAAGTAGGATGAGCTCTTTTAGCCAAGCCTCATTACCCATTTCCTTTTGGGATGATGCTTTTCTAACAGCCACTCATATCATAAATAGATTACCCTCACCACATTAGCTTCCAAATCACCCTATGAATTGTTATTGCACAAAAACCCAGATTATATGTCACGACCCGTCCGGCACGTGACCGGCACGTGACAAATCTCATTCTCACGTCAGCCTCGGGAGCCTTATCGCATGCTCTGTATATTTCATAATTTCACTAAAATCTATTTAAAACATAATTTCACTTTCTCTAGATAAATTGTTTATTCTCTTAAATCAAAATAATCATGTCTAAAACCTCATAATGTCGTTTCAGTTCAGAATCACAAAATCGTTCATAACATTGAAATACATTTTAACGTTCAATCCTAATATGCTGAATGCAAGCATCCTATACCCTAGGTAGGAACCTTGCATGCATGCATTGGAGCACTCTAGATAGAATGGAATGCTTCACTTTGGTTAAGCTTGCCATTTGGCACTTTACCATGGCTGTGTAGGATTTGTTGTCATTGTTCTTATATGTAAAAATGAGAGAAATGAGAAGGGTGAGTTTTGTCACCAAAACTTAGTGAGTGAATTCTCACCTAAAACCCCCTTCATGGGACATAAAAAATAATGTATGAAATCATAAAACGTAATATGCCAAAAATCATGTCTAAAATCCCATAAACTCTTTTATACGTATATTCATACATATTCAAATTATCCTTTCGATAAAATAATTTATCTAATTCACTTTCTATCTGAAATCACTTTTCCTCTTTTATATATGTATTTATATATTCAATTAATACTTTTACCGTTTCAAAAGTAATTTCCTCTATTCTCTATCATTTCTGAAATTATATGAGCTTAACATCATAAATTCTCTCATACTTTCAAATGATTACTTTACCAATCCAAAAGCCATTTCATTAACTAACTTTCGTACCTGGTATTAAACACACTCATCATAACATAGCTCCTAAGAAACAGAAATCTCCTGACATATCTGTGTTACGTATTGCCGTCCCAGTGTGTCAATCAATTCTCTGAAGTCTCTGTCATATCTAGGCATTACGTATCGCCGTCCTAGTATGACAATTATGGGCACCTAACTAGGTTTCTTCTCTGAAACTCTGAACCGGGCATACTTGGTACTGAAGTTAACGGATTACTCGTTAAAACACAGCCTGTTCTCTATAGCTCCTGTAAATTAATCTGAAACTTCTTAAACCGTTTTATTCTCTAGAGCTCTGAATCTCTGGAATTCTAACAGTTTACCTTAGCATAACTGTGACTATGAAACCATACTTAGTGATTTTGAGTCCACAGAATATGTATCCCTAACTACTCTTGAGTCACACGAAGATTCATGCTCTAAAATCCTTTTATGTCTGAACCTCTATACTATTCCTTATCAACAATAAACTCGTTATATTCTAAACTTGAATCCATTCGATTCTAACGCTGACCTTAGCATATCTGTGGCTATGGATCCATGTCCAAGGGATCACCCTTGTAGGCATTGTAATTCCATACTTTCACAGAGTATGTAGCCGTTAATTGTTCTGAATCTCATGAAGATTCAAGCTCTAAAATCCTTTTAGTGATTAATCTTCCAAACATAGTTCAAATTATTAACTTTTTATAAACTAGGAAAAACTCAATATCATATTCTGAAATTACAAAAAAGCTAAAACCATAATTTTAATCTCTCTAAACTTTATATCTTGGTGTAAAACCATAACATAAGCATAAATCAATTCCAAATCCAGGAAACAATTATAAAACCCTCTAACAGTTACATATATCATCAATTCCATATGAAATCATTATAACAAACATAGTCCCATGAGTTTTATCAAAAATACATTTCATGCTCTAAAGGGCAATTCAAAACATATAAACCGCAGAAATCTCAAATACTTATTCAGTATTTCTAAAACCAAGCATTAAATCATATTTTTATGAAAATAACTCTAATGCATAACATAAGAGTCACAAATGTGAACCCACTCACCTGGAAGGGTAGAATGTAGAACCCACACTAATAGACCTTTGGAGCAGATATGACTATCTGACATAGAGTAGCAGAATTGTAGATTAACCTCTAATACCTCAAGAATCCCTCTTTAACAAGTTAGAAAGTTTCTCCTCCTTAAGAAGCTTAGAGAACCACCCATAACCCAAGGAAACTTGAAGGGAATGAAGCAAAACTAAGAGAATAACATACCTTTGAGCCTTAAGAATGACAGATTCGCGGTTAAACTTGAAGAAATGGAAGAAATTGGAGTTTGGAGGGTGAAAAGGGTGGAGAGTCAATTTTCACGAGAGGGAGAGGAAAGCAATGTTTTGGAACGTTTTGGACCGGAGAGGGGTATTTATAGCGCTATCGAGTGCCTAGCACTCACCAAAGAGTGCAAACGGTCATTTCCGAGCGCTATAGCGCTCACCCGAGAGTGCAAAATATCTCCCTAGCACCTTATTATTTTTGTGGACCGTTGCGCTAGGAGCGCTGGCGCTCCCAGAATGCTCCAGAATGATCTATCACTTATTTATATTTCTTACTTTTTTCTTTTCATTAACTTTAAAACATAAATGTAAATAAGGGAATACCCCCCATTTGGATTCAAATAAAATATTAGAAAAATCAAAATCCCAACAAATCAAAATCTCATTTTTGGGTTTTAGTTTTAATTTGGAAAATCTTAAGATTTCGTAAATTTGCAAACTAAAAACAGAGTACTTAAGGGTTTCATAAAATTTGTTAAAAATCACTCTTCAACTCATTTTTCTTTAGGGAATAATTCCTGGGACTTTTGGTCCCAAGAAAATGGCTCTAATATATAGCCTTCCAAGGGCATATAGGGTCCAAACTTAGCGAAATTCAGAACCTGAAACAACAGTTAAGTGCAACTAGCACCTTTCCTGTTTTGAAAAATTTTCTGATCTTTTTATTTATTAAAAGAAGAAACTGGGTATTACATTATACCTGCCTAAGAGTGTTTGGTTGTTCCTGTTTTCCTAACCTTAGACCCACAACCACACCAAACTATCTTACAAGTTTCACAAATGTCTTTTCTTAGGCTATGCACCAAATCACCAAGGCTACAAGTGTCTTTCTACAATAGGAAAAGTATATATATCTCGGGATGAAGTATTCAATGAAAATGAATTTTCATACCACAACTTATTTTCCACTTCAACAAACTCACAAAAACCCCTTGCACCTAACCCCTTAGTCCCTTCCATCCCACTTATTCACGTCTTTACAACCCTCCACACAAAAGAATTCTTAGGTACTTTCAGGTTCCTTGCCAAGGACTCATGTACACTCCCAAGTGAATGAACCAACCTTGGTCTATTGCACTTGCCACCACTATGTCATTGGGGAGTTGAAATTGATGATAGGAAATCTACTAGTGGATAATTGTGATTCCATTTCAAAGCCAAAAACTTATGCTGTAGTCTGGCATTGACTAGTCAATCATGAGCTACTCATGTAGCTCAAGTCTGGAAAATAGCTATGGAAGAAGAATTCAAAGCCCTAGCTCAACATGGTCCTTAGTCCTATGGTGATACTAAACCCATGGCTGCAAATGGATTTTTAGAATTAAAAGGAATCCAAATAGGTCTATTCTGAAATATAAAGCTCAATTGGTGCAAAAGGTTTTCATCAAAGAAAAGGGCTAGATTTTGGTGAAATTTTCAGTCTAGTGATCAAACCTCCATCAGAATTATACTTTCTATTGCGGATCAAGGGCAAAATCAGGCAATTTGACTTTAAAGCCTTCTTAAATGGAGATCTAAGTGATGTTTTCATGGCTTCCAAGGGTTCACTCAAGGCAGCTTCGATGATTTGTAATCTTCACAAAGCTCTTTATGGCTAACTGCCCTCATGGTTTTCAAGACAAACTCAGCCCTCTTTGCAGGTTCACTGCCATTTCAACCACATATCTTCTAGCCTATATAGATGATATATTAATCAGCAATAACCCTAGTGAAATCTCTCATCACTCAATTGAACTTATCTTTGGTCTAAGGACCTAGGAGAAATGCATTATTTTTGGGGCTCAAAGCTCACACCAAGGAGTTAACTGTGCATCTAAATCATACAAAATACATTTAAGGACCTACTTTAAAGCTAATGTCATCTAAAGCAATGTCCACACCAATGATCTCAAGCTTGAAACTCTTGGCACATGTAACACAGTTTCTAATCCAACTCTCTATAGGTCAATAGTATTAGGCTTGCGATATGCTACAATTACCAGACCTAACATATCACTTTTTCATGCACAAGCACTTAGAACCTCATTGGAAGGTTTGAATTCTAAGGTACTTGTAAGGCTCCTTAAACCAAGGACTCATGTTTCACAAGTGCAAAGATAGGCTACTTGGGTTTTTTTTCGATTGGGATGATATTGATGATAAAATTTACTATGGATATTGTGTAATTGATCCTAACCTTATTTCATGGTCTACAAGAAGCAGCATGTAGTCTCAAGGTCAGCATTGAAGTTGAATTTCAGCTTAGCCTCTATGGCTAAAATCACATGGCTCCAAACCATCCTAGTTTTTTTGCCTTGCCAAATTTTTGTGATAATCAAAACTTGCTTCAAAATCTTGCATAATGGCAAGCATTTTGAGATTATTTACATTTTGTTAAATCAAGTTATTCAAAGGTAGTTGTTTGTTAATTCCTCAATGAACAAAATGTACTAACAAAATCACTCTTTCAGCTTCCTCAAATTTAAGATAAACTTAATTTTTTAAACTTAGTTTGACAAATATGCTTTAAATCCATTAAGTAAGTTGGTTGTCCAATTAAGAATGTTAGTTAACCTAGTTATCATTGTTTATTATCAAGGTTAGCTAAGCCACTAATCTATGTAATATATAAACCTATATTAGTGAGAATTAGTTTCATTCTTCCACACTCAAATCTCTCTCTCTCTCTCTAAAAGAAAATAATAATAATGAATAAGACACAGGTGTCCAAAGCAAAGCAGAAGGACGTAGTCAGAAGGCCGCCACAAGTGCTGACGCACTCCTCCCTGTTACGAAACAGCGGTCAGCTGCAGGAAAAGAAAACCAAGTCCCCTCCCTGTTCCCAATACTTCGTGCACGTTTCCACACTCTTACCTCCCGTCTCAATTTTCTTCTCCCTTTCTAGGTTCTTCTTCTTCTTCTTCCCAGCACACACAAAATGGAACCCAACCCCAACGAATTCCCCATCCTCTGCTTCCTCTTGAACCATCAAGACCCCCAAACCTATCCCCCTCTCCCCGCAGAACTTCACCAATCTCTGGAAGCCCATTTTCCCCATTTGAACAAACCCCAAGTCCTACCCTCACTCACCCAATTGCTGCTCTCCGACCTCAACGTGACCCACACCCTCTCCCTTCTCCGAACCCTTGGTCCCCGCCCCGACCCTTGCGCAGTGCTTGTTTCCCGGGCCAAGATCGCCGAGGCACACGTGGCGGAGAGCGAGGCGCAGGTGCACGGGGCCCTTCTGAGGCTGCAGGAGATGCACGAGGACTGCGCCAATCGGCTTAAGGCCGCGGAGGAGAGGCTGCTCCAGGCTTATGGCTCCTGCTCGTGCGTCGATGAAGAGGTAGTTGGGATATTGAGGAAAGCTGAGACTCGGAGTGAGCAAGTGGAGAGTGTTGATCTTTCTGGTCGCCAGTTGAGGATTCTTCCTGAGGCTTTTGGGAAGATTCGCAGTCTTGTTAGGCTTGATTTGTCTAGCAATCAGTTAGAGGTATGTTTGTATGTATGCCTCCATGCTCTTCTATCTATGTGTCTATCACTAAAAGGATAAAGGTTGATTTTGATCATTGAAATTGTACGATTCTAGTTCAATAAAATGCAGCAGCAGTTCAGTCCTTGGGATGAAAAAAATTATCAGTTTAGTCTCGGAAATAGCAAAATATGATTCAAATTTGTTCTTTTATTGATTCAAGGTAGACCCCACTAATATCACTCTTAGGGAGGGACTAAATTGATAATTCTCAATTTAAAGGATTAAAGTGAAATACCTGTACAATTTCAAGGATCAAACTAAACCTTTATTCATCATTAAAACATAGATGGCGTGTGTAAGGAACAATGTGATGAGTCTTGTTGTTTGAATTCATTTTTCATCTGGCGATTCATTCATCATACACCATCGAAAATATCACAAAATATTTAGAACAAAAAGCTTACCATTTCACTAGTTAATGATGGCTGAGTTGTGAAGTGCACCTAACATTTCTGCAATGGGATCATGTAACTATTTGATTTTGACTTAGCTTGTAGTAGGCCGGTAGCTAGTGTTTGTTGAATCAATAACCTATTTCATGTTCTAGAGGTTAATGTATATGTGATTTGGGTCATGATGAATAAGTTTGTAGCCTACCAATTGTAGGTTATGTTTTACGGTATTGAGGATTTATCGTTTTGCAGTCTTTCTTGCATTCATAGGAAACATGTGCTTATGTTTGTGTGGAGGCGTACATGCGAATTGAAGGAGTGTACACTTGGAAATTGGAATCCTAATTGATTGTAATTTAAATTCAGAGTCCTTTGAAGTGGAATAACATTGAAATGTGAATCTCCATATTCTCATTCATGATATATAACTACTAACTGAACTAAACAGTCATATATGGACTACTATATAAGGATAATGCTAGTTTGCACGAGAATAATTTATTAAAACTGCACTTGAGTTCAAAATCATTACAATATTACATGTATGTGGTCCGTTTTACCAAGCATTCCACCAATGATTTATTATGAGGTGATTTTAACTTCTTTCATCCTCAATTTCATTTTGCTCATCATTGTTTGAAGCATTTCAGTGGAAACTTTTTATATTATCTAGCAATCTCACTATGTAAATATCCTTGATTGCAGCCACTTACCTGTGTTTATTGTATGATGTATCTCTCAAATTCAGATCGAAAATAATATAGCATTCTGTTTTCATATATCTTTTGGGTGGGCCGGAGCATATGTGCTTGGTAGGTTGAGACTTGAGTGCATGACTGCCTGTTCTGTAATGCACTTTTATGTGAAGTGAGAAAGAAAGAATAAGTTACACTGGATCAGTTATTTTTAGTCATTTGAAAACAGAATTATAGCTTTATTGTTTGTGCTTGTACCTTAAATTTTGGATGTTTGCATGCCCGCAAAACAGACAATTCCTGATTCAATAGCCGGACTACAAAAGCTTGAGGAGCTTGACATTTCATCTAATCTTTTGGAGTCCCTACCAGACTCCATTGGATTGCTGCTTAATCTGAAGATCCTTAATCTGTCGGGGAACAAGCTAAAAGCTCTCCCTGAATCAATTGCTCTTTGCAGGTGTGTTTCTTATTCATTTTAAAATGTAAGTTTCATGAATAATTGATATTGGCAGCAGCAGCACATCTGCCCCTTCTGTTTTTTCCTTCTATTAAGTTTATCTTTAATGCAACTGTAGGTCACTAGTTGAACTAGATGCAAGCTTTAACAACCTAATGTCTCTGCCAACAAACTTGGGCTATGGACTACTTAACCTTGAGAAGCTCTTGATCCATTTGAATAAGATCCGATATCTTTCCCCATCCATTGGAGAAATGAGATCTCTCAGACACCTTGATGTTCATTTCAATGAGCTTCATGGCCTACCTCAAGCCATTGGGAGACTAACAAATCTCGAATATCTAAACATTAGCAGTAATTTCAGTGATATGACAGGGCTTCCTGAAACACTTGGTGATCTGGTTAACTTAAAGGAGCTTGACCTGAGCAATAACCAGATCCGAGCTCTTCCTTACTCGTCGGTAGGCTTGAAAAATTAACAAAGCTAAACCTGGACCAGAATCCAATCATAGTTCCCCCATTAGAGGTTGTAAATCAAGGGGTTGAGGCTGTCAGAGATTTCATGGCAAAGCGGTGGCTTGAGCTCATTGAAGAAGAACAACAGAAAAGCATGGCTGAAGCAAACAATCAACAAGCTCAGACTGGTTGGCTGGCATGGGGAGCATCATTGTTGAATAATGTTGCTGGGGTTTCTGAAAGTGTTGCAGAATATCTTGGACCTAGAAAGCTCCTAGAGACCCATGGTTGGATCAACAACTGTGATGTAATTATATCCGGACTCCTGAGTTTATCTCATATGTTCTGCTGTTATAGATTTGGTTGGATGTATATAGCTGGGTGGGTATAGAACATTTGGATTTTGTACTCGTAGTTGTAGACATTGTAATCTATAGCTTGGTGTGAGCCCCCGCTGCATATGATGCTGGTTTGTATTTCATTTGTTTTTTGTTTCTTTGTATTTTCGATGTGAAATTGTCACAACTTTGAACTTACAACTCACAAGGAACTTTTGCTAACATTTGTTCGGCATTATTTTGTGTGGTCTGCACATGATTTGTTTGAGATGGAGACTAGGGACCATGGATCATGGCGATTAGTTTCTACAGAAAGGTATAATATCTATGTAATATGAGATAAATATGAAATTATTTTTTTAGGAATTGTTTATGCCTTTTGATTGATAGTAGGTTGGTAAAGTCTTTTTCAAAGTTGTCACTTTAAAGGGAACACCTATCCACAACAGATCATACCAAGAACGTAAAACTTTACAATTATTACCTTCATGTGGAGGGTGGGGAAAAAGTGAAGATGTGGAGTGAATGTTTCGGTCATCCATGGCATCCTATTGAAGATATCATTGACCTCTTGCCAAGAAAAATTGGGACTTGTTACGGTTGAGGAATTCTCCCTTTGACTGATCTGCCACTATGAATCTAGTTTCACACCATAATATGCCATTGTAGTTAGTGTAATGTTATAGGATTTCCTCTAAAGCAATGATAGGGATAATTGAGAAAAATAGATATTAATCATCATTAGATCATTTGATGGGATATATATATTAACGGCAGTTATTGATTCAAAGATGATTCATTTACTTTCTTACTTTATAACTATTTTAACTTCAGATGATCCAGATCCAATGTTATATGAGTTGTGTGACCCTAGAATGCAATATCTTTGTTCATTACAGAGAGGCTTCCTCTGACTATGCAAGGGAGATTGGTTCATTGGTGAGAAGGCTTCTTAGTTTGATATCGAGAGGGTTGGTATAGAGGAGGATGGCCTGTTGAAGATATTGGATAACGAGCCTAGACTAAAAGCACAGGCAAATTTCTATCCACCATGTCCAAACCCAGAGCTGGCCTTAGGTCTGCCTATTCACACTGATCTTAATGCTCTCACAGTGCTTTTGCAATCAGGAGTTTCTAGCCTCCAAGTGATCCAAGATGGGAAATGGGTTTCTGTGCCTGCTATTCCCAATGCATTAGTGGTCAATCTAGGAGACCAAATTGAGGTATCTTTGGTGTGCATTTCCATTCTCCTTTCTATCCATCTATCATCTCATGAACTAGCAACCTGAAAGCACAAAATATTATGTGAAGGCATGTGATGTGAATAGTTTTTATATCTAATACATGTATTATAACTTCTATTATTAAGTGGTATGAAGTCTGATCCTGTTATTCAAAAATTAGTTAGATTAAAAAGTTAGATATATGTCTTCACATATTTACTTGAAAGCTTCGAAGACAAATGGTTCATGGTATTTCATGCAATTGTAGTGGTGCAAGTTGTTTTGATCATTAATTAGAAGGCCAAACAAAAGGCTTTCCACATCTGCAACACGCTGCCTTGGGTTAGTGGATGCTCGTTCCTGTGACCATAGAGCAATTTGCAACAATTAATTTTGGGGTTGACTATTTCTTTTTGTCGTGAATGAATTATTGTTATATATAAAATGTGAATAATTAAAATTCTTAGGAGAGATGGTTCAGAACGTAATATTAAAGCTTTTAGGCATTTTCTAGACGTAGGAGTCATGTTTGATATAAAATCATTCATATGCATTTACTCAACTGTTTAAGATGTTAGGACAGATGATTGATGAAAATTATCAGTCCTGATCTATTTGTTCTTCTTCCCAGCGTAAACTGTGGTCTAAATTTGAGGGCAAAGTGCTAGAAATGTAAGATAGGCGACGTGGAGTTTGTGACTTTTACTTTTTGTTTTTCGGCTTGGCTTTTTGTTTTTGGGTCAAGGTGGAGTTTGTGACTTTATATGTTCATGTAGTTCTCAGCAATGGAAGATTCAAGAGTGTTCATCACAGTTCACAGGGTCGTTACCAACAAAGTCCATCCGCGAGTGTCGATGGAAGTTTTATGGGCCAAATATGGACACTGTAATAGGCCCAATTGAGGACTTGATAGATGAACAACACCCTCCCAGGTACCGAACGTATCGCTACTCCGAGTTTCTTGAAGAATTCTACAAACAAGAAGGAACAAGAAGGATGGTAAAACAAGTCTTCGAGATGCCATATTGAAAATAAAGAATGCTGTGTTTTCATTTTTCAAATGTCTTTCTACTTTCTACATCTTCTGTTTCCATTCTTTTGCCAACAAAGGCTATATCAATAAACTATGAACAATGACCTAATGGAATCATCTAAATAGACTAAGTATATAAGAAGGAATAAGCTAGGAAATTCCTTTCGGTACTTTCGTTCCTAGTTTATTTTGGAATTCAACTAAATAAAATCGATATAGCCAAGAATCAATAAACTCATCTCCACTCTCACTTCCACCTCACCTCTGTCCCTACCCCACCTCCATCTTAATTTTATATATCAACAAACAAATGGAATTCTTTTACATTGGTGTGGGTTGGAAATGGGGATGGAATTGAAACAAACAAGACAATTTTTCACTAACGATTTGTGTACTACTACATAACATAATCACAGCTAAGTTCAATAGAAATTCAAATTGTAGAAAAAAAAATATATTGGGCCGATTTATGAGACGGACGACCAACATATATGTAAATATATTTTGAAAATAATCAAATAAAAACATTTTCTTTAAGTTTGAAGAATGACGTGTAAAGAAATTTTTAAAGAACCAACACTTAAGATTTCACGTCCAAAGAAATCCCTCAAACATTCATACGAGCATTAAGTTTCAGCTTTTATTGTAAATATATTAATAAAATAACATCTTCATGTTAGAAACCAAGTAAAAGTAGGGAACCACACACCATCAACATGCAGCGATAGTGTATTAAAAACACGAGTTTTGAAGGAACAAACTCACAAGAATAAATGAGTGTTTTCGACATTGTAACTAATGGGGGTGAGGGAGATGGGTTTGGCGGTGAGGATAGAGATGAAAGATGAAGATGGGGTGATATCGGGAGTGAAGATCGAGGACTTGAGTGAGGTGAGAGTGGAGGTGGGGAGAAGATGATGGTTTAATGGTTAGTTTACCAATTACAGGTGATAAAGGACTTAGGTTGTCACATTTTGCAATTGTTAAGAATATCGAGACTATTTTTTTTAATTAGGGATCAATTTGTACCTAAATAATATTGTCATAGACTGATTTGGGGATTTATTCTAAATATCAATCTAACTGACTTTAAACAATTCAAATATTTGATTAAAAACTATTAAAGAAATAAATATGTCATAGTTTATTACTATGGACTATTGATTTTATCATAGTGTTTTATTCGTTATTCATGTTATTAAAGAATTGGGTAATTTGATCAAGTTAATTTATTATTTATCCGCATAAAAAATAATTTAAAAAATTTAAATTTTTTCTGTCATCAACACTTGAATAATATAAATGTTAAATTATTAACTTTTTGAAAAACAAATTATACTTTTCATGCTTTTCAATATAGCAATGAAAAATTAAAATAACAAGTGATTGTAAAAAAAATTCTAATATCATATGTTTATTTGGAATGTTTTAAAATTATACATATACTAGATGATAAATATACTAATATGTGTGTTGAAAATTTTAACTCAATGATTTATTTTTAATGTCATTCATTTTTACTTTTTATTTTATTTTTTAAAATATTCCTGGTTATATTCTTTAGATAATTATGGTCTTAACAAAACTTTAAAGAAAATAATTTAATTTATAAATATTTAAACATTTATATCATATATCTTAACCTGTGTTACTTAAATATTTAGTCAAAAATTAACAGAAGATGAAAAAACGATGGGGCTATAAGTGACTTTTTCTTTTTTTTGCACAATTTGAATTTCTAACTCCATAGTTAATAGGGGACATCGGGTAGATGGTTGAATCAGCTATGATTAGGCCCAGCTAATTCAGATCACATGGTGGGTTTAATCCCCATCGGACCACGTGATTATTTGGGTGAGGGAGAGAAGAGAAGAGGGTGATCCACTATATATATATAATAACAGTTGTATAAACTTTATTTTTATAAAACGTTATATATTTTTGTGGAAGTTCATATTTTTATATATGGGAGCTATATATATTATATCAATCCCACACTAACTTTTTTTCTATAATGCTCTAATAATTACTCATCACTAATCTTCAATCGTTTTGAAAAAATCAGTCTTTAGAGCGATATTAAAATTTTATCATCAAGATATTAAGTGTATGTTTGAGACACTTCATAAACTACTCTTTTGTATTAACAAAAATTGTTTGAAAAATTGAAATGTTAGTGTAAGCTATGAAAATATATCATAATTAAAAGGGGTTTTTTTTTTTTGTATTAGAGCACTCATTAAGAATTCAAGAATATAAATTTTGTATTGAATCATTGAGTTTTTGAAATTACTATTCTTGATTCCTTATAATAACTGTTGTAAGAAGAGTCGTTAGAAAAAAAAAAAAAACCACGATAAAAAGTTGATAGTTTCAAGAAAAAAATATAATCATGACCAATATTTTGAAATTTATTATTATAAACAGAATCTGATTATTCTATAATTATAATCTATAATACTAATATTTAGATTTCTATAAAGGAAGCTTTTACAAGTGTCGCTTCTAGAATGATTTAGGGTCCATAATTTTCATTTGGAATTTAAATCCTCAATCTATATTCATTACAGTTAATTGATAAATATTAATCACATCAATCAAAATTAATTATAAGATATCAATTATAAATCATAATCTCATTTTCACTTCCCAACTCAATTTCAAAATGCATAAGATATTGCAATATCGCTTTGCAAAATTTTTTTTTGTTGGTTGAATTTGTAAATTTTTATTCTATATTTTAAATTTATAAAATAATATTTTTTCATTCTAATATATTTCAAATTATTTTTTTATGACTATATTATTTGGCTTAATATATGGTCATGGTTTCTTTCAAATGTATTATAGTTTTATATGGAACACGTGATTTATATATTATCAATGAATATATCATTTGAAATTAACTTATATAATAGTTTTCAATCAATATGTAATCATCAATTTGTAATTAATGTAATCTATCAAAATGATGTCAATCATAAATAATAGATGGATATTTTAAAATTACATATTTTATTTAAAAACATACATATCAAGATAAATAAATTAAAATCCTTTGGAATTAATTTAATACTGATTTAAATAATTTAGTTTACCTTTTGAAATATATTTTTACTTTTAAAAATATAAAATATTTACTATAATATATTTATTTTGACTTAAATTTAGAGAATTTTCTTCATTTAATACTTGAGTATTTTTTATAAACTCACATATACTATTATCATTTAATTTTAATATAAAATTTTCAAGTATGGAAGTTATTCACTTATTTTAAATGAAATTCGTGAGGTGTTTTAAGGTTTTCAATATGGTTTAAATATGATTTTTTTTTGTTTTGTTAGATTCAAATTATATTTAAATATGGTAATTAGTTGAATACTTTAATTTTATATAATTGAATACTTGTGTAAAATATCTTTTTACATTAACAACACATGAAAATTAAATTCTTAAAATAATATATTGTAAAAATTAATGAGATATATATCTTTGTCATAATCTATGTTAGCTTTAAGGTCATGAATTTAGAGAAGATATGTCAAATCGATATTATTGAGACAACCTTAAATTTGTACTATCATTGACATAGTAGTTATATTAATTTAAATTATTTATTAATTAAAATCACAATAAATATTATCATGGTCAACAAATTAAACTAAAAATTTAATACCACAAATTAAAACATAAATATGATCAACCAGTCACTCTTTAATTAATCAAGCACACTCAAATTTCAAATTAAAAATTTAAAGAATAACATTAATTATATATCATTTTATTTTTGCATGTCAGATTTAATTAGTATAATATATAATTTATTAAAAATTATTATAATATATAAAATTTGTTACATTATACGTAATGATATTGATAATAAAAATATAATAATACACCCTATATTATATTAGTTTTGATATTTTAATAAAATTTAATATCATAGTTAATGTGTTTTCAAAGGATTTAATATACTCTCTAATCTATTTATAATACTAATAACTAAGATTCATTACGTTGATAGTTTTCTGTGTCATTAATAGATAAAATTATACCTTGTCATTTTCATAATCTTAATATTTAAAGTGAATTTTTGGATTTAATTTATCTTCTAATTATTAATTATTTTTTCTAATCATACATTCATATCTCTCTTCATTAAAATTATTTAACAAATAACAAATAATATAAATAAAATGATAATTGAATGTATTATACCATTAAAATTATATATATGTATATATAATTATAGTATTAAAGATAACAAAGCTATTATAATTACATTACCAAAAAAATATTAACAAATCTATGATAATTATACTAATTAATGATAACAAGAAATATTAGCACACCTTTATTTTTTAATTATCTTTATTGGATTTAATTTGCATCATGTATGTATTTTTATTTTTCATTTGAATTATGTTGCATTAGTAGTATTTTTTATTATGGATATTTGTGTTTCAAATTTTAAAGTATTTTAATTTTTTTTTGTTTTTTGAAATTTTTTTAATAAACTTGTGAATATCATGGATTTAAATCTCGCAAGGAATGAGGAATGGAGACCCATGACAAGGATGAGAAGGGAGATAAGAGGTGAAATTCTAAATGAGGACGAGGTCGAGAGAAGGGGACTTTCTAACTTTAAATGTAGAATTTTTAAAAATTATATATATATATCTACCTGCTCACTATGCCATATTAAATTTTTTACAACCTATGCATTTCAACTTTTCAATTCCACAATTGTTTCATATTAATTTTTTTGAAAAAAATACTTCAATTTTTCAACATTAAAATATTTTTAAAAAATCAATCCCACAATGTACACTTCTTTGATAATGGTACTAATTATTTATTAATTATTTTAAAAATTTAAATAATTATATCACTTTTTATTGAAAATAATTGTGCAATTGATATACTACTTCAATAATTGAGATGACATAAATTAGGATTATATGTGATTTTTTATTAATTATAACACATCAATTATAACATATATTTTAAAATTGATATTTTTAATTTACTAAAAGTATGTACAAGGAAAGGGAATATAATTGAAATCACATAAATTGACTTTATTAATTATTTTTTATTAATTGGGAAATATATTTTATTCTTATAAATCAAATATTTTAACTTATTAAAAAGATGTAAATGACTAGAAATGACAAAAAAATCGCTAAAGTGGGTACACGTGAACGAGATTACTCACAATAGAAATGAGAATAGAGACAAATTTTATCTTTATGGGTGGAGTCCATGTTTGTTAAATGGGCGAGAGAGATAACACATCTTTATTTTTAATGATCTATATTGGATTTGTATTATATATACATTTTTTATTTTTGAATTTGGATTATGTTGCATTATTAATATTTGTTATTATAAATATTTATGTTTCAAATTCAAAATATTTTTTAAATTTTTTATTTTTAAAATTTTTTTAATAAATCCGTAAATATGTATAATTCAAATCCTCAGAGAATGAGGAATTGAAACCTGTGATAGTGATGAGAGAGGATGAGAGGTAAAATTTTAAAACGGAACAGGGCATGAAACACATCCTTCTGTCATAGATATCTATTGCAAGAGCAACTCATTAATGAAATTCACCTAAGCTAACACATTGGACAATACACAAATTTGATCTCACTTCCTTTTCTGAATAAAACACACATTTTCTTTCATTTTAAGCCAACTCTCAAATCCCAACATTCATGTTAGTTCTCATACCTAAGCTAACTGAACTTTCATGCCTCATTTTATTTGCATGAAGAATAACTTGAAATTGAATTCTACCTCATCAATAATATAATATATTTTACTTGTATAGCTGATATATATATATATATATATATATATATATATATATATATTGCAATGTAAAAAATACATTGAAAACTAATAAAACATGGGTAAAAAATAATCACCTGTCTTAGAACAAAGTATCATTTTATAAAACATTTTAAATAAATATTGTGAGTTATTTATCTTTGATTTTGTTTGAAAAACAGAGAGAAAAAGAAAGCTTAACTTCTTTGAAAATTTGGACATGTAATTCATACTTAGAGAAAGTGAGTGAATATAAAACTAAAACCTTATAAAATTGTTGTTCCTTAGTTTATATATATATATATATAAGGAAAAGTTTAGGTATAGAAAGTGTTGTTTCTTATTCAAAGGTGATTTTCCATTAGTAAGTAATTAATTTTTGACATTTAATTTACTATAGTCATCCAAAGATCGATCCCAAATATAGACACAATAATTATTGTAATGTAAGCATTTTTTTTTATCTTAGACTAAACAAAATCTTATACAGCAACATGTAAATTTTTGCACATTAATTGATCTTTGCTCACGAAAAAATGCACATTGACTTAAAAGATTCGAGTTTTAATACGTTAATCCTTTACAAATTAGCCACATTCAGCTTAGATGACATATAACAATTAAAAAACTAAATTAACATTTTTGTAAGTAGATAACAGATACTATTAGTAGAAGTACTAATTTACACATTCAAAGGTGATTATATAACTATTAGACTACAAGTTGTATATATACATTTCTTTGGAAGATTAATATATATTAAAACATGAACATTTCAAAGACCAAAGTGTAATTTTTTTTCTCTAAAACAATTATTCTTCACTGTGAAAATCTAGGCTATTATACGTATTTATCATTGATCGTAAAAACTAGCTATCGAATTCTTTTCCTTTACCAAAAAAAAAAAAGGCTATCCAAACTCAAGATAATTATTTGTCATTCAATGTACATGTAAATATATCACCCCCAGAAACTTCACTCCGTATATCAGAATTCAAAAGTACTTGGGATAAGGGAAAAATCAAGATGACTGGTCTTCCAACAACCGCCGTTTGTCATTAAATTCAGACATGCAGCACTCAATCATATCATCTATAAAAGCAATACCTATATTTTTCAATAACTATGAGTATTGTATATGATTTTTGAGATAATAAATGTAAAAAATAAATATTTTATTAATATAATAATAAATTGTTAAATATTTATGTAAATTATTTAAACCCATAAATCACAATATATCAAAATTAAATTTTTTAAATATTTATTTCATAAACGTTCGATCAGCTTGAATATCTTCTCTCACTTTTGAGTTATTAGTTTCATCAAGTGTTTCGTCATTTACTACTTTCATTTCGAGAGAGTTGCTATTGACATTTCTCTATGTTTATTGTCACCCATACTATATTAAATTTTTATTCAATTTCACCAAAATATTTCTTTTTAATTATGTGAATAATCCATACAAATTAACACAATTATTGTTAATTTCACAAAAGAATATTTTCATTACTTTTAAATATTCAGTATATATCTCATCTTTTAATTTCTATATAATCACTATATATTATAGGTATTCAAACATAGCATATTTAGTGTAATGGCTTATGTTTATTGAATTATTTTGTTTAAAATATTCTTAGAATATCTAAACAATGTAGTAGTGAATATTTTATAAAAAAATAACAACTAAAATTTATTATTAATAATAATAATAATAATAATAAAATAATAAAGATAAATTACAGAATCACAATACACAACATACATATTTATTATTTTATCATTTAGTGTTTATAAATTTTTAAAAGTATTAAATAAACATATGATATTAGAATTTATCAGCAATGACTTATTTTTTTAATATAACTTTTTTGTTCAACAACTCTATTATTAAAAATTGAAATAATTTATTGCATTAAGTTATATATATATATATATTTAATTGATAAATATTAGCATGAATAATGTATTAAAAGACAAATATAATGTGTGTCCATCCATGGTTTTTAATTTATTTAGAGGTATGCAAAGTATAATTTATTTAATATAAGGTAAATAATTTATCCTTTATACTATTCAAGTATGGATTTTAAAAAAATTAACCATTTTATTTTTTCTTATGTTGATAATTGATTAATTATTTAGCATATGAAATTCTTTTAATATTTTTTAAGAACATGGATAACAGACAAAAAAAATAGTAAAAATTAGTAGTAAATAATAATGAACCATGATATTATTTGATTACATAAAAAATTTTAATTATAAAAATGATAAATGTTACAAAATAAGACATGTATTTGTATACCATGATTTATTAGTACATCTTTATTATTATTAATTTTATTTATTATTTTTTAAAAATAAATCAATATTATATTATTTAAATAATTATTGAATAGAAGATAAAAATAGTGCTTACAATCAAATAATTATATCAAATAAATTACTTATCAAGACTTGTAATAGCTAGAAACTATCTAAAACTATAAAAATGAGATAAATGTTAAATTTATAAATAATTTAATTATTAATAATTTTTTTAGAATATTGTGATAGGCAATTAATAAATATTTTATGTTAACTATTTATATGATTCTAAAAGAAGAAAAGTAATATAGTCAAACTAAATAAAAATTCAATGCATCTGAGAATGGAAATAGAGATAAGGGAGCCCCTGTTTTCAAATAAGTATTCCATTCGTTTTATAATAATTGTACAAAATTAAACAATATACATATTAAAGATAATAAAAATATTTTGATAAATATAAAAAATTATATGAGTTGATAAAATTATCTTTCTATAATTATTATTATTCATCTTAATAAATATATTAATTACTTAATTAATATATTTATATAAAGGGTATAAACAGAAAAAAATTAATATAACTTAGATATTATAAAGGGATAGATATTTTAAAATATTAAAAAAGTATAAAAAAATTTGACAGTTATTATAAAATTGAGTATTTTTTTTTTTGGGCATTGCAAAGCAATTAAGGCCATGATTGGATGATATTGTTTTTCTAAAAATGAAATTAAAATACTAAAATATCCTTAATCACCGGCTCTATATTCTCTCTTTATTTCACTCCCAGTGAGTTCCATCTCCAATAAATACATAGAGAAAATGGGTATACATTAATTAATGATGCATCGAAATGAAAAAAATGACAATTAATTTGAAATTTTTAAAAAATAAAACAAAAAGACAATCACTATTTTGTTTTGACAGTCTCAAATTTTTTCTTTCATCACCGACAAAGACCTTATTCTTTGATACAAGGACAAAAAGTTTGTGTGTCAAAATGGTTCCTTGAGAAGAAAAAAATATCTACAGAAGTTTGTGTGTCAATTACTCACCCTATACAGTGATCAATTTGAATTTTTTATAATTCTTTACGGACTAATTTATTTTATTTTTATGAAGAAAAACTAACTTGTTTGACTTTTTTAACTAGTAGGGAATGTTTTTTATTTTTTCAAGATCAATTTTTTTAATGCAAAATTTAAAACATACTACTTTCTTCGATTCATAATATAAGTTATTTAAGGTTATATATAGAAATTAAGATGATGATTGACTTTTATTGATCTTTTAAAAATATAAAAATAAAATAAAAAATATCCTTTATCATTTTTCATAAATTATCTCTTCATTAAATAATCACATTCATATCTATTCATTCTCACTTATTATAAATATAAAGATAAAATAAATAAAAATTAATTAATATTTTTTAAAAATATAAAAGTAACTTATATTTTGAACCAGCTAAAAAATTAGAGGGGAGGGGGATTGTTTTGTCTTGTACAAGAGAAACAGAAAGCTCCTGTACGAAAATCCATTTAGTGGTCCGTGTCTCAGGTCTGGACATTAATAACTGAATACTATGCTTTGGCATTAATGTGGTGAGTATAATGGGGAGTGGGAAATATAAATGAACCCGAGGGGGAGACAAAAGTTGACAATTTATGAAGATGGAGCAACTAGACATACGGTAGTAGTATGAAGATGGTTGCTCTAATGCTCTCTGCATCGTCAATTATTCTCTCTCGAATCCTGAGAGGGTCCTCTGGTTGGTTTGTGCCGGTAGTAGAAGGAGCAAATTCTGGCCAATGCTGTTATAAATTGCAGAGGCTGAAGCTTTAATTTATTGAAGTGGGATATTGTAATTTTGTTTTTAACATAAAATTTAGGTCAAGTTTGTTTTAGTATTTATTTAATTTAGTTTAATTTATTTCTTTGAGAAAAGTAACATACCTACTTTGTTTTTATTAAAAATAACACCATAAATACTAAAATAATTTGGATTTTACTAAACAATGCTCTAAGACATTGGCAAAGAACATCAAATTAAAATAAGTAAGTTCTAAAGCTTTTTAGTGGATCATATGCTTTGAAAACATAAAAATTTATCTTTTCAATATCAAAGTTTCTTTTTATTTTTTAATTTTTTAAATAATACCTTTATTGCACTAGTTAGATAAACCCAATTTGAGAAAAAAAAAAAGAAATCCCATCGTTTAGATATATAAGTTATTTATTTTCAGAGAAAATACTTTTAAAGCAAAAGAAAAAAATGGAAGTAGATGTATAAGCATTTATAACATATCTTGATGTTCCAATATTCTTTTCTAAGATGAGAATGTCATGTAACGAGGAAAAAGAAAGCAAAATACAAAATTGATGAATTAATACAAATAATAGTGGATCCGACGTAATAAATTTGTGTTTTTTTCTTTCTTTCATGAGAGAATATGAGAGGATCTTTAATCTGTCTTCAATATGCTTCTAAACAAAACCAAAAACTTATTTATTAAATGTTTATGTAAATCAATTACGCAAACTTGAGTTCCTTTTTAGTTTCTTATAATTTTGTTTGTCTTAAACACGAATATTTAGAGTGGATAGCATTGCTTCTACCAAAAAAAATATAGTGGAAAGGATTGCAATTAACTTGGGCTCAAGCCAAGTGAACCCACTATCAGGGTAAAGCTCTTCTAATGTAAATTTTTCTTCATCCACAAGATTTGAATAGGGATGACAATGTTAGTTACCCCATAGATACCCATGGGTAATATATGACTGCAATTGAACCAGTATGGGAGGAAAATTTCTCCCTCGAGTATTGGGGAGGGTATTTTAAATCTGGGGGCGGGAATCAATATCCCTCTTGCACTCGATATAGAAAATGTCTTAAATATCCTTATAGCTTTAATTTTTATGATGATGTTGGATTGTGTACTCGCACTTGAATTGATCGAATACTGTTACTTGAACTGGCTGAACTAAAGATTGTTAGTATTTAGTTTTCTTGTTATTTTTATTTCAAGTGTTTTAAGTTATTGAATTTATAATCTATTTAAGTAGTGTTTGGATATAATTTCAACTGAATCAGAAAAATTATTAGAAATTAAGTTTAATGATGTGTTAGATACCGGCCCGTCAATATTGGCATGTACTCATTTATTCCTTTTGTGGTGTTTTCATTGTTCCTCTTTATGGCTGTTTTAGTTTTTGCTTTTATGAATGTTTCAATTTCTCCTTATGGATATTTTTCTTTTAATAGTCTTACAAATACAAATGTATTTAGATATATGTTAAAAATAGGCGTGATACTTTCTTCAAGATGCAGCATTTGTTATGATGGTCTTTAACATAAGAGATACTTAGATATTAATATTCTTTGAATAAGGAGCAGAGGTCCTATCAATTGCTAGGCCAAAGTGTGAAAAACATTTCATTCTTATTCAATTTGAATCTAACGTATATGTTTCAATTTGATTTTTATTAATGAATTTTTTTGACAAAATACCCATTCTAGTCTCTTAAAAAATAAACCCTCAAATTAATCCTTGTAAAATTAAAAAGTAAAAAAAATTAGTCTCTTATAAAAAAAACTTCTAAATTGATCTCTGAAAATTAAAAAATTAGATAAGTTAGTACTTTTGTTAAGTTAGGCTAGGATATTAATTTGTCTGACAATTTATTTTGTAGGAAGTAATTTGGGAGGCTCTTTTACATGACTAATTTGTTTGAGTTTTTAATTTTACACAACTAATTTGAGAATTTACTTTTTATAAGTATCAATTTATCCAATTAAAAATTTTAGAGGAATTAAAATTGGGGGTTTTGTCAATTTTTTCCCTTTAAAGAAAAAAAAAGGGTATCTATGAAGGATTTTCAAATATGGCCCCACCCTCATTGACATTCCTAGGTATGTATATTAGATTTTAATTTTAAAAAAGGTAAAATTACATAAATCAACTGAAATAATTCTAAAACACCCTTCTTTCTTCATTTTTAATTGAAAAATAATTTAACAGAAAAAATATAAATTCATATTATAATTTTATGTTATTATTAGTTTGATTAATTATAATTAAATTATTTTAAAATATGTGATATTTATCTCTACTTTGAATTGTATAGAATCAACATATGATTTGAGTATTTGATAATTAATTTATTTATTACAATCCTTTAAATGTAACATTTAATTTTTTTTAAAAAAATATGGATTAATAACTATAATAACAATTTTTTAAATAAAATATCAAATAAAAATGACAAACAATGAGGGTGTATTAATAAATTATGATATACATCATACATATATGTTTCTTTAATATAAAGTTTTTATATAATTCAAAAATAAAAATCCAATGAACATAAGATAACAAAATTTATGACTAGCTACCAATCAAATTTTACTATAGCTTTTTTTTATTAATTAAAAATTAAAATTAGTTGAGGCATTAAATTAGTTATTAATCACAAAAGATTTTAAAAAGTTAATTTTTTTTTATCACACACTATTACTATCACTCACATGTTACAAGCTTTTTGCTCCTCTGAGTTAGGGTTGAGCTTATTATATTTATCGAAAAAAAAACTCACAAAATATAGAGACTGAGTTATTAATTTTATGTTAGATAAGTTATATTTTACATATTCCTACAAATTTTAATAATCATAAATAAAAATTGAACACATAACTAAATCAATGTATATTATCAAATTATTTTATAACGAATGTAATGAAATTCTGAGAGTGTGCTCTAGTTTAATGAGCCACCATCTTATTATCATATATTCAATTAATAATTTTTAATATTATATAAATACTAGATAATAAAATGCCAGTATATATGTTGTACATACATTATGATTTAGTAATTATCAGTATTGTTATTCATGTTAGTTGTTATTATTATTTACTTTTAAATATTAGTTCATGATTGTACTGTTAAATATTTAAGTAATTATTGTATTAAAAATATTTCAATAATATAAGATAATATAATATGTATATATAAGTTGGTTAATTTTAAATAATTATACTGTTTATTAGTTATGACAAAGGATTGGGAAATGAGATCGGCAAGGATTTTAAAAATGAATATTGATTAATTAAATTAACAATAAATTTTTTTGATGAAATTATAGTAGATGATACAATTAATGTTAAGCTATTATATTTTAGTTGATTGATAAAGAAATGCAAATAGGACATTTTGAGGAAATAAAAAAAGCCATCAAAATGAGAATGAAAATAGATTTAGCCTATTTATGAACCCATTTGGTACTTGCCAATAACCGACTAATTTAAAAAGTTCAAAAAAAAAAACATATATGATATATAGTGCATGTGTTAGTAAGGAAAAAAATATAAATAAGACCATATATATAATGGAATTATTTTTAAACAAATGACAGAAACCTTTTTTTAATAAAGACATTAAAACTAGAAATACTTCTTAGAGGAGAAAAGGGAAGGGAGAAGTGAGAGTTGAATATTAAACTATCCACTCAAAAGTTAACAACTACAATCACGAACCTTAAACTCAACACCACAAATGACAGAAACTTAAAGGCATTAAAACAGTAAAAAAAAAATTAAACAGGTAGCAATAATGAAATATAATAAAACTACTAAAGAGTTAATTTTTTTTTCTTTAATAACAAGGTAAACATTCAATGTGAAATAACATATGCGATAACTATAGTTTGCCAACAAATATTACATAGCCTCACAGGTAGCTCTTCATATTTATTATAATCTACCCTTTGCATGCCTTTTTTATTCATCACTTTAAAAGATTTATTTTTTATTCTAATAAATTAACGAAGAAGTGATTTTTAAATTTTATCTTCTGCATTGATAATGAATAAGAAGATTAATAAAGTGATCAATATCAATGACATCTTAAATGTTTAACAAACGCTAATTTGGATAGAAAAAATCACTTTTCTTATAATAAAAACTATATATATCCAATGAATTTTTTGAATTGTACTCGCCGCAACTTCGCCTTTACTATGTTATATTAAGGTTCTAAATTTTTTTTTCTCTGGTTGCCAAGTGTATCCCCTCACATAGCAAATATGGTCAGTCGTCTAAACATAAACCTCTCAATAGGTTTTTTCGGTATAAATAAATCTTGAGATTAAACCCAAAGAATCGAAACCTATTTTACTTGGATCAATGCCTTATTGGTTTCTAAATTATATTTATTTCAACACAAATGTTTCATAACATTTGTGCAATAATGTACGAATTTAATATGAATCTGTATTTTATACATCCATCTACTCATATTTCAATGGGGTGCCTAAACTAAGTTTTTGTGTTCTTTTAGGGTGTTTTTGTTTTGGATTTTTTTCTAAAACAAAATTTTAAAATAAAAATAGTTTTTTAATAAAAGCTATTTTTATAAACTTTTAATTGAAAGTTAATTTGTTTTTAATTTTTGAGAAAAATTAAGATGTGTAGTTTCTATATAAAATAAATTTTTAATTGAAAAGTGACCTTTTTGTTTGTCAGAAGACTGAAACAAATCTCACCAATACGTTATTTCATAATTGTACTCCTTTGTTAAATATAAGCCTTGTTAATCAGGTCAAACAAGCACAATAATGTTATTCAATTGTGATAATTACCCTCTAAACAACCATCCTGTAAGTTGTAAATGTCATTATTGGTCCCCCTTGATCAGAGTTTATGATACAAGTTGGTCCATATATTTTAGGTATACGTAGCACTGAGGTGGTGGATTGTGATATCTATCCGAAAACTCAATTACATGGCAGGAAATTCATTGAGAAAAGTAACTAACACCTCTAATTTTCTTAGAGCAAATTACACCGACCTCTAAAATTCCACTTAAGCCTCCTCTATTTTTAAATTTTTTTAAAAGCTCTAAGTTTGTAAAATCATTACATCGACTTCCTCTAGTTTGGAAAATTATTACACCGTCAACCTCTTCTCCATTGTATATTGAATTGTATATTCAAGAGAGGTTAATGTCACCCTATAAATAAAAGATAGTCAAGATTAATTTTATCAAGTCCAAAGAGGAGGTTAATGTCCCATTTTCTTAGTGTATGTATGCTTGGTTTTGCATCACAAAAGAGAAACCCTAGTTTGTGATGCAAATTTAGCAATGAAGAAAATAAATAGGGGTGTAAGTGGATCCAACTTGATTCAATGAACTTGATAAATTCAAACTGAACAAATATGCTTAGGTCAGTTTGGTTTGGGTATAATCAAGTTAATTAATATTTGGTTCATATGTAACTATAACCCATCATATATTGGTTTGGACATTAGATTTCTATTTCCAAAACCAAACTTGAATCGAACCACTGGACCTTCTATAATTACTTTTTCTTTATTCCTACTATACTAATTGCCTACGTAAACTTACTACTAATATGAGTCACAAACCTCTTTTTTGTTCGTGTTCTCGCTTCCCATTGTTATGAGTTGTTGATATTCCATGAGTTAATGTTAGAATTATTTTGAGAATGTGGCCTTGTGTTATGGTATTGAAAGTGGAATTATCTTTAGACTTGTGTCTTTTTATGGTATTTTTTATTGAATTTTTTGGTAGAAATTGTATGAAAAAATAGCTAAATCCAATGACTAATCCAAACAAATCTCGAATCTAATTAATTGGTTTGGTTTAGATTATGCAAATAAAAAAAAATCCAAACCCACCAATTTATACCCCTAATTTAGTGGCAATGGTAAAGCAATTGAAATCATAAGGTTTTTAATGTATTAAATATATTGAAACTTTAAAAAAATTTATTTCTGAATCACAAATTTTCAACTTTTCATTTTTTCTTACAGACGAAAGCTTAGATAATCATCTTGACGCTGGTAATTGTCAGTGGCATAAAGCCACTTTTTTGTCAAAATTTTCAAAGTGTACAGGAGAATTTCTACGTGCACATATAATAAAGTCAAAGAAGGAGGCACCGAAATCACGAGAGTTACTGCAAGTTACTATGCATACACAGGAATTTATCATGTGAGTATCTAAATTTTGAGAATTATTGTGCATTGGTTGATAACTCCGATGCTCTATAAATAGAAACTGAATCGTGGCTTTTGCATCGAACAAACATTGAGAGCATTCTTCTAGAGTTTCTCCAATATTTATAGAGAATGTATTCTCCTAGGATAAGAGATGTGTTATTGTTCTCTCCTTAGTATTAGAGAAGTGTAATTTTATCTTCCACATAGTGAAAATATTTCTCAACTTGCCCTGGTTTTCGCCATTAGAATTTTCCACAAATATTTGTGTCAGTTCCAATTCTCAACTTTTATTTTAGCTTACGTTTACCGCTTCAATAATCTTGACCCAGTAATTTCATCAACGTCATAGACACAGTCTTCTACTCAGAGTACTCATAAGGGATTTTCAAAATCACCTACTAATAACAAGCTAGGTCCTCACATCGACAGCAAAGATCGAGCTTAAGTTGTTGTGAAATACAAGCATGTTCCGTTTTGTCATTTTTAATCGATGTTTTAGGAGCGCTTGCTAATAAAATTCAAAGATTAAATGATTACATTAAAAAAAAATGAAATATGCTTTTCCTTTCTCTTTAACGTTGCATTGAGAATTTACCAACCAAAAGAGGCCCATATTTTAGTTTTCGGCCAGTGCCGAATTGTGTCTAATTTTATTTGCCATTCTACAATGTAAATGTTTTTTTGTCGTGTAACTGAAAATCCCCACCCTGGCAGCCATTGCTTTTTCGACGAATGAGCAGCTTCAGTGCTACACCTTTTCCCAGAAGACACTCCAATACCATTCCCGGCCATTCCCCTCTGGCTTAGCTAGGGTTTTTCCTACCAAAATCCTACTACAAACACCAAGAAGAAAACGACAGCAACCGGGCATTACTCTAACCACACGAATACATTCTCCAAAAAGATGGAGAATATACAGATCCACCCACAGCACAAAAAGTGTTCAAACAGACACGGGCTTCTCCAGTTCCAAGGTCAACGCCGAAGCGATCAATTCATACCGTACAATCTAGCAGTTAGGAACTCACTTTACTCTGGCTATTTCGTTCTCATAATCCCTTTTCATCAACTTTCAGTTTTCAGAGTAGAAAAACTAGCTAAAGCAAACAAAAGCAATTTGAGCTCTGAAAAAGCAAATTAAGCAAAGATTAAGTAATGAGACAAGGGCAATGGCGTGCATAAAGCAGAGACTGATAACAATTTCTTATAGGGGTTCGGGCACGGGAACTTATTGTGTACATGAGATATGTAAATACCATAAGTTTATAAAAAATAACAAACAGATAACAATCTTCATCTCTTCCACTTTTTTGTGAGAGTAAAGATTCGTTACTTTTAGTAAATATAATAATTAAATAAGATTACAAGAATAAAATACGATTAGCTATTAATATATACGAATGTTTCTGTATGATAGCATATTTAGATTACACAGTACCAATATTAAAAGGAGAGTATAATTTTTGATGCAATGAGCTGTCATTGAATTATATACATATACGTATTACCAAATCATAAAAATGATTGAGTTTTATATCCGTTATTTAAAAAATAATATGAATAAAAGGATTTGATGAGTTTTATATTGTCATTATATTAATTAAAATTAAACTTATTAATACAATATAGATTTAATTTTTATACATTTACAATTGTAAAAAAATTTTATACAATTATCTAATTATTATCATATCAGCTATGATAATTAGCTCTCATATCTCTTACTTAAAAAATTAGCTTTACACCATTACACTTTTAAAATACAGTAATATTATTAACTCATATTTTATTGGATACTTGTCCAATAAAATATTAGTAAAATAATATTTCTCTTTAAAATATATTGTTTTCGAATCCATTGCACGAGGCAGGCAGAGTACAAGTTCGGACAAACAATCCTAGATAAATCTACTAACAACAAAACCCAACAGATCCGTTTTCCGAGTGAAACATCAAATCCTTGTTTAACTGAGACAGATTCAACAACCTTGGTACACATATATAATTAATTAAGATAGACTGAAGCACAAGAATCAGACACTTATAAGTATTATTTGTATTATTATACTATATCCATACATTTTTATTTATTATTAGATAAGACGGTGCCAAATTAAGAATCCACACTCCATCTAATAATAAAATATGTCGATATAATATCTTACAAATGATGAATACAAATATCATTTTTCTTAAATTTGTTAAATTTTCATAACTAGAGCTAGCTCTAAATAAAAAACAATACGCAAACTAAAAACTAATTAAGCATTTTGCATCCTGACAGCGAAAGCATTGTTAAGAATCTCCGGGTATTGAAAAATGTCTTCCATGATAGAGCATTCTCCATCTCCATGGTTCACCTCCATGATTGGGTCATCATTCCCCAGCGGCATGCTGATGCTACCCTGCACGGCGCTAAACCCATTGAAAGCATCAAGCTGAAGCTGCTGCTGCAGCTGCACGGTGGTGAAGCCCTGTTGGTGATGATCAAAAGGGACGCCAAAACCACCCTCGTCCTTGGGAGCGAGCACGTGCGAAGGAACCGACTCAGCAGCAGGGTGGTTCAAAGAAGAAGGAGCCTCCTCTGTATTGGCCATACCCTCGGCCTCATCACACAGCTTGTTCGGCTTCGAGTTCTTCTTCAAGAACCTGCTGACTATCTCTTCCAACAACCCAGAGTCCGAACGTTCAAAGAACTCACCCGAATCTTCACCATCACCTTCGGCGTTCTTGGTTCCACCATCACCGCAAGTCAGATAATTAGTTGTGTTCATCTCGAGGGAAGAGGGCATGCTACTCCCACTAACGCCGTTGCCGCCATGTGAATTCACCAGGCTTCCCTTGTTGAAGGACAAGGGGTCAGAGACCAGCGAGGAATGGTTGGAGGAGGAGGAAGAGGTAAGGAAATCACGAAGGAGAAACATGTTCAGGGGAGAATTGTTTCGCTGCTGGTGGAGGGTTGAAGGAGAGAGGTCAAAGTTATTAACGGCGTGAGGGTCAGAGCCAGAGTGCCAACAACCCGAGCCGCCAACTAACTGACGGTTATTACCGTTGAAGATCAGTTGGTTATGGGTTTGTTGCTTGGGGAAGTTAAAGTGGTTAGGGAAGTTGAAGAGGTGGCTGTGGTAGTGGTGGTGGTGGTGGGTAGCGGAAGAAGGGTGAGGAGGAGAAGCTGGGTACATGAAGTTGGTTCTCGCCCTGAGCCCACGCATGGCCCTGGCGGCGCAGTCGTAGGCGCAGGCGGCTTCCTCTGCCGTGTCGAAGGTCCCCAGCCACCGCCTCTCCTTCGACTGAGGGTCCCTAATCTCGGCGGCGTAACGGCCCCACGGCCTCCTCCTCACGCCGCGGTACCTCACGGCTCCGCCGCCGCCGGGGGCGCCGTTCTCTCGGGGACTCCCGCTTGTTGGCGGCGGCGCACTTCTTGTGGTCGTGCGGGTGGTCGGGTTCGGGGGCCGGCAGGGCCATGCCGTTGAGGCGCGTCACTGATTCCTCCATGTGATGTGATGTGATGTGTGTTGTAGTTGAGGTCTGCAAAAAGGCAAGTGAAAGAGTGTGTTGGAAGAGGGAAAGAATGTTGTTGTTTGTGAGGATCGAGATGGAAGAGATCGAGGGGAGGCGAGGGTTGAAGCTGCTTGAAATGACAAGTGGTAATGTAATGCACTGCAATGTAATGGGGAACTTTTTGTTCCTGAATGCCTTGGCCTTCTTCTGCTTTTATAGAGGTGTCCTACAATGTATGGGAGTTATTGCACATACCAGCTGCGACTACAAGAAGATGAGGCCAGTGTTTATTTCGACATTCTTGCGTGTTCCGTAGAGCAAGAAATAGAGTTGTGTTCCCTGAGCTTGCTTTGTGCGATATTGCATAGATGATAATATTGTTGTTTCTATTAAATAAGGCGTTTGAAATTGATAGAATATAAGTTGATATAATATTTCACATATTTTATATATAAATCATATGTTTTATCAAGAAATAATAGATGTTGAACTGATATTATCTCTTGGTTTAACTCTATTTTCAAACGTAATTAAAATAGTAACCAATTGAATGTTAATATGTTAATAGTATAAATTTTTTTATATATTTATTTAATTATGTATTATCATACATAAATAAAATATGGTCCATTTTTATTCTACTACATTAAAATTCATGCATTAATCACACATATTCAAAAATTCAATTAAATGATTGTACAAGAAAATGTATCAAAATTAAATTATTGGGTGATTTCAAGTATTGTCATAGTATTATATCGATTTTTAATTTCCTCGTGCAAACTTGCCTAACATTTTTTGTTTTTAATGCTGGCTAGATCAGGGATACAGGGAAAGTGATTGAGTTAATTATCCCTGTGTGTCCAATGCAAGAAAAACGAAACAATGGGACAGATCTATATAACCTACTTTCATTTCGTGTTTACTAGATTAATTGATGGTGCAAGCAGTCAGTAACATTATTTGTATCAGAAAACATTTTTCAAATTGTATTTTTGTGAATTTGGGCTTTGAAGGAAAAGGGAGGTGAGCGATGATTTGGAATATAATTTTACACTACAACTCTTTCATTTCTCTCTTCCCTCCAAAATTCAAACTCACAAACATACCCTAAGAAATTTCAAGAGTAAAACCAATTATTTTCAAATGAGTTTAATTTTGATACACAAAGATTGTCATCCAATCAAATTTTTTCTTTTTTTATGACTTTTCAAGTAATAGAAATAGAAATTCACCAAGTTTATTACTAACGTGTATTACATGATTAGATGACTATATAAAACTTTACATTGTTTATGTATTTAAATTAAACCATTTTTCAATTACTAGCAAGAGTGATTAATATTTTCCTCAATGCGTAGAGCTTACAAGTATAGGTTTTGTTTTTTGCCATAAAACCCTCTCTATAAACATCATCAAGAATCAAACCCCTACATATTTACGAAGCTTATTTAGTTACTATTGTGCTACAACTTCTAGTTATGTTGGCTGAGTTTTATTTTTAGTATATTGACGTGACTAAACTCTAATAAAATTAAATAATATTTGCACACTACCACAAAATCACTATACACTTACATTTCACTATAAGACAAAATAGGAGTATGAAATATGAAAGAGTAATATGGGGAGAGGGAAAAGAAAAAGCTTCCTTCCTTCAAAAAGCTTTCATTCTCTTTCTCGTCTCGTTTCTCTCTCACCTAACCTCCGTTCAAAAGCTTTTGTCTCTCTCTTAGTCATATTTCTCTCTTGTCGTCGCCGTTCACAGGAAGAAGAAGAAGGAGAATCAAGCTTTATTGGCAACACTTAAAACTAATAATCACGCATGAAGGCTTGACTTATTCCATTTAATTTTTCATGTGTTTGTGGTGTATGTTCCAAAATATAGATGATTATTTTTTTCATTTTTTAGAAACAAAACAAATTGAGAATGACTCTGAGAAGTTGAGATTTGTTGTTATTGTTGGAAAGTGATGTTAGAAAGTTGTAAATTTATATTACAAAAGTTGTAAACCAGGATGTAAAAAGTTGTAAACTATGTTCATAAAATAAGTAAACCAATTGGAGACAAATATTAAACAGGTTTAGGATAAAATGTAAAATTATGTGCAAAAAAGTTGTAAACCATATTCATAAAATATGTAAACTAGTTTGAAAATTGTAAATCAATTGAGAACAAATATTAAATAAATTCAGGATAACATGTAAAATCATATACAAAAAAGTTATAAATCAACACCCAAAAAGTTGTAATTGTTCATAAAACATGTAAACCAGTTCTAAAAATTATAAACTAATTGAGAACAAAATTTTCTGAATATAGATTCACATGTTATCCTGAACCGTTTAGTATTTGTAATAAATTGGTTTACAGTTTTTAGAACTAGTTTACATATTTTATGAACATGGTTTATAACTTTTTGGTACCGTTTTACAATTTTTCGTGACATATATTTACAACTTTCTAACTCCAGCTTTTAACAATAATAACAAATCTCAACTTCTAGTAAAGTCATTATCAATTTATTTTGTTACTGAAAAATTCTAAAAATAATAATTATTTTGTCTTAGAACATCAACCACAAGCACATAAAAAAATCAAATAGACTAAACCTTCATGCGTGATTATTAGTTTTGTGCACTGCAATAGAGATTGATTATCCTTCTTCTTCCGTGAATGATGACAAACGAGAGAGATAAATATGACAAAGAGAGATAATGAAAGCTTAGAGGGAAACTGGGTGAAAGAGAAAAAAGAAAAAAAAAAAAAAAAAAACATTTGGAGGGAGGAAAGCTTTTTTTTTTTCTCTCCATTTTATTCTTCTATGATTTATACTCCTATTTTATCATATAATAAGTGTAAGTATATGATGATTTTGTGGTGATGTGTAAATATCATTCTTTTAAAATTAATTAACCGAGTTTTTCTATATATATATATATTAAAATAATCTAACTCAAACATATGCGGACAGATTCCATCGTTAAATGATCTTCTATTTCCTTTGACACACTTTTCTGCCCTCTCATAAAGTTAAGCAGTCCTTTAAAATCCCGTATCCGTATGAAAAATGTGCATGTGTCTCCCCGTGTCTGTTCGGTTTGGAGGTAATTACTGGTTTGTATAGTACAATAACTCAAGTTATTGTCTCCATGTGTCTGTATTCCATGTCTCACTGTGTTGCGACTTTGATAGTTTGATGAGCAACCCTGCAGACATACACTGTACATGCGATGATGATAATTACTTCGTGAAGTAATATTATTTTAATATTTAAAAGTAAATGTTTAAGTTAAATAGGATATTTATTTTATTATTATTAAAAGTGATGGTAATCCTATTTTCTTTATTCATTTATCATATTCAATAATAATAAAATAGATTCACTTAAACATCTATTCACTATAAGAAATTTGGTATAAAACAACATGTTTTTGTAACAGTGTTACTTTTTGTACATATAGATAACACTTTTTTAATTGTTCATTGATTCTAAAAATATTATCTTATCTACTCTGCCTTAATAATTCTATTATCTATGAAAATCTATTAACTTAAAAGTGTACCCTTTCGTTAAAAATGATATTCCAAAAGTCTTAACTTAAAAAAATATCATATTTAAAAAAAAATAATACTTTTTATGACATTTAGAATAAATTTCTTCTAATGATTTTTGAATGATATAATAACATTTTGGTAATTCCCTCCTCCTCTGTACTCGTTACGCTTAATAATTCCATGGTGCAGGCATGGAGAGCTAGCTAGCTTACTTAGATATTTAACTTTTTCAAACGAACATTACTAACCTTTGTACCCAATAAACTTTACCCATCTCTATCTTTACTGTGCCTCGTGTTCCCGGACCGCTATGCTCCTGCAGCCACAGACTTTCAGAAGTCCGTTATTGCCCAACCCCACCTGTCTATAACTTTCCAAGTCGGATCAACTTTCATCAAAATACACTTTTTTTTTCCCATCAATATTATTAAAGTTCCAAGTAGGAGAGACAAAGTTCTATATTAGTTACTAGCATATGCTCAATTGTATTGATAGATATTCAATCCACTTAAAAAAAAAAATATTATTTATATTCATAAAATGTGAAATATCATATCGAACTATATATTATTCATTATTGAATGAAATGTGAATTATTTAATATAATTCACATCTCATCTAATAATAAATGAGATATGATTCAATATTATATTTCACACCCTATAAGTATAAATAACATAATTCCTTAAATAATGGTCTTGGATTCAAATTTCATAGACATAGTTACTGTCAGGAGAGTTATAATTATATTTTATATGAAATCTCAAATACTCAAACATATTATTTTCAATAAAAAGATACATGTGTAAAACATAAAAAATCTTTTGTTAATTATAAATAGACAAAATAAAAATTATATAAGATTCATAAAATGGCTGTCTCAAAATTTTAGGTTGAGATGTGGCCTGTAATTTATTCGTGATGTAATTTTTTGCTTAGTTTATTAATATAAATCTGTCATTTATTTGACTTTTCCACCCAACAAATATAGACACGGTTAAATCGTTAAACATGCAAGCAAAATTAAGAGAAATGTTGCTAATTTCTTTTACATGAAAATGAGAACACGAGATATTGTGGAAAAATCAAAGGTTTTCAATTCAGAGATAATTCTTTTTTTAATTAAGCCTCACACCTTTAATTTTACATTATGAGTGTCTAATTTGAAGTCCAATAAATAAGTTTAAATAATAACACTCTAAAATTAATAATCATATCATATCAATAAAGTTATCTTAAAAAATGTGGAGATGATAAGGATTGCTTTTAATAATTAATTATCTAAATAGAAAATAATATATGCTTTAGTTTTTTAGTTTTTAAATTTTGAATTTAATTTTAATATATTAACAATATAATTTTTTAATAAAATTATCTAATCATATTTTATTATATTAATAAAATATAATTGATTGTCATCCTACTATTTTAAAAGTTATATACATAGAAGAATTTAGCTTGATAATAGTGTAAATTTTTTTTTATATTATCAATATTTTCAAATTAAATCCTTAAAATTTTCCCTCCTCGATCATCTCCCCTCAAGGGCAAGGCCCTAACCCCTCCGTGCTACGCCCACCCTTTCTCCCCACCTTCACACACTTCCGTTTCTTATCCCCACCCGTTATAGAAAATGACAAATATTCAAGTAAAACCCAGGATGGACGTATTGGAGTACTGTGTGTCCTTCCTTTGTATAAACTTTTTTCAATAAGATGAACTCCTTGATGAGTTCCTTTTTGTTTGCAACCGGCTTTTGCCATAATTTGCAGAGTTGTACTATGCCAATATGAGCATTTCTTCTTTTATTTTTTTTAATCCATCCCTTTTCGCATGCTGAGCGTCCAACACGTACTCTTGTGGTTGAGGTCATCCTTTGTACATTGAGTTCTCTGAAATAAGAAAAAAATTTGAAGCCAATGAATTGGCATGCTCAACAAGATAATGGAGTTAAAGTAGTGTTTGATTATTATCTTTGGGACAAAAATACAAAAATACTAGAGACATAAATTTATTTGATGGTGGATATAAATAAGAGATAAAAAAAATTTTATACCTTCAAAATATGGGATAAAAATTTAATATTTTTATCTTTCAATAATACCTCTATAAATATTTATTATTTATATATTTATCTTCACTGTTTTCATTGTCCTTGTCGTTATATTTTGTATTCCCGGACATTGGTGAGTTCTTCGGATAATTCTATTCCTTTTTGGTCTTCAGTTCTCTATGACTTTTTATAAGCATTTTAAATAAAGAGAAAGAACCCCTTTTTGACAACTTTTTTCCCTTCTATTTCTGTTGTTTCCTACTTTCCTCAACCAAACAAAAGGCAATAAAAAGTCGAGATTGTCGTGCCTGCATTTGGGTAGCGAAGAGATTTTAGAAATATAAAAATTTTGATTTTATGGGGAAGGTGGAAGAGGAAATCTTCTCCATCGTTTTGAATGATTACGATCTGGCCGCGCTAAGAAGTTGTTCCTCCTACTTTGGTTTATTTTTTGTTATTATTGCTTTTTCATTCGGTCTTCTTTTCAGTGAGTTTGATTATTTCTCACGTATGATATGTTGACAGTAGACATCAAGAATTTAAAGATCACATGGACTTGTCTGTGATGCCGGTGCTTAAAGCGATTGAGGGATTAGACCCTGGCCTGGGCGTAGCTAGAAAGGGTACTCACTCGCTGTACCCTTGAGTCAGAGCAAAAGCCAAAAAATAAAGGTGTATTGTAGCTGGATGGAAGATTGTTTGGACTCTCAAGCCAAAGAGGCCTTCTCACTCAAATCTTGTCTTAATTTGTGTTACCTATCTAAGCTCATCCTTGCCTTAATTAAGGGCATATTTAATTTTTATTTTTATTTCTATTTTTTATTTATTCTTACTTTTGGGGTTTGGTTAAAAAAAATAAATCAAAAATAGAAAAAAAAACATATATAAAATGGAAACGAAAGTGCTCTAATTTTCAAAAACTAATTAATGCCTTGCCATTTTCCAAGTCACTATGAAATAGACTTCCCACTTTTCTACAAAACTAACGTATCATTTATTAAATAGAACAAATCAAATATATTCTCTTACTCTCAGAGTATCTAAAAATTTCTCTTACCTCAAAAGTAAGGTTGTCAAAACGGATAAAACTGTGGGCCACCCTTTTACTCGAAAAACGCGAGTCAATCTAAAAAGTTTTAACCCGATTAATACCAACCCATAATTAGCCCACCATGTTTAACTCGCGGGTTAAATGGGCCAACCTGCCGGACCCGACGAGTTGCTCTAATTTTTCCGCCCCTTTGCTTTACTTGATAGGTTGCCTTACTTTTTTACTTTACTTTTTGGGCTATTCGCCCGCCTTTTTTTTCTTTACTTTTTCTGGTTCCCTTTACCCTTCTTTTTTTTTTTTTTTTTTGGTTTTTAAACCAAACCCACCCCAAATCCAACAAAGTGGCGTGAAGCCCAAACCCACCCATGAGTAATGCCAACCCATGACAATCCTACACCAAAACAAATAAACATTTTAAGACAGAATTCAAAACCCACCCATGAGTGACCCAAGTTGTTCTGTGTTGTGAGAATTGAGATGTCAAGAGTAAGGGACTCGTTAGGGTTCATTGTGGCTTATGAGAGACCAAAGTGTGTTGGCGTGTTGCCTTCCCATAGCATTGCCACTTGCGCCACGCCCTGACTTCCCACAACATTATTACCACCGCCTTGTGGTAGATGACAACTCAAATGCTAGAGAGGGTTTATGGTGAATATGTGCCTCACAAGTTAGCATTTCCATTCTTTGACAATCTTTGTACTTTTTTTTATCCTTTCTCTCTTGTTGATTGTTTTAGAAGGAGTCGATGGTTTATGTTTGAAACTCTTTTGCCCCCGATTGTAGTATAATACCCTACTATAGGTATTAGAGAACAAAGTTGATAAAGGAAACAGAAAGCAAAGTAAAGAGAAGAGAGGAATGGAATCACTTGTGTATTGAATATGAAAACTGATCAAGCACACATGAAATGAACACGCTTATGCTTTGTATAGCACAACATGTATACAACTATAGAATAGAGTTCTCTAACTACTCATAACTAATAATTGTAAGGAGTTATTAGTTCTAACAAGAAAGCTAATCAATTTTAATTGAATTATGCCTACAACCTATCTACCTCTCAAACTCATGAGTGATGAGGAAGGAAGAACTCCAAGTTTGCTTCAACACTTGAGAAAGGGAGCTAATTACAAGGAGTTTGTGAGGACATATACTACCTATTATGTGGAGGGAAGATGAGAAACACATACTTGCTTCTGAATGACTTTGTCTCGAACAAAGTGAAGGTCTAACTCAAGTGTTTAGACCTCTAATAAAGGATGAGATTGGCAGACATAAGGAGGCACTTAAGTTGTCACAGAAAAATGGTTAGTGGTAGTGGATAGGGGATTTTCAATTCTTGTAGTAGAGTTTTGACCAACAAAGATTAGCTATTGTAGTTGCTAAACTCCTAAATTTTGCCTCTCTGTGTCCTACTCAGAAACTATTGCTTGCTTCTTATCTCGAACTAGGAAATGAGATTGGGACCTAGGAAAATACAAAACTCTAAAGTTGACTTCCTATCATCGACATTATAACCCCGATCTTAATCATAGAATCCAAGGAGTCTCAATTCCTTGCAAGAATGGAAAACCAAGCTATGATCATATCAAGTGTTCCTGTTAGATATCGAAGGATTCTTTTTACAGCCTTCCAATGAACCTCAAGTGGATTATGCATAAATTGACTTACCTTGTTGATAGCAAAGGGATGAAGCCCTTGTTATAGTGGCATATTGAAGTCCTCCAACAATGGACCTTAGGGAGATGGATTAGGGCAAGGGCAGTGTCTCACTTGCCAGAGCTTTTGGCCAATTAGCATAGGAGTAAGTATGGGTTTGGCATCCTTCATTCCTGCGTTAATAAGTAGATCTTTGATATATTTGGTTTGGATGAGTTACAAAGACTTAGCACTGGGAGATCCTGAATTTTAATCCCCAAAAGAAGCCTATTTGACTAAGATCCTTGAGAGCAAAAACATTATTCAACTAAGATATAAGTGCTGAACTTCAGCTGGATCAAAACCAATGACAAATATGTCATCCACATACACAAGTAGATATACAACTGAGGTTGCAGGAAACCTAAGAAAGTGATGCATCTAATTTGGCATTTGTGAGCCAAATTTGAGGAAAGTGGAGCTAAGTTTTGTGAACTAAGCTGGTGCTGCTTGAGGCCATACAAGGCCTTAGTGAGTTGAAAATACTTGCCAGAAGAAGCTTGGACAAGAACTTTAGGTTACACTATGAAGACTTCTTCTAAATCCCCATTTAGAAATGCATTATTAAAATTGAGTTGCCTATATTCCAGCCCTTAGAAAGTGCAACAGACAATATAATTCTAAATATGGAGGGTTTTATGATAGGGCTAAAAACTTCAACATAATCAAAACTTTCTTTTTGATGGAAACCCGTTTCTACAAGCCTTGCTTTATACTTTTGTATACTTCCATCAGGGTTCCTTTTCACACTAAACACCCACTTGCACCCTATAGGCTTCACATTAGGAGGAGGTGTAGTGAGATGCCAAGTGTTATTAGCCATTAGTGCTTTATACTCCTCTTGCATAGCCTTATACCAATGTGGACTTTGCAAAGCTTGCGAGACCGTCCTAGGTTCAGTCTGAGTGAGATCAAAATCTGCATTAAGTACAATAGTAGTGTCATGACCCGATTTGTAATGCGACCGGCACATGAGGAATCTATCCCACATAAGCCTTGTGATCACTAAGTTGTACCATATGCACATTTTAGTCATAAGATCCAATTCAATTTATAAAACAATTTGCATATTCAAATCATCATAATAGTCATAAATAACCCTTTATCACAAATCAAGCTAAAACTGGAACCGTATTACATTATAAACTGAGTTGCTTTATTATAAAAGAACTATGAATACTATATCATTTTAAATACATAATAAATGTGAGATCATGGTAAGCAAAATATAAAAGTATACATGGTCTGGGACCCCTCGCAAACCACTGGAGCGCTCTACAAAAAGACAAAATACTTCACGGCAACATGAAGCTCACCCAACTGAAGTACTAGTGCTATTGAGGGGGAAGTAGTGGAAGATCCAATATTGAGTTGTGACCTGAGGAAAAAAGGAAGAGGGAGAGTTTTATCTTAAAACTTAGTAATGGATCCCCCCCACAACCATACATAGGACAAAAGAGAAATACATAAGTAATAGTGCCACATTCATAAATCATTTCTATTCATAATACATAGGCTTAAAACACCAATTTGTAGGAACACAAAATCATCTTTATATTCTCAAGGATTACAAAAAGAAACAAACTATACATCAACTTGTGAGGTGGTGCTCACCCTTGGCAAATAAGAGCACATGTCTAGATCTTAACTATCCTTGACAACTCAATCAAAATAAGGATAACTTGCCCTTACAGGCACTTGGTATACCATGGTTAATGATTTACCTTCATTAACTCAGAGCTTCTTCCTTTAGGAATTATTTATCCTAAAACCATACTATAGTAATAGAAAGGGTTCTAAAATTCTAAATTCAACAACTGTTAATCTTTGTGACTAAACATAATGGTTCACATTTCTTTTCATCAACCATAACTAATTCTCATCATAAAAACCAAATCTAAAATAATGAAATAACTCGTATAATATCAATTTGAATCCAAAAATAGTCCCATGCATTTTGGAAATTAAATAATTTTCATGAGAAACTTCAAAACATATTTTCTAGTTCGTGCAAAACACATATAAATCTTTTTTTTTTTATGTCAAAGTTCAAATTTTAATTTGCTAAATACTCAAATATGCTAATCAACATATTCATAATGACCAAATAGGGTCATGAGATCAAACCACTTACCTAGAGGGGTAGAATGTAATGGGCCAACACCAAGAGAGATCGGGGAGAAAGGATGACACCAACGTCTGCCATAGCAACCACAAAACTCATAAAAAATCTTACGCTCAAGTATATCTAGATAACTTGAAACTAATTCTAATAACATTGGGGGAACACCCATACTTGACTATAATGAAGAACAACAATACCCATAACCCAGGGATGGAAGAAGATGGAGAAATCTAACATAAACCAACAACAAACACATACCTTGAAGCTTGGGCGAGGAAGATTAGAGTGGGATTGAGAGAGAAATGATGGCAAGGGTGCTAGGGATGGGGTTTTCGTTTTGGGAGTGAGGAGCCCGAATGGGGTTTTAAAAATGGTAGAGGACTCATTTAACAAAACTATGCCATTTACACCGTTCACGCATCATGGGGCACCGCTACGATCATGGTCTATGACCGTTATAGCAGCTGACAACAACACTAGATTCGCTCTTTTAGTCTTTCATACATTTGGGGCCTTCCCGAACACTTGGTAGGTCTCCTGGGAACCTAAGGCCGTATTGGGCTTGTCTAGGGACACATATACTCGTGTATTACAAGAAGCATATGATTTTGGCTTGTGAATTCCTAATTTTGCCTTAGTCTGCATAAGGTGATCATTAAGAGGAATAATGGTAAGAGGAGGGGCCGCTACACATAATTTGACTAGTGTTGAGGCGTCCGGCAACTTGAATAAGGACTATAGTTACAAGTTCAGGAGTAGAACTAGTTCCTTTAGGAATATGTGCATCATTTGGACTACAAAGTATTCTTTCAGGATTGGAACTGTGTTCTAGGTTTAGGGACAAAGATAGTTCCTTGTGTAGCATTGGTAATGTAACATCACAATTTTTCCCCTCATGCTGAATACTCATTTTAAATGAGTGGTTAGAAATATTTAAGCAAAAATGACATTTTTGGAAAAAGGCAAATTAGTAATTCTGTCATAGAAGGTCAAAAATAGAAAAATTATAAAAATACATCAAGATAAAGTGAAATAAAATAATTTCTTTCAAAAAATATTTAATAACATCAATTGGATAATTTTATAAAATTTATTTAGTCAATTTTGTGTCAAACAAGCGATTTTTGCAAAAAAGGGTGGAAAAGGGTATTTTTGTCTTTTCATACTAACAAACTACGCCAGCCCAATCTAATAAAAAATTAAAACAAAGACCAGATGAGGCTGTTGAATGGCCTGAAGCTTGGGAAAAAGAAGGGAGAATATTATTTTTCAAGATTTGGGAAGTGGGGTAGTGTGTTTTCAAGATGGGAGCAAATACCAAGGCTTGAACGTTCTCTTTTTAGAGAAAATTTTCTCTCCCTCTCCCCACTTTGCCGCAACATTCCCCCCACCCCACACACTCTCAATTGTTTCCATTTCACTCAAAATGCACTCTCAAGGATCCATGTCTCCTGAAATTATGAAGCGGTACCTCATCTTCCTACCGCTTGTGAAATTTGGAAGGCTTTATCAAAAGCTTTTCATGATGGTGCTGATGAACTACAAGTTTTTGCCCTGAAATTAGGTTCTCTGCCAAACAAGATGGAGAACACTTCCTATTTATTATGGTGAGTTTATTGAAATTTTTGGTGAATTGGATCATTGTGATAAGGTGATCATGGAAAGTGAGAAAGATGTAGAACTGTATCATAAATCCATTCAATGCCAGAGAGTGCATATTTTCCTTGCTAGTTTGGATTGTGAGTTTGATCAAATTTGTGGTGATATTTTGAGAAAAGACCCAATCCCTAAGTTAGAGGATGTTACTCACTGATTCATTGAGAGTCAGTTTAGCCTCGCAACCATGAAACAAGATTCCTGAGAAAACGAAGCTTCAACCTTGTTAGTCGAAACCGATCTTGCCATCACAAATCCAATCCAAATCAACAAGATCAAGCATGTTCTAGTTGTCATTCTAAACTAACTGCTAGTGCCAACAAATCCACTTATAGATGCGCTCATTGTGACCAATCCTGTCAAACCAAAAGTCACTATTTTGAACTTGTGGGATATCCAGATTGGTGGGATCATAATCGTGATCCAAGAAAAAGGGTTTCACACAAAAACTCTTCGTTGGAGCTGTAAAGTCAGAGCAAGACATTGATGAAAAAGTCTCAGCTTTAGTAGCAACAACAGGTAATGGAGGTAAGTTTTTAAATATTTGTGCACCTGTTTCTAATAGTACATGGATAATTGATTCTGGTGCTTAAGATCACATGACATTTGACTCTATACAGGTTTCATCCCTCAAACCTTCCTCACAAAAATTTGTTTCTACCGTTGATGGCACCTGACCTCTGTTAGTGGAGAAGGATCCTTGTCTTTACTTACACTTTGAAGTTGGATTCCGTTTTAGTTGTTCCATCTCTAGATTATAATCTTTTTTCACTCTCTCAAATTACTTATACTTTATCTTGTGTTGTAATTTTTTGGCCTGAATTTTGTGTGTTTAAGGACATCCAAACAAGGAAGACGATTGGTTATGGTATTAAAAGAGGAAACTGTATTACTTAGACATGGCGTCAAAGAGTTTGAACCAGCTGTGTCGAGCATTGACAATGGACAATGATGAGGCAACAAGAAGGAAATCTGATATTTGGTTATGGCATTGATGTTTGGGGCACACCTCCTTCGTTATCTTAAAAAATTATTTCCTAGCTTATTTGCAAACTTTGATATCTCTAGTTTCCGTTGTGATACTTGTGAATGTGCAAAGAGCCATCGTGCTTTTTTTCCATTGAGTTTGAGGAAAAGTTTAATTCCTTTTATGATTATACATTTTGATGTTTGGGGTCTATCCAAAGTAATTACCTTGGGTGGAGCATGCTAGAATGTTAGTTTTATTGATGATTGTACAAGGATGACTTGGGTGTGCTTGATGAAATCCAAAAGTGGGGTAAATAAGTTGTTTAAAAAATTTCATAAAATGATTTGCACTCAATACAATGCAGAGGTTCAGGTTCTACGAAGTGACAATGGAGGTAAGTATCCAAGCTCCAGCTTCAACAATTTCTGGAAGCACAAGGAATTATTCATGAGACTACTTGTCTTGAAATGCCCAAACAAGGGGCGGCTGAGAAAAAATCATCATTTGTTGGAAGTTGTCCGTTCATTATTGATAGAAGCCCATATGCCATTGTGCTATTAGGGTGAAGCACTTACATCTGCAACATATTTAATTAACGAGTACCTCTAGTACCATTGATTTCAAGACACCATACCAAGCTCTTATGAAGCTATTGTAGCTCCTACAACAACAAATTTATCTCCTCATGTCTTTGGTTGTGTAGCATTTGTACATTTGCATAAACACCAGCGCAACAAGTTAACTACCCTGACTTGCGATGTGTTTTTGTAGGGATGCGCTGTATAAGGTACCGATGCTTTCATCCTCCAACACAAAGAATGTTTATTACATTGGATGTCGTCTTTCATGAAGATATAATGTATATTTCTTCTTAGTTAGGTTCTGGGAGTACCAGGAGGAAGTTTGAACTTTTGATCGTCACATAACCGAAAAGTGGAATTCTCTATAAAAAGAAATTTGTCGAACCAAATACCGAAGATATGGATAATTTGAACTTGGATAGTAGTGAACACTCTAGAAGTAGAAGTATTAAGTCCATCATCAAATGGGGATGTTCATGACATGGCCAAACCATCTAGAAAACGACTACCACCACGTCACACGAGGTATTCCTAAACCGGACATATGAACCTGAGATTTCTAGTAAGGTCAGGATATCCTATGAGTCATTATGTATCAAACCATAATTTGTTAAATCAAATAGATCATTTGTAAATCAATTATCTACTGTATCTATTCCTAATAGTGTGCAAGAAGCCTTAGCCGACCCGAGATGGAAAGCGACTATGAATGAGAAGATGGAATCCTCAGAGAAAATGGGACTGGGAGCTTGTTGACTCCCCAGGGAGAAGATCTAATGCATATGGGTCTATAATTGAAGCATAAGCAGATAGTACAATCAAACACTTTAAAGCAAGATTAGTTGTTAAAGGATACACTCAAGTCTATGGAATTGATTATATAGAAACATTTGCACCCGTTGCCAAAATCAATACTATTCGAGTCTTGATATCTTTAGCTTGAATTTGGATTGGCCACTACAACAATTTGATGTAAAGAACGTCTTTTCTACATGAAGAGCTGTCAAAGTAGTCTATATGGACCTCTTACCAAGAGGCATGATATCAAAAAAACATACTCAAAAGGTGTGCAGATTAAAAAGGTCATTGTACGAATTTAAGCAATCTCCAAGGGCATGGTTTGGAAGATTCATGAAATCCATGAAAGCATTTGGCTATAATCAAAGCAATACAGATCACACTTTATTCTTGAAAAAACAACATGGTAAGATAATTGCACTTATTATTTATGTAGATGACATGGTAGTAACTAAATGATCCAGAAGTGTCACGATCCGAACTAAGGCACGTGACCGGCACGTGAGAAATCTCATTTTCACGTAAGCCTCCTGACCTATATCATTTCTATATGCACAAAAATCCATAATATAGTTTCATTCTTTCCTATATATCATTCATCTATTTCCAACATCATAATTATAAAACAAGTTTTTATAGTCCGTTCCAAAGTATAACGTTATATTAACACAAAATATACAGAAATTCCTTGTTATACAAAGTGTCTACGAAAAGTAAAAGACTTACACCGTCCCAAAATAACATTCTAATATACATGATTATGCAAAAGACAACATGCTCTAAAATCCCGAAATCCCCCCGCCATCACACGGACACATCTAGAGCAAAAATTCCAAACTCCCCACCTAATGAGCGGGGCAACTGGAATCTGATGTTGCGGGAGGAAGATGGCGTGAAAATTGGAAACGTTGTAAAATATCCCTAGATAGAAAAACGAAAGCAGGGGTGAGTTTTGTTACCAAAACCCAGTGAGTCCTCACTTGGAACCCCCTCCTATAGAACATTAAAGGGCATGCATCAAATCACAATGATATAAATATTGCTAAACCAATCAGGTATAGTTATGGAATGTAAGTATATGCAAGAGTACTAAAACACTTTATCTTGTAAAACACTCCAACAGGTTCTAATAGAGAAATAGTAATCTCCGCTCTGGTTATGTAGTCCATAACAATATCTCTGGTCACATCTGGGCGTTACGTATCGTCATCCTAGTGTGGCAATAATGGGTACCTAACTAGGTCCCTTCTCTCTAATACTCTAGCCCTGGGCTATTTGGTACCAAGGTTAGTGGATTACCTCCTAATAGACAACCTATTTCTCTATAACTGCGTTAGTCAATCAAAGAAGAGAAGGATCATCTCCAAACTTTGAAAACAATGGCATCTACCCTAGGGTTCAAACTCAATCAAGTAAAATCCATGATTCCATAAATCAGATCATCATTGTAATAGTTCAACAACTCATGTTTTCGCATTCCAGCTTTCATCAAAAAATACCTTTCATCCACAAAGGTCCCATGGAATTATTAAAACATATTTTCATGTTAAAACTTGTAGTTCAAAATATAAAACACAAGAGAGTTCTCACAACTTCTAAGAAAACATCTAAAGTTCATTGTTTAGGCTATATTTCGATGAAAATAACTTTAATGCATGGAATAGAGATCATAAATGTGATTCCACTCACCTGAGTGGCAGAAGTTGAAGGCTCCCACCATAGGGTTTCTTGAGTAGAAACAGCGCCCGCATCTATCATGAGAGTGGCAAAACCTTCGATTAGTTTCTAGGATCACCAAAGACTTCAAATTTCTCTCTACATAGAGGAAGAACTCATTATCCTTACAAAAATAGGAAACCCCCCCCCCAAAACAAGAAAGAATTAAAGAAAATAGAGTAAAACTAGGAGAACTACATA